>CAWUFW010003563.1:0-1200000 GCA_963921515.1 Calotriton arnoldi
CTGTGCTGTACCTGTTGGCCTCTGGTACCTTCCAACCAACAACTGCCAGAGTCGGAGGAGTCTCACAGCCAGCCCTATCCAAGTTCCTCCACCTGTCTTGGATGCCATCATCAGCTTGGTACCCCAGCACCTTTACATCCCACACACTGCGCAGGAACAGCTGGAGACCAAGCAAGGCTTCTACGCCATAGCTGGCTTCCCGCACGTGTTGGGGGCAATCGACTGCACACATGTACTCCTCATGCCCCCTGCCGCCACTGCACACAATTACCGCAACAGGAAGCACACGCATTCCATCAATGTGCAGGCAATAGTGGACCACCTGGGACTCTTCACCAATGTCATCGCCAACTACCCAGGCAGTGTGCATGATTCCTTCATCTTCCGACAGTCCATCATCAACCAGCACTTTGAGGCTGGCACCTATGGGAATGCATTGCTCGTTGGTAAGTACCAAATGAACACACCACACACCTCAACTCCACAGTCATGCAACTCACGACTCTGGGAATGCACACGTTACAAACTCACATACAACATGACAAACAACATGCCCACCTACCAGACACAACAGCACAACTTACTGTGGTCACCTGGGCTAGCCATGTACACAAGCAATCAACGGCATGGCACCTCAGCCACACAATAGCAGAATGTGGGGAGAGGTGGGAACCAGGCATGTGCGAAGGAGGCAAGTGACACATGAATGAGAATGTACACAATGCCAAGTGTGGCGTGGATGTGCTGGCCAGAATGCAGCATGCAGACCACAGACATGTCCATGTCGAAATATACTGCTGGTGTTTGGAGTGTAGTGGACAGTGGACGCAACCATGTCACCCCAGGCAATGGGGAAGATCGCTGAAATGTAGCTTGTTACGTCCCCCCCTGAAAGCGTGAGCGGAGTGGGCTGGCCGGCGTATGCCAGGCCAGCGTAGGGGTGTGAATAAAAAGCCCGTTGCTCTGGGCGTGGTTCTCTTCCGGAATGGCCAACGTGTCTGCCAGGGCGGCGCCTCTCAGCCCGCCACAAGGCCGACGCCGTGAGCGGCGGTGCCTGCGATCCTGTGTGCCTGCTGCACCCCAGGCCGCTGGTCCCCAGACCCGTCTTGGCCGCCCCTGCGCAACCAGGCCTCACTGCTCACCTGCCGACACCAGTGTGTGTCAAAGAGGGCCCACCACGTGGCGTTGCAAGCTCCAAGCCCGAGGCCCACGAACATGGCAGCCTTCTCAGACCATCACGGCCTCCGCGACACAGGCCCCCAGCACTCCTTTCTCGTTGACGTACTCCACCGCTGCCTCCGGCCTACACTGCGGTCCAGTAGGTCACACATTTGGAACTGAGTCTTGATTTCATGATGGCCGAGTTCATATGTTAATGGCTGCATTTATATCACTGTACTCCCTTCGATCTGGTGCCACCAACTCTGTGCATCGCAAGCCAACGACACGTGTCTGTGGGCCCTTGCTGACTACTGCCTTCGGCCTGCACTGCGGTCAAGTAGGTTACACATTTGGAACTGAGTCTTGATCTGTTAATGGCAGAGTTCATACCATTGTACACGCCTCATCGCAGACTGCATCCCCTTTCAGCTCTGGTGCCACTAACTCTGTGCACCGAAAATCATGGTCACTCACTGGTTGAACTTTGGTGGCGTCTGAGTCTATGGCCTAGGGGTTGTCTTCATCATCATGTGGCTGGTACTGACTTGGTGTTAAACATGAGTCTGTAGCATTCATCTCCTCTATATTGCCGGTTTCAGCTTGGTTCTGCCCTCTGCATCATGCCCTGGTAGAACACCTTTCACTGTCCCCCGAAACACTCCACGACATTCAGCTTCGACATCGACGAGGACCCGCTCAGCTCTCGTGGCCCTACCTCAGTGCACCGCAAGTCACCGTCCCGTGGCGGTGTGCCTGTGCCCGGCTGCAGTGCATCCGGGGCCACTAACTCTGTGCAGCTCAAGTCATGGACCCTTGCTGTTTGAACTTTGAACTTCTGATTGTCTGATCACTGTTGTAGTTGTTGCCAGCACCAACCACTCCCTGAGGGCTGGCTTACACTCACCCCACACCCATCCAGCACAGGCGTCACTGGACATGTGACCCTGGCAATAAAAGGGGCCGGGCGCACGTGCCCGTAGCCAGTTCCACAAACTATCTAAGTGTGTCCGTGTGGTCATTATGTATGCATGAGGGCCCCGGGCCCTACCACATGACATTGTGCTGTGTACAGCGGACGCAACCATGTCACCTCAGGCAGTGGGGAAGACCTGGTACATGTAGCTGTGTCGTACCCCCCTGTAAGCGTAAGCGTAAGCGGAGTGGGCTGGCGTACGACAGTCCAGCGTAGGGGTGTGGATAATCAGCCCGGGGCTCTGGGCGTTGCTAAGTGTTGGCCTTGCCAAGGAAGTAACTAATGCGTGTGTCTCTGTTGTAGTGTCGGCGCCACCCATCCCGCAATGGACAATGTTGCGATGTAGCATGCCCCCGGAGTGCGGGCTCGGCTGAAGGGATAAATGAAGGAGATCAGGCCCACTCGGGGTCTGGGATCATACATGCCAACTGTTGTGTGTGTCGCTATTACCGCAGCATAGGCCAAAGGTCTACCCTCAACCGCATCGTGAGTTCAGCCAGCCATGAACTCTACATCTGTGTCCGCCCTATCCTTACCATAGGCCTACACACACGTGGCCGCCCACCTTCAATGCACAACATCACAGTGTCGTTGTCAGGCTTGTGGACATGCGCAGACAGGCATGACAATGGTGTGCCGTAGGAGTGCAAGTGATGCAACCGTGCTGCGCACACTAGTAAATAGGCTCGGGGGAGGGAGGACCAGCAGTGAGGCTACGTAATACACATTGATGCCGCTCATTTGCTACAAGCAGTACCTGTCAAACAGGAATCACTAAGTCACACATATCACACACCAATGAACTAGTGAGCCTGCCAACACATCATGCAGAACCAACTTTTGACTCATGTCTCTCTGCACTGTCACAGGTGATCAAGGATATGCACTCTGCCCTTGGATGATGACACCCCTCCGAGCCCCGAACACACAGGCCCAGAGGCAGTACAATGCGGCCCACAAACGCACCAGGGGCATCGCGGAACGCACATTTGGCGTGTTGGAGTCACGTTTCAGGTGCCTGGACATCACAGGTGGAAGGCTCCTGTACAGCCCAGGCATTGTGTGCAAGATGATCGTTGCATGTTGTGTGTTGCACAACATATGTGTACACACCAATGCCCCATGGCTACAAGTGCCAGATGCACCGGATGATGATGAGGAAGATGAGGCAGTTGGACTACACCCCACTGCAGCAGCAGCAGGAATAGCCCGTAGGAACACCATCATTGACAATTTCTTCACATGAGCACGTCACATTGTCACAGTCCTTAGCAATCATGGGACAGTACAAAATGACCACAGGCACAGCATGTGCAAATAAGTTCATTACAACACACATTCCCTGTGTGCATGTTACTCCTCTGTACAAGCACGTCACTCTGACAAGTGTAAGTGCAACATGTAGTGCTAACAATCTCACTAATTGGAAATAGATGGTGGGTGTGTCACCTCTGTACAGAGAGGCTGTTTAGGGTGTCATGTATTCGAAATGCCATTTCTGTGTGTCAAAGATAGTACGGAATCCCACTCATCAGCGTTTCACATGTGTCCCAAATCATTACATATAGGTGACGAACAGTTGTTGGTAGTGTTCTATCACCTCCGTAACAATGATCCTGTTTTCCTGCGGACTGAACCGCGTCTTCCTCTTCCTCTTCTCCTTGGCCTTCCCCGACCCCGAGGTTCCTTGCTGGTCATCTGTGGCGCTTGTGGGGTTTGTGTTGTCCTCTGCACTCGGTCCGGGTGCATCCATGGTGCTACGCAGTTTATTTTTTTTTACTCTTTCTTTCTGATTTTATTGTGCATTTTCCCGCATGACGCGTGGGAATTGCAGGCCTGTTGCTGGTTATCGCTGATTTTTGTATCGCGATTTGGGGCATCGCAACTTTTTTCGCGTTCGTGTTTCGCATTTTTTCGCGTCGCGTTAATTTTAACGCGGTCATTTGGGGCGTTATCGTGAGACTATCGCATGGTGCCGCCGGGTTGAGAATACAACGTTAACACGGTGTTATTTTCCCGCGATGGACTGCGATGTGCAAAGTTGCGTTAAGCTAATTTTGCGGTAATTATCACACGTTCTTGAGAATATCCCCCTCTGTATTAGAGTGTCATGGTCAACTGTGTCAAGGGCAGCTGAGAAGTCCAAGAGGGTAGTGCAGTAACCCCATTCCACTCACCTGTGTTCTTTAGGTCATCCCAGATGGCAATGACAGCAGATTCTGTACCTCTTCCTGGACGGAATCCTTTTTGGAAGTCTTAAAGTATGGAATGATCTTCAATGAATTGTGACATCTGGGTGAATGCTGTTCTTTTTATCCGTTTGCCCAGGAAAGGTTCATTTGTAATTGGTCTGTAGTTGTCGGGGGTAAGTGGGTCCAAGTTTGTTTTCTTTAGTAATGGGCGTATTTATGACTTTTTTAGGCCTTCTGGAAAGATTCCCATAGTTAAGGAATTGTTGATGATTCTTCTTACTGATGTGGCAGTAGAGGTAGTTAGAAGAATTTTCTTGAAGGTTTGTGGTGGACATGGGTCAGAAGGGCTGCCGACAGGCCTGTTTCCTTTGACCACGTCCATAAATTCATTGTGTGATATTTGTTGGAAAGAATGCAGAGGCTGGGTTAGTCTATTCTTGGAGGGTTGTTTTGGAAAAGGGTCGGTGCTGGTGGTTTTTCTTTGTTTTAAATAGGAGTCTGTGTCTGCTTTGATTGTGTAATGATTGGCCACTTTGTCTGTGAATTCTTGAGTAATGTGATGAGCTCCTTCTAGGCAATTTGGTTTACGAAATTCGGTGAAAAGTTGTTAGAATGCTGTATGTGCTACATTTAGCATTTTGGATTCTGTCTGAGTAGTATATTTTCTTAGCTTTTTGGATTGCTGACCTGTATAATCTGTTAAGTTTCTGTAGGTGAAGTTTGTCTTGATTGGTGTTTGTTTTGAGCCAGGTGCGTTGCAGCGCTCTAATTTGCTGTTTTATCTCTTTTAGTTCTGTATTTTTCCAAGGTGCCTGTTTTCTTTTGTTCTGTTGTGTTGTCCTTAGCGGTATTAAGATATCAAAAGATTCCTGTAGCATTTCCTTATAGTTTTTGTACAGAATTTAATGTTTCTAGATCTGTATTGGATGTTAGTTGTGTTTCTATGTGTTCAAAATTGAGTTGGTTCCATGGTTGATAGGTGGATGCATGTACAGTGGTTTTAGGTGTGTTGCTTTGTGGGATTTTATGTTGGAAAGCAAGCAACTGGTGGTCTGGCCATGTGACCAGAGTAATCGTTTGAAAGGTAACTATTTCTGGATTGGCAAAAATGACATCTAGGATGTGTCCAGCGATGAGTGTGGGTTTGTGGACGATCTGATGTAGGTTTAATGGGTCTAGGCCAGTGATGATTGTTTTTGGATGGAGCATATTGTGTTTGTCAAACCAAATGTTTAGGTCACCAAGAATGCATAGGTTGGAGAGTAGTGTCATCAGGTTTGAAACTGTGTCTAGAAATGTGTCTGGGAATGTTGCATTGCTAGGTGGAGGTCTGTAAAGGAGTAGGAAGTTACAGGAGGAAGACGGTGTAGTGTTGCATCTGGTGAAGAAGGCTTTACAACCTTGTATGGAGACGCCCGCTTTAGTGATATTTAATATTTGTTTGAACACAACAGCTAGGCCACCTCCTCTTTTGCCTATACAATTTTGTGTGCTAGTTTGATAGACTAGAGGAAAGGCTTCATGCAACACTGGAGGCATATCATCTCCCAACCATGATTCAGTGAAGAGTAAGTCAGGTTGTGCGTCAGCGAGAAAGTCGTAGATGTGATTCTTTTTTTTTTT
Source organism: Calotriton arnoldi (assembly GCA_963921515.1). NCBI lineage: Eukaryota > Metazoa > Chordata > Amphibia > Caudata > Salamandridae > Calotriton > Calotriton arnoldi. The sequence continues at coordinate 5,950 of CAWUFW010003563.1, forward strand.
TTTTAACAGTAATCGAGCATTTATTAGTAGACAGTTTGGAGAATGTGTTTTGGTGGTGTGACTTGTTTTGTAGAAGAGTGAGCAGTGTTTTGTGGACTTGTAGCAGGTGTGTCCTTAGTGCTGGTATAAACTGTATGAGGATAGCAATAGTATTGCTGTTTTCTATCGTATTCTTCATCCAAACGGCTAAGAAGGCATTTTGATGGGTCTGTGTGCTGAGGTGGTGGAGATGGTGGTTGAGAGTGATTTGGTGAGCTGTGTTCTTTTTGTAGAGTAGCCTTGTTGTGCAATAAACATGGAGATGTGAAGTTGTGAAGAGTGGCATGTTGTTTATTTTGTTTATGTCTGTTTAGGGTGGAAAGTGTATGAGTTAGGGGTGGTGGTGTAGCATGTGGGTCATGTAAGGTTCTAAATTGTCCAATGGATGAGAGGCAGTTAAAAGAGAGTTGTTGTGTTGCTGTATATGTGTTAGGTGTTGGGGAAGGGAGAAAGCTTGGCAGTAGAGTTGGTTTATGGTGTGTAATATTTGTATAGACAGGAAGGTTGGAGTTGGTGTATGTTCTAGTTTGTAACAGAAAGTATTATGAGGTAGTGTGTGCGTGAGATTTTGTGCTGGTGTGTGTGTTATGTTTTGTTTTTGAGGAGTAGTGAGAGAAGATGATGATGTATTTGTTTTCTGAGAAGTATTTGTATGTAAAGTATGTAATGTTGACGAGTGGAAACTGAAAGGTAATGGATGCGGTGCTGTGTTTTGGAAAAGAGTGTGTGTGGTATGTGAGAGGGGAGGGACAAAAGTTAGTAGAGTTTGTGTTAGATTTGATTGCTGGAAGAGGTAATATGTGTGGTGGAGTAGAGTGTAAGGGTTGTGTAGCTGTGTTTTTTTGGGTAAAAAGAGGAGGAGGGTGTTGGTGGATTAAAAGATGGAAAGTTGAGTATAGGTTTGGTGGTGAAAGAAAGCGGTCTGTTAGGAGTAATACGAGGGTAGGATAGAGTCGTGTTTTGTGTTTGAGTGAAAGTGCCACTGTGTGGAAGTTGGGGTAGAATGGTGCATAGGTGTGGTTTGTGAGGTTTTGTTGTGGGTGTTGAGACACCTAGATGTGTGTAGGGTTTGTTTGTAGTATATGTGTGGAGTGCATTTGCTTTGAGTGTGCAAAAATGTTTGTGGATGTGAATAGGTTAAGGTGGGAGCTGGTGACTTGAATTAAGGGCAGCATCTCTGGCCCTATGCCCGACCAGGCCCAAACAGGCAACTGCCCTTGTCCTCTCCACCCTTAGCTGAGACGCCCGGGCTGAGATGCCCTGAGCCCTGACCTAAAATAGCCCTAGTGATCAGGTGATCCCTTAAGCCAATGGGAATCCTAGCCCTTAGCTTAACCAATCACAGCACTAGCCCTAAGCCCTATGACCAATAGGAGACCACACTCTTGTAACCAATCACAGCCCTAGTCCTAGCAGCCAATCAGAAGGCGAACTCTAAGCCTTAAGTCCAATAGAAAACCCTAGCCCCAGGAACTAATCAGAACACCAAACCTATCAGCTAATCAGAAACCTTACACTAAGCCCTAAGTCCAATAGCAACCCTGGACCCAGGGACCAATCAGAACACAAGACTTATCAGCCAATAAGGACCCTAACACTAAGTCCTACCCCAATAGAAACACCAGATACAGGAGCCAATCAGAGCACAGATGTAACAACCAGTAGGGAACCTATACAAGGGGCATGTGACCTTAAGCTCAGGCTGCTGGGCAGGACGCTGGGAGCTGCTCCTCAATTCAGAATCTCCTTGGAGACAGAGGCTCAAACCACATTCTGGAGTTCCTGTTCAAACCTCTGCAATTTCCGCGGGTAAGGGCCAAATCTAAACCACTAACAAGCCTGCTTTTCCCACACTTGAACAAATCACTGTCCTGGCCAAAAACGAGTGCTACATACACTTCCCAAACACAGTTTAAACCCTAAGAGCAGATTTCTGTAGTCGCAAAGCACACTCTTCTAAGCCTCTGAGGTGTCTTTTGACTTTTGTTCCTTGCTAAGACCAAAAGGGAGCTGGCAGTGGATTGCTTTCACACACGTTTTAGCACAGTCTTGGGGAAAACTAGGAGGGAAATTTAAGCAGTCACAGGCAAGTGAAACGGCAGATTTTAAACTACAAAGCCCACATAGCAACAGGTAAATTTAAGCAGTCCTGGGCAGGTGAAACAGCAGATTTTAAACTACAAAGCCATAGCTGCCAAGGTTTCAGATTGCTTATGTGTAACATTTTCACAATTTCAGAGTAATTATGAGTGACGTTCAACAACTATGAGTGACACTTTCTCACAAGCAAAAATCAAGCAATGAAGACTCAGGAAACATATAAATATCAGAAAGTACACCCATTTGAGCAACAATCTCCTCACATCCTATATCAGTTGACACCTCTTTTGACCACTGCAGCTGACCTGACTCAAAAGGTCTAAGCACCCGATGAAGGATAAGTCTGGAGTTCAGTGGATAATCAGGCAGGCAGCTCAGTTCCTACCATCGCTAGCTACCCATGGATCGTTAGCAAGATAACACATTACTTGTGCCTAAGTTTAAATACAATTATGCCAATGTTTCTCCAACAACAAGGTGTTGTCTCAGTTCATGCTCCTGTGCTCCTTTATATGGGTTTGTGTATATATCTGACTGGGAATACAAGTATGGCCCTGGCTATAAGGTGGCAGACCAGGAGTCTCCACTGGCAGATGTCTGCATTTGATACCTTGAAATGTGTTAGTCTAACGCCTGATGAGTGGTACATGGCAGGGCTGCAAAGCCCACAAAGCAGCAGGTAAATTTAAGCAGTCACAGGCAGATGAAACAGCAAATTTTAAACTACAAAGCCCACAAAGCAACAGGTACATTTAAGCAGTAACAGACAGGTAAAACAGCAGATTTTAAGTTACAAAGCCCACAAGGCAACAGGTAATTTTAAGCAGTCACAAGCAGAGGAAAAGCACTTTTAAAGTTACAGGAATAAACAGCACAAAGTCTGTCTTCTTACCACCTTCTTGTCTTTGTTCACTGGGATGTTGGGCACAGGGAAGCTATTGCTCACAAAATGGAGGAGGTATACCAGTATACCAGTTTTACCGTATTGAAAGGAGGAGCACAAGCACTTTACCACTGGTTAGCAGGGCTAAAGTGCACATAGTTCTATAACCATCAAAAACAGGGTTCGGCAAAAAATGTGGGGTGGCCCTGCAAAAATGGCAAATTTCCAACACATACCTGTTCCAGGGGTAGGAGGCAGTGATAGGTGTCTGTAGAGGTGACTCTTTCCATATCTACAGAAGGTAGTGTGGCAGGTGTCTCTAGAATTCAGCCTTATCTGTGTCTCTTTCCATACTTACACTGGCAGGAGACAGTGATACAGTGACAGTGGCAGGTGACAGGTAGGTTTAACCTTACCTGTGTCTCTATGCACTCTAAGGGTGTTTGAGCCTTATCTGTGTCTCTTTCTATACTTACTCCAGGGTCTGGAGACAGTGATAGGTCTCCCTAGGTTTTAGCCTTATCTGGGTCTCTTTCCATATGTACTCCAAGGGTGTTTGAGTCTTAGCTGTGTCTCCAGAAGGCAGTGGTAGGTTTGCCTAGAGTGAAGGCCTTACCTGTGTCACACTAGAAGGTATGCCTAGGTTAGAGTCCCTACCTGTGTCACTCTCATGGCCACCTCCAGGGGCTGCACGCAATGGTTCAGGTGATCAAAGTTCATGGTGCACAGGACGCAGAGTGCCCTCTGGTCCTCCATGCAGAAGAGGCTCAGCTGCTCCTGATGGGCCGGGCACGTGCCCGGGGCAGCCCGCTTCTCGCGGTTCCTGTGCAGCTGCTGGACCAGTTCACCAATTCTCTGGAGCGAGCGGTTAGGCCGCATAGGAGTGCTCTGGCTTAGGGCCCGACACTGTGGGCAGCGGCCCATGGTCAGGCCTCCCCAGGTCCGGGAGATACACGCCCGACAGAAGTTGTGTCCACAATCAGTCAATACTGGGTCCCGGAAGTACTCCAAACAAATGGGACAGCTGGCCTCCTGCTTCAGTAGGACTGCTGGGTCCATGGTAGCGCCCTCTGCAGGCCTGGGCAGGTAGTGGCAGATTCTGGTAGCGCCCTCTACTGGCCTGGGCAGGAAGTGGCAGATTCCTGTTGCGCCCTCTGCTGACCTGGACAGGAAGTGGCAGATTCTAGTAGTTCCTTTTGCTGACCTGGATAGGAAGGAGCAGATTCTGGTAGTGCGCTCTGCTGGCCTGGGCAGGAAGTGGCAGATTCTGGTTGCGCCCTCTGCTGGCCTGGGCAGGAAGTGCCAGATTCTGGTAGTTCCCTTTGCTGTCCTTGGCAGGAGGGGGCAGCAGCACCAGACAGAGCCCAGATCTGCAGTTACTGGACTGCCAATGGTCGAGTTTGCTGAGGTAAGGGCCCAGCACAGGTCAGGCCTGGGCTCCAGCACAGGACCAGAGCAGCCCCTGACACCAGCTCCTGGCTTCTTTCCGTGACTCGCTCTCTGTAGCGCCGATCTCCGTTCCTTAGTTCAGAGCTCAGAACCTGTTGTTGTGCAGGGGACTGGTCTGCGACCTTCACTTCCCCTGGGGGCCGCATCGCGCAAGAACCACACTCCACGCTGTTACTTGAAGCGTAAAAGGCCATTTTATTAGGACAAGGTTGCAATCATTTTAGACTTTATTACATAGTACATAAATGCAATAAATATACTTTCCCCATCCCATACCGACTCATTCTCCATTCATCCTTCTCAAAACCATCTCACCTGTTTGACTCTTCCCCATTCACTCGGTGACCTCCTTCCTCTCCCCATTCTCACCTTCACTTGCCCTCCGAGCATCCTCTGTTGAATTTCCTTCATTGCCTCCCGCGCCCTGCTATCAGTCACCCGTGTACCGTTCTCCCCCCCCGAGGGGTGGATCCGCCCGTATGTGACTCACCACCCCTCCAAAGTACCGCCAACCAGGGAAACCCCCGTAGGGCGGTTCCCTGCCCCCCCCCCCAGTTCCTGGGCACCTTTCGCCTCCCGTCAGCCGACCCCGCGGTACCCGGTGGACGACCAATCCACCACCGAAACCTGTGTCCCGTATAAAGTACTATTGTTGGGACAATTGTTGGTCGCGGAAGGTGCCAAACCTCCGCAGTACCTAATGCTGCCCCACGCTGTGGCACCCGGTGGCCGACCATCCACCACTTTAACTTGCGTCCCGTGCAAACAAGTAACATTGTCCGCGCCGATCCTTGTCCGTGGAAAGGCACCCCCCCCCCATCGCGGTGAACGACCATCCACCACCTTTACTTGCATCTCGTGCAAACAAGTAACCTTTTCGGGCCAAACCTTGCCATGACAGGTGCCCCCATCGCGGTGAACGACCATCCACCACCTTTACATTGCATCCCGTGTACACAAGTAACCTTTTTGGGGCAAACCGTGTCTGTGACCGATGCCCCCGTCGTGGTGAACGACCATCCACCACCTGTACCTGCGCCCCGCTTAAACAGGTAACATACTAGGGGCCAATCCTCGTCCGTGAAATGAGCCTCCCATCCCGGTGGACGACCATCCACCACCCAAAACCTGCGTACCGTGTAAATAAATAGCATTTCTGGGCCAGTCCTCGACCGTGAAGGTGCCCTCGTTTTAATCAGACCACCTGTTCCGCCGCAAAACAGGCTCGCCACCAGAGGGCCATTGCTTGTCAAACCAGTTTGATGGCCCCCGATCCCTGCTTCTGCAAGGCCCCAATTCATTCATGTGACCAAATTGCCCCACGTTCTTTTCCATTGCACCATATCCCCTTCCATGCATCATAGTGTAAAGCCATACCATACATATCCCAGAATACTGTTTTCCCCCACATGTATCCTCATATCGGGGCAACTCCTTGTTTCTTGTGACACAATGTCAGCCGCACTGGCAACAACATCCCCCATTTGGATTCCACCGTTTTCCCCATCATTGCACAGCCCGTCTGTACACCAGCTAGCTCGCCTTCTTCTCTGTCCACTTCCCAGGAGAATGGCCACCCATCCAGGCGACTGCCCTGGATCCTGATCTACTCCCAATTCCTGTAGTAGAAAAGTAATGATTAGTCCTGCATGAAGTACGTCCCCTTTCCCTTAGCCCTTGTTCGGCCGTCGATCCAAAGCCATCCGAAACCCCCCAGTCCAGTAGCAACCTCGTCACAGAAAACCTTTCCGTACACCCGTCACCCTCAACCTCCAGCCCCCCCAAGGGCCCTCCTGAGACCACCACTGCTATCGCCCCTATATATAGGAATTGTGCGTCATCGTAGGCAGCCCCCACCCACATAGCCCGGCCTCCATATGAGGCCTATAACGACCTGCAGAACTGACATTCTACCCATCACCATTGGAAAACAAATGCCCCCAGCCATAGGCCTTCACTCTTGCCACCAAGCACCACTGCGTCATGCCCTTTCCCTGCTTCCCCCTGCTCCACCGACACACGCTCTACTTGCCCCCGAAATCTGCCACCAACCGACCATTAGACCCACCACAATTTCCCGGCATCCGGGCACACCCCTCACCACTGCGCCTCACAGCACCCACGCCGCTCTTCTCGAAATTATGTGCCCCAAATTTGTACCACCAAACACGCCAGGCGCTAAATTGCCAGTCACCACAACCGCTGCTCCACATTGGCCATAGCATCCCATCTCCAGGGTGTACACTAACGTACCCCAGCTCCACTAACCCTTGTAAATATATCATATTGATAGTGTCTGTCCGACGCTGCACTGTGTGCCGACTCCCGCACCATACATTCCAAACCATCTCCGCACCTACCCTGTCTCGCACGCCCCATTGCCGCACCATTCAGCCTTGGACTCGGTCTAGCACCATCCATATCCCCGCTGGTCCCTCGCCTAAAAAACGACCCCACCACTGTACAGCAAACCAGTCCCGGTCATGCCTAGGCGTCCTCAACTCCTCACCCCGGTATCCCCTCCCCGAGTACCACGTGTAGCACTCTTCGACCCATCATTCAATGCCGTAGACCGTCCCATCCATCCTGCCCGTGGCTCGAGTGTCCCACCACCCACGGTGTAACTGCAGCACGCAACCACAAACTCCCCGTCAAACCATCACCCGCTACTACCCACGAGACCAGCCTGGACCCAACCGTGGCGCACGGCATCAAGCACCCCCCCCCAACCTGGTAGTGTACCAAAGCAGTGGCCCGTCCCTTCCCTGAAGCGCAAGTTACCCGTCAATCGCACCCTCTTGGCCTCCGTGGCAGCGACGCCCCCCCGAGGCCCCTACTGCTGTCGGACCAAAACCCCCGAGCATCCTACCCGTGTCCGACAAATTACCCCCACCTGTCCGTCCCCCCTGCAAGTCCCCGCCTATATCGATGTCCCCATCTCACTGCAAAGACGCTTGCGCCCAGGTACCCCGAAACCCCACTGGGCTTCACCACCCCAGCCCCCACCATGCGGGGACGGCCTATCAGTCAAAAACCCGCCCGCACTATTGGGGAGCCTTGACGCAACCCTTGAGCTATATAACCAAGTGCCCGTCATCTGCATATTCGCCGCTTCCGCCAGCTGTCCATGTCCCCGACACCCCCCCCCGGGGGCCTCCACCGTAGTCAACCTAATTCAGCCCGCCTGCCTCTCTGGACCCATGTACATTCAATAGTCCACCCGACCCCCGTCATAGAACCACCTACATCTTTGCCGGAGCCCCGGCCTTCTCTCCTGCAACATCGAGCGCCATGGACCCATGGCCTCCAGCGAACTGGGAAGGACTTTTTAGCCCTGTCATCCCCCCCGTACTCTCCTGCGCAACTTCATTGGTATATCCGGTCCGCTTTCCAAGACCAATGACCGATGGCGTGCCAACCGGCACCTCCGCACCCAGCGTCAGCGCTCCTCACACTCACTGATAGTGTTCAGTGACCCGGGTGTGCTCACGTCAGTCCCCCGGCACCACATTGTCCGTTTGGACCCGTGCCAACCCGTTGCCTGGCCCCTCGCAGTTCTCTTGCAGCCTGCTGCAGCAGCGCCTGCATCTCCGCCACCTCCCCCCCCCACAGTGCCCACACCGGCCTACCAGCCGAAGTCCTTTCATCCGCCCAGCTCACCCCTGTCCCAAGGCCGCTGCCATACACCTGTACCTGAATGTCCGTCCGGGACCTCCTCCTCCTGATCAGGCGATGCTGTTCCCCATTGCCGTCGTGCCCTCAGCTCTTGTCTGTGGCCGCACTTGACTCCTGCAACAACAACGAAACAGGCCGGTTACCTGAAACCCCCCCCCATAACCCCCTAGCACCCCACTCAACCCCAACCCCTTTCGCACTGCCTCTTCCCATCCACGTCATCCCCGTCGCACACCGTCCCATTCCTCCTACTGCATCCCTCCACATCCATGCCAACAGCTCCCCTACTCGTCCCTCAACATCCATGCTATCTTTCGCAAACTGTATTCATAACTTCACAAAAACCATAACGTTGCGATGCTTGTTGCGCGATCCCGCGATGGAGGGCAGGCCGCCGCGGACCCCCCTACTGCTTCCAGCCAGCGTCTTGAGGCCGTCGTGCGCCCCGCCGGCATCACCCTTTACTGCCGGCCACAATTACCGGTCCTGGTTCCCCCCCCCCCACCGGGCCGCTCCAGCCAGGTGGGCCCCTCGCACCACCGGGCCTCGTGCCGTGCAGGCAGTCCCTCACCCCTACTCAGCATACCCCCAAAAATGCCGCCTGCCACCCCCGTCCCTGGGCCCGCCCTCCACCTCCCTCCCATGCAGCAACCCTGGAAAAGGCCCTGCGCGCCCTCCCCGGCGCCGCCTCCCCCCACATGGCCCCCCCAGCACACCGCCCCCGTGCACCTTGCGGGTGGGCCCGAAAACTTACGTTCCGCCTGATGGCCAAACAAAAGTGTGAGGTGTTTGGTTAAAGGACGTTATACGCATAGACCTTAATTTAGCAGCACTAGAACTGAGAAAAGTAAAATTGAATGAATACGGAGCAAACACCGGTGCAGAACAGAATACCACAAAACAAAGAATGATGCGCTAAGAGCACGGGGTGACAAGTAAATGCGCGCATTACAAAGGCTCATAGGCTCCAGGTACCTTGTTTCCAGGCATCACATGCTGGCGCTGTATCTGGTTACGAAGCACTGGCTGCATCTCTTTACTTCTTGCTATTGTTTCAATTACATCCCCCAGGGCCTCCCCCCCCCCATATGGGGGTGCGTGGCCGCAGGTAGGGAGGCCCCAAAAAGTACACAAAGTCTGTCTGAGGCCCCCAGCCCGGGGCGCCCCAATGGGTGTCACGCTGACATGTGGCGCACCGCGTCCCTCCCCCCCCTCCCCACCGCCCGTCGTGGCCAGCCAGCCCCCCCCCCAGTACCGGGTAGACAACGCCGGAGCCCCCTCCTTTTCCCCGCGTACAGCACCGAGTCGCGCACGCCTAAATCCCGCCCACCTCCCTAAAAACTCGAGTGCTGGCGGCATGCATCCCGGTGGCGGGCAGACGCTCGACCAGCCTCTGCCGCCTGCCCCCCCCGCCTCCCTGTGGCTATTACCGGGGTGCCCCCGCCCCTACCTGAGGTCGCCTTGGCTCCCGGTGGTGGCTCTTTCTCACAGCCACCACCGCAGCAGCACCGTCGCCTACACGTGCACGCAGGCCATCCCGGATCATGCCTGCTTTACAGTCCTGGCCGAAGCAGCTCCCCCCGGCCCGCTCAGCCACGCACACGCTGCGTGGCGCAGACAGCCGCCGCTCAAATCCCCGCCGATTGACAAATCGGCCGCCTGCCCCAACCACCCGCCAACCGACTCCACAAAATGTTCTGTTCCCCCCGGTGGTGCTCAGGTGTCAGGAAGAGGCTGGCTCTTCCTCTCCTGACACCTTATAGACTCTCCCAACTCCCGCCCCTTCCTATTGCCCCTCTAATCCCACCCTCACCTTGTCCTTCCGGTCGTTGCGCGAATACCCCAGGGGAAGACTGGTCTGCGACCTTCACTTCCCCTGGGGGCCGCAAACTCCTCACAGTCTGAGGCGGGTAGAAACCGGAGTGACTGGGAGAAGGAACAAGGAGGCAGAGAATGTGGACACACAGGAAGAGGCTGACAAACGTGTGCCAACGGGCACAGCTCCTGGCACCGGCTCCGGAATCCGCGACTCGATAGATCTTTAGAGGCTCGCTGAGCATCTTAGTTTCGATTCCAGGCTGCTGCTGCAAAAGAAAGACTATTCTGTGGTTTCAGGTGAACTACAGGTGTGTGTTTGAGAAGGGGATTGTTGGTGGCGACTCCCAGCCCAAAGTCTGACCCAGGCGGTATGCAAACAACTCTGAGATGCGAACAGGGACCGGCAAACCAAAAACAGGTAGGTAGACAGGAAAGTACCTATCTATAAGCAGAGCCTGATCTCATCGAGGTGAATGGTGACTGCCATTTAAGAGGGGGATAAAAGTTTGAAAATAGGGTCCCTATGTGGACGTTTATCGAGGCATTCTGATTCTCGTTCGTTGGTAGGGTAGATATGATTGAACAGAGGTGAGCTCAAACATAAACCATCAACAGGCAGACAGAAAAACGACCACGAGTGTCAGAACAATAGTGACACATAAACAGACAGAGACAAAAACAAAGACTGGTTGTTGCAAAAATGATGGTCTGTGATACACAGAGCTAACTGGCAAAGCAGAACTGCCAAGTTATCACTTCACTTATGTGTGACATTTTAATATTTTCAGTGCATTTATGTGTGACATCGTGAGTGGCACCTTCACGAGAAGATAGCAGTTAAGTTCATGTAATGCGGTAAATATCTGGACTGACCGCCTCGTAGGATGTAATTAAAAATCCCATTTCTACTGGAAGTGATAAAACCAGAGGAGAATCTACCAGTAGTTGAGACCAGGCGTCCGTCGCAGTGCTATGCCTATAGGAGGGAAATTCCACTGGTGGATTTTTCTCCAGATTTATTACCACTTTTAGAAATATGAATATTCTGCATTATAGCCCATCCTGAAAACAGGCGCCATAGACGGTTGGCTCGCATGTGATCTGAGATAGTGCACAAGCCACAATATCCACACGTTCCCTATTGTTACAGAGCAGTAAACTCCTGACACACTTTTCCTTTCCCACTCATCTTTCTTTTTGCTGCTTAGTCTTCTCTTTCTTGTCTCCTCCTTCCACTATATTTTGCTTCCCCACCCTTCTTTATTTTATCTCTCGCCCTTTCTCAATCTTGGCCTCTCCTCCTAACTTTCTTTTGTTCATGGTCTATCGACTTCACTTCCTATCTCCCTCCATCTCTATGGTTCTCTGGTCTCCTTTCCTCCATTTGCTTGCTGTCTTTGCATCATACCTCCAGGAAGAACACAGAAAATCATCCTCCCTCTCTACTCCTCGCTCCCTAACAACATCACCTGCAGTGTACCTCAAAGCTCATCCCTCAACCCAACCCTTTTCAACACATACATGACCCCCCTGACCAACATCGTCAAAAGCCACGGACTCAACATCATCTCCTATGCCGACGGCACCCAACTCATCCTCTCTCTGACTAACAATCCAAGAACCATCAAGACAACTTCCAAAGATGCATGAAAGAGCTTGCAACTGGATGAACAACAGCTGTCTCAAACTCAACACCACAAAGACAGAAGCACTCATCTTTGGGAAAGGCAAGGACACACACTGGAACAACGAATGGTGGCCCCCAGAGCTGGGCCCAACCCCGATACCCACAGAACATGCCCGCAACCTCGGCATCATCCTCGACAGCCAGCTATCCATAAAGAAGCAAATCATTATCTGCGCCGTCTCCACCTCCTGCTTTCTCATGCTCCGAATGCTCAGGAAGGTTTTCAGATGGCTTCCGACCAACACCAGGCGAACTATCACGCAGGCTCTTGTCACCAGCAGACTCAACTACGGCAACTCCCTCTACGTAGGAATAGCAATCCAACTCATGAAGAAACTCCAGATGATCCAAAACACAGGCCAGACTCATCCTCGACCTCCCCAGATGGACCCACATACCTCCTCACCTCAGGAAACTTCACTGCCTATCAGTCATGAAGAGATGCCAGTACAAGCTACTCACCCACGCATACAAGACTACTAGTCATGAAGAGATGCCAGTACAAGCTACTCACCCACGCATACAAGACTACTAGTCATGAAGAGATGCCAGTACAAGCTACTCACCCACGCATACAAAACTACTAGTCATGAAGAGATGCCAGTACAAGCTACTCACCCACACATACAAGACTACTAGTCATGAAGAGATGCCAGTACAAGCTACTCACCCACGCATACAAGACTACTAGTCATGAAGAGATGCCAGTACAAGCTACTCACCCACGCATACAAGGCTACTAGTCATGAAGAGATGCCAATAGAAGCTACTCACCCACGCATACAAGGCTACCAGTCATGAAGAGATGCCAATAGAAGCTACTCACCCACGCATACAAGGCTACCATTCATGAAGAGATGCCAGCACAAGTTGCGCGCCCACGCATGCAAGGAACTGCACAATGAAGGACCTGCGTACCTCAACCAACGTATGACTTTTCACCAGCCCACCAGGAAACTCAGATCCGGATCCCTCCCCCTAAGTGCCACCCATCGCATTCGCTGAACTAACAGCGGAGGCCGCTCCTTCTCCCATCTGGCGACCAAGACCTGGAACGACCTCCCTCTGCACCTTAGAACCTCACCATTGCTCCAGCAATTCAGTAAGGACCTCAAGACCTGGATGTTCAACCATTAGGGGAACAAGCAGCAAGATCCAACAGTGCTTCGAGACCCTCACCGGTGAAGCAGCCGCACTCTACAAATCCTGATTGATTAATTGGTATTTCCTCTTCTTTGCCTCGTACCACCCCCTCTTGCCATCCTTTTTTTCTTACCCACATGTATTCCTACCTTCTTTTGTCCCTCTCACTGCTCTTTTTATCTGTCTTACCTCCACTCTCCTCTTTTGTGTCCTCAGCTCATGCTCAATGAAAGGTAACCCCCTAACGCTTAATAAACCGGGGGTGCTAAGTATTATGCCAATTAAACCTATTATAATATTAAACACGCAGGCAAGCTTACAGTGTGTCACGAAAAAGTTAACATTTCCAAGTAAAATACCAGTTTATGGTTTGCATGCCACATTGTTATGAACAATATCATTTTTTATGATACAGCAAAAATAACCTTTACCTTTTCGGGGGGCATAAAGGAAGCTTTTTATTGCTCATGATGTAATCTAGTTCTATGTCCGACAGCGGCTTTGTAAATGTCAGCATTATGATGCTGAACTATGTCCTTGCCTACTGCAGAACAGAGAATCTTTTAAAAGCAACTTGTTTTGCAGTTTTACATAGCGCCAACTCGAACCTGAAGGTATTGGAGCTCTTTACGAGCTTTACAAGATCATGTTTATCTGTTACCTATGGGGAGATTACGTGATTTACCCAGAATCACAGGATAGCGAGTTGACGTCTGGATCGATCCTGGCTCCCTGGTTGCCAAGTCTGCAGATCTGGGGGCTTATTTATGAGCCCCTTGCGACGCCGGTGCGTCACTTTTTGTGACTCACCGGCGGTGTAAAATATGCGCCACACTGCGACATATTTACAAAGTGACACATCTAAGCAGATGTGTCACTTAGTAAACCCCTGCGCTGCATTATAACTGTGTCAGGTATATTGTATGCAGGGTGGGCGTTCCCCCGCAAAAAAGGCTAATAGGAGTGTTGCAGTAAAATCTACGAGATTTCACTGCAACACTTCAAGGACGCCACTGCGTCAAATCCTTGCACCTGCGTCACAGCAGGCGTAAGACTGACTCAGGCCCTTTCACATGGAGCTTGTCCCATGTGAAAGGACACATTGCTGGAGTTGTGTCTGTTTTCAGACACACCCCAGCAATGCGCCACTTTTGCGCCTACAGATACGTCAGGAATACTGACGTATCTGTAAATCCTTGCAACATGGAGCGTCGTACAGTAAATACCGCGCATCCATGGTGTTGCAAGGAGAGCTCACTGGAAAGTGTTGTATCGCTGTTTTCACGAAGCGATGCAACACTTTTCATAAATAAGGCCCTGGGTCTTTAGGCCTCATCTCGTCTACAAATAATTATAAAACTGGAAACAAAAACAATACGTAGCCAACAAAGCTGGGCTAAGTAAGGAGACACATGATCAGAGTTTTCGTGACCACATAGAATTCAAACAGGCGACTGAAGAATTGATTGTAGTGAAAGTAAAGCATGGTAGACCCACACAAAGAGAACAACAATGATTCAAAGGAAACAGGATGGGCCTGAATTAGAAGTCTGACTAGCAAAAAGAAGAACGTTTAAACATGAATTTTGTTAGTTTTAAAATATTTTTGACTAGATTCACAGCCTCCCCAGATACTTGCTGCCACACAGCGCTGCTTTACTTGTCTCTAAACCCACTGTGTCATTGCCCAACACACACACTTGTGTTTTTTTTACTTCTAAATGTAGCCAAGCGTTGGCTGCAGTTAACCCTTGAAAGCTCTGGGAGAAGTCTAACCTCTTTCTCAATCTTTTAGTAGTTATGGCACAGAGAGCAGACTGTGTGCTCAGGGAGGCAGCCCGCCCTGAATAAACAGGCTTTGTGCGATTAAAATTAATAGCTTCACTGGACTTTTGAGGGCTACACGGGGCAGTCTCCAATGCCTCTCTTTGGTAAGGCACAGGGGGTGGAATCGAGATTATCAGATAATGTTGGTATCGGCTGCAACATTGTGCTATAAAGGCGCCTCAGCTCATTTTTGGCGCTTTGCCGATGCTGAAACTTTAATTGGTTCCCCAGTTCCAAAGTTGGCAGCTCTGGCCGTAACGCCACATCCTCTTTTTAATCCAGTTCCCTGCTTTTCCTCAGGTGCACAGGACTCACTTAAATAATGTATTTGGTAAGCTTATACATGTAGTGTCCTGCTGGACACTTAGCTGTTTCCAGCCACTCCCAGAGGGCTGGTCTTACACTCACCACACACTCATCCAACACAGGCATCACAAGTGATGCGATGGCTGCTAATATAAGGAGCCGGGCAGACGTGCCCTGGGCAAGTTTAGTACCATTATATGCAAGTCTGTGTCGTCCTTTATTTAGCATGTGGGCGTAGGGCCCCAAATCTGCACCACAGTTCGCTGCAGTAAAGGAGGAGGATATCTACATCGGCACTACTGCTTTAGCCTGCCTGGGGAAAAGGTCACATCACCCCAAAAAACCCCTCACCTTGCCTGAGGAATACTGGCAATTCTCTTTTGCATAAGAGAGAGAGGAGTTGCAGCAAGCAAAGATCCGTGCACATAGGCTGTAGGAAGCTGCTCTTTATATGATGTATCAAAATGAGATATATTGTGCAAAGAGTCCAGGGTTCCCTTATGAGAGGACAGGGCTTGCTCTAGCAATCCCAAGTTGCTCTTTAGGGGGTAGTGTGGTTGAGCAGCCTTCGGCTTATCAGAGGGGAGTCTTAGACATTCACAAATACATACAATAGTCATTAAGTGAGACACACGACTCAATAAGAAGATCCACACCAATTTATGAAAATAACACATATCTTTATATATATTTAGGCGCCAGAAGCAATCCTTCAGGTAAGTAAGTTTTTCAAACGAATTTCTTTTGTATTTAAAAAGTCGACACAGTGCAGTTTTCAGAAGCTACAATGTTATCCTAAAGGAGGAAAGCAAGTGCGGCATTCAGGTACAGTACAGCGACTTACGGGACCTGCCTCCAGGAGTTAAGGTGAGAGGTGGGCAACGTCAAAGACAGCACGAGCAGAACATCCCCAGCGGCACTATGGTGGCCGGGTACAGGTGTGCAAAACAGTGTTGGGTGCCCAGTATTGCTCTATGAGGATCAGTCGTGGCAAGAGGCTGCAGGCTTTGACTGGGGGACTAGTCAGGATGAGCCAACAGGGGGGCTCAGGCCTCACGATGCTAGGAGACGTAGGGACACCTTTGGTCCTCTTCTCCACGGCCCAGGGGCGACGTGTACAGAGGTGTCCTTAGGCGTTGGGTTTTCCTTACCGGAAGCAGTCGCGGTAGAGGGGGCCTGCGAGCAGAGGCTGCAGGTGACGTCGGAGAGTTCACCAGGGGTGAAACCACGGTTAACTTGGTCTCTGAAGGGATGGGGGACCACAATGGCACCGTTGGTCCACTTCAACTCAGGCTTGGAGCGACGGGTGCAGTGGTGTCTTTAGGCGTTGGGTTTAGCTGTCACAAAGTCCTCTAAGGGTGCCTGCAGGATGCAGGGAAGCAGGTCCGCTTCACAGGAGGTCTTGGTTCCTGGGTAAAGTGCTGGCAGGTCTCCCAGGCTTTGGGGACTTAATACCTACAGGAGAAGTCGTCTTTTGGAGCAATTGTCGAAGTCAGATGGCAGGGTTAGCGCCATGTTAGTTGCTGGGTCTTTGATTTCTTGCAGTAGCAACTCTTCCCATCCGTCTTCTTTCAGGTCAGCAGGATCTGCTTTTCTGGTGCCAGGGGCTCTCCTAAATACTGAATTTAGGGGCACTAGCGGAGTGTAGGGTAGTAGCCAGTGGACTATTGACCCTATGGGTCACTACACCCCCTATATGACCACTTTCTGTGGGAAATGGGCATAACCCTGTCCCAGAACTCCTAAGTTTGCCATCACAATGATGGCTACTTCTGAAAAGTCGTTTTCACCTCTCAGTATTCCACCGTAGGGGTGGTACTAGCCTGGAGGTGGCACGTCTACCTGACTAGCTAATTTTCCTGCCTGTCCGGGTGCCAAAGGGCTCTGGGCAAAGGGGGTCGGCTTCCTCTCCTGTAAGGGGAGCCAGTCTCGCATTTCAAAGGCGGTAGCTTCTTTGAAGCTCCCCTGCCTTGGAATGCTAATCAGCATCTTGTGGGAGGGGGTATTATCACCTCCTCCTGAGCAGGCTTGGTTTCTCACCTCCTGGGAACAAAGGCTATTACCCTTGGGGGTCAGACACTCGTCTCTGGTGGCAGGCTGGCAGAAACCAGTCAGCCAACACACCAGGCGCTGGTAGGTTTTCAGGGGGCACCTTTAAGGCGTCCTCTGGGTGCATGTATTATTAAATCCAACACTGGAATCAGTGTGGGTTTATTAATACAAGATGTTTGATACCAAACATCCCTAACTTCAGTGAAGCCATCTTGTCGCTGAGGAACACTTTTTCACAAGTGTCTATCACATATTTTAAAATGGCTTCCCTGTTCACTTGCACTGGCAGTAATGGAACTGACCAGAACGGGGGCATATCTGCTCATGCAGGTATTCCCTCACTTGTAATATTAAGCACCCTGCCTTAAGGCTATAAGGCCTGCTGTAGTGGTGACTTACAAATATTACCTATAGTGTTAGGGGGCATGGCACACATGTATGTTTGTCTTTGTCATGTCGTGTTTTCACTTTTGTCTGCACCAAAACACGCAGCCTACAGTGGCAGTCTGGCATGTGTTTGGTGAGGGGTCCCTTAGGGTGGCACAATTTGTGCTGCAGTCCTGAGAGACCCTTCTATAGTACCTCATGCCATAGATACCAGAGGTATCATTTACTATGGACATACAGAGAGTGCTCGAGGTATTGCCAATTGGGGGAAACAACTGTATAGTTTTGGGAAAGAGACCTCGCACTGGGGACCTGTTTAGCAGGGACCCAGTGCACTTTCAGTCGAAATCACATTGAATACCAGGCAAAAAGTGGGGGTGACCATGTCAAAAAGGGGCACTTTCCTACATAGAGTCTAAGCCAAGATGAGCCTGAGAGTGACATAAGTTCGGCTCCGGATCATTTCTCCACTGAGGGGGTAAGAAGCTCACTGCAGCACAGCAATAGCACATGAAGCCCAGCGGCTCCCCTCAACCACCTGCCAGTGGCAAAGCTGCTCTGTTGACAAGACCATCGTCTGCATGTGCCTCACTGCTGCGCTGAGCCCTAGGCAGTCCCTGCCGCGAAGGATGGAGTCCTCCACGTTGCTTAAACTCGGCGGCAACAGGGCCAGCGGCCTACTGTCATCAGAAGAAAGAGGAGGGTGACATCCGTGCCTCCTCCCCCTTCCACAAGGTGCTAGAGACTGACGGACACCGTTGTGGCAGCAGCAGCACAAACCAGGAGCGCCGCCAAAGCTCAGAGGACACCCGGCAGTAGACAAATCAGAGGAGCTACTGCAACTCATTCCCCACAGCTGGTGCCTCCTTCATAACTTCAAGCACAGTCAAGGCCCATCACGAGCACTAGGAGTGCCACAAGAGGGAGGAAGCCAAAACCAGAAAAACAAACCTGAACTGTAGCCACGATCCCCTGCACGCACAAACTGAACAGATCCCTGTCTCCCATGCTGTAGTGTAGACCGTGGCTGGGAAAGAAAGCTGAGTCTGGCTGAGAGAGTTCAACATCCATCCTGGTGGGGAACAGCTGGTACATAGCTGCCAAGATTTCAGATTGCTATGTGTGACATTTTCATAATTACAATGTAATAATGAGTGACCTTCAATGACTATAAGTGACACTTTCGTGAGCAAAATATCATATACATATATATATAAAGTTTCCCACAAGGCTGATCATTAAATCCAAACTCTTACTTTCATAGGTAGATACCAAATTACACTTCTCCAAAGAAACATCACTCTCTAACTAGTGTATGCCCCTTCTGGGCTGGCTTTTACTTACCCACTGAAGGGAAATGCTCATTGTAATTATGAAAATGTCACACATAGCAATCTGAAATCTTGGCAGCTATGGCATATCCTGAAGCAGCTGCGAGTAGACAGCAGAGCCGCCTGCCTCTGCAGCCCTGGGGCAGAGTATCAGTGCGGTATAAGCGAGGGGGAGGCAGCCGGGGTACACACGCACTGGAGATCCCACGGGGCCGGCGGCAGAGGCCAGAGGCAGCGGAAAGTGGCCTCGTGCTAAAGTGCTATTAAAATCTATAAAACAAAGAGTTATTAGAAGAACAGCAGCAGAGTGAGAGATAACTCTCTCCAGCCACAGACAGTCTCACTTACTTTACAAATGTCGGCCGCCCGGGCATGGGTCTCAGGCCCAGCAGCAGCTGTACAGTGGTGTGTTCTGGGCTCAGTGGCCTGCCGCGGTCCATGAGGTTGCGGTCTGGTCATGATCGTTCTCATTCTTTTAAACAAAGTTTACTGCAGTGCAAGCAGTGCTGCCATTGCCACTGGCTGCAGCGAAGCACAAATTCATTTCATGAACAACTGCAGCCACCCGCTTAGGCTGTCGTTCTCTCTCCTGACGCCGTTTTCTCTCCTGACGTCATCAAGATGTACCCAATCGTAATGCTGTGTGAATCCTACGGTTACATTGTAGCAGTTAGACTTGCAGAGCAGCTCAGCCAGACCTCAAGCCTTCCCGGAGCAACGCGCAGAGCACGCTGCCGACTCCAGGTTTTTTCCAGTCAGCATTAATTGCGCATAATTAGCAGCGCTAGTACTTCACAGCCCAAGAGGTGCTATGCCTATTTATTATGTGTGACATTGCATTTCAGTGCGGTGATGCGGATCACCACACTGAAATGCGTTAGTCTAACGCCTGATGCATGGTACTTGGCAGGGCTGCTGGTACCACATGTTGCCTGAAAGCTGCCTATCGGAGCAGCAACAGAGGAGGAACAGGATGACTTCCTGCCCCCAGACAGAGTGTTTGGGGCACCTTTGGTCCAATGCCAGTGAAGCCAAAGGGGAAAAAAAGCTGCACTGTTTTCCCCACCAGACCAAAGTACATGCAGTGTTAGGAGTAGCTTCCCGCAGGACTAGCAAAAGCCTGTGACTTGTTAGGAGATTGCTGTGCGCCTCCTGGTGGCCACCTGCTGGTACCACAGGTTAGAAAAGACTGCTTTGGAATGTCCTGTCTGCCGTCTGCCTTGAAAGGAAAGGAAGCTGAGGCCACTGTAGTCAGAGAAGATCTCCCAAAGAGGCCCTGCTGCCAAAGAGATGCGATCTGTCTGCAGGAGGCGATGAGGCTGCACAAGAAGTGAGGGGAAGCCAGCGTGAGCAGCTTGCAGCTCCGACCCTCATGAAACTATTAGAGACCAGCTGCACACAGGTGTGTGGATGATGAGCAGCCGAGGCGCAGGCGCACAGAGCCACGACCAACTGAGCTCAAACCCTTGGAAAAGTGAGATGGCGCCAAAGCCAAGCGAGAGGCACAGGCAGGGCCCAGAGCAAGACTGTTGGAACACACCGGTCAGAGCAGGTGATCCAGAACGTGCACAGCTGCACCATCTTCCAAGACCCCCATTCGAAAGAACAACAAGGGCGTCAGTGAGCAGTCGAGCCTACCCCCGAAGAGGATTGAGGAGGATGCGCGGGGACAGAACCTAGGCCACAAGCCCTGAGGTAACAAGGAACGTCCGGGCCCGCGGCAAAGAGTGGGAAAGAGTTTCACCCACTGAGGGAAGAGTGCCATTTTCCTTGACACCAGTGAGCCACCTAGCTTGCATCCGGTAGCGAACTCGAAAATTAACCGCAGATCCCAAGCAGTGAACTTGGGAGGGATTTTAACAAGGAGAGCCATGGCGCTATTGGAAGAGTAGTTGACGACTTTAAGAGAACGATGAACTGAAGCTGTGAGACAAAGCAAACAGGCCGTGAGAGTTAAAGCGAAAGAAGGGTCATGGGAGAAAATGGGAAACTGACAGTGATGCAGCGGTCAACAATAAAAATAATCTCTCCTAGGTTACTTTTTTGGTCATCCAGGTGTAACACACACACACACACTACATCCATATGACGATGGGGCCCATAACACCGCCTATTCATTCACTTACTCATTTATTTTCCCTGGATTTTCCCTTTCAGTCAAATATCCTAGGAGGATGAACACAAATGATGCACCGCTGGAAGGAGCCGGGATACCTTCTTTACTATAACATATCACTTCTCACTTTGTCATTTAAGGTATTCCTGCTCATTGGTAGATGGACCAACTAGTAAGTCTTAGTTAATAGTGATTAGGACCAGCTCAATCACAATAAACTTATTACTTTTTACCCTAAACATTTGAGTTAAAGAATCACTGAGTCGTTTGTTTAAAGAATCTTAAAATTTTATATAAGTTTAAAGCATGAAAAGAAATTTAGATTTTTATTATTCAGTTTCTTACATTTATTAGACCAATATTAATTTATGCATGTCAATTAAATGGCAAAATGAAATTGTAATAGGGAAGACCCTAAACAACCTATCTACCTCTCTAGATAATCTAATAGTTCTGAATAAAATTAATTTGGAAAATAAAGAATCTCAAAAACAGCATCTTATACTCAACTGGAAAATAAAAATAACAGCAGAAACTTCAGCTCGTCAGCATCGGCAACCGCAGCTCTTCTCATCTAACAGTCTCCCAGTAATTCTAACTCCGACAGCATCTCCCGCAGCACAGTGTCTCAGCGTCTCAATAATAAATGATATGTAGTGATCCCTCCCACCAGGAGTAGGTCTTCTTATACCCTAATTCTAGCTTACTGAATAAAATTGTTGCATCTTAATGGCGCGCTTCTTTCTCATTGGTCAAATCCAGTTCTGTACAATTTTTAATCAAGCTTCCCAGTCTTAACCAGTTCTTTGTGGAATGTCATTACTTGCATCCTTTCTCACAGTTCATGACATTAGTCATCCATTTCGATCAGTCCAAATTGTATCTTTTTCCGCTACATTTTAAATCTGAGTTTTGTCCATTGATTCAACTTTTGGCTTCTCACGCTTCTTGCTGATTCTCTTGGCACACATCAGTTCAAAAAGGTCACATTAGCCTTGACCATTCTTCCATCCTAGCCTTTCAGCATCAGCACGTGATCATTCTTTCCCCAGCTTCTCTCCTCTATCACATGGTTTTCAACGCACGCGCACTTTAGCAAACAGCGGCCATTTTGTATCGCTGCTCGATTAGACTTAAATGCACTATTTCAAAGATAAACAAAATATTGTTAAAACAGAGAAATATAACCTTTTCGTTTCCCTCCCGTCTTCTACGTACCCCAATTAGGTATAACCTAGCAAAAAGCAACATTTAAAGCCATCCCTTACTTACCATCACTATATTTTGCAACAACACCTTTTATTTTAAAGCACAAATCATGCATTTATTATTTTATTAGTACGCAATTATTACGTTAGACACATAGACATTTGTAAGTCGATTATCTTGCACACTGAAATAGCGTATTACCATTTCCCATCACATATAACATACATTGTTGATTATTTTACTTAAACGAACATGTTTATTAATTATTTTACGAAAATTGTTAGGAGGTTAAAATTTTTTCGTTTAGCCTGCTCCATCAACAGCACAAGTTGGCCCACCACACATAGAGGAATAATCCCAGACCAATCGATGTAGATTGAAAAAACAGCAGCTTGATGGCAGAAGATGCCCACTGAGGGCACCAGAGCCACATGAATTGCAGCACCGGCTGGGGATCGTAGGTAAAGAGAGTGGAAGGGCCAGTGTAGCCCGAATGCAGAGAGGAGAGCGTTTGCCCCCTTATTGTAGTAGCACAGCCCTGCAGCAGGCCAGAGACTATTCAGGGAGTGCCCGCATACTGCCGAAAGATTGAGTCACTCATTGACCCATTACAGGCGAGGAGTGTCTCATACCCCCTAGTGGCAAGCTGCCACCACCGCCAGCAGAAAGAGACCGAGAGTACAAACTCAGGGGGGAACAACAAGTGATCGCAAAGACTATGGGCACTGAACCATAGTGGTGTAAAACGATCACTGACATCTGCCCAGTAATACTCTATCCCTGCAACCAGTAGCGGTACCGGTACCCCCTCTTCCAGCACAAGAAAGGAAAACTAGCAGGAAGTGCACACCCGGGAACTTCATAAGCAAGGGCAGGAGCCCTGGAAGAAGAAAGCCCTCAGAAGGAGAGATTAGACTTGCAAAAGGTCCATTAAGAGAAAAGGTGCAGTCCCACAAAAAGGACAGGACCTGCGAGAGGTCCATGATGGGAGAAAACATAAAGTCCTACGAACAGGATCTGACTGGCGAGAGGTCCATGAGAAGAAAACCGGCGACACGTGCCCTGACGCCGCCTAGCACCAGAAAAAGAGAACTCACTTGACGCGTGGCCGTATGCCGCATCGCAATGAAGAACTGTAAAAGGAGAGGAGAGAATAGTGTATGACCAGACCTGTCACACTGAAAAACCTGATGACCACAAAAGTGCTGGAGACATAATCAAGGGTGACACGACCAATGAGTCGTGCCACTACCTATGAGTGCACCTACTGACATAAGCAAGCCACTGATGTGGAGCGACATCACTGGCAACAGCCCAGCCGGAGAACCAAAAGTAAGCTGCACCTAAGCGCAAACTGTGTGTCTGCACCACGCTTCCAGTGCGACCATCTGGCCACAGTCACTGGCTGCTTGATGAATGATGGCATCCCAGTTAAATTGCCGCAGGAGAAGAACAGCACCAGCAACACACCGAGCTACGGGGCTACGAAGACCCTCCAATCACCCTGACCCCCTGTAAGTCCTCGTCACCTGTCGTACAGGTAGTCTAATGACAACAACACCATAATGCAACATGTATCACCTTAAACACCGAAGGAGCATCTCACCACCAAGTTGAAGCCTTACACCCACAAGCCATCAAGCCATCAAGAGACCAAGGAGGCACTCCTGGCACTGTGAAGGTCCAATTGTCCAGAGCCTATCTGTTAACCCCACCCACACCTGGGTACTGTTGGCGAGCACACTGGACCATGTATCATCTACCCTTGTGGTTGCCCGAATGACTCAGCTGTGGCTCTGTTGGCAGTCCTGCAGCGACCCCCACGTGGCCTACTCGCAGCCCAGCACAGTCCACATGGTTCCATAGTGACCTATCAGATAGGGCCTCAAGGGAATCCCGAATGAGAGATGAGCCTGAAGTTACTCCACTGACGGGTCCCGGGAGGTACCGGGCCCTCAGAGGAAGATGTCCAAACATTGTTGATCCCATCCCAGTCCTTACAAGGTTGTCCTTCACGGAGTCAAGACACCCCAAGAGAAAGCTGTGCAACGGACTCCATCGACGCTCCTGATGCACCCCAGTTTGAAATTTTGACATCAACCACACCACCGTGAGAGCAGGCTGGACCGACCAACATTGTATGGGTGGACTTCAACACAACCGACAGGCTGTCGAAGGGTATGGCCTCAATCCACGCCTGTGTTTGTGCCCAGAATAATCTGGTTAAATTATGTATGTGAGCGGTGATGTATGAGTGCCCATAGCTACACCTGCCCACTTCTCCAAATCTGTCCTGCTCATTACCCCTAGAGACTGATAGACTCAGTGCTGCCTAGTTTGTTTTATTTAGTCCTACAGGTTAGACTTGTTGTCCCTTGGTTTGGATTTTGGGAGGGATGTAGTGTCCTGCCAGACACGTAGCTGTTTCAAGCCTCTCCCCGAGGGCTGTTCTTACACCCACCCCACATCCATCCAACACAGGTGTGACGAGTGACGTGATGCCTGCTAATAAAAGGGGCCGGGAGGATAGGCCCTGGGCTAGTTTAGTACCATTATATGCAGTGTCTGCATCGTCCTTTATTTAGCATGTACACCTAAGGCCCAGAACATCACAATACTCTGGAGCAGTCTGGGTCTCAGACTCTCTCTCCATGCCTGGGACAGGTTGACCTGCCATACTGGGGAGGCTATTAGAGGGGAGGAAAAATTGAAATAAACACTGCTCACCTCACACACGGTGCCAGGCTAACCATCAAGACACCGTGCAAAGTGGCAGAAAGCAGGAGAGACGATGCCCGCGGTGCTCACTGCCTGGACCACCACACAGTCCAATGTGCAGCACAGGAAGAGAGAATGATAGAATTGCAGCCTCCTGGAACCAATCAACTGAAGCGTTACTAGAAAGCAAAAGCAGGTGCCAGATCCACAGGAGCTGGGCTGGAGCTTGTTGTTGTTTAAGGTTTAAGCGACGCCACCTCCTGATTCAGTCACCATTACAAGTCCAAGCCCGTCCAACAATGAATAAAATACCTGGGGCAGCGAGCAATGCAGAGCAGCCTTAATTATGCTTGCTGCTGTTTAACTATATTTTCGCAGCACATTTGCACAATTTGAACATAAGATCGGAAGTGGTGTAATGCGTGGCTAATGCATTTTTGTGCGGTGATGCGGACACCATCATTAAAATGCGTTAGTAACCCCT
The DNA here is from genome assembly GCA_963921515.1 of Calotriton arnoldi. Classification (NCBI taxonomy): domain Eukaryota; kingdom Metazoa; phylum Chordata; class Amphibia; order Caudata; family Salamandridae; genus Calotriton; species Calotriton arnoldi. The sequence continues at coordinate 31,174 of CAWUFW010003563.1, forward strand.
AATGCGTGATACATGGCAGGGCTGACAAACGGATCCCCTACACAGGTACTGGAAATAAACTGCACAAGCCAAGGCAAGATGTACTAATAAATACTATAACAGAAGTTTCTAGAATCAATGACATGCGGTGGAGGAAATGGGGGAGATCCCACTGAATCTCGGTTTCGCACCTATTTCTGAGCACTGACATAGTAACTACTTTTTTGCTTTCTGCAATGATTCTTAATTTTGAATAAACCTTAATGATTTTCACTTTAAATATTGTCTTGCAAAGGTTTTCTTTATGTGCCTTAAACTCCGTCATTGGGGACTCCCACAGCCTCGGTCTGGTGTATCAGCCCTTTTAATGTATTGGTGCAAAGTAAACCTAGTGAAATATGCTGAATTTGTTTTGGTGTCACTTTCTGACACCGGGACACATTTCAGCAGTGCCCGCGTGTTGTTGCTTTCTGTTCATAGCAGCAATGGGCAGGCAGCAAGAGGGCTTTCTTATTTTCTCTTCCAGCTGGGTCTGAAACAAAGACCTAATTTAAAGGGTCCTCAACCATTCTTTTGCTTGAGTATCATCCTGGCTGGGAGCCTTCTGGAGCCGAACACCTAGACTCCAATGCAAAGGAAGGAAACGAAGGCACACAGGGGGGATATTAGCAACAACTTGCGATAATTATCGCAAACCGCGCTTAGCGCGTTTTTTTTTATCGCCGCGTATCGCTGGATTTTATTGCGGAGATAACATGCTATTAGCAACGTTTATCTCCAATGCGATAAAATATCCAGAGATAACGGCGAAATGCGTGAATATCGCTGGAAATCCAGCGATATTCACGCATTAACGCCATGGGGGACTTAGCCTGACAATCCACCTCCCATACAACAAACAGGTAAGTCATGTTTTTAGCAGGTGTTAAATTCCAGCGATATTCGTGCTTAGCGCGAATTTTTGTTATCGCTTCGCCTGCGTTGCTAATAGGGGGAAGTTGTGTTAGCGACTGTTTTCAGTCGCTTTTAGTTGGGAACGCCTACCTTGCATGGTGGCATGCAAGGCGATGGGAAAACGGGCCGCTATCGCCAGAAAGCTGTCGCTAAAGCCTGTTAGCGGCAGCTTGCTGATAGGGCGATAAACAAATCGCCGCTTTAGCGGCAAAAAGTGCCGCTAAAGCGGCGATAAAGCCCTTGCTAATGTGCCCCACAGTTTTTTTATCACTTCACAAGTACTTGAGAGGAACTTTGATTTGGAGGCAGTTTTTAGGCCTCGCCTGAGACTACGCACATTTGCTATCACTTGCGAGACATTTTGTTTTCTAAAAGGGATTGGAGTCCCCCCATTTCTTAGCATTTGTTGACTTCATTGTCGCTCCTCTTTGCTGTCTCTCAATTGGCCAGTATGTGCTGATTTCACTTCCTCTTTTTTTTTGGAGCATGAACCAAGTGCTGATTGCTTCATTTTGATTAGTGTGGTTTCGCTGCTCACGCAGTGAGTGACTGAGGTACGTATTTTCTTTTTTGTCCTCTGTCATCTTTGTCCATGTTACTTCCTCCTGTGCTACCTCTTTGTTGTTGGTGTTTCTTCTTGACAATCACCCTCCCTCCTGTAGTCTGTGTGGCATCCCCCCACCTAACATAAGAAAGAAAGCATTATGAGCAGCTAGCGCTGGTCGTGTCATATCACTTTTTTTTACCCTCCTAATATCTGTGTTGCTTTTTCCCTACCAGTGATCTGTTGTCCTTGTTGCTTGCCCACCCACCCTTCCTATTGTCCTTGTTACCCCCCATCTGCTGTAAGAAAAAAAAGCACCATGATGCTCTTTTTTTCAACTTTTAGCCATGCTGCACACTCACGCTAATGTACAAAACAGCTAAAAGACATTGTCGAAGCCAACAGCTATCACATTGGTGAGACCAAATTGCTTTGCCAATGCTTGTTTATCTTTGTTCAACTCCCATCTAAGAAACGTGCTTGCACTGTAAGAATGCCAGATCTAGCTGTGTGTAAGAGTAATAATTAAAATAGCACTTACTAATTTATTTTTTATTTCATTCATTTATAGTGCTACTCACGCCAGTGTAGGGTGTCACAGCGCTTTACATCACACACAAAGAGACAATAAATCATAAAAGTGTGTAAATCAACGTACAGAAAATGTTGCATAAGGCAACAAGGGTTATAAGGTGTAGTAGTCACATATCATCCAGCTTTAAAGCATAACACAGTGTTTGGGGTTCTCTGTACTAACGAGTCTTTATTACTACCCAAAGCAACCCTTCTTTACAAACTTAGAATAACAACAGATTGAAACAAAATACAAAAAGGACCTAAACCCATGCTTTGCAGTTCACATTCAGTTCCTTCATTGCAGTTAAAAGCAGTAGTAGCACACTGTATGATATTAGAAGGATTGCAACTTATGAACTAGGAGTAACAAAACAATGGATGTGTCAAAATCTTACCTATGTACATAAAATGCAGATTTCTGATATGCATGTTACACTATGGGCCTGATTACGACTTTGGCAGTGTGCCGCCGGGTCTGCCCTGCCGCCGCACTGCCAAAGCCGTTGTCAGATCACCTGCCAGATTAAGAGTTTCCTCCTGTCTGGCGAGCTGGCTTTTGGCGTTCCGATGGTGGTGCCTCAGAAAATAGGCACCGCAATGGGAACACTAAAAACAGTTCCTGCACGGCATGGACTGGAAAAGTCCATGCCATGCAAGAACTAGTGTGCATGCACAAAGGGGGGCACATGCTGTGCCCCCCTATGTGCATCCACTGGGTGCAGAGGCACACCTTTGTTTCTACTCTGCCAGGGTTTTCATGGAGCAGGAACCTCCATGAAAACCCTTGCGGAGAGGAAACTCCTAATATGCTTGGCGGGACCACCGCAGTGCCCCAAGCATATTGATGCCTCTACACCGCCGCAACAGCGACAGGGAACGACGGTCCCTGGCAGCTGTGGCGGGGCAATGTCGGCCCGACTGCCAAAATCATAATTGGGCAGTCGGGAGATACCGCCGCCACGCCATCACGAGTCTCTAGTCCGTGGACCGCGGGACTTGTAATCGGCCCCTATGTCATTACCAATATTATTATCCCCTTAAATTTGCTGGTGACATAAAGATCTTCGACCTTTGGCAAGGTTAAAAACATAATCAAATGTCCTCTGGGTAAATAATGTACCCCAACATCTAAGGTCGACATGTTTAGCCACTGTAATCGCAGCCTATACAAAACAGAGATAAAACATTTAGGGATCTTATCTAACTTGGTCCTGACGAAAGCCAAACAACCTTTTCAGGAGATTAGAATGGCTGAAACATGTCAACAATAGAGGTTAGGGTACATTATATACCTTGAAGACATCTTATTATGTGTTTAACATTGCCAAAGGTATCCTGAATAAAGTAAATTTCCAAATTTGTTAAGAAAACCTGCAGACAATTTTAACTCCAGATCCTTTAAAAAAAGACCTCCGCTAACCAACAGGTTTGAGCCCACACATACACATTAGGACTATTAGGTGAGGACCCGAGGATGAAGCATGCCACTGGTGGTACTAGTTAGTGATGGTCCTTTTGTAAACCAAATAGGTTTATTAGTCCTTATCCCACTCCTAGTTGGTTCTGAAATGAGGTACTAGAGAAGCGTAGACACAAGCGTTCCCTCTCTTATAACGTATTCTCTCTTTCCCCTTTCCTTGCTCCTCTTTTCTATCTCTTCTACGCCCACTTAGCACCTGGAGCCGACTGAAGGTTCCCTAATGTGCTGTATAGATAATTACCATGAACTGGTATGACATGCCATCCTTCGCATGGCTGGCAAAGCTGTACCACCCTACTCTTCTTAACTATTTCTGTCCTGTTCTGTGTATTTTCCCCTATGGACTTGACATTCTGTGAGCCCTCCGTTGGGGGCTCCATGTTTGTGCTGACGATAAATAGGTTCAAAGTGAGTTTCCACTAATAGTCTATAGTGGACTGATAGCTGGTGGTAGGTAATGGCTTTTCTCCAACACTCTGGCTAGAACCTGCCGGTCATTCTAGTATAACAAAGGTTTTAACTTTTCACACATGATGAGTGCTGGATGCTATGGAGGTATTCTATATCTGTAGTTTGGGTTATTTTAAGCACAGTTTTATCCACAATTTTATATTCACAAAGACTCACAGTGGTTGTAGTAGAATGAGAGTCAAAACAAGTCAATATCTGCTTACATAAACATACAACAGAACTCATTAGACTGACTACCATATATTCAACACAGCTAAGATAGGTTGTACATTAGACGAGTTGGAAGACTGGCTCGCCTCCAGATCTCATGGTTTACATAAGCAAATTCACCATAGACGTCAATGGAAATCGCAGCGTCGGCATCAGGGGATACAATTTAGCAATGAATTGACAAATCACAATACAGAATTATACAACGTCATCTAAAGTCGCAATTCTAACACTTGCCCCTAACTTGAATATTAATTTGTCATATTCTAACCTAATGTCATTGGATGTGGCAGGACAAACTAGTTACAAAACAATGGAAGTCACACAAATGAATAGCTACTGCCAGGAAAAGCCTTGAATGTTGCAAAGGCTTCCACTGTTTTTTTTGTTGTGAACAACAGTTAATACAAAGCATTACACAAGCACATTTTGGTCACATGTAGTGAACAGAGAATTAAAAACACACACATCATCATGGGTGCATTTAGAAATAAAATGGAGTCGAGGCCTAGTTCGGGCCTAGATGTGTCAAGCACAGGAAAAGACAGCTCTATTGGGTGCAGAGTTGTCGTTTTAGTGCTGAAATGTTCACAACGTTCTAAATGTCACTCACATATTCTGTTAAATTGAATTCAGCTTTAACACCATCATTGGTTCCAAAAGGTGCTCCTCTTGTTTCAAGACGCACCAAACAATTAGTCAAGCCAGCTCACTTACAACTAACACAGCTTAGAATGGCAGTTCCATCACATCACGCAGAAAGCAACACCAAGCTGAAGGTATTGGTTACTTTCCAGAAAACTTATATCACTGCCCACAGAGTCATGCTCAGATGAAGTGATCCAGCCTTATTTCTCAGATACATCCTCATACACCTGAAGACCAATGACCTAAAATCCCTCCAGACTTCTCAATGGGACACCAGATGTTGCTTTTACATACTAATCCAGCAATTCAGTCTTATACGTGGTCTCCCTAAACATGTCTTCAAGGGAACTCTCCGCTTGGGTCTCTGATGGATTTATGTATTTTTGTATTTAACATTGATAAGGGCTAAATAGAGAGGTATATGATCACTTTACAATAAACCAGAACTGATGAAGAGAAGAAAAGTGGATTACAATAAACAAGAGGAGAATAGGCACGAGAGGAGAAGCGTAGAAACATAGGAGATTAATACGTTTAACCAGCTATGGTTTAGCTTGAAGGAGCATTGAGAACAGTCCATTGTGAATTGTACATAATGCAGTCATTAGCAGTGCTTAATTTTAGCCGGTGGTTTCTTGAGCTCGGCACCGGCACTTAATTGCCAACACTGGTACTTATGACAGTCTGCCACATGGTGGCGCTGTTTGTCTAAATTAAAGATGAGCATATAACAGTTGTTTATTAATTAAACAAACATTTGAAAGGACTAATACCTGCTGCCCAATCCATCTTCATAGCTTTGGAGGCATGGAATAGTCTGAATTGTCACACTAATAAGAGTGTGATGGTTGGTAGTTGTCACTATCATTGACAGCATGGCAGGGGCAATGTGTGGTGCAAGCTACAGTGGCCTCCTGAGGAGGGCCCTGGCACTTCTTGTTTTACAAATTTAGCACTGGACCTTAGTGCAGGAATGGCCCCTTTCCCTTTCATTGCTATTGTGGCTTTAAAATACGGCAATTAGCAGGGTTGAGTGGATCTGTCATGGCTCTGAGTCCCGGGGCCACTGCACCTTCTGCACCAATGGGAGCTGCTGTCCTCAATGTTTACAGTCCTCGGTTTTCCTTTTACAGGGAGCAGCTAACAGGTTTCTTTGACTAAACCAACTACAATGCCCATAATGCGCTGATTCCACATTTTGGGTTACCAGATAGCTCCAAATCAATGTGTTACCATTCTGCACCCCTGCCCTTTCTTTTAACAATCAGCGCATTATGGGCATTGTAGTTGGTTTAGTCAAAGAAACCTGTTAGCTGTTCCCTGTAAAAGGAAAACCGAGGACTGTAAACATTGTGCCCCAGTGACACAGCGCCTCTCGGTTCCGCACCCACTCGCCACTGTCTCTCTCCTGGGTGTACCTGAATTTTGCAGCCAGCACTTTTTTTAGCCTCCCCAGCGTCTCCCAGACTGGTCATCATAGCTGCCATGTTTTCCAGGTCCATGCGTGACTATTTAGGCCAGTCTGCTGTTTTTCTTAGAATTCTGAGACTTGTAATTGTATTTCACACAGTCAGTCCTTAATTTGTAAAACAATATGTTCGAGGGCCCAAACTTCCACGAATATTGGGGTTGCTGAATACCAAGGCTGCGTAGTCTTGATTCCGCCCTCATGCCTCTTTCATTCACCACCCTTCCCCCCGTTGTCACTGTTTTTTAATTTTTTCTCTCCCTCTTTCATTCCGTGCGTTGTGTTTTTCTCTCTCTTACTCTGGGTGAAAATCTAATGAGAAAACATAAGAGCTGGTCCCCAAAAATCAGTGCCGGTGGCACTTGCCAGCTTAAATTAAGCACTGAACCCAGTATAAAACAAAGACCCAGAATTATAAGAAAAAAACGGCACAGGCCTTACTAGTTACAGTACTGAAGTCCTGGCGATTTAGGGCTATCCGTGCTGTAGGGAGGTTGTGTTTGCAGTCAATTAACAAATCAGGGTATTCTGGGAGTTGTAGTCGTTTCATTTCATTTTAGCGAATTGAGCCATCGCTCCAGAAAACAATAATTGGTAAAAGGGAAACATCAGGACTGCAACAGGGAGTCGGTCACCTGGTAATCCTAGACTGAAGTCAAAAAAAGTTGCTAAAGCAGATGTTTGAATGACACCAATTACACTACAATCTATCAAAGAGAGGGACTGTAGGGCTTTTTATAGAGGTCAGCACATATGCCCTGTCAAGTACTATCACCTAGAGATATGCAGTTCCTCTACTGTAGTGCCAATGAGACCAAGGTCTTAGAGAGGGAGGGAGAGGAAGGGAATCCTTCCTGTCGGATCTAGGGTCCTCACACACCCAGCCAGCTAGGTATCATGCTTCATCATATGGACCTGCTACTCGTCGGGTCGGCGCTGCAATACCCGACGGGCCCCCTTAAAGGGGCACTTTAACAGAGATCTTTTGTTCCTTGCCGTATGGTGCAGTGGGTGTGAGGGCTTTAGACTATAAGAGGTGTAGATATAATGAAAAAGTGACTAAAAAAGGTAGGATAGTCCAAATAAGACTTTTATTCAGGCTGGCTATCCACCTCATTAAAAACAAAAAGAGTGGCAGCTTCCTGATGTGATGGTTCAGTTAAGCTATGCTCGACTCTAAACGGTCAACATGTTTCATGCCTGCTGGTCAGTATGATCCGTGGCAATTCTTCAGGACCTAGTAAGTGAATCTATCTACACACAAGTGGTGGGTGTGGGTACTACCTAGCACGTGTTTGCACTACGAGTATTTGTCCTTAGTGTCAAGAAGTGACCTAAGAAAAGGGGATACAGAATGGTATTTACACCTGTATCAATAGTGTCACGGTCATAGTACATTCATAACTCCCTCTACTTGTCCTACCTAACCCAGATCTCTTGACTGGGGGTGAATGTTTTGATTTGTTCTGCATTCCGTCCATCAATTGTGTGTCTTTTGCTACCTAGCTCGTAAGCATACGATAGTGTGTAATGATATCAATGGCACGTAACTTTACAGTGAGTGTTAATTTTATCACCCATCAAAAAACTAAATAGATAAATCAGTTAAAACCAGTTAGACAACAGTTAAAAACAGAAGACTTATGATGAACGGGTTTCATGCCAGGGTATCGATGAATCACTCCCTAACGATCGTCCTTCCTCTCCCTCCCTCTCTAAGACCTTCGTCTCATTGGCACTACAGTAGAGGAACTGCATATCTCTAGGTGATAGTACCAATTACACTACATCACAACAAATAAAAGTCAGTTCAACTAGAGCTGCCAAGTGGCTCACTGTTGGGCGGAAGCTTCAGTCATTCCTGGCTTTTTAGCAACCTGTTGCATTCTGGGACTTGTAGTTTTGGTTTTAACAGTGTGCCTGGGGCTCAAAGATCACCACGCAAAGTCCTGCTGTTCAAAAAGCCAGAATGACTGAAGGTAGCACGCGTCTCAGGGGCACTTGGCTGTTATGTTTCGACTCCACTGTCTCACAGTAAAATTTCCTTTACAAAGGCGCAGCGCGTGGAGCAGCCGATGTCAGCGCTGGACTGGCAGGAATTGGGCAGGGATGCACTGGCACATAGGGTTCGCATTAGGCCTTTAGACCACCACGCCGAGGGCTGGTATTGGGCAGAGCTGACAGACAGTATGGAAGCCTTTAGTGCCCCCGGGACGAAGGTTGGACGGAATGTGTACAGGGCTTTTTCATGGGTGGCAAGTCAGAGGGTGGCGAAGCACACGCCCATATTCGGGCTTGTCAGTGTGAAGGGATGGCAGGCCGTGCAGTGCTGGCAGTGCACAGAGCTATCAGACATTGTGCTGTTGCAGGATTGGCAGTTTGTATGTCTGACACACACACACACAGTGTGAAAGACTGGCACGGCACAAGGCTACCCTCATGCTTTACATTGTCCATAGCTGGCAGAGACGGTGTAGGCTTCCAGGGCGCAGGCTGGCAGCGTGCGGGGTCGGCAGCGGGTAATGCTGTTGTTACAGCTGGGAGAGGGCTGGCAGGTTTACAGTGTGTGTGACTCGCAGAAAAAAGGCTGCTGCCTCGCTGCACTGTGGAAGGCTAGCACGCGGTGGGGTGGGGGGGAGTGTGCTAGGCTCCCTTCGGTGCTTTCTATCTGAAGACTCGGAGTCTGCTTTTCAGTGGTTCATTTGTAAAATATCAGTTCAGAGGCCTGTCACCTCGTTCTTCCCCACCCTACACTTCCTGTCTCTGTCGCACTCTTTAAGGTTCTTTTACCTCTGATTTCTTTCTTTCTTTCTCACTATTTTCCTACCTTTCTATCCCACCTCCTTTCTCCCTTTTCTGCCTTTTTCGCTCCTGTTCTGGATCAATGGCTGATGCTGAAAAATAAACCTCGATCCGAAAAAATGAGTGCAGTGCCTGCCACCTGCACAAATTAAGCCCTAACTGAGTGCACAGCAGGCAGTGTGCAGCACGGATGGCACACCGTGTGGAAGGCAGCACACTGCTGGCACCCAGCTTGGAGGGCTAGCAGTGAGCACGGCTGTGACGCAACATAGGAAGCCGGAAGCATGCCGGCTGTCACAGCAGTAGGGTGCCCTCGTGGCTGGCAGCGAGCAGGTCTGGCAGGCTGTGGGTGCAGACGCAGCAGGGTGTACAGGGAACCGCCGGGGTGGCAGCGTGCATAGTTGGCAGAGAGTGTACGGTGCGTCAGTGCTTGGCAGAGAGTGTGCATGTATAGATTCATTGTGCATGGTAATGGCAGGCGGCGGGCAGGGATGGTGGAGTTCAAGGCTGCCTACGGGCCAGTCAGCGTGCGAATGGAAATGTGCACGACTGGCACAACTGTGGAGGGCCGGGGGTGTACACAACTGGCACTCAGTGTGCAGGGCCGGCTTTAGGGCAGTGCGACCAGTGTGGTCGCCCTAGGCGCTGACCTGGGGAGGGGGGGCTGACCTCAGAGTGGCGCTGTGTTTAGCAATAACGTACAATTTAAAAACACATCCTGCAGAGTTCCTGGGGGTCCAGTTTTCAGGCGGCAATAAAAAAATGTCAAGATAACTCTGGTGATTAATGTTCTGCTAGAAAGAGAGATCAGAGTTTGGTCTAGTGACAGTTGCGTCATAAAGTAGCACAGAGGGTTAATATGCCTGCTGCAAAGAACGCGTACTGTGCAGATCACAGATCTGTATTTTATGTGGATAGCTCATTGGGTTAGCGCTTTTGTCACAGAGATCTTTTTATTACTGCAGTTTATGTGATACAACCCTAATATAGAACAGTGACTGTTAAGAACTGTTATCAAAGAGCTGGAGGCAAACTGCATAAAACAGGTTAGGACGTTATGTTTCCTCCCCATCTTTCATTATCTATAGTGCCATTATTGGCAACATCCCCACCCACCGTCTGAGCATGCATGAATAAATAAATACACAAGACAACTTTTGTTATGGGAAAATATTGCTGCAGGTTTATTCCATACAAAAGTATGCAATATGGTGGGTTATCTTACGGGCGATCCAAGGGCAGGCAGCTGTATCAACCTATGCTGCCCCGCCCACCCGCCTGATGAGCCAGCACTGTGGGGAACCCAATCAGTGCTACACCTTTTGGGTGATCATCCTCCGGATCACGTGACACATTGGTCCCTTATTACTCACGCCCCTTTCAGGGCGGAGCGTAGCAGGGCAAACCCCCGGTTGGTCAGGCCCCCAACCGCCCGAAGGACTAGCGGGGTGCCGTCGTGGTTTTCCAGGAACCTGCCCGGAGGCTCCTGGTCTTTGGCTCTGGCACCCCTATTGTGCCGCGCAGAGGTACCCTTACTGTACCCGTCTGCCGCCGAGGTACCCTTACTGTACCCGTCTGCTTCCAGATCGCCCTGTAACTCCGCCTGCAACGAAAAAGAAAACATTACAACATTCTACGTACTTTGCCTGCCAACCCCACGCCGGGTAAGCGGTAGGGTGGGAGACGGCGTGTCTGGCGCAAAGAGGACACCGGAGAGGCAGAGGGAGGTATAAGTACCCTCCCCCGACCTCTGTGCGCCAGAAGTGACGCGCCTAGTGCGCCGAGGCGAAGGACTCCTACCCTGAGTCCAACCACTAGACCAGGAGGGTGGCGTATATGCCCAAATGGCACTAAAGGGCCGCCCTTTTAGGTGGCCCCCTGCGGGGGCCGCAGGCAGCCGCATAGTGCCATTATTGGCAACATCCCCACCCACCGTCTGAGCATGCATGAATAAATAAATACACAAGACAACTTTTGTTATGGGAAAATATTGCTGCAGGTTTATTCCATACAAAAGTATGCAATATGGTGGGTTATCTTACGGGCGATCCAAGGGCAGGCAGCTGTATCAACCTATGCTGCCCCGCCCACCCGCCTGATGAGCCAGCACTGTGGGGAACCCAATCAGTGCTACACCTTTTGGGTGATCCTCCTCCGGATCACGTGACACATTGGTCCCTTGTTACTCACGCCCCTTTCAGGGCGGAGCGTAGCAGGGCAAACCCCCGGTTGGTCAGGCCCCCAACCGCCCGAAGGACTAGCGGGGTGCCATCGCGGTTTTCCAGGAACCTTCCCTGAGGCTCCTGGCCTTTGGCTCTGGCACCCCTATTGTGCCGTGCAGAGGTACCCTTACTGTACCCGTCTGCCGCCGAGGTACCCTTACTGTACCCGTCTGCTTCCAGATCGCCCTGTAACTCCGCCACAGCTCTGGAGGCGGCCCCCGTCGCTGCCAGAGCCCCCCACCAAAACAGCTCATTTCTCACCTGCAACCTTCTTTCCAGGGCCTCCTGCATGTCCAGTGGAACGTGTCCATGCCCACCTGTGACAAATGCACCCCATGTTTGACAACTTAACCTTAGGCGTACGCCTGGATGGCCCGTGCCACCAAGACAGCTGTCTTCTCACTTGCCACCTCTCATTTCCAGGGCCCCCTGCAAGGCCCAGGGAACAAATCCATCCCAATGGTGACAATGGACCCCATCTTATCTAAGTAGCCTTTAATATTAGCCTGAATCAGCTCGTGTCTGATGAAACCCAGACCCCTCTGGTCTGTGAACTTACGCACAGTTCACTCCTACAGGGCTGTTCAACGGCCTCCTCTGACTTAGCTCTGTGCCACCTCTGCGGGGGATCATCTCAGACCACCAGAGCTCACATTGAACCATGTCTTTGCTGATCTCACCTAAGTCAGCCTTCATTGCTTGCAAGAATGCCCCCTTACCCATGGCAGTGAGGTCATTGCCACCCTTCAAGCTGATGTGGCTCCCACCTCCTGCAACCTGTAGTTACCGTCCTTCTAGCATTTCGTGCTCCCTAACACCGGTTTCCCCAATTTATGGAACAGCAGCACACTTGCTTAGAAGACCGCTTCCACAACCAGCCTATATGCTCTGGCTATGCGGGCGGGGCATTTCATGCATCACTGAAGCAACCCGTAACCTGCCCTGGGAGCAGAGTGCACCTACTTTGTTGAAGTTGACCAGACATGTGCACAGACCTTTGCGATTAATAAACATGGCGAACAAGACTGTTCGCATAGCGCACACTATTGCAGTCACAGCAACCATTTGGAGTGACAACTTACGCCACCTAACAGGCTTGCTTAACTAAAGCTCGATCACAGATACACACATACCTGCTAACCAGCTGTGACCCTTGATGCTCAACCCAGATAATGACCTAGTACATTGTTATTCCAGGGAATATTGCCCTCCACAAGAACAAGCCGCATATGGCCTTCACCTACTGGGCCGAGGTGCAGTGTGTGCTCTGGAATTGTCAGCGATGGTGCTCCAAACACATTTCAAGCCACTATTGGAGCCACGGCACACATTCTGGCCTAACCAACTGACGCATGTCACCTGGCTAACTTGCTGCTGCAAGATTTTGATCTGAACACCACGCTCTTGCGGTTACCGGTGCACATTGTCTATAGGTCCTGCCCCCACTCCATATATGCAGATTCCTGCAATGTACCCTTCTGCCCCTGTATGGGCGGGAAAATACCTGTAACATTGCAAATACCACTGCACTCACATTCTCGGGCAGTCCGGTGGGGGAGAGGGGTCCTTAGAATTGGTTCTGCTACATTGCTTGGCCTTCTAGCCCGCAAGCACCCTCGTCTGACAGCAGACTATCTGCTGTGTCGCCCGTGCAATGTCCGCACCCTGGCGCAAGACGTCCCGTTCTATACCTCTGCTAACAGACTACCTTCAGTGAGGCTGGAGTGAACGGTTGTATGTTGTGCATCTGACCATAAGAACCTTGGTTTGCTTTGGCAGGGATCAAATTGTTGCATCTGTCACACTCAAAATAGTGGCAACGTGCAGTTCTTTTGCATTCTACACTGCAGAGTGTGCCTGGTACGATCCTAGACACCCCCTGTGTGCCAACCCGCTTTGACCCAAGATGCAAAGCACTAGACCCGGTACACTTGGTTACCCCGGACTTAATTGCCCTCCACCGAAATCCATGTGTAAAGGTAGCTGGTCCCCGAGTTAATTCCTAGTAGTCTATGTGTTATGCCATACTCCTTTTATGCCTTTTTCAAAGCAGTCAACCCGCTCACACACTAGACCCGCTGGTAGCAAGTTCAGTATAACCTGTACATGGAATTTAAATTCTTCTAACAACTGCACCGAGGGCAAGCCACACTCACTGCTACTGGTGTCTGACTAATCGGCCCTTGGAGGCCGTAGCAATATTGCCCGGTCAGCGAGTACACCCACTGTACCGTTGTAGTTTAGTAACCCATGGCGCTGACAACTGCAGGAGCCTAATACCGGGCTGTGTGTATGCGGCCCAGGAACCTAAGCAATAGGCTTGGTGAAGGTGGGTTGTTACGACGCCTGGCAAGAAGAGTAATGCCTTTGACAAACCTCTCCTGACCAGCATTTATATCATATCTTTAACATATTTACTGATTTTGCCACATGGCACCCTTGTGGCTGGTGATGCGGAACCTCCTACCCAGCATAAGCTGACAGTCTTGCGTTGCCATCACACCACCTGTGCAGGGGCGTAACACAGGCCCCCGCAGCCCCCGTGGTGCGGGGGGGCCCCCGAAGTCTAAGGGGCCCCCTCAGCACAATGCAGACTGGCTTGACTATGGGACCAAATACCGTAAATATTAACTCGCAGCAGTCAGTGTCACGGCACGGTTCGCCTGGGAAGAGTCTCCGATATTCCTTCTTCTCACTTAATTGCCAATACCCCTCGGGTCGAGTTCGCGCTATATAAAAACTGCCCAAAAAAATAAATGTATTCACGTATGCATACTGTAAATCTGGCTGATATTGCATTGCAAAATGGCGGGCAGAACTGTTAGGTTAAGTGAGGTCTATGGAAGCGTGAGGCGACGTGCAACATCTCTTGAACTGTCAGGACAGTGGAAGTATTCTTTCCTCTACGGCCGAAAATGAACTACAGTGAGATTCCGTGAGGCGTCACGTGAACAGACTCCGACTATGTTGCACGGTCCCGACTCCGCGTCAGGCAGGCATCATTATGTCTTTTTTTTTTCAATTTCCTGCCAATGGACCTGGGCCCCCAGGAGCTGCTGCCAGTGCCGCCGGCGGGAGTTTGATTGTGCTCCCTGACCTCGACAAACGGACACTTCAGGGCGGCCACGGCAGCAGGATCATGGTGTAGCACAGAGTTGAGACCCACTATGGCTTGGCTTTCCTCGAAGTGCAGGGGCCTCCTTTTCCCAAAGTTTTAAGTTGGTTCGAGTTGTAAGGTAGGAAACATTTTTCTTTTAATAATAGAGTAGCGTTTGTTTCAGCTGTTGTGGTGCAGGGTCCCGCATGTACAACACCGCAGGCTTCCCTCTCCTGATGGAGTGTTTTCAATTTGGTTTCACTTTTATTTCTTGCAGTGCAGAGGCTCGTGTGTTCTGTGTATTTGGAAGCGGTTGCAGCCATTGCTGAACTCGCTTACTTTTGTTTTAATACTGGTTCCACCTGTGAGTGAGAAGGAGTCAGGGAATCGGCCCTTTTAACCATGACGATGTTTTCACAATTAAAAAACACCTTCTGCCGAATCCCTTGTGTCTCCAGGAGTTTTCTGGCAACGATTAAAATCATGCCAAGATAACTCTTGTGAATAATGTTCCTGCTGGAGCAACATCAGCATTCTGTCAGTGGCAGTTTTCACCCATCCTGATGTAGCACAGAGGGTTAATATGCCTGCTGCAAAGAACGTGTACATGCAGATCACTAAAGTGCATTTTATGTGAGTAGCTCAGTGGGTTACTGCTTTTGTCACAGAGATTATTTAGTTACTTACAGTTCATAAGTTACAATTGTGATATAACACAATTATGTATGAACTGCAGTGAAGAGGTTGTATTCAAACTGTGTGGTAAGGTTAGAACATTATACCCCCCACCCCCAAGACACTCATTATCCTAATTTTGCTAAAAGGTTTAGTTTGGGTAAAAATACATTGTTTTTAGTAAAACCAACCACTGTGGTACGTTTTAAATCCAGACCAACACTCTTAAAATATACTGCCTACTAGTATGGATGACGTGTGAGTCTACAACTTGTAATCCTCACTATTTTATGTAACATTTCCTTTAGACTGATTACAAACTGATTCCTTTAGACTGATTTCCTTTAGACTGATTACTAATTTTGCTAAAAGGTTTAGTTTGGGTAAAAATACATTGTTTTTAATAAAACCAACCACTGTGGTACGTTTTAAATCCAGACCAACACTCTTAAAATATACTGCCTACTAGTATGGATGACGTGTGATTCTACAACTTGTAATCCTCACAATTTTATGTAACATTTCCTTTAGACTGATTACAAACGTATGAATTATTGTCTCTCTATAATGTGGGTATGATGTAAAGTGCTCTGACACCCTACACTAGTAATGGTGCTTTGTAGAAGTTTCAAGATCCTCTTTTAGTTTCTCATTGCTCATATGAGTGTAACTTTTGGTATTTATCTGTTTCCATGGATGTCATTGCTTGATTTTACTCGGGAGAAAGAGTCATTCTTAAGTGTCACACATTGGTTGTTGAATGTCACTCATAGGTACACTGAAACTATGAAAATGTCACACATAAGCAATGTCAAACCTTGGCAGCTATGCGTTTCCTCCTCCGTGGATACGGTTGTCTGGAAGGAGCCGCTCACGAGGTTTTTGGTCTGATTTTGCAGGGGTTTCTGGCCGAGGCAGAGGAGCATTTTAATAATGATAATGACCTGCTGCCCATGCACCGCAAAGGCTGGCTCTGTGCACGGGCAGCAGGCCATTATTAAAACAGGCCATCGGCCTTAGAGACAGAGGCTGGGCTCACGCGGCCGCAGTGCCGCATGTTCACATCTAGTGCGCCGCCTGCACGCCATCCCGCATTGCTCTGCAGGGTGGGGTAGGGTGGGTCATGTGCGCAGAGTAAACTGTGTGGTCAGCACCAGTCATCTGCGCCTGCTCCCGTGGACACTACCGAAGCAGCCTGCAAGCAACTCTTAGGTCACGTCTCCTTCCATTTCCTCAGGTAAAAATCCTTTCTCTAGTCTTTAAAATGTTTCCATTACACCGGGGCCACATAGTCAGAAATTCAAATTTGGTGCTAATGCACATATTACTGCCTTGCAAGTAAACATACAAATCGTATACTTTGAAAATTGTGAACGAGTAGAATTGCATATTTTAAAAAAATGCACTGACAAAAAACCCCACAAATTAAAGAAGTTAATGTATATAGTTCTTCACAGCATAATAATATAGTGATCGCTTTTTGTTGTATTACACAATTTGACACAATATGTATTTTAAAAAAATGCCGGAATATAGAGCTACGCTCGTTAGTGCTTCATTCATAATGCAAGCAACATGTCAGTCCTGCATGCAGCTCCGCGTGGCACCTTGCGCACACTGAAAGCAACCCCCTATTTACATGTTGAATAAAAAACAATTTGAACTTTTAACTAACCCTACACACAAAGATTGTCCTTTAAGACCTATCAACTGCCTTGGGAAATGTTGGCTGGAAATCCAGGCTTGATCTAGGTGTCGCCAAAGGCAAAGATGGACAGTGCTATGGAAATTTCCAGATGTTTATTACGCACTGTTGTTTGCCTTAGTGTCTGGGTAATCGTCCATTCATTGGGGTCATTTCGGCCACACTGTGAACAGCATGAAATGGTCAGGTAACCTTTGCTTGGAAAATTATGTAAACGTCTTCCAATAGGCTGAATTATATTAGGCGTACTAAAGGCCCTTTAAGATTTGATGCATACAAATTCTGAATATCAAGAGTGTGTACTCTTTAGGTAATGCTTGACCATGCAGTGTTTAGTTTTTTTGTGGTCAGTTGTAGCTTTATTATTATTATTAACTTTTATGTAGCGCGTAGCTACCCGAAGGCGTCCCAGCGCTTGCGTCTAGACAGGGGTTTCCAGCATGCTATGCACCAGGTTGCTGGAAGAGCTTTCAGTTGCATTTTACTTTATTTTTGTATGTACTGACCCTTTATTTAAGTTAAATTACTTAATGTGCATCGAAAGTACGTTTGGGACACTCATGCCATTGATTTGTCTAATTTCTGAGTGCATTAATATTGATGTTACAAAACATACAAAAAAGGAATGAGTAGGGTAATAGTGTCAGGCAAAAGACGACATTTGATGCACAACAGGTTTAAGGGTCAGAGTGCAGAAGGGTGCTGTTTTTAACTTGCAAAGATTTATAAAATGTCCAATTCTTTCCATTTGCGAAGCTTGCAAAGTTTCCCATTGCAATCCCACAAAGTTTGTCTCTGCATAGTGTGATAGTTTTAACTGCATAGCAATATATTTTTTCACTTTCAAAAAGCGAGCCAGGATGAAAAATGTGTCTGCGAGTTTACCTTTTGCAGAGTTTTTCTATGTGTTATGACATTGCAGAGGAAATGATACAGGCCACAATCTCCAAAGGTTTTTGCTATGACTTATTTTTGTAGTACTCCTGGCTTACGTTTGAATTCTGTGAGGAAGGCAGGAGTAAGTTAGGAACAGTCTACCTTATGTCTACAATTCATGAGTAAGATAGGAGTACTATATGTGAAAGTCTCACCTACTCCCAGAAAATCTTTTGTGAATTGGCTCATGGAGCTCAATTCACATATGGCCTGATTCACAAAAGGTTTGCTATGGGTAGGTATGTATTCTTGCAGTACTCCTGGCTTACTTCCAAATTTAATTAATAAACCAGGAAAACTCCTGGCTTACTTCTGGAATTCAGTCCCAAGAATACACCCCATTCTCTGGCGCCCTCCTAAGCCATCAGAACCCATTGCCTCTAATACCCCCTGAAGCCCTACCCACCCTACAAAGGCTGACCTGGTCCTGCACCCATTTATCACCTCCTAATAGCTGATGGTGAATCGAAGCAGATTTGTCCACAGAAGGGAGGCTCCAGATGTCGTTTTGGACCAGGTAATTCCCAGTTCGCTTGTTAATTCACAGTCTAGAGACCAGTACTCAGAACAGCAGGACTCAGGTCTGGATATACCATCTGGAATCGCTCTTTCTGGCTAGATAGTATCCTGACATCTCAATCCAGACCACCTGCAATTGGGAGCTTAATGTTTCCTTTCATTTAAACCCGTTCATTTTCTCTGCACCAGTTTTGGTGACACCTTGAATTGGCTTACCCTGAGTGCCTACCCGACGACCCATGACTGCTGCATGTTCTGCTTTTATAACCATAGTGAGAAATACCACTTTAGCTTTCAAAAGAGATTGCTAAATATTTTAATCTTGAAAAGAAATATTAGTGCTCTCCTACTGTGGCTCTTTTTTAGCAGGAACTCAAAATAGACAATAAAGTAGGAGGGGATGAAGTGTTACCTCAATTTATGGTACCATGCCCCCCTTCAGGCTTGAAGAGAAGAGTAACAAGCTATTTGCCTACACTATTATGGTTTCAGAGAGAGGTTTTCGAAACCTACAATCATGATTTTGATCCTGGCTTGAAATGCCTTCATAATTGCATACAAATAACTTTTCCTCCCTTAAAGAATCTATCTATCTATCTATCTATCTATCTATCTATCTATCTATCTATCCAACTATCTGAAAAGTCCTCTGCATGTCTAAAGACGTGTACCCCTGCCCTGATTGCTCTACTGTACTGTTGTCTGGATCCCTAATGCAGATTTTTTTCTCATAGGTGAGCACAGATCATGTGGGTGCGCCATGACACAGGTCTGTTTCACGGTATGCGGTCTTGTTGGACCAGGAGGGGCACCCAAAGTGCTATCCTTATAGTGGTGGAAGGCTACAGCCTTCGCCAGGTGTTAAGCAGCACAAGGGCGGTGGTGGCAGCATACTGTGTAGTGATCAGTAGTAGTGAACAGGTCCTTTTTACCCTGTCACTGGAGTGAGGCCTACAGGCTCACTCACTTTTTTAAAAGTTAAGCTGCTGTGTGCTTGACTCACCCTTGGCCTACTTCAGCTAGATGTGCAGTGCTGCGCAGGAGCAGTGACTCTGCGCTAGATGTGTGTGTGCCTGGGAAGGGTACAGTACAGGGATTTTTATATGCTGCTGCCTGCTGTACTTATTATTGTTTTAACAGTGACTTAGAAATATCTGCACCTTCATGCACAAACCAAAGGGGCATTGGTTGACTAAACTGGTTTGATTTTTGTATGCTTCTGCCTGGTGTACTTGTTATTGTTTAAAAATTCATTGTGAAATATTTACGCCTTCATTCACAAACCAAAGGGCCATAGTCTGATTAAACTGGTTAGATTTGATTTTTGTATGCTGTTGTGCTTGTTATTGTTTGACCAGTCACTTTGAAGTATTTGCGCCTTCATACACAAACCAAAGGGGGAATTGTTTGACCAACCTGGCTTCATTTCTGCATACTGCTGTATTTGTTTTTATCACTCACTTTGAAAGTGTTTTCACCTTGATGCAAGAAGAAAGGGGATTGCTTTACAAAACACGCTTGAGTTTTGTATATTGCTGGATTGCTGATTCTTTTATTATGCGCTTTGAAAGTATTTTCACTTTTTCCTTTGCTTCACCAGCTACAGTTAGTATAGATTCTGTCATTAGGTACTTGCTAATATGGTTTGTTTTTATCCTACATGATGTGTTATTGATGGTGTTGTTTGCACTTGTCTATAATATGTGCACCTGAAATCGTGTAATTAGCTCTGTTTACAATACAGAAATGATAAATACAGACACACATCTGCATCAGTGTTTTGAAGCATCCAAGCAGTTTTCATCCTCAGCCTTGTGTGCCTGCCTGTTTATGCCCTCATTGCTAATAAAGCCCTGATGGCAGATATTGAAATTGCATCCTCAGTTCATTTTAAATACTATAGAGTGGTTAATATGATACAAAATCCCTGACAGACGCAAGCGTGTGGCATGCAGATAATTCACACCAGTTTATTTTCTTGAAGCTGGCAGGATACTGGGTTATATCTTGTGTACTGTTGATGTATATTGTAAGTCGTGTCTGTTAAATTGCAGATTTGGGTTTGTCTTTCAAAGTTTCAAGTTATTTTCCATCAATGTCAATTCTAATTCAGACCCTATGTAGCTGTTCTTTGTTCTGCAGCGATAGGCAGTTCCTCAAACAATAGGACCGCTCCTTGGCATTGCTCTGATTCCTGTCTCAGTTAAATAATCTGCTCTTGACAATAATGTTACAAATGGTGTAGTTTATATGTTAAGAGTGTTTCTTACTTTCTTATTCGAACTTTGAGTACGCGAATATAGAGGCATTTCATTTAATGTTGGAGGTTTCAATTCAAAATATACCAGATTTTTTGGTGGTGGGGCAAAGTGGTGGGCCGTGGGTCGGGGGCCCCCTCCATGTACTTTGCAGGGGGTCCCCTCAGGTTTCGTTACGCCACTGCACCTGTGTCCTTTGAATCACCCTCCATCTTCCTGTGTAATAGTCATACTGCTACGTGGGCAATCAATTAAAAATCCCTCCTTTCCTGCCAGACTGTTGCCTGTTCAGTTTAATCTGTGGTGACTGCACCCAGACTTCCCAGGCAGCTTTTGTTGCTGACAATGTGAGCAGTTGCTGGCATTGAGGGAATCCCACGCTTGCAACTTCAGCGATTATTTAAATTCATATGATACTGTGTATCTGACTGAACTATGCCAGGTCGTTGACACTCTCCCACATGCAGTTGCTATGGAACATTTGGACTAGTCCATCAACTAGTCCACCGCTGCCAAATGCCTTGGTGCGTGAATGCCCGCTGGTCGCACTAGTCAATCAGCGATTATTTAACTTAATAATATTGCGCATATGAATGAAACTACGCACAGGCAGCTCAAAATTTTATACGTTGGCAAAAGTGACGCATTTTTCATTTGTCCATTGAATTAAGCCAGTCCACCCTAGGTGAAGTCTTGCCCTCCCAAACTTCTGCTAGTATACCAGGGAACAGGCAAGGCAGTGGGAAAAGGAGGGGAACCAATAGGTAACAATACCTGCCCTTTCTTGAATACTGGGAATGCCAAATGTTCTCTGATACATTATGGCCTATTTGCGCCTTAACTTACTGCTCCCACCCAGTTTGACCCCAACTTGGAACAGCTGTAGTAGTAACATGCCTTTAATGGTACGTGACATTCTACAAGCACTGCGCAGCAAGACACATACAAATATTGGATCCTAATGACCCTAACAATTATGTACAGCTACTGCCCTTACTTGATTGAGGGCATGCTGAATGCTTCCTAAGGACTGTGGCCTTACTGCTCAAACACAGTTTGACCCCAAAACTTTGGGACAACCTTAGTAGTAACCATGCCCTTAATGGTACGCCTACCCCAGCGTTGATCGTCAACTTATTTGGGACACAGTTCGCAGTGGATGCCCCTTCCAATCTCTGGTTCTCGCCCATAGAAGGACAACCAAGGGAGCAGGCAAGTCTGTGTGAACAGGAAAGGAACAATATGTGCAAATACCTGCCCCTTCTTGTATATTGGGAATGCCAAATGTTCTATAATACCTTGCAGCCAATTGTGCTCTACCGCAGCGTTTCCCAAATATTTTTTTTTTTTTGAACCGCAGCACACTTGTTAGATGACAACTACCTCAACTCCTCTGCTGCCATGGCTAAGGGGCGGGTGAGTGTGGCTTAACTGAAGCAGCCTGTAACCTGCCCTGGTTTACAGAGTGCACTTTTTCGCTGCATCGACCAGACATTAGCACAGGGGGATGCTGAATCTCTTGCTTACTACACCCCTTAGTGAACCCACTATATTTACAATATTCCGTTTCCATTTCTGACTCCAATAGTGATGAGATTGCAAGCTCCACTCCCACACAACTAAATTAAACATAGTCCACCAGGGGCCAAGGCCTTGCCTTAGCCCTCAGTGGTGTGATCTGGACTGCTAAGACTGGGCGTCATGAGGTCTCACATTCATGTGTACCCGTTCCACTTGTGCTGCACCCGCTGAGGGTTTAGTATACTCCCTATCCGTGATACCTTCTTACATCCATAAGTAATGATAAATCATTTAAATGGCCACCGGAGGATGAAAGGCCGAGTGGGCCTGCCGGGATCAAAACCTGTGACCATGAGGGCATACCACGACCACTACCTTGGGTGCCTTACCCCGTGGCCACTAGACCTGTGTCTGCCTACTATACATAAATGTCTACACTGGGAAGCTCAGACGGAGTGCAGGTGGTATTGCCTGAGGTTTGAGCTGGAGCTGCCCCTTGCCGCTGGGTCATCCTATCCTATTGGAGCCCCTCACAAAGACCAGGGAACATTATATCAACCTACACCTTAAGCTTAAATCTTTGCTTATCATAGGTGCTGAAGGCAATGTGTACACCTTCCACCAGGTCCCGGACACAGCGGTGAAGAGTTCCAGAAGGACCTGGCCAATATAAAAGACACCAACAGAGCTGAGGGAGCCCTGAGCAAGCTTCAAGGATTGTTTAAGAGTTCAAACTAATCTGCTGGGCTACCCATCTTGCTCAGGCAATGACTATGGTATTCAGACCGGCTACCGGCACATCACGCATTTACTAGATATTCCACTCCCTGAAAAGCCTGACCTATACGCCATTCATAGCGTTAGTCTAACGCGCATTGAGAATCACATATTAATTATACAAATGTAACGCGTATGTGAATGCAAAGGTATTGAAACGCTATACATGAGCGCCAGTTACTTTACATATTCAGCACAACTATCCTAATGTGCCACCTGACCGCTTCAAGGTACTTAGTACAGCCACACAATGTCTAATTATTCGGGCCAGGGCCAAGGTTTATTCGCCCAGTCCTCCGACCCTTATTGCCCCACTGTAAGGCGTACCAAGCTGCTTGCACCAGGGAGACCCACCCTTGGAGTGCCATCCCAAACTAGACACTCTGCCCCCTTTGGCATGGACCGCACCGCCCTACTTACTGCTTTTACCGTTCGCATTGCCCGGCGGCGCGAGTTGGTCCTGGCAGGTCCGGTGCGTCTGACCACTCGCAGAATTACTGGGGAGTAGAGAAGAACATGTACTATCGCTGGGGCGGCACCGAAATTAATGGTCCGTGCCGTCCGCAACTTTCCTACACAGAGCACCCCCGCTCTGGTGTGCCCCCGCTGACCCGTGATGCCACCTTTGCGAAGCTACCTTAGAGTTACACCTTTTTGGCGCGACAAAAGGAGGATCAGGCACAATGAATTCTTCACTCTGAGCTGGGTGCTGCTGTTTTTGAAGAGAACTGAGCGAGCTCAGAAGAGCAGGGAGCATCACCCTGACTGATGGCGCCATGGAAGGGGATAAACCGGCAAGGTCCATCAAGATGTAATCAGTTTGATCCCCCAGAGTGCTTACTATTGGCATGTTAAAAGCACAAACGCCGTCATGCCGCTTGGAGCACTTTAATAACAAGTCCCGGTTGCAATGCCACTACTGTCTGGGATTTGTCCTATTTCCTGGTCCTCCCGTAACATCCCACCTCCCTCCAGTGAGGGGAGGAGTGCGCCATGATCTACTCAGGCACCATAACATTATGTGGTAGCCGGACCGATGGATGGCATTGGTCTAACATGTTCCCTACTGGCATAATCTTAGTGAAACAATGGGCAAGATTGATGACTTCTGGGCGTGGCTTACAACATGTAAGCCAAAATTATGCCCGTAGCTCAGTGTGCCGCCGACTGGTGTTTGCGGCTTCTGTCATTGCATCCAGATATATCTCCAAGCAACACTACACTCCCACACAAGCCCATACTATTGGCTTTGACCATGCCTGTTAGTTGCAGGAGCTAGTTAGGCCACAAATGTGGATACGAGCATAAGTCTGTAGGAAATGTTTCCATTAACAAATGGTGAGACACCAGTTACATTACAGAAGGACACATTCATCCTTTGCATCACAGGATGTTGAGCCCAGGTGAGGCTCGAATCTGCTTTCGCAGCTCGAGGTCGGCAGCACTAGACTTACGCCACAACCTCTCACCATTGATGGTCCTGAACCTTGAATTGAATGTCCTGGTTAAGTGGGAAGCAGTTCCACAGCATGAGATCATTACCCTTACGCGGCTATGCATTGTGATGGGGGGGGTGCCGAAGCCAGCCTGGGTCAGCCCCGCACAGGCACTGGCGCCACTCACCGGCCTGATGCCGCTCGGCACCGCACAGTGCACAACGTGTGCAGAAGCCCCCTAAAATACCTTTTATGCGAGGGCTTGGCCTGGCGCCACATGCCCCGAAACATGCACCGGCGGTCCCCTGGACCCGAAACCCGGCTACATAGCTCTGGCCGCAAGCCGCACCTCTACAAGACGCACCTCTACCGCTCAAGGCCGTGGAATTCCGTTAGCAGCCGCCTTCCTTAGTCACACCTTCCTGCCCTTCCTATGCACAGCGCGAGCCATATAAAGAACAACGTCCACAAACAACAGTGCACCTCAACGGCAAGGAATACTGCCCTAGTGAGACACGATCTCCAGTGCCCGCCTACCGCTCTCAGCGCACCCCAATGGTGTGTCCCCAAGTTCACCAGCGAAAGCCAAACAAGGGCACAGAAACGTACCCTGGCGCCTGCCCCCAACGACCAGCCGCGTGCCCTGCTCGCGGCGGATCAGCACTCCCAGGCACTAAGCCGGAGCTCATCCAAACGGGGGGGGCCCTCCCTAGGGGCGGAGGCACGGCTAAGCCGATCGGTCGACCAAGAGAACCCACTATCACAAAAAGGTTGCCCCCTTTTACACCAACACACCGTCCCACCTTCGCTCCGAAAAAGGAAGTGGGTAGTGATTAGGGGGTGGGTGTGACATTAATACTGCCCCAGCCAACTTCGTTTCTAGGCACGGGGAGATTAGGTGAACAGAGGGGCGGGGGTCGAGCATTTGCTCGAAAACAAACTCCCCAGCATTCCCTGCCGAAGTACTCCAGTGCGCGCGCCCTAAATGTACCACGCCAGGGCATACCCAGACTGTTCGTCCAACGACGACGGGACTCTGATCTGGCCCCGCAGCAGCTGTGGTGGCAGCATTGTCAACAACGCCCTCCCCTCTGTGCCAGCGCGAAGTCCTTGCATCGATACAAGGATCTCGACGAAAGCAGTGCGCCCGCTGCACCGCTGTACAAGACTCCTGGCTGCAACACTTAAATCCCCGGGCGCATATGAAATTAACACCGCTCTCAGGACATGCGGGTTGAGCGATCCAAAGACCTTCTCCACCCAAATGTCTGCCATCCTGCTTAACATATGACTTTATCCGGAATGCGAGAAAAAGCGCGTGCTCCCCACGCCCGCCCCCCCTCCCCGCGTTAAAACAAATTAAACGTATGTGAGAGGGGGCTATGAAGAGATGAGGGGCACTTTTCCCCAGTGGCAGTGAGGGAATCCGAGGAGGTGGTCATAAGGGACTCCACCAGCGCTAAAGCTGGCCCTGTGTGGAGGGCTGCTAATGAATACAGCTGGCACACAGTGCGGAGGGCAGGATGTATGCAGGGCTGGCAAACGGTTCGGAGGCTGGCAATGTGCCCAACTGGGACACTGTGCCAATGGCTGGCAGTGTGCAGGCATAACACACTGAGTAGAGGACCGGATTTGCGGAATGTGTATCACAGCAAGAGCCTGCCTTCATGGATGGCTGTGAGCAAGACTGGTAGAAAGTATGCAGGCACAACACATGCAGACACAAGGCGGCTGCTGGGCGGGCTGTGTGCAGGGATGGTACACATGAGGGGGCTTCTTGGCAGGCTGTGTGCAGGGCGGACACACATGAGGGGGCTGCTGGACTTGTGTGCAGGACTGGCAGAGCACAACACATGCAGACTCGAGGCGGCTGCTGTGCGGGCTGTGTGCAGGGCTGACACACATGAGGGGGCTGCTGGGCAGGCTGTGTGCAGGGCTGACACACATGACAGGGCTGCTGGGCAGGCTGTGTGCAGGGCGGACACACATGAGGGGGCTGCTGGACTTGTCGTGTGCAGGGCTGGCAGAGCACAACACATGCAGACACGAGGGGGCTGCTGGGCGGGCTGTGTGCAGGGCTGACACACATGAGGGGGCTGCTGGGCAGGCTGTGTGCAGGGCTGACACACATGAGGGGACTGCTGGGCAGTCTGTGTGCAGGGGTGACACACATGAGGGGGCTGCTGGGCAGGCTGTGTGCAGGGCTGGCAGAGCACAACACATGCAGACACAAGGCGGCTGCTGGGCGGGCTGTGTGCAGGGATGGCACACATGAGGGGGCTGCTGGGCAGGCTGTGTGCAGGGCTGACACACATGAGGGGGCTGCTGGGCAGGCTGTGTGCAGGGCTGACACACATGAGGGGGCTACTGGGCAGGCTGTGTGCAGGGCTGACACACATGAGGTGGCTGTTGGGCTTGTTGTGTGCAGGGCTGGCAGAGCACAACACATGCAGACACGGGGCGGCTGCTGCATAGGCTGTGAGCAGGGCCGGCAGAGCACAACACATGCAGACACGAGGCGGCTGCTGGGCGAGCTGTGTGCAGGGATGGCACACATGAGGGGGCTGCTGGGCAGGCTGTGTGTAGGGCGGACACACATGAGGGGGCTGCTGGACTTGTCGTGTGCAGGGCTGGCAGAGCACAACACATGCAGACACAAGGCGGCTGCTGGGCGGGATGTGTGCAGGGCTGACACATGAGGGGGCTGCTGGGCTTGTTGTGTGCAGGGCTGACACACATGAGGCGGCTGCTGGGCAGGCTGTGTGAAGGGCTGACACACATGAGGGGGCTGCTGGGCTTGTTGTGTGCAGGGCTGGCAGAGCACAACACATGCAGACACAAGGCGGCTGCTGGGCGGGCTGTGTGCAGGGATGGCACACATGAGGCGGCTGCTGGGCAGGCTGTGTGCAGGGCTGACACACATGAGGGGGCTGCTGGACAGGCTGTGTGCAGGGCTGACACACATGAGGGGGCTGCTGGGCTTGTGTGCTGGGCTGGCAGAGCACTACACATGCAGACAAGAGGCGGCTGCTGGGCGGGCTGTGTGCAGGGACGGCACACATGAGGGTGCTGCTGGGCAGGCTGAGTGCAGGGCTGACACACATGAGGGGGCTGCTGGGCTTGTTGTGCGCACGGCTGGTAGAGAACAACACATGGAGACACAAGGCGGCTGCTGGGCGGGCTGTGTGCAGGGCTGGCAGAGCACAACACATGCTGACACAGGGCAGCTGCTGGGCTTGTGTGCAGGGCTGACACACATGAGGGGGCTGCTGGGCTTGTGTGCAGGGCTGGCAGAGCACAACACATGCAGACACGGGTGGCTGCTGGGGAGGCTGTGTGCAGGGCTGGCAGAGCACAACACATGCAGACACGGGTGGCTGCTGGGGAGAGTGTGTGCAGGGCTTGCAGAGCGCAACACATGCAGACATGGGGTGGCTGCTGGACTGGCGGTGTGCAGGGCCGGCAGAGCAGGAGGCTGCCTTCAGTGCTTACAGTGTGCAAGGCCGGCAGAGCACGTGGCTGCCTTCGGTGCTTACAGAGTGCAAGGTCGGCTGAGCACGAGGCTGCATTCAGTGCTTACAGTGTGTAGGGCTGGCAGAGCACGAGGCTGTCTTCGATGCTTACAGTTATGTTATTGCAATTTATAGAGCGCGACTGTTACCCAAAGGTGTCCCGGCGCTGTGTGAAGTCCTATAGAGGCCTAAAGTCAGAAGAGACTATCAACGGAGTTTAAGCAGAGAATAGCCAAGTTTTTAAGGCCTTCCTAAAAGTAAGCAAGTTTGTCATGCCTCTAAGATGTAGCGGAAGGCCATTCCAGGCCTTCACTGCGCAGGCCACAAAACTTCTGCCCCCCAGCTGGCTTTTCGTACCCTGGGCACTGATACCAGTTTTGCCTCTGCTGAGCGTAATGATCTTTTTGGTACATACCAATGAAATTGTTGTTTGAGAAACTCGGGGCCAGCTCCTTGGAGGGCTTTATAGACCATACACAGGGCTTTAAACTGAACCCGTTTCTTTATCGGCAACCAATGAAGCCTTCTGATCTCAGCCGAGATAGAGGCATATTTTGGTATACCCGTGAGCAGTCTAGCCGCTGCATTCTGTAGGAGTAGCAGTTTATTCATAAGCCCTTCCTGCAGGCTGATGTTGAGACTATTACAATAATCCAGCCCAGACATGGATAGGGCAGTGATAACTGTTTGTATACTGTCTTTGGGCAGGTATGGCATGATTTTTTTGCATGATCTAAGGATGTAAGAGGTAGAAGAAACCACCGCATTCACCTTATCTTTAAAGCTGAGTTTGTTATCTATCCATACCCCTAGGTTTTTTGCCTTCTTATTGGGGGTGGGAAGGGGACCCAGTGAGTCCAAAAACGGGGATCATTGCCAAACAACACAACTTCTGTTTTTCCGGAGTTAAGTTTAAGGCAATTTTGAGCCATCCAACTTCCCACGTCTGACATACAGTCGTGGAGCCATGATGCTGTTCCCAGCACGATCCTGGCATCAGCGATACCACAATTTGGGTGCCGTCTGCGTAGGAAGTCAGACTAAAGCCAAACGATTCAATCAGGGGAGCTAGCTATGAAACATAGGTATTAAAAAGTGTCGGGCTCAAGGAAGAACCCTGGGGGACTCCACAAGGCAGGGATAATGGTTTGGAAGAGAATTCACCAAGTGCGACCTTTTGAATTCTATTAGAGAGAAAGTATTCAAGTAGTTTCCAGGTGGTACCCTGGATACCAATCTCCCGGAGTCGGTCCATCAACAAACCGTGATGGACCGTATCAAAGGCCGCAGAGAGATCTAACATGATCATCACAGCTTTGCCTCCTCTGTCAAGTACGGTCCTGATCTCTTCTGTGGACTTAATGAGGGCGGACTCGGTGCTGTGCCCTCCTCTGAAGCCATACTGGGAAGGGTCCAGCGCTTGCGATTCTAGCAGGAACATACTAAGTTGTGTGTTCATGATTTTCTCTGCAATTTTCGCAGGGAGAGGGAGCCTAGAGATCGGTCTAAAGTTATTTGGATCTTTAGGATCCAGAGTAGATTTCTTGAGCAGAGGCAATATTGAGGCGCTTTTCCAGACTTTAGGAAAGTATCCTTCGGAAAACATAGTATTTATGAGGGGGGTCAGTGCCAGTGCAACTGGCTCCAATGCCAGTTTCAGTATAGAAACTGGGCATGGGTCGTAGGGGAAGCCTGATTTGGCTGTCATAATAAGATTTAGAGTTTCTATGGGTGTTACTGGGGCAAATTTATCAAACTGTGCCTAAGAGCCCTTTCCTGACTTACAGACATCGGTCTGGGCAGAGATAGATTTGGTTGTTACATTTGTAAACATTGAAAAGATTGACTCAACTTTGACCAGGAAAAATTGAGCAATTTTGTCGCATAGTTCTTGACTAGCCGTGATAGTTGGCGAAACTGGGTGTGTCAAGGATGTTACCGTTTTAAACAGTTCTTTGGTCAAGTTTTTGGCAAGGTTAATTCGTTTAGCAAAGAACTCTTGTTTAGTTTTTTGAAGCAGCTGTTTGTAGTGAGCTCAGCTGAGTTTGTATTCGTTCTTATCCCTATCACTGTATTCCTTCCTCCAGTTTCTTTCCAGGTTCTTGCAGACCAATTTTTGGTCTCTCAGTTCTTGGGAGTACCAAGGGGAGGATGGACATGCCCTATTGGGGTGGAGGAGTTTTTTGGGAGCAAGCTTATTACCAGCTGCCTCTAACCAATTAGTATATGATAGAGTAGCCTCATCGAGATCTGTAGGGAAAGAAGGAGATGTCACATTTAACAGTGAGCAGGGCTGGCAGAGCACGAGGCTGCCTTCGGTGCTAACAGTGTGCGAGGCCGGAAGAGCACGGGGCTGCCTTCTGTGCTTACAGTGTGCAAGGCCAACAGAGCACGAGGCTGCCTTCGGTGCTTAAAGGGTGAGAGGCCGGCAGAGCATGAGGCTGCCTTCGGTGCTTACAGTGTGCAAGGCTGGCAGAGCATGAAGTTGCCTTCAGTGCTTACAGTGTGCGAGGCCGGCAGAGCACAAGGCTGCCTTCAGTGCTTACAGTGTGCGAGACCGGCAGAGCACAAGGCTGCCTTCAGTGCTTACAATGTGTGAGGCTGGCAGAGCACGAGGCTGCCTTCAGTGCTTACAGTGTGCATGGCCAGCAGAGCATGGGGCTGCCTTCAGTGCTTGCAGTGTGCAAGGCCAGCAGAGCATGGGGCTGCCTTCTGTGCCTACAGTGTGCAAGGCCGGCAGAGTATGAGGCTGCCTTTGGTGCTTTCAGGGTTCCACAGGGCTTGTCTCTCAGCCCGACGCTTTTCAATTTGTATGTGGTCCCCCTGGCTAGGCTCATTAAATCCTTCGGGTTTGCGATGGTGTCATACGCCAATGACACGCAGATTATCGTGTCCATCTCAGAGAACCCCCGCAGTACTATCCTTAATTTTCAGGCCTGTATGAGACAGGTGAGCAAATGGATGTCGGAGAATTGCCTTAAACTGAACTCCAATAAAACGGAGGTTCTTCTCTTTGGCAAAAATGTCTCTCATTGGTCCTCGGACTGGTGGCCCAGC
The DNA here is from genome assembly GCA_963921515.1 of Calotriton arnoldi. Taxonomy (NCBI): domain Eukaryota; kingdom Metazoa; phylum Chordata; class Amphibia; order Caudata; family Salamandridae; genus Calotriton; species Calotriton arnoldi. The sequence goes on from CAWUFW010003563.1 coordinate 62,021, forward strand.
GAACTGGGCCCTCTCCCCACGCCAGTCTCAAAGGCCAGGAACTTGGGAGTCATCGTTGATACCACGCTATCATTCTCCCATCATGTTAATGCTTTGACATCAGCCACCTGGTTTATTCTAAAAAATTTAAGAAAAATTTTCTGTTTTATACCATCCGACCTACAGAAAACAGTAGTCTCAGCTTTAGTGTTGTCTAGGCTGGACTACTGTAATGGTCTCTTGATTGGTATAAATAAAGCCCTCTTTTATAAGCTACAAATCCTGCAGAATTCTGCCGCCCGCCTACTGTACAAACTTCCAAAATTTGCATCTGCAAAGGCGGCCCTTATCTCTCTTCACTGGCTTCCAGTGGAAAAGAGGATAAAATTTAAGGCCCTTTGCATTGCGTTTAGGGCACTGCACAAACAGGGTCCTGTCTACCTAAGGGACCATTTTTGTTGGTACTCCCCTCCAAGATTGCTGCGATCTGCCTCCTATCAGTTGGTGGAAGTTCCCAAGGTACGACTCTCCAATTGGGGAGGGAAAGGCTTCTTCTACATCACTACTAGACTATGGAATCAACTGCCTTTTTCATTAAAAAACTCGCCAGACCTAATATCATTTAGAACAAGCATTGGCATAGCCAATAGGTCTCGCCTTTGGGACCTTATAAGTGTTTAGCCATGCAACACTATAACTGATTAATTTAAATGCACAATCATTGCTAATAATGAGAGTATCATTGGGTGAATAAAAATGATTTCATTTGAATCTTTGCTATTTTTGTTAAAATACTTAATTTGTTTAAAGCATGGTTTGGTAGATTAAAATATGAATTTGTCTTAAATGCATTTTTTCAGTTTTGACACCTATATTTGTAGAACTCCTGGACCTGAACATAATGCAGTAGTGCAAGAGAAAGGTGCAGGTAGCCTCTTCTATATCCATTACTCCCTATTTGTATTGTTGTCAATTTTTCTACTCTCAATTAATTTGATAGGAGTTGTGGTTTAGATTTTAAGGGGTCAAATAGTTGGTACGCCACTTCTCTGGTGCCCCAGATTAAGTGATTTTAATATGTCAAATATTTGCTCGGTCTTTTCGGGACTGTGGAGACAAGTCTGAACAGAATATGGCCATTCATATGAAGGGCTGTGAGCATGAATTTCAGGAAATTGAATTCATTTTCTCACGCAAGTAAAATTAGATAACCTGAAAGTTTCATTTACTGATAGTTTTGTGTTGTTAGATAAATGCAGAATGCATGATAAATTGCCCCTTTGTTAAGTGCGTTATCCTGGTACATAGTATCAGTTAACTGCTGGTTGGTAGCTCCAGATAAAATATGGCATGAATGCTGGAAGTGAAAATAAACTGCTGTTCTGAAGTTATGCCGTCCAAGGTGGAAGTGAAAATATAGGTATACAGAGGTTTTGCTGTCCGGGCACAGCTAAGGATCAATGTGCTTGTCCATGGTGGAAGCACAGTTTATGCTCCACTGTTAACTTGTAGCGTCTTGACTTTTATAGACTTTTAATATTTGCACATTCTGTTCATCGTGCAACATGAATTTTTCACCGGACATTAACCAATGTCCTGCAAAATCCTTTATATTTGGTAGTGTGCTGAGAGCAGCTACAGATGAATTTGAAATAAAGAAATAGGGGTGAGTGTGAAACATAAGAAAAAGATCCGAAATTTCTTATGCAGATAAGTATTGGCTACGGTTGAAAGAAAACTCAGGGATTAACCTTTTTGCTTTCTTATAGAAACAATATTGATATGCTTAAAAAAGTATTTTGATAATTTGTTGATCTCATGGTCTTGGAGTTTGTGCAGCATCTCCCAGGCACATCTGTTTGAGTTCAAGTGTAAATATACCTTCTTTGAGCCACATGATGGCATCTGGTCTAGTGGTTAAGCTGGCTATTGTGTAAACTTGAGGAACTCTCTTCTAATCCAGCTATTCCCACTTGACCATGTTGTCATCCTGAGCAATTCACTTTGCCTTCTTTACATCTATTCACCTGTTTGTGGAAAGCCTGAATATGAGAGTGATGTCAATAATAGAAGAAACAGGTGAAGCATAACTAGTACAAAAGGAGAGTAACATCCAATTTGAACAAGCATAATATAGGCAGCTATGCTACTAAGCATAACTAACTGTCAGCCTATAAGACAGTAAAACATATTTTCATACTTAACGAAAATGCAAATACACATGCAGGCTGTCACTTGCATTTCTTGAATTCCTCCACAGAGGTCTTGGGTGAGCGGACTTGTACTAGGGCAGCAGAGCTAAGGCTATCAGAGCTCTCTCTATGAACCTAGGCTGCATGTGTAACTCCACCAGTAAATCTGCAGTTGTTTAGGCACAATTAAGGCTGTGCACTACCAGGGTTGTGCCTGTGTTGAAATGCAATGTAAGGAACAGGGTACAGCCTAATTGGTGACGATCCTACATTAAATTCACTCTATACACATGCATGCTAAATTAAATCTCCCTCCCGCTATCCAAAATAATCCTGGTTAAAGATTCGTTCACAACTTTAAGTACAAAACTTTGGTGGGTGAGAAGATTAACTTTAAGTCGAAAAAGGGGCAGTTTTGTAAGGTCAAATAGGAGTATGTGGACATTTGAAACACATTTCTTATGAAGAACAATGTCAGCAAGCCTTTTCAGAAAAAATGTTTATGTAAAAAAAGGTTTAAATCTGTTACTTAACCAAAATTGCGTGTATTTCTTTAAACATAGCTGCAGGTGTATACCTACAAAAGCAATTGCATACACCCCTTTTGTCTAAAGACTGGTGTTACATTATAGGTAAGATATATTTTAATGTTTCTAAAAAGACATTTATTTAGCTACATTCGTTCTTGCAGATGAGGACCTGACCCTGGAGGGGCTTTTACAATGCAGAAAAAATGCACATTTCTTGGGGCCAAAATATCTGACATGCAGCTACTTTGGCAGTGTGCAGATTTAAAGCTGCATATCATTTATCCCTTTCTAAATGTATGCATTTCGAAAAAGGTTTTTTGCTGCCTGTTCCTTGTGCTTATTTTAGAACGCAAGACTGCATTTTGTAAACGTGTTTTCACCTGAAAGATTTCATTAACACGTCCAGTTCAGATCTGCCTCTTAACGTTTTCTTACTTACAGAAGGTTTTCTCTTGGGGAACCAGGCATATTATGGGATCCTGCCCTGTAGCAGATCCTCTCGCTATTGCAGCCTTCTAGGTGCGCTCCCCGTCACTCCTAAGACAGTAGTCAACCAAACCATAAAACGAGGCAGTGCATGGGCAGTCCATGAAACCATGCCTACTTCACCTAGGGCCCTTTCAAAGAATTTGTGTTTTAAAAAAAAAAAAAAAAAAATTAAATTCTGTTCAGCACTTCTAAGCCAAACGCATTTTAATGCATTGAGGTTTAAATATTATTAGGAGTATATTTTTTTCAGTGGTATTTCCTCAAAATAACAATAAAACCACTCATGCCAGTCTTTTAAAAGTAACAAGCAAGAGCCCTTCTTTTTTTAAAATCGCAAAGAAAAACTTTATTTTGCCTTGTTTGCGTTAAGTTAACATTAACAATGAGGCTGACTGTATTATCATCAATAATAACAAGCATTTGCAATGCAATAGCTCTCGCATTAGTTAAATGCAGAGCTATTGGCTATTGGCGACAGTTACCTTTTTCAGGGTGAGCACTAGGCTGTATACTCTATGTGCAGTGCATTAACATGTGGGTCCGTGCGAGTAAAACCTATGTTTACGCGAAAAGCTGCTGGTTATGCAGCAGATGGTGGGGGGCAAATACAAAGCCATGTGTCAGTGGAAAGGCAGTCAATTTTAAGGGCCTCGTCTACAGTAAGCTTGCTCCAGGCTGGAAACCCCTATAGCGCCTATGACTTTGAGACGCAGCCTCCAGGTGTTAACACTCACACTTGAGTAGTATTTTCTATATAAAAGGATCAGCACACAAACAAACCTTATTGGACCCCAACACACCTATTATATTATCTATAAACACGGCCCGCTGTGGGCATCGGGGCGCTACAAAAATCAGATGAGGAGTTACTAAGTGCTACAGCACAGGAGCTGTGCGAGGCATGGATCTTTTTGGCTTTGAAGGGTTACATTTTTGACATGGGCTAGAGACTTGTGACATCTACTGCGAGGGCTTACATAATGCAATACCCAGCGCTTCACTAAGCGCTACAATATAAATTAAAAGACGGAAATATTGTCTTCATTTTTAAAAATCCACTCTGATGAGAAAAAGGGGTGGGAATATTTTGATAAGTGAAAACAGTGCACCAAGGATGTTACAAGTAGTACTAACCCACGCGACCGGGGCCAAACTAAAGACGGGAGGAAATGTTAGAAAAAAAACAAAAGAGGGCACAGACGCACGTTAAGATTTTTTTGTGTGGAGAACGTAAGGAACAACATATGAAACAAGCATGGGGTGGACATTGTGCAAATCACATTAAGTTAGAACGGAATGTGGGAAATGGGGACAGAGGTCGAGTCTACATCTTTAAATACCTGGAATGCTGAAAAGACTTGCACGCTCAGGAAACATCACTAGATTTAATGCTATACACACTTTTCTACGTGAGCCATTTAAAAGGGACTAAAACACGATGATGACATTACGTTTGCTGCAAAGTGCAGACTGTAAGCAGAAACAAAAATCAAACCTTATGTTCGGGTCCCAGAAAGCACAGCTTGCTGCGTGGCGGTAAAGCGGGGAGAGAGTGTCTTTAGAAGACAAAACTTAAACAGATGCCGGATGTGGGGAGGGAGGGAGCCCTGTTCACTTTGTCACATATGAAGGAGCCGACACTGCTGCCATTGTTAAACCGGAATCGCGTCGCGCTGATTTTAAAAACAATTGTTTGGTGCACGGATCCATGCATTCCTAATTGCCCTTAGAGACGGCTGATACTAGAAACTTTTAAGTGAAAATCAGCCTAATGAGCGGCACGCTGGCAGAGGAGATCACGTCAGAACAGTTTGCAGATGTCTGACGCGCGGCCGCCATTGTAAAAGTTAAAGTGCACACATGATGTTTTCTCAGCGGTCTTGCCAGCCGTACATGCGCAATCCGTGGGGGTGGAGTGTTGGGATGCGGGGAGCGGGGGGTGGGGTGAGCGGTCAATAAAGAACGTGCAAGCTGCAAATGCTTACAAGCAACGGAGCGGGAGCCACGGTGGGGGAGGCAGCAGAAGTGAACAAGGACAACAATGGAGGAGCGGGGGCGAGCGAGCGCGGCAGCCTGCTCAGCTGACCACACGCTCGTGCGTCATGGCCTTTTCCCGGCATGTGTTTCCAATTATCGCGCCCGCGTCTGGGCACGATAATGGAAAACAGATGTCGGCCGCGCGGGTAACCGCCCGAAAAAGGCCATGACGCACGAGCGTCTGGTCAGCTTTGAAAACCCCCTACATAATGCTTCGCCAGAAGCAGCGCTTGCGCGCTACTCTAGGCTCAACCTAAAAAGCTTAAAAACCTGGCTTTTCCAGGCCTAGAGCCACACAGTACTGCTTTCGCTTCTCGATTTCCCGTGACTGGTTGGAGCTTGCGATGTCAGCGCCTAGTCGCCCCCGGGTAGTAGTGTGCTATATAAATATATATATAAATAAATAAATAAATAGTGTGCAAGGTCGGCAGAGCACGAGGCTGCCTTTGCTGCTTACAGTGTGCAAGGCCGGCAGAGCACAAGCCTGCCTTCTGTGCTTACAGCGTGCAAGGTCGGCAGAGCATGAGGCTGCCTTCGCTGCTTACAGTGTGCAAGGCCGCCAGAGCACAAGGCTGTCTTCGGTGCTTACAGTGTGAGCGGCTGGCAGAGCACGAGCCTGCCTTCAGGGCTTACACTACAGTGTGAGAGGCTGGCAGAGCTCCAGGCTGCCATCGATGCATACAGTGTGCAAGACCGGCAGAGCATGGGGCTGCCTTCTCTGCTTACAGTGTGCAAGGCCGGCAGAGTACGAGGCTGCCTTCGGTGCTTACAGTGTGCAAGGCCAGCAGAGCACGAGGCTGCCTTTGGTGCTTACAGAGTGCAAGGTCAGCAGAGCACAAGGCTGCCTTTGGTGCTTATAGTGTGCAAGGCCGGCAGAGCACAAGGCTGCCTTCAGTGCTTACAGTGTGCAAGGCTGGCAGAGCACGAGGCTGCCTTCGGTGCTTACAGTTTGAGAGGCTGGCAGAGCTTGAGGCTGCCATTGATGCTTACTGAGTGCAAGACTGGCAGAGCACGAGGCTGCCTTCTGTGCTTACAGTGAGCAGGGCTGGCAGAGCACGAGGCTGCCTTCGGTGCTAACAGTGTGCGAGGCCAGGAGAGCACGGGGCTGCTCTCGGTACTTACAGTGTGCAAGGCTCGCAGAGCACGGGGCTGCCTTCGGTGCTTACAGGGAGCAAGGTCAGCAGAGCATGAGTCTGTCTTCGGTGCTTACAGTGTGCAAGGCTGGCAGAGCACAAGGCTGCCTTCGGTGCTTACAGTGTGAGCGGCTGGCAGAGCACGAGGCTGGCTTCGCTGCTTACAGTGTTCAAGGTCTGCAGAGCACGAGGCTGCCTTCTATGCTTACAGTGTGCGAGGCCGGCAGAGAACAAGGCTGCCTTCAGTGCTTACAGAGTGCAAGGCTGGCAGAGCACGAGGCTGCCTTCGGTGCTTACAGTGTGAGAGGCTGGCAGAGCTCGAGGCTGCCATCGATGCTTACAGAGTGCAAGGTAGGCAGAGCACGAGGCTGCCTTCAGTGCTTACAGTGTGCAAGGCCGGCAGAGCACGAGGCTGTCTTCGGTGCTTAAAGTGTGCAAGGCCAGCAGAAAAGGGTTGCCTTTGGTGCTTACAGAGTGCAAGGTCGGCAGAGCACGAGGCTGACTTTAGTGTTTACAGTGTGCAAGGCCGGCAGAGCACAAGGCTGCCTTCGGTGCTTATAGTGTGAGCGGCTGGCAGAGCACGAGGCTGCCTTCGCTGCTTACAGTGTGCAAGGTCTGCAGAGCACGAGGCTACCGTCGGTGCTTACAGTGTGCGAGGCCGGCAGAGCACAAAGCTGCCTTCAGTGCTTACAGTGCGCAAGGCCGGCAGAGTACGAGGCTGCCTTCGGCGCTTACAGTGTGAGAGGCTAGCGGAGCTTGAGGCTGCCATCGATGCTTACAGAGTGCAAGGTATGCAGAGCACGAGGCTGACTTCGATGCTAACAGTGTGCAAGGCTGGCAGAGCACGGGGCTGCCTTCTGTGCTTACAGTGTGCAAGGCCGGCAGAGCACGAGGCTGCCTTCAGTGCTTACAGTGTGCAAGGCCGGCAGAGCACAAGGCTGCCTTCAGTGCATACAGTGTGCAAGGCCGGCAGAGCAAGAGGCTGCCTTTGGTGCTTACAGTGTGCAAGGCCTGCAGAGCACGAGGCTGCCTTCGGTGCTTACAGAGTGCAAGGTTGGCAGAGCACAAGGCTGACTTTGGTGATTACAGTGTGCAAGGCTGGCAGAGCACGGGGCTGCCTTCTGTGCTTACAGTGTGCAAGGCCGGTAGATCACGAGGCTGCCTTCAGTGCTTCCAATGTGCAAGGCCGGCAGAGCATGAGGCTGTCTTCGATGCTACAGTGTTCAAGGCCGGCAGAGCATGAGGCTGTCTTCGATGCTTACAGTGTGCCAGGTCGGCAGAGTATGAGACTGCATTCAGTGCTTACAGTGTGCAAGGCTGGCAGGCTGCCTTGGGTGCTTACAGTGAGCAGGCCTGGCAGAGCACGAGGCTGCCTTCGGTGCTAACAGTGTGCGAGGCCGGAAGAGCACAGGGCTGCCTTCTGTGCTTACAGTGTGCAAGGCCGACAGAGCACGAGGCTGCCTTCGGTGCTTAAAGGGTGAGAGGCCGGCAGAGCATGAGGCTGCCTTCGGTGCTTACAGTGTGCAAGGCTGGCAGAGCATGAAGCTGCCTTCAGTGCTTACAGTGTGCGAGGCCGGCAGAGCACAAGGCTGCCTTCAGTGCTTACAGTGTGCGAGACCGGCAGAGCACAAGGCTGCCTTCAGTGCTTACAATGTGTGAGGCTGGCAGAGCATGAGGCTGCCTTCAGTGCTTACAGTGTGCATGGCCAGCAGAGCATGGGGCTGCCTTCAGTGCTTGCAGTGTGCAAGGCCAGCAGAGCATGGGGCTGCCTTCTGTGCCTACAGTGTGCAAGGCCGGCAGAGTATGAGGCTGCCTTTGGTGCTTTCAGGGTTCCACAGGGCTCGTCTCTCAGCCTGACGCTTTTCAATTTGTATGTGGTCCCCCTGGCTAGGCTCATTAAATCCTTCGGGTTTGCGATGGTGTCATACGCCGATGACACGCAGATTATCGTGTCCATCTCAGAGAACCCCCGCAGTACTATCCTTAATTTTCAGGCCTGTATGAGACAGGTGAGCAAATGGATGTCGGAGAATTGCCTTAAACTGAACTCCAATAAAACGGAGGTTCTTCTCTTTGGCAAAAATGTCTCTCATTGGTCCTCGGACTGGTGGCCCAGCGAACTGGGCCCTCTCCCCACGCCAGTCTCAAAGGCCAGGAACTTGGGAGTCATCGTTGATACCACGCTATCATTCTCCCATCATGTTAATGCTTTGACATCAGCCACCTGGTTTATTCTAAAAAAATTAAGAAAAATTTTCTGTTTTATACCATCCGACCTACAGAAAACAGTAGTCTCAGCTTTAGTGTTGTCTAGGCTGGACTACTGTAATGGTCTCTTGATTGGTATAAATAAAGCCCTCCTTCATAAGCTACAAATCAAGCAGAATTCTGCCGCCCGCCTACTGTACAAACTTCCAAAATTTGCATCTGCAAAGGTGGCCCTTATCTCTCTTCACTGGCTTCCAGTGGAAAAGAGGATAACATTTAAGGCCCTTTGCATTGCGTTTAGGGCACTGCACAAACAGGGTCCTGTCTACCTAAGGGACCATTTTTGTTGGTACTCCCCTCCAAGATTGCTGCGATCTGCCTCCCATCAGTTGGTGGAAGTTCCCAAGGTACGACTCTCCAATTGGGGAGGGAAAGGCTTCTTCTACATCACTACTAGACTATGGAATCAACTGCCTTTTTCATTCAAAAACTCGCCAGACCTAATATCATTTAGGAAAAGCTTAAAAACCTGGCTTTTCCAGGCCTAGAGCCACACAGTACTGCTTTTGCTTCTCGATTTCCCGTGACTGGCTGGAGCTTGCGATGTCAGCGCCTAGACGCCCCCGGGTAGTAGTGCGCTATATAAATATATATATAAATAAATAAATAAATAGTGTGCAAGGTCGGCAGAGCACGAAGCTGCCTTTGCTGCTTACAGTGTGCAAGGCCGGCAGAGCACAAGGCTGCCTTCTGTGCTTACAGCGTGCAAGGTCGGCAGATCATGAGGCTGCCTTCGCTGCTTACAGTGTGCAAGGCCGCCAGAGCACAAGGCTGCCTTCGGTGTTTACAGTGTGAGCGGCTGGCAGAGCACGAGCCTGCCTTCAGGGCTTACACTACAGTGTGAGAGGCTGGCAGAGCTCTAGGCTGCCATCGATGCATACAGTGTGCAAGACCGGCAGAGCATGGGGCTGCCTTCTCTGCTTACAGTGTGCAGGGCCGGCAGAGTACGAGGCTGCCTTCGGTGCTTACAGTGTGCAAGGCCAGCAGAGCACGAGGCTGCCGTTGGTGCTTACAGAGTGCAAGGTTGGCAGAGCACGAGGCTGCCTTTGGTGCTTATAGTGTGCAAGGCCGGCAGAGCACAAGGCTGCCTTCAGTGCTTACAGTGTGCAAGGCTGGCAGAGCACAAGGCTGCCTTCGGTGCTTACAGTTTGAGAGGCTGGCAGAGCTTGAGGCTGCCATTGATGCTTAAAGAGTGCAAGACTGGCAGAGCACGAGGCTGCCTTCTGTGCTTACAGTGAGCAGGGCTGGCAGGGCACGAGGCTGCCTTCGGTGCTAACAGTGTGCAAGGCCAGCAGAGCACGGGGCTGCTTTCGGTACTTACAGTGTGCAAGGTTCGCAGAGCACGGGGCTGCCTTCGGTGCTTACAGGGAGCAAGGTCAGCAGAGCATGAGGCTGTCTTCGGTGCTTACAGTGTGCAAGGCCGGCAGAGCACAAGGCTGCCTTCGGTGCTTACAGTGTGAGCGGCTGGCAGAGTACGAGGCTGGCTTCGCTGCTTACAGTGTGCAAGGTCTGCAGAGCACGAGGCTGCCTTTGATGCTTACAGTGTGCGAGGCCGGCAGAGAACAAGGCTGCCTTCAGTGCTTACAGAGTGCAAGGCTGGCAGAGCACGAGGCTGCCTTCGGTGCTTACAGTGTGAGAGGCTGGCAGAGCTCGAGGCTGCCATCGATGCTTACAGAGTGCAAGTTAGGCAGAGCACGAGGCTGTCTTCGGTGCTTAAAGTGTGCAAGGCCAGCAGAAAAGGGTTGCCTTTGGTGCTTACAGAGTGCAAGGTCGGCAGAGCACGAGGCTGACTTTAGTGTTTACAGTGTGCAAGGCCGGCAGAGCACAAGGCTGCCTTCGGTGCTTATAGTGTGAGCGGCTGGCAGAGGACGAGGCTGCCTTCGCTGCTTACAGTGTGCAAGGTCTGCAGAGCACGAGGCTACCGTCGTTGCTTACAGTGTGCGAGGCCGGCAGAGCACAAAGCTGCCTTCAGTGCTTACAGTGTGCAAGGCCGACAGAGTACGAGGCTGCCTTCGGCGCTTACAGTGAGAGAGGCTAGCGGAGCTTGAGGCTGCCATCGATGCTTACAGAGTGCAAGGTATGCAGAGCACGAGGCTGACTTCGATGCTTACAGTGTGCAAGGCTGGCAGAGCACGGGGCTGCCTTCTGTGCTTACAGTGTGGAAGGCCGGCAGAGCACGAGGCTGCCTTCGGTAGAATGACTTTTATAGAATGGAATGGAATGACTTTTATAGAGCGCATGGCTTCCCGGAAGCATCCCAGCGCTGTGAATCACTAAGAGAGGGCCGGAACTCTAAGGAAAGAGCCAGGTATTGAGCTGTTTACAGAAGGCTGAATGATTACATTGGGTGCGGAGCTGTAGTGGGAGACTATTCCACAGCTTGGAGGCATTATACGAAAACGCCTGCCTCCACTTCTGGCCTTCTTGACCCTAGGTACCACTGCAAGATGTAGATCATCCGAGCGGAGGTTTCTATTGGCTTTGTAGGGGCGGATCAATGATTCAATAATGCGAGGACCATTTCCTCTCAAGGACTTATGGACAATGCATAAGGCCTTGAAATCAATTCTTTGCTTCACTGGCAGCCAGTGGAGCATCTGGAGTGCAGGTTTTGCAGAGCTGTGTTTCTGGGTGCCCGTTAAGAGCCTGGCCGCAGAATTCTGCACCGTTTGCAGTTTAGATACAACATATTTGGGGGCTCCAAGATAAAGAGCATTGCCCTGGTCTATTCTTGACAAAATGAGAGCTAGCACCAGAATTCTTCTAGCCTGGTCGGGTAGTAGCGGCAGAATTTTACGAATCATCCTTAGCAAGCCGAAGCACCGTGCAGTGGTTTTCCTGGCTTGCACTTTGAACGAGAGCTCTTGGTCCAGCCAAATACCCAGGCTTTTTATTTCAGTTTTTGGGATGGGTACTGGGCCCATACAGGCTGGCCACATAGTGTTGGCTTTGAAGTTTATCTGGTTGCCCAGAAGCATAAGCTCAGTTTTGTCACCATTGAGCTTTAGGTGGGAGAAGCTCATCCACTTGGTGACTTCCTCCAGGCAGTGGTAAAGATCCGGGAGCAAATGATTAGTCTGAGTCAAAGCCACCACCATCTGAGTGTCAGCGGCATAGGTAATTAATTGGATTCCAAAGGGGAGAACAATCTCCGCTAGTGGGTGCATGTAGACGTTAAAAAGAGTTGGGCTCAGAGACGAGCCCTGTGGGACTCCACATTCCAGAGAGACCGATTTAGATCGAGCGTCGCCTGAGAACACGTGAAAACACCTGCCAACCAGAAAGGGTTGAAGCCAAGATAGCACTTTCCCGGACACACCTAGGTTCCCAAGCCGGTGTGCCAGTGTCTGGTGGTTCACCGTGTCAAAGGCTGCGCTTAGGTCGAGAAGTATAATTGCGGCTGTGCCTCCTTGGTCAAGACTCTTCCTTGCTTCTTCCACGACCACCACTAAGGCGGTCTCGGTGCCTTGGCCTGGGCGAAAGCCCGTTTGGGTAGGGTGGAGAAAGTTGCTGAGTTCCAAGAAGGAAGAAAGGGTCTGGTTGACTATTTTCTCTGTAATTTTGCCCATAGTGGGAAGCAGCGAGATGGGGCGATAATTTCCCATGTCTGCCGGATCCAAGTTTGGTTTTTTCAACAAGGGCTTTACCATAGCTACCTTCCAGTCGGGGGGGACAATCCCTGCTTACAGGGATGAGTTGATCAAATTGATCATACTAGGAGCCACTGTATTGGCTGCCAACTTTAGAATATTAAGCGGTACCGGGTCCAACGGTGAGCCCGATTTGACCTTGCTAAGGGTGCTTACAGTGTGCAAGGCCGGCAGAGCACAAGGCTGCCTTCAGTGCATACAGTGTGCAAGGCCGGCAGAGCAAGAGGCTGCCTTCGGTGCTTACAGTGTGCAAGGCCTGCAGAGCACGAGGCTGCCTTCGGTGCTTACAGAGTGCAAGGTTGGCAGAGCACAAGGCTGACTTTGGTGTTACAGTGTGCAAGGCTGGCAGAGCACGGGGCTGCCTTCTGTGCTTACAGTGTGCAAGGCCGGTAGATCACGAGGCTGCCTTCAGTGCTTCCAATGTGCAAGGCCGGCAGAGCATGAGGCTGTCTTCGATGCTACAGTGTGCAAGACCGGCAGAGCATGAGGCTGTCTTCGATGCTTACAGTGTGCAAGGTCGGCAGAGCATGAGGCTGCATTCAGTGCTTACAGTGTGCAAGGCTGGCAGGCTGCCTTCGGTGCTTACAGTGAGCAGGCCTGGCAGAGCACGAGGCTGTCTTTGGTGCTAACAGTGTGCGAGGCCGGAAGAGCACAGGGCTGCCTTCTGTGCTTACAGTGTGCAAGGCCGACAGAGCACGAGGCTGCCTTCGGTGCTTAAAGGGTGAGAGGCCGGCAGAGCATGAGGCTGCCTAGGGTGCTTACAGTGTGCAAGGCTGGCAGAGCATGAAGCTGCCTTCGGTGCTTACAGTGTGCGAGGCCGGCAGAGCACAAGGCTGCCTTCAGTGCTTACAGTGTGCGAGGCCGGCAGAGCACAAGGCTGCCTTCAGTGCTTACAGTGTGCAAGGCCATCAGAGCATGGGGCTGCCTTCTGTGCTTACAGTGTGCAAGGCCGGCAGAGTATGAGGCTGCCTTCGGTGCTTACAGTGTGCGAGGCCAGCAGAGCACGGGGCTGCTTTCGGTACTTACAGTGTGCAAGGCTCGCAGAGCACGGGGCTGCCTTCGGTGCTTACAGGGAGCAAGGTCAGCAGAGCATGAGGCTGTCTTCGGTGCTTACAGTGTGCAAGGCCGGCAGAGCACAAGGCTGCCTTCGGTGCTTACAGTGTGAGCGGCTGGCAGAGCACGAGGCTGGCTTCGCTGCTTACAGTGTGCAAGGTCTGCAGAGCACGAGGCTGCCTTCGATGCTTACAGTGTGCGAGGCCGCAGAGAACAAGGCTGCCTTCAGTGCTTACAGAGTGCAAGGCTGGCAGAGCACGAGGCTGCCTTCGGTGCTTACAGAGTGCAAGGTAGGCAGAGCACGAGGCTGCCTTCAGTGCTTACAGTGTGCAAGGCCGGCAGAGCACGAGGCTGTCTTCGGTGCTTAAAGTGTGCAAGGCCAGCAGAAAACGGTTGCCTTTGGTGCTTACAGAGTGCAAGTTCGGCAGAGCACGAGGCTGACTTTAGTGTTTACAGTGTGCAAGGCCGGCAGAGCACAAGGCTGCCTTCGGTGCTTATAGTGTGAGCGGCTGGCAGAGCACGAGGCTGCCTTCACTGCTTACAGTGTGCAAGGTCTGCAGAGCACGAGGCTACCGTCGGTGCTTACAGTGTGCAAGGCCGGCAGAGTACGAGGCTGCCTTCGGCGCTTACAGTGTGAGAGGCTAGCGGAGCTTGAGGCTGCCATCGATGCTTACAGAGTGCAAGGTATGCAGAGCACGAGGCTGACTTCGATGCTTACAGTGTGCAAGGCTGGCAGAGCACGGCGCTGCCTTCTGTGCTTACAGTGTGCAAGGCTGGCAGAGCACGAGGCTGCCTTCAGTGCTTACAGTGTGCAAGGCCGGCAGAGCACAAGGCTGCCTTCAGTGCATATAGTGTGCAAGGCCGGCAGAGCAATAGGCTGCCTTCGGTGCTTACAGAGTGCAAGGTTGGCAGAGCACAAGGCTGACTTTGGTGCTTACAGTGTGCAAGGCTGGCAGAGCACGGGGCTGCCTTCTGTGCTTACAGTGTGCAAGGCCGGTAGAGCACGGGGCTGCCTTCTGTGCTTACAGTGTGCAAGGCCGGTAGATCACGAGGCTGCCTTCAGTGCTTCCAATGTGCAAGGCCGGCAGAGCATGAGGCTCTCTTCGATGCTACAGTGTGCAAGGCCGGCAGAGCATGAGGCTGTCTTTGATGCTTACAGTGTGCAAGATCGGCAGAGCATGAGGCTGCATTCAGTGCTTACAGTGTGCAAGGCTGGCAGGCTGCCTTCGGTGCTTACAGGGAGCAAGCCTGGCAGAGCACGAGGCTGCCTTTGGTGCTAACAGTGTGCGAGGCCGGAAGAGCACAGGGCTGCCTTCTGTGCTTACAGTGTGCAAGGCCGACAGAGCACGAGGCTGCCTTCGGTGCTTAAAGGGTGAGAGGCCGGCAGAGCATGAGGCTGCCTAGGGTGCTTACAGTGTGCAAGGCTGGCAGAGCATGAAGCTGCCTTCGGTGCTTACAGTGTGCGAGGCCGGCAGAGCACAAGGCTGCCTTCAGTGCTTACAGTGTGCAAGGCCATCAGAGCATGGGGCTGCCTTCTGTGCTTACAGTGTGCAAGGCCGGCAGAGTATGAGGCTGCCTTCGGTGCTTACAGTGTGCATGGACGGCAGAGCACGAGGCTGCCTTTGGTGCTTACAGAGTGCCAGGTCGACAGAGCACGAGGCTGCCTTCGGTGCTTACAGTGTGCGAGGCCGGCAGAACACAAGGCTGCCTTCAGTGCTTACAGTGTGCGAGGCCGGCAGAGCACAAGGCTGCCTTCAGTGCTTACAGTGTGCGAGGCCGGCAGAGCACAAGGCTGCCTTCAGTGCTTACAGTGTGCGAGACCGGCAGAGCACAAGGCTGCCTTCGGTGCTTACAGTGTGCGTGGCCGGCAGAGCACAAGGCTGCCTTCAGTGCTTACAGTGTGCAAGGCCATCAGAGCATGGGGCTGCCTTCTGTGCTTACAGTGTGCAAGGCCGGCAGAGTATGAGGCTGCCTTCGGTGCTTACAGTGTGCATGGACGGCAGAGCACGAGGCTGCCTTTGGTGCTTACAGAGTGCCAGGTCGACAGAGCACGAGGCTGCCTTCGGTGCTTACAGTGTGCGAGGCCGGCAGAGCACAAGGCTGCCTTCAGTGCTTACAGTGTGCGAGGCCGGCAGAGCACAAGGCTGCCTTCTGTGCTTACAGTGTGCAAGGCCGGCAGAGTATGAGGCTGCCTTCGGTGCTTACAGTGTGCATGGACGGCAGAGCACGAGGCTGCCTTTGGTGCTTACATAGTGCCAGGTCGACAGAGCACGAGGCTGCCTTTGCTGCTTACACTGTGAAAGGCCGGCAGAGCACAAGGCTGCCTTCGGTGCTTACAGCGTGCAAGGTCGGCAGAGCACGAGGCTGCCTTCGCTGCTTACAGTGTGCAAGGCCGCCAGAGCACAAGCCTGCCTTTGGTGCTTACAGTGTGAGCGGCTGGCAGAGCACGAGCCTGCCTTCAGGGCTTACACTACAGTGTGAGAGGCTGGCAGAGCTCCAGGCTGCCATCGATGCCTACAGTGTGCAAGACCGGCAGAGCATGGGGCTGCCTTCTCTGCTTACAGTGTGCAAGGCCGCCAGAGTACGAGGCTGCCTTCGGCGCTTACAGTGTGCAAGGCCAGCAGAGCACGAGACTGCCTTTGGTGCTTACAGAGTGCAAGGTCAGCAGAGCACGAGGCTGCCTTTGGTGCTTACAGTGTGCAAGGCCACAAGGCTGCCTTCAGTGCTTACAGTGTGCAAGGCCGGCAGAGCACGAGGCTGCCTTCGGTGCTTACAGTGAGGAGGGCTGGCAGAGCACGAGGCTGCCTTCGGTGCTTACAGTGAGCAGGGCTGGCAGAGCACGAGGCTGCCTTCGGTGCTAACAGTGTGCGAGGCCAGCAGAGCACGAGGCTGCTTTCGGTGCTTACAGTGTGCAAGGTTCGCAGAGCACGGGGCTGCCTTCGGTGCTTACAGGGGGAGAGGCCGGCAGAGCATGAGGCTGCCTTCGGTGCTTACAGTGTGCAAGGCTGGCAGAGCATGAAGCTGCCTTCAGTCCTTACAGTGTGCAAGGCCGGCAGAGCGCGAGGCTGCCTTCGGTGCTTATAATGTGCAGGGCTGGCAGAGCACGAGGCTGCCTTCAGGGCCTACAGTGTGAGAGGCTGGCAGAGCACAAGGCTACCTTCGCTAATTATAGTGTGCAAGGTCAGCAGAGCATGAGGCTGTCTTCGGTGCTTACAGTGTGCAAGGCCGGCAGAGCACAAGGCTGCCTTCATGGCTTACAGTGTGACAGGCTGGCAGAGCACAAGGCTGCCTTCGCTGCTTACAGTGTGCAAGGTCAGCAGAGCATGAGGCTGTCTTCGGTGCTTACAGTGTGCAAGGCCGGCAGAGCACAAGGCTGCCTTCGGTGCTTACAGTGTGAGCGGCTGGCAGAGCACGAGGCTGGCTTCGCTGCTTACAGTGTGCAAGGTCTGCAGAGCACGAGGCTGCCTTCGATGCTTACAGTGTGCGAGGCCGGCAGAGCACAAGGCTGCCTTCAGTGCTTACAGTGTGCAAGGCTGGCAGAGCACGAGGCTGCCTTCGGTGCTTACAGTGTGAGAGGCTGGCAGAGCTCGAGGCTGCCATTGATGCTTACAGAGTGCAAGGTAGGCAGAGCACGAGGCTGCCTTCAGTGCTTACAGTGTGCAAGGCCGGCAGAGCACGAGGCTGTCTTCGGTGCTTAGAATGTGCGAGGACGGCAGAGCACAAGGCTGCCTTCAGTGCTTACAGTGTGCGAGGCTGGCAGAGCACAAGGCTGACTTTGGTGCTTACAGAGTGCAAGGTTGGCAGAGCACAAGGCTGACTTTGGTGCTTACCATGTGCAAGGCTGGCAGAGCACGGGGCTGCCTTCTGTGCTTACAGTGTGCAAGGCCGGCAGATCACAAGGCTGCCTTCAGTGCTTCCAATGTGCAAGGCCGGCAGAGCATGAGGCTGTCTTCGATGCTACAGTGTGCAAAGCCGGCAGAGCATGAGGCTGTCTTCGATGCTTACAGTGTGCAAGGTCGGCAGAGCATGAGGCTGCATTCAGTGCTTACAGTGTGCAAGGCCGGCAGGCTGCCTTCGGTGCTTACAGTGAGCAGGCCTGGCAGAGCACGAGGCTGCCTTCGGTGCTAACAGTGTGCGAGGCCGGAAGAGCACAGGGCTGCCTTCTGTGCTTAAAGGGTGAGAGGCCGGCAGAGCATGAGGCTGCCTTCGGTGCTTACAGTGTGCAAGGCTGGCAGAGCATGAAGCTGCCTTCGGTGCTTACTGTGTGCGAGGCCGGCAGAGCACAAGGCTGCCTTCAGTGCTTACAGTGTGCGAGGCCGGCAGAGCATAAGGCTGCCTTCAGTGCTTACAGTGTGCTAGGCCATCAGAGCATGGGGCTGCCTTCTGTGCTTACAGTGTGCAAGGCCGGCAGAGTATGAGGCTGCCTTCGGTGCTTACAGTGTGCAAGGACGGCAGAGCACGAGGCTGCCTTTGGTGCTTACAGAGTGCAAGGTCGGCAGAGCACGGGCTGCCTTTGCTGCTTACACTATGCAAGGCCGGCAGAGCACAAGGCTGCCTTCGGTGCTTACAGCGTGCAAGGTCGGCAGAGCACGAGGCTGCCTTCGCTGCTTACAGTGTGCAAGGCCGCCAGAGCACAAAGCTGCCTTTGGTGCTTACAGTGTGAGCGGCTGGCAGAGCACGAGCCTGCCTTCAGGGCTTACACTACAGTGTGAGAGGCTGGCAGAGCTCCAGGCTGCCATCGATGCTTACAGTGTGCAAGACCGGCAGAGCATGGGGCTGCCTTCTCTGCTTACAGTGTGCAAGGCTGGCAGAGTACGAGGCTGCCTTCGGTGCTTACAGTGTGCAAGGCCAGCAGAGCACGATGCTGCCTTTGGTGCTTACAGAGTGCAAGGTCAGCAGAGCACGAGGCTACCTATGGTGCTTACAGTTTGCAAGGCCACAAGGCTGCCTTCAGTGCTTACAGTGTGCAAGGCCGGCAGAGCACGAGGCTGCCTTCGGTGCTTACAGTGAGCATGGCTGGCAGAGCACGAGGCTGCCTTCGGTGCTTACAGTGAGCAGGGCTGGCAGAGCATGAGGCTGCCTTCAGTGCTAACAGTGTGCGAGGCCAGCAGAGCACGAGGCTGCTTTCGGTGCTTACAGTGTGCAAGGTTCGCAGAGCACGGGACTGCCTTCGGTGCTTACAGGGTGAGAGGCCGGCAGAGCATGAGGCTGCCTTCGGTGCTTACAGTGTGCAAGGCTGGCAGAGCATGAAGCTGCCTTCAGTCCTTACAGTGTGCAAGGCCGGCAGAGCGCGAGGGTGCCTTCGGTGCTTATAATGTGCAGGGCTGGCAGAGCACGAGGCTGCCTTCAGGGCTTACAGTGTGAGAGGCTGGCACAGCACAAGGCTACCTTCGCTGCTTATAGTGTGCAAGGTCAGCAGAGCATGAGGCTGTCTTCGGTGCTTACAGTGTGCAAGGCCGGCAGAGCACCAGGCTGCCTTCAGGGCTTACAGTGTGAGAGGCTGGCAGAGCACAAGGCTGCCTTCGCTGCTTACAGTGTGCAAGGTCAGCAGAGCATGAGGCTGTCTTCGGTGCTTACAGTGTGCAAGGCCGGCAGAGCACAAGGCTGCCTTCGGTGCTTACAGTGTGAGCGGTTGGCAGAGCACGAGGCTGGCTTCGCTGCTTACAGTGTGCAAGGTCTGCAGAGCACGAGGCAGTCTTCGATGCTTACAGTGTGCGAGGCCGGCAGAGCACAAGGCTGCCTTCAGTGCTTACAGTGTGCAAGGCTGGCATAGCACGAGGCTACCTTCGGTGCTTACAGTGTGAGAGGCTGGCAGAGCTCGAGGCTGCCATTGATGCTTACAGAGTGCAATGTAGGCAGAGCACGAGGCTGGCTTCAGTGCTTACAGTGTGCAAGGCCGGCAGAGCACGAGGCTGTCTTCGGTGCTTACAGTGTGCGAGGCCGGCAGAGCACAAGGCTGCCTTCAGTGCTTACAGTGTGCGAGGCCGGCAGAGCACAAGGCTGCCTTCAGTGCTTACAGTGTGCAAGGCCAGCAGAGCACGGGGCTGCCTTCTCTGCTTACAGTGTGCAAGGCCGGCAGAGTATGAGGCTGCCTTTGGTGCTTACAGTGTGCATGGAGGCAGAGCACGAGGCTGCCTTTGGTGCTTACAGAGTGCAAGGTCGGCAGAGCACGAGGCTGCCTTTGCTGCTTACAGTGTGCAAGGCGGGCAGAGCACAAGGCTGCCTTCGGTGCTTACAGCGTGCAAGGCCACCAGAGCACAAGGCTGCCTTCGGTGCTTACAGTGTGAGCGGCTGGCAGAGCACGAGATTGCCTTCAGGGCTTACACTACAGTGTGAGAGGCTGGCAGAGCTCCAGGCTGCCATCAATGCTTACAGTGTGCAAGACCGGCAGAGCATGGGGCTGCCTTCTCTGCTTACAGTGTGCAAGGCCGGCAGAGTACGAGGCTGCCTTCGGTGCTTACAGTGTGCAAGGCCAGCAGAGCACGAGGCTGCCTTTGGTGCTTCCAGAGTGCAAGGTCGGCAGAGCACGAGGCTGCCTTTGGTGCTTACAGTGTGCAAGGCCGGCAGAGCACAAGGCTGCCTTCAGTGCTTACAGTGTGCAAGGCCAGCAGAGCACGAGGCTGCCTTCGGTGCTTACAGTTTGAGAGGCTGGCAGAGCTTGAGGCTGCCATTGATGCTTACAGTGAGCAGGGCTGGCAGTGCACGAGGCTGCGTTCTGTGCTAACAGTGTGCGAGGCCAGCAGAGCACGAGGCTGCTTTTGGTGCTTACAGTGTGCAAGGCTCGCAGAGCACGGGGCTGCCTTCGGTGCTTACAGGGTGAGAGGCCAGCAGATCATGAGGCTGCCTTCGGTGCTTACAGTGTGCAAGGCTGGCAGAGCATGAAGCTGCCTTCAGTCCTTAGAGTGTGCAAGGCCGGCAGAGCGCGAGGCTGCCTTCAGGGCTTATAGTGTGAGAGGCTGGCAGAGCACAAGGCTGCTTTCGCTTCTTACAGTGTGCAAGGTCAGCAGAGCATGAGGCTGTCTTCGGTGCTTACAGTGTGCAAGGCCGGCAGAGCACAAGGCTGCCTTCGGTGCTTGCAGTGTGAGCGGCTGGCAGAGCACGAGGCTGGCTTCGCTGCTTACAGTGTGCAAGGTCTTCAGAGCACGAGGCTGCTTTCGATGCTTACAGTGTGCGAGGCCGGCAGAGCACAAAGCTGCCTTCTGTGCGTACAGTGTGAGAGGCTGGCAGAGCTCGAGGCTGCCATCGATGCTTGCAGAGTGCAAGGTAGGCAGAGCACGAGGCTGCCTTCAGTGCTTGCAGTGTGAGCGGCTGGCAGAGCACGAGGCTGCCTTCGCTGCTTACAGTGTGCAAGGTCTGCAGAGCACAAGCCTACCTTCGGTGCTTACAGTGTGCGAGGCCGGCAGAGCACAAAGCTTACTTAAGTGCTTACAGGGTGCAAGGCCGGCAGAGTACGAGGCTGCCTTCGGCGCTTACAGTGTGAGAGGCTAGCGGAGCTTGAGGCTGCCATCGATGCTTACAGAGTGCAAGGTATGCAGAGCACGAGGCTGACTTCGGTGCTTACAGTGTGCAAGGCTGGCAGAGCACGAGGCAGCCTTTGGTGCTTACAGTGTGCAAGGCCAGCAGAGCACAAGGCTGCCTTCAGTGCATACAGTGTGCAAGGCCGGCAGAGCAAGAGGCTGCCTTCGGTGCTTACAGTGTGCAAGGCCTGCAGAGCACAAGGCTGCCTTCAGTGCTTCCAATGTGCAAGGCCGGCAGAGCATGAGGCTGTCTTCGATGCTTACTGTGGGCAATGCCGGCAGAGCATGAGTCTCTCTTCGATGCTTACATGTGTAAGGTCGGCAGAGCATGAGGCGGCATTCAGTGCTTACAGTGTGCAAGGCCGGCAGAGTACGAGGCTGCCTTCGGTGCTTACAGTGTGAGAAACTGGCGGAGCTTGAGGCTGCCATCGATGCTTACAGAGTGCAAGGTATGCAGAGCACGAGGCTGCCTTCGGTGCTAACAGTGAGCGAGGCCTAAAGAGCACGGGGCTGCCTTCTGTGCTTACAGTGTGCAAGGCCGACAGAGCAAGAGGCTGCCTTCGGTGCTTACAGTGTGCAAGGCCTGCAGAGCTTGAGGCTGCCTTCGGTGCTTACAGAGTGCAAGGTTGGCAGAGCACAAGGCTGACTTTGGTGCTTACAGTGTGCAAGGCTGGCAGAGCACGGGCTACCTTCTGTGCTTACAGTGTGCAAGGCCGGCAGATCACGAGGCTGCCTTCAGTGCTACCAATGTGCAAGGCCGACAGAGCATGAGGCTGTCTTCAATGCTTACAGTGTGGAAGGCCGGCAGAGCATGAGGCTGTCTTCGATGCTTATAGTGTGCAAGGCCGGCAGAGCACGAGGCTGCCTTCGGTGCTAACAATGTGCGAGGCCGGAGGAGCACGGGCCTCCCTTCTGTGCTTACAGTGTGCAAGGCCGACAGAGCACGAGGCTGCCGTCGGTGCTTACAGGGTGAGAGGCCGGCAGAGCATGAGGCTGCCTTCGGTGCTTACAGTGTGCAAGGCTGGCAGAGCATGAAGCTGCCTTCGGTGCTTACAGTGTGCGAGGCCGGCAGAGCACAAGGCTGCCTTTAGTGCTTACAGTGTGCGAGGCCGGCAGAGCACAAGGCTGCCTTCAGTGCTTACAATGTGCAAGGCTAGCAGAGCATGGGGCTGCCTTCTTTGCTTACAGTGTGCAAGGCCGGCAGAGTATGAGGCTGCCTTCGGTGCTTACATTGTGCAAGGACGGCAGAGCACGAGGCTGCCTTTGGTGCTTACAGAGTGCAAGGTCGGCAGAGCACGAGTCTGCCTTTGCTGCTTACAGTGTGCAAGGCCGGTAGAGCACAAGGCTGCCTTCGGTGCTTACAGCGTGCAAGGTCTGCAGAGCACAAGGCTGCCTTCGCTGCTTACAGTGTGCAAGGCCGCAAGAGCACAAGGCTGCCTTCGGTGCTTACAGTGTGAGCGGCTGGCAGAGCCCGAGCCTGCCTTCAGGGCTTACACTACAGTGTGAGAGGCTGGCAGAGCTCGAGGCTGCCATCGATGCTTACAGTGTGCAAGACCGGCAGAGCATGGGGCTGCCTTCGATGCTTACAGTGTGCAAGGCCAGCAGAGCACGAGGCTGCCTTTGGTGCTTGCAGAGTGCAAGGCCGGCAGAGCACAAGGCTGCCTTCAGTTCTTACAGTGTGCAAGGCCGGCAGAGCACGAGGCTGCCTTCGGTGCTTACAGTTTGAGAGGCTGGCAGAGCTTGAGGCTGCCATCGTTGCTTACAGAGTGCAAGGCCGGCAGAGCACGAGGCTGCCTTCGGTGCTTACAGTGACCAGGGCTGGCAGAGCACGAGGCTGCCTTCTGTGCTAACAGTTTGCCAGGCCAGCAGAGCACAAGGCTGCTTCCAGTGCTTACAGTGTGCAAGGCTCGCAGATTACGGGGCTGCCTTCGGTGCTTACAGGGTGAGAGGCCGGCAGAGCATGAGGCTGCCTTTGGTGCTTACAGTGTGCAAGGCTGCCAGAGCATGAAGCTGCCTTCAGTCCTTACAGTGTGCAAGGCCGGCAGAGCGCGAGGCTGCCTTCGGTGCTTATAATGTGCAGGGCTGGCAGAGCACGAGGCTACCTTCAGGGCTTACAGTGTGAGAGGCTGGCAGAGCACAAGGCTACCTTCGCTGCTTACAGTGTGCAAGGTCAGCAGAGCATGAGGCTGTCTTCGGTGCTTATAGTGTGCAAGGCCGGCAGAGCACAAGGCTGCCTTCGGTGCTTACAGTGTGAGCGGCTGGCAGAGCACGAGGCTGGCTTCGCTGCTTACAGTGTGCAAGGTCTGCAGAGCACGAAGCTGCCTTCGATGCTTACAGTGTGCGAGGCCGGCAGAGCACAAGGCTGCCTTCAGTGCTTACAGTGTGCAAGGCTGGCAGAGCACGAGGCTGCCTTCGGTGCTTATAGTGTGAGAGGCTGGCAGAGCTCGAGACTGCCATCGATGCTTACAGTGTGCGAGGCCGGCAGAGCACAAGGCTGCCTTTAGTGCTTACAGTGTGTGAGGCCCGGCAGAGCACAAGGCTGCCTTCAGTGCTTACACTGTGCAAGGCTAGCAGAGCATGGGGCTGCCTTCTGTGCTTACAGTGTGCAAGGCCGGCAGAGTATGAGGCTGCCTTCGGTGCTTACAGTGTGCAAGGACGGCAGAGCACGAGGCTGCCTTCGGTGCTTACAGTTTGAGAGGCTGGCAGAGCTTGAGGCTGCCATCGTTGCTTACAGAGTGCAAGGCCGGCAGAGCACGAGGCTGCCTTCGGTGCTTACAGTGAGCAGGGCTGGCAGAGCACGAGGCTGCCTTCTGTGCTAACAGTTTGCCAGGCCAGCAGAGCACAAGGCTGCTTTCAGTGCTTACAGTGTGCAAGGCTCGCAGAGTACGGGGCTGCCTTCGGTGCTTACAGGGTGAGAGGCCGGCAGAGCATGAGGCTGCCTTTGGTGCTTACAGTGTGCAAGGCTGCCAGAGCATGAAGCTGCCTTCAGTCCTTACAGTGTGCAAGGCCGGCAGAGCGCGAGGCTGCCTTCGGTGCTTATAATGTGCAGGGCTGGCAGAGCACGAGGCTACCTTCAGGGCTTACAGTGTGAGAGGCTGGCAGAGCACAAGGCTACCTTCGCTGCTTACAGTGTGCAAGGTCAGCAGAGCATGAGGCTGTCTTCGGTGCTTACAGTGTGCAAGTCCGGCAGAGCACAAGGCTGCCTTCGGTGCTTACAGTGTGAGCGGCTGGCAGAGCACGAGGCTGGCTTCGCTGCTTACAGTGTGCAAGGTCTGCAGAGCACGAGGCTGCCTTCGATGCTTACAGTGTGCGAGGCCGGCAGAGTACAAGGCTGCCTTCAGTGCTTACAGTGTGCAAGGCTGGCAGAGCACGAGGCTGCCTTCGGTGCTTATAGTGTGAGAGGCTGGCAGAGCTCGAGACTGCCATCGAT
Source organism: Calotriton arnoldi (assembly GCA_963921515.1). Taxonomy (NCBI): domain Eukaryota; kingdom Metazoa; phylum Chordata; class Amphibia; order Caudata; family Salamandridae; genus Calotriton; species Calotriton arnoldi. Next base: position 86,299 of record CAWUFW010003563.1, read on the forward strand.
GCTTACAGTGTGCGAGGCCGGCAGAGCACAAGGCTGCCTTTAGTGCTTACAGTGTGTGAGGCCGGCAGAGCACAAGGCTGCCTTCAGTGCTTTCACTGTGCAAGGCTAGCAGAGCATGGGGCTGCCTTCTTTGCTTACAGTGTGCAAGGCCGGCAGAGTATGAGGCTGCCTTCGGTGCTTACAGTGTGCAAGGACGGCAGAGCACGAGGCTGCCTTTGGTGCTTACAGAGTGCAAGGTCGGCAGAGCACGAGGCTGCCTTTGCTGCTTACAGTGTGCAAGGCCGGCAGAGCACAAGGCTGCCTTCGGTGCTTACAGCGTGCAAGGTCTGCAGAGCACAAGGCTGCCTTCGCTGCTTACAGTGTGCAAGGCCGCCAGAGCACAAGGCTGCCTTCGGTGCTTACAGTGTGAGCGGCTGGCAGAGCACGAGCCTGCCTTCAGGGCTTACACTACAGTGTGAGAGGCTGGCAGAGCTCGAGGCTGCCATCGATGCTTACAGTGTGCAAGACCGGCAGAGCATGGGGCTGCCTTCGGTGCTTACAGTGTGCAAGGCCAGCAGAGCACGAGGCTGCCTTTGGTGCTTGCAGAGTGCAAGGCCGGCAGAGCACAAGGCTGCCTTCAGTTCTTACAGTGTGCAAGGCCGGCAGAGCACGAGGTTGCCTTCGGTGCTTACAGTTTGAGAGGCTGGCAGAGCTTGAGGCTGCCATCGTTGCTTACAGAGTGCAAGGCCGGCAGAGCACGAGGCTGCCTTCGGTGCTTACAGTGAGCAGGGCTGGCAGAGCACGAGGCTGCCTTCTGTGCTAACAGTTTGCCAGGCCAGCAGAGCACAAGGCTGCTTTCAGTGCTTACAGTGTGCAAGGCTCGCAGAGTACGGGGCTGCCTTTGGTGCTTACAGGGTGAGAGGCCGGCAGAGCATGAGGCTGCCTTTGGAGCTTACAGTGTGCAAGGCTGCCAGAGCATGAAGCTGCCTTCAGTCCTTACAGTGTGCAAGGCCGGCAGAGCGCGAGGCTGCCTTCGGTGCTTATAATGTGCAGGGCTGGCAGAGCACGAGGCTACCTTCAGGGCTTACAGTGTGAGAGGCTGGCAGAGCACAAGGCTACCTTCTCTGCTTACAGTGTGCAAGGTCAGCAGAGCATGAGGCTGTCTTCGGTGCTTACAGTGTGCAAGGCCGGCAGAGCACAAGGCTGCCTTCGGTGCTTACAGTGTGAGCGGCTGGCAGAGCACGAGGCTGGCTTCGCTGCTTACAGTGTGCAAGGTCTGCAGAGCACGAGGCTGCCTTCGATGCTTACAGTGTGCGAGGCCGGCAGAGCACAAGGCTGCCTTCAGTGCTTACAGTGTGCAAGGCTGGCAGGGCACGAGGCTGCCTTCGGTGCTTATAGTGTGAGAGGCTGGCAGAGCTCGAGACTGCCATCGATGCTTACAGAGTGCAAAGTCGGCAGAGCACGAGGCTGCCTTCAGTGCTTACAGTGTGCAAGGCCGGCAGAGCATGAGGCTGTCTTCGGTACTTAAAGTGTGCAAGGCCAGCAGAACACGAGGTTGCCTTTGGTGCTTACAGAGTGCAAGGTCGGCAGAGCACGAGGCTGACTTTAGTGTTTACAGTGTGCAAGGCCGGCAGAGCACAAGGCTGCCTTCAGTGCTTACAGTGTGAGCGGCTGGCAGAGCATGAGGCTGCCTTCGCTGCTTACAGTGTGCAAGGTCTACAGAGCACAAGGCTACCTTCGGTGCTTACAGTGTGCGAGGCCGGCAGAGCACAAAGCTGCCTTCAGTGCTTACAGTGTGCAAGGCCGGCAGAGTACGAGGCTGCCTTCGATGCTTACAGTGTGAGAGGCTGGCGGAGCTTGAGGCTGCCATCGATGCTTACAGAGTGCAAGGTATGCAGAGCACGAGGCTGACTTCGGTGCTTACAGTGTGCAAGGCTGGCAGAGCAAGAGGCTGCCTTCGGTGCTTACAGTGTGCAAGGCCTGCAGAGCACGAGGCTGCCTTCGGTACTTACAGAGTGCAAGGTTGGCAGAGCACAAGGCTGACTTTGGTGCTTACAGTGTGCAAGGCTGGCAGAGCACGGGGCTGCCTTCTGTGCTTACAGTGTGCAAGGCCGGCAGATCACGAGACTGCCTTCAGTGCGTCCAATGTGCAAGGCCGGCAGAGCATGAGGCTGTCTTCGATGTTTACAGTGTGCAAGGCCGGCAGAGCATGAGGCTGTCTTCGATGCTTACAGTGTGCAAGGTCGGCAGAGCATGAAGCTGCATTCAGTGCTTACAGTGTGCAAGGCCGGCAGAGTACGAGGCTGCCTTCGGTGCTTACAGTGTGAGAGACTGACGGAGCTTGAGGCTGCCATCGATGCTTACAGAGTGCAAGGTATGCAGAGCACGAGGCTGACTTCGGTGCTTACAGTGTGCAAGGCTGGCAGAGCACGAGGCTGCCTTCCATTCTTACAGTGAGCAGGGCTGGCAGAGCACGAGGCTGCCTTCGGTGCTAACAGTGTGCGAGGCTGGAAGAGCACAGGGCTGCCTTCTGTGCTTACAGTGTGCAAGGTCGACAGAGCAAGAGGCTGCCTTCGGTGCTTACAGTGTGCAAGGCCTGCAGAGCACGAGGCTGCCTTCGGTGCTTACAGAGTGCAAGGTTGGCAAAGCAGAAGTCTGACTTTGGTGCTTACAGTGTTCAAGGCTGGCAGAGCACGGGGCTGCCTTCTGTGCTTACAGTGTGCAAGGCCGACAGAGCAAGAGGCTGCCTTCGGTGCTTACAGTGTGCAAGGCCTGCAGAGCACGAGGCTGCCTTTGGTGCTTAACAGAGTGCAAGGTTGGCAAAGCAGAAGTCTGACTTTGGTGCTTACAGAGTGCAAGGTTGGCAAAGCACGGGGCTGCCTTCTGTGCTTACAGTGTGCAAGGCTGGCAGAGCACGGGGCTGCCTTCTGTGCTTACAGTGTGCAAGGCCGGCAGATCACGAGGCTGCCTTAAGTGCTTCCAATGTGCAAGGCCGGCAGTGCATGAGGTTGTCTTCGATGCTTACAGTGTTCGAGGCCGGCTGAGCATGAGGCTGTCTTCGATGCTTACAGTGTGCAAGGCCGGCAGAGCACGAGGATGCCTTCGGTGCTTACAGTGTGCAAGGTCGGCAGAGCCTGAGGCTGCATTCAGTGCTTAGAGTGTGCAAGGCCGGCAGAGTACGAGGCTGCCTTCGATGCTTACAGTGTGAGAGGCTGGCGGAGCTTGAGGCTGCCATCGATGCTTACAGAGTGCAAGGTATTCAGAGCACGATGATGCCTTCGGTGCTTACAGTTTGTAAGGACTCCTGCAGCAATAGCCTGCGTCCAGGACTGATAGCGAGCAGGATGGCAGTGACCAGAGCTTGTATGACTGCTAAACAGTGGGGGAGGCCGGCAGAGACGGGAGGGAGGGAGAAAAGAGAAACAACAGTGGGAGAATCACCACAGAGAGAACAGGCAGGACAAAGAGAGCTGAAAGAAAGGTGCATCTAGAAGTCCAAGTGGAGAGACTGGGAACATGCAAAAGAGTTGGAGAGAGAAATATTAAATTGTATTGTATTCTGTAATAGGACCAATACGATCTCAAATCACAGAAAGCAAAGAAAAAACTGAATGAAAGAGATATTCACGTTTGGATCTGAGCTTTGTCATTTTATTACCTCTAGGGAGACACTTCACCGTTGGTAACAACTTTCATGCTTCACGTTGATTGAACTTCGGCCATGTATACAATAATAACCAGAAACCAGTGTTGTCTTAAAGAATTTTGGGGCCCTCTGCAAGATATGTTTTGGGACCCCGTGTTTGTAATTTTACCGCCCGTTTTCTGCAAGTTGAAGCCCGCATGATACCAAAACAAACTTTCAGAAATGGGGTTCAGATAATAAACAATTAAAATATGTCTTTTCATGGCTCCCAAAATCCCTAAGATGCCACTGGTCAAAGCAAGAGAGACTGAGAGGAAGAGGTAGGCAGAGAGCAGAGAAACTGACATATGGAAATAGACCGAAGTGAACTAGATAGACTTAGAAAGTTTACTTTCCCTGGGGGGGCCATAGAAGGTGGGGGCCCTGGGCAATTGGCCACTTTGCCCATGCGTTGAATCTTTTTGCCAGAAACAGAGCTGTCTCCAGCCCAGGATAGAGTAGACCTACAGGCACTGTGAAAGAAAAGGTCATATTTTCAGGTATTTTATATACCTCTTTTTACGACTTTTTCCAACACCTGGAAGACCCTTAGTAGTCTGAGGTGCAGACTTCAAATCTGCAGCTGTTTAGCAACACAGTGGTCCAATTCCACCTTCTGGGTGGAGTAATATCTACTTGTCCTATAAGTAAATGGTTGAATCACATTGTGTATCATGAAGTTTAAAAATATGTTGTTTCAACAACTTGTCAGTGTGAACAATCTAAATATCTGAATGATAAGTATGCATGGATAGGTGGATGAATGTAGCATGTGTGTGATTCAACCATTTACTTCTCTGTTATGAACTGTATATATTGAATTAATAATAAGAAAATAAAAGAATATTTTTGTGTCTTTCTAATTTAGAGTGCCAGCTTTTTTCTCTTTTTTTCTCTCTTTACAATTTTTATTCATGTATGTTTATTTGAATATAGCTTGAAGTTGCCCTAGGAATTTCACAGTATACCTTTTGTAAGTACACATGCCTGCTAGAAAGCACATGTCCTGTTCTGTTAAAATCATATGCAAAAGTTAGTTTAAAAAAAATAATTTTCCTATTGCAAATATATGGGAACCACATTTAGGTGATGGCATGTTTCTTTTCTTTTTTTCTTTTTTGTGGCATATACCTCCAATAATAAAAAAAAAAAAATAACCATTGCACTACCTTGTCAAGGACAAAACTATTGCCTTTGCCAAAACTTGTTTTATTTAAGGGATCCTAAACCTATTTCTATCCTCTCTTTTCACTTATATTGCTCTCTCAGTGGTTGTGGTGTGTATCGCTTTCTGGCTTATGTACAGTGAGCAAATCCGACATAGTCTCGAAGTAGATGGGGTAGCTGGTCCATTGTCTGCGCCGAAGTTGTCTATGGTTTTCCATGATCAATTTTGAGTGTCCCACCTAGATATACTGCACAATAGTGCTGACTAATAAGGGCTAATTGAGTACACTCTTGGAAAGATATGCTTTGAACGCCCTACGGCACCTCTGGCCCTTTCCTCTCTTTAATAGTTTGTACCTTCCTTCTTGAGGGGGTCTTGGTCTAAAGCTGCCACATTTGTACAGGAAGCAGAAGCTAATGCCCTCATATGCTCACGTTGTCTTGGAATACTCTATTTGTGCTCTTCAGATGTAATGAGGTAGCTGTTCAACAAAAGGTCCTTCCTTCTTAAGAAACGTTCCGTTTGAGCACTTCTTGCCAGGCTGCTATCTCAAGCTTAACAGCAACAAAATGCAAATTTGATCTATGGGACAACCTCACATTTTGACCACCACTTACTGACCTGCTATCATGAGACATGATCTTCAATGCCTGCATTCATACGGATTCAATTAACTGTAACATAAAGTAGCACTCCCAAATTACGGCAGGTTTAGGTCAAGCCTGGGCAGCGCATGCGCTGCTCTGTGAAGCATGCTGTATTTGAGTATGGACTTGAAGCCCCGCCCATATTTGTCATTGGCTTGTGTCATTGTCCTTCCTAAATGCTGACTTCTGATTCGTTAATAGTCTTGTTAGTCCCTCTTTAGTACAGCCTTGTCTTCATTTGTAACCTCCCACCAGGACTGGCCCTTTTACTTCGGTTGTTACACGGTATATCTTATTTAGACTGTAAGCACTTTTTTCTTTCATGAGTTTCTCCTACTTTAGGCATAACATGCTTCCCTGCAACATTCAGTGCGCCATGCGCGATTTCACTTTCCAAGCAGCCCGGGACAATGGCGACCGCTTCTTTGAAATGAAATAGGTCTCGCATTTACAAGAGTTTGAGCTATTGGCATTGTAAAGGACAATGCATTTTATTTATGTGTTAATTATCAAAACAGATAATAAAAGACTGTCATTTACAATGCCAATAGCTTAAACTCTTGCAAATGCAAGACCTATTGCATTACAAATGCTTGGGTTTTTTTTGTCCTTGGAGGAAACATTTCTCTCCACAGAGAGCTCACTTTCCCTTGGAACATTAGTGACGTCCTTTCTCTCTCTTTTCTCACCTTGGAATTAAAGACTCTTACTCAGGAGTAGATTTTCATGTGTTTCCAGAGTGGTAAACTACCTGCAAAACACCCCCAAAACATGCAAGTTCGTAGACATGTTTTCAATTTCCACCTCCCCAGAATGTCCACAATCACGCCACTGACTGTAAACTCGAGATGGTGAAAACCAGCCCGAGTGGCAGGATTCTTGTATAGCCTTAGAACCCCTAACGCAGCAGGCTCTACCGGCCATTAAAAACCCGCTCCAGCGTTCGGCGAGGGCCTTTAATAAGGGAGTGAGCCTTTAATGGCCGGTAGAGCCCGCTACAGAGGGCTCTAAGGCTATTAGAACATTCCACCTATTGGAATGTTGATGCTCCGGGCTTGAGCACTCCATTCTCTTCAATGGAGCGCTCAACATTTCAATGTTCTAATATGTGTTCAGTTCCGTGAAACAGAAATGTGGGATTTCCGTTTGTGCAATAAAAAGTCAGAATCTAGCCGCATGATAGCACCTTTACTGTTTCTTTCGATGACAAACCATATGAGACAAACTATATACATTTAGCCTTTTTGAGGACATGACAAGCAAACCTTTACACTTTTGGATGATAAACTCTGCTTGAATCTTCATTTCTGCTCAACAGTAAAAAAAAAAGGCACACTCGTCATTCTGTGAATGAACTGCAGGTAAGCATCTTCTATTTATTTAAGGTTATTTTTCATTTTTGTGGAGTGCAAAATGAAAAACAAACTGCAAATTGCAAAATATAATACAGAATATAAAAAAGCATGCAGAGCAATGAAAACATATTTGTTTAGCCTACTCATTGTAAAGCTAAATGTGGGATGGCCAAGTAGATGTCTTTGAATGCAGTCTCTATCTGCTGATTCAGGCCTTCGAGACCAACTCTCACAAGAGACAATTCACATTTTAGAAGGACATGTTCTGTGGTCTTCAGATTGGACAACCTCTGATACATCGTCACCTCATTGCCTTCTATGGATTTCAGTGCAGTGCTCATCCATTTTTCCCAGGTCTGGTGATACTGTTTGGAGTGCACAATAATGACCCCATTAGCTTCAGCCATGTTTTCCTGCTCACGTGAACAAATGCCTTTAGGAAGTGCCAGTCTCTGATGTCCCGAGACTAAGTAAAATGTATTGCAGTTAATAAAAACCATTTACAGTTAAAATCCACACGCATGCAAAACCCAGCCGAGTCGACCCTCAGTGCACAATAACATACTTTTCTCCTTACGTGCATATCTGCCTATGCATATCTGCCTAAACCGCCAGAACGGTCTTTTCTCTACTGTTTCTTATTTTATTTTTTTAGAGTTTTATATAGCTCGAACTAGACCCGAAGATATCAGGTATCAGAGTGCTTTACATGAGCACCGGTTTCGTTACTCAAGGACACATTCATTTTTGTTAGGCACAGGGAGATTAAGTGATTTGCCCAGAATCACAGGATGTTGAGCGTTGTTGCCGAGACTCGAACCCGGTTCCCCAGCTTCTTCCTGCAGGGTTATACCATATCCAATATACATTTCCTCAGTTTAAAATGTACGTTTAAAAATCCTAAAAAACGAATGATACCAGCATAAAATTCCAAGACTTAAATGTCCACCACGGTGACAATCTTTAACCACGCCCCCTGATGTGTTCGTGTTAACAACACATAAAACAATGTACCGTTAATATCCTCTTAAACATCAGAACTTAGAATTCATGTAATACAGCCAGGCGTGTTATAAAATACAATCGCTTTACATGTTCCTGTGTTTCAGACTATCTTTTAGGGTTTGTCATAGGGACAGTCCCTAGGTGATTCTAAAAAGCAAATACGGCAACAAGACAAAAACAAGCATGCCTTTTATTTATGTTTTAAAAATGAAAACAAAAATAAAAGGCATTGTTATTTGCAATGTCAATAGCTCAAACGTGCGTAAATGCGAGGCCTATTGCATTGCAAATGCTTGTTGTATCCAGTCAGTGATCCCTTATCAAATATACTCGGCATCAATTTACCCTCTAAAGTTCTTCTCAGGGTCAATGTACCCTATTCAAGGCCAAGCCATCTTCCTACATACCCCTGAAGCTGAAAATGTAGCTGCTGCCTACTTACCCCCAGTCATTAAACCCAACAAAGCCTGCTGTCAGCACACCTTTCTACCAAAGGACCCTCCACCGCGGTTCCCAACGTCAACCTAACAGCATAGCACCTGCCAGTTGCCAACATATCACTCACCACAGCAACTACTGCCAGAGTAGTCTTCAAAAGAATGTGCAGCAACATATCCGCAACCAACCGGGACACGAAAATTCAACTCAATAAAGCGAGTAAAGCCCGCCAAGGTCAAGTGCCAATGTTTGTTTACCACCCCCGGGCTGGCGACAGTCATGCCTTCCTAAAGCTGGGCATTTTCGGTGCCCATGACGGTTTTAAAACATTTTGCTTAATCTCAAATCTCTCGACAGGCTGGAAAGGGCAGGCTCGGCTGTACCACAGACATTCATGGAGCAGAAACGGCCCCAGATACAGAATGTGTTTAGAAAAAACAGGGGCCACTGTTTCGTTTAAAGTCCGATGTGGTGTGTGGTGGTATTTTTACAGAGTGAATGCATCGGGGGGCCGGGGCAACGTAGACCCGTAGAGACACATACGGGGACACAGGAAGCACACCACAATCGCTCTCTTAAAGGTGTCTTTTACTGCTCTCTATCTACCGAAGGGACATGCTGACACGCAGGGCCCACTGACGTGCAGTGCAGCCGGGCGATGCTCTGGTTTTGCCTCCAAATTAGACAAATGGAAAGCAGATGCTTTTGGGCAAGAAAGATGTGCACGATGGAAACCGTTGTGGAGAGTGTGTTCCAATGGGAAGCTATAGTAAAAATAAATAAAATAACCAGCTCGACAGAACGTCCCCAGGTTTCTTTACTCACTTCAGTTGACATCTAAAAACCGCCGCAGCCCGAGCTGTTTTAGAAGCTTTCTCCGGGCCGCTCTCAGCGCGACCCGGAAGTCAGGCAACCTTGCCTGGGACATGGCCGGGGCATGGAGTGCGCGGCCGGAAGTGTCCGGGGCTCCCGTGAGCTGAGGGAGCCCCGCGTGTTGCAGCCCGCGTGTAGGAGAAGCGAGGCAGGAGCCCACCCCGCAGAGGGAAGTCCGGCGGGAGCCTACCCCGCCTTCGTGAATGCTGCATGGTGCGGACGGAGCAGGATTTCAGGCGGGGCTCCTGTGAGTAAGACGGAGCCCCGCGTGTTGCTGTCCCCCCTGCCATTGAGGAGACGAGCTGGGGAGCAGCGCAGAGTCCCCACAAGAGCCGGTGAGTGGGGTTGAGCGGGAGGCATGCTGTACGTGCCCACCGGCCAGCTGATATACATGCAGCAAAGGGCGCCGCGCCTGGACAGGACATGTGCACGCGTATGGTGCGAGCAAGAGTTGTGATAACGCCGCAAGACGTACGCGTGCACATCTCCTGTCTGTTAAGCTTCGGCACAGACAGTCGATGTGCACGCGTACGGCTTGCGGCGTTATTACAACTCCTGCTCGCACCATACGAGTGCACATCTCCTGTCCAGGACTTGCCATACACGTGCACATGTCCTGTCCCCCTTCGCAAGCAAGTCGGCAACAATAGATCTCGCTTACGCGGGCAGCGCATGGCGCTGCATCGCTAGGCGAGACCTAATGAACTATTTATATTTCCAGCAGTTTGGGGTGGATGTGTATGCTGAAGAAGGCCTTTCAACAGAAGTTATTCTGACTGTTAATCCTGGTACAGTTATGAGCAGTGCTTAATTTGTAAAATATGAAGTGCAGGTGCTCAAATATTTCTAGGAGGCCACACCCACTTCCCTTGGCTCCACCCACTTACTCTAGTTGCTCCACCCCAGTGCTTAATTTGTAAAAAACAATAAGTGCCAGGGCCCTTTTCGGGAGATCACGACAGCCTGCACCACACATTGCTCATGCCACCGCTGTCAATGACAGTTCCAACACAACTACATACCATCTCACTCCTAAAAGTGATACAATTCAGACTATTTTTATGTATTCTGACTTATTAAACACAGTTGTTGTGCTCTTGTGGGCAATATTTTACAGGCATGGTTGGGATTTTAATTTTAAGGTAAATAAAAATAGAGAGAGAGAAAAAAAAAAACACCTGAGGAAATCATCCAAAACCGGCGTTTTCCCTTTTGTAACATAGACTTAAAAAAAAATATATATATATATATATATATATACAGGAATAATACAATTCAAATCTGTTTTAGACCTGTCTCATCTATCCATAAATGATTAGTAACGCAAATAAAGACAGAACAGACTTGTTAAAAAGGTGATACAGGGAGAGGACTGTAAACAAGTTAGTATTTAACCTTCCAGAATTAGAAATTAAGATCAAGTAAAGGAATATTTATTTCACTGAGTAAGGGGCAGTGCTGGCCTCAGAAATAGCAAGAGAGGGGCAGAATAGGGAGAAATAAGGGGGAGAGATGATTGGAAAAAGGACTATGAAGAATAGAGCACCTGCAAGAGCGAGAAATATGAACAGAAGTGGAGCGAGGTGCAGAAAGAGGAATGAGGGAAATTAAGCAACCTTGCCATTGGGCTGCGCCAACAGGCCCCAGAAATCCTTGAGACCCCTGCGCTTAATAGTTTACAAGACAAGCATTGAGCACAATGCACTTCAATCGTGTCCAGCAGCAAAATATGGCACAGACACGCAGCTCCTCTGCTAATGCACCTCAACAGTAAACTTGCTTTACTCTGGTAACGAAAGCATAGAACTCCCACAGTTAATGCAGGGCAGAATAGAATGGTAAAGAAACACAACTACGACGCAAAAACCAGCACAAACACCACCCGCCCAGTATGGCAGCATTACACTTTATTAATATAATGAAAAACATCCCAAATTCAGCCTGCACCCGTACATGCAAGTGCATTGGGGGGGTAGCGGGGAGGGGGAGTTGAGATATGGCAACTCTACGCAGGCCTCCCATGAAATCGAAGACCAATGAATTTTTGTGAGATATGGGAGAGTAGTGTAGCCAGTGTGTCGTGGGCCCTAGTGCAAAGAAGGAAACGGGCCTCTGGCTGCTCTTCGAATTTTAAAATACATCATTTCATTAAAGTGCAGTGGCCCCTCGCGCCTCTGGGCCCGCTGCACCCTGATATGGGAATCTCAAGGCCCCTTCGTCACATTCTGCGAGTGAGCCGGGCTACACAACCCATCACAATTGACTTGCCCCTCCAATGGGGACTCTTTTTTTCATGCTGCCCTCCTAGGAGATGTTTATCAAGGTAATTATGCTTTAAACGTCCTCTGCTGTGAAGCACCGGACAACAAGGTGACACCATGTACGTGGTGTTCAGAGCAATTTAAACCCAAGCAAATATTTACATATGTCAGCCAATCTGCTTTAAAGTGACTTCCCCTATGTGAATAGATGTCACTTTGAATTCTTGTCGCCTTTAGAATTCAAAGTCTTTCAAAGTCCCAGTTTTTCACACTCCCCTGCCTTTTTACTCACACACACAATAACCACGGAGAAGGACTCCCTAGAACCATTAACGTGTAAACAGATTGAATTCAAGCACAAACTAGCCGGCTCTCGGGCCGCGCTTTCAATTACTGCCCCTGCACCCGTCTTCGAGAACATTCCCTATGCCCACGACTAGACTGCGTTCCCGCACTGCACATCAGAAACACGACAGGCCTCTAGTCCACAAACACAACTCACGTATTGTTGAAACTGAAAGAAACCACGAAGGCCAGTCTCCTTACCTGCACGGAATCTCCAGAGACCGCCTTCAGGGCTGAGGCTGACTGGCGCGGGGAGAGAAACTAAAACAGGAGAATAGCTACCCGCTGGCAGGTAACCCCAGGCACTCTCAAAGACAGACCCCTGGAGCCAAAGAGAGACAAGGCTAGTTTATATGAAACGGAGAGCACTGAAAGTCTCTGACTATACTAGGGTTTCTGAGTCCAAAAGTGTGTCTGCGATTCAGAAGAAAGTGGCAGAGAGGGTTCGGAAGGAGCAGGCCGGGAGCCACTGTATTATTTATTTTCAAATGTTCTTACGGGATATGCTGCTCCCTCTAGAAAAGAAAATACCCGCCTTTTGCCGCTATTAGAGGTGACGTCAGAGGCAGGAAGCGGAGAGGCGGGCGGAAGTTAGAGAGTGGGGGAAGGTGCCTGTTCCAGAAGGCTGAGTCTTTCCTGGGGACTACGCAGCTTTTAAAGCAGGAGGAACTAGATTACAACCGGGGAGAACGATGTTCCATCATCAGCCTTAGGCAGGAGCATGGGCAGGCACTGCTCCGTGTGTGCTCTCGGACAGTCCCTCTCCAGAGAGGCGGAATGTGCCTCATAAGGCATGCGGCATCCAATTTGAAATATTTTACGGCATTCACCGGAAAGACCCATGTGGAGGGTAGACCCGGCCCTGGGAAATAAGTGCCGGTGCTAAGCACCGGAAAGCACCAGCACAAATTAAGCACTGGTTATGAAGCATCACAATGAGCTCATTTGAGTAACTCTTATATGAGAGTACAAGTTTACTGCAAATTGTCTCCTTGGAGGGTGTGAAAAAAGTTGCACTGATGCTGTACTTCATATTTCGATGGAAATTGAATGTTCCTGTAATCTTGCCCTTTCGGGGGTGAATTTGCTGTTCTGCATATTAAAGATTCAACCTGTGTTGTAAAAAAAAAAAAAATGTTTCTTAGAAAGGATGTCCTGAAACTGACTCTCGCAACTTGGCTCCCCAGACAAGAAAGAGAGGATGTGGGCTGACGGCTAGATTTCCGACTTTGGAGCTGGGAAACCAAGGTTCGAGTCTCGGGGACGCGTCCACATCCTGTGATTCTGGGCAAATCACTTAATCTCCCCGTGCCTACCAAAACAAGCATTTACAATGCAATAGGTCTCGCAATGACATTGTTTTGAGCTATTGGCATTGTAAATGTTATTGTTTTTTTTTCCCTTCGTGAAGCATTAATTAAATGGTGTAATGCAAAATGGCAATAGCTCACTTTGTTGTAATTGCGAAATCTATTGCATTGCATTTGTACTAGTGTGAGTTTTGTACTGTAAATGGTACTGGCTTTTATTAATGTTTTTTTTTATCACATTAATCTAATGCATTAAAAATGTTAATACCGGCGAACTAATCTCCATACGATATCTATTTCTTGCTAAAAATACGTGTGACGTCATAAGCACACACGTGAATTTAATAACTGCTGGGAAATGGAATAGTCATGCTCACTTTATACCGCATTTACTGTTGTAAGGCGCATCTACATTCCTTTCTGCTCACCACCTCTATCACGCACTCCTATGACCAAATTCAGAAGTGCGCTTTGTAGCTGGGAAAATATAACGTGCAGACAAACAATTCTAGACAAAACACAGATGTGGCCAAGTTATCTCAACAGAGGCCGCTTTAAAATAGAACTGATTTAGCTGGGGGCTGGTATGTAATTAACGATAACGTTGCCTTTGTTTTTAGATTAGTGCCAAAAATGTACGCGATTTGAAATAGTCTTAAAAATCCGCTCTTAATACTTAAAAATGCACGGGTTAATGAAATTAAGTTGCAGCGCTCTTTATCTGTTCGGAATCAGTACCGTTTCCTCCTTGGCTTGGTGTTTACTTTCCTGCAGAAGCTGACATCAAAATGTTGTCGGGAACGCCTGGGACTGGATAAGTTATGCTTAACTCGATAACGAAGACAAATAGCCCGGGGTTCTCTTCAGAAACACAATCATAAAAGCTGGAGTTGTTTGCTGCGAGCTGGCCACACTTTGCTGATATAGTATTTCTTTAATCACCAATCTTTATGTGCCTTCCTGACCTTGGAGCTCTGAGCCCAAATGACTGTGCTGCGGTATGAAAGCATAGTGTGTGTCTGTGTATATATTTGTGCGTGTTCGCATTCTATGAACGTGATGGTGTTGCTGTGTCTTTGCAGGTGTAAGCACTTGTGTGTTTCAGTAGCGAGCAAGAGTGGGCGTGTGTCAGTGAGAGATACACAGAGATAGATTTCTGCTTGCTGTTACGTCTACAGACCGTCCCATGACGGACGTCCTTGCGGCGTCCCGGCACAGTGTTTGTATTCGCACGTCTACATTGGCACACCGACGCATACACATACATGCACTCGCAAAAATACACCACCTACCAACTTACAGACACATCCTACATACAAACAACTCCATATGTACTTATTTGTACACATTTATACACCAAGAAATACACAGATACACATGTCAAAACATACAAACATAAACGTACACATACAGACTCGTACTCAAAGACTTACACACTTAACCACGGGCAAACACAAGCATAGACGCGTACGCAGGCACAAATACACACAGACTCACAGGCACACAGACTCACATACACACAAACTCATAGATCCAGACACACCATCCAACACACTGATCCACACAGCACGCACATACAATCACACACGCACACACACACTCACAGATCTGGACACACACCATCAGACAGACGCAGACACACTCGCAGATCCAGACACACGCCATCAGACAAACACACAGAGACCCACACATGCTCGCACACACAAACAAATACAGATTCAGACAGGCCCACGCACGCACACACACACGTGCATACACAAACGCGCGCACACATGTAATCACGTACACACTAAGATGCAGAGAAGAGAGTCAGGATGAAGTGTGCAGATCAGAGGGGGATAGGCAGAACCCCTTCCCGCCCTCACCCAGTCCCTATAAATCATTCAAACATGGACCCACTCTCTGGGCTAAGACCCCGGGTGACCCCATAAAAGGAGCAGCAGGAGAGAGGGGCACCTGGTGCCTCCAAATACCAACTTGGGCACTCTCCTCTGTGCCACCCCACGCAGACACAGGGGCCGCTGGCACCGCCGAGTTCAGATGAGCCGTGCAGGGGTAATCCGAGGCTGATGCAGTGAATGTATGATGCAGGGGTACTCTGAGGCTGATGCACAGTGAATGTCTGCCTGTGTCAACACTGGGGGCACCACACAGGGGCTGCCGGGGGTCAGCGGTACGGGGGTGCGCACTCTTTGCACGCGAAGGTGGGGGCGGCAGAGTGGGGCTGCCGGTGTCCCGCGGAGGTCAGGGTGTCCTGCACTTACCGGTAGCTGTGGACGGTAGCAGCAGCCCAGCTCCTGTCCCTATGTGCCGGGCACAGAGTAGCAGCAGCAGCAGGCAGAGCCCCAGGCAGCAGCTCGTGGTCCCGGTCGCAGCCATGCACGCAGCCCCTGTGCCCCGGCTCCAGCAGCAGCAAGCCCCCGGCGCCCTCACGCTCCCGCCTCTTGTGCAGCTTCAGCAGCAGAGCCCGGCGCACACTGCCTTCCCCTCCGCTGCACACACGCATTTTTCACACGCTCCTGTCACCCGCTTTGACGGAGGTTTGTGGAGAGGAGAAAAACAAGACCTCGGCAGCCATAACACACTGGGAGCGCAAGCCTAACTTCCCTGATTGCCTCGTGGCAGCCCACAGCTTTCCTTCGGAAAACACATGCATAAACCAAGCGCGGCCGCTAAAGTTCGCGGACCGCGCTCCAGCAAAGGCAGCCGCTTGTTTATGTTTGCATCGCGCTTTCACTTTAAGTGAAAGCGCGATGCAAAAATAAACACGCGGCTGCCTTTGACAAAGGCGAATAAAACAAGCTCAAGAAAACAAGACTTCAGGAGAAAAACAAGACCTCGGCAGCCATAACACACTGGGAGCGCAAGCCCAACTTCCCTGATTGCCTCGTGGCAGCCCACAGCTTTGCTTCGGAAAACACACGCATAAACCAAGCGCGGCCGCTAAAGTTAGCGGACCACGCTCCAGCAAAGCAGCCGCTTGTTTATATTTGCATCGCGCTTTCACTTTAAGTGAAAGCGCGATGCAAAATAAACACGCGGCTGCCTTTGATAAAGGCGAATAAAACAAGCTCAAAAAACAAGACTTCGGGAGAAAAACAAGACCTCGGCAGCCATAGCACACTGGGAGCGCAAGCCCAACTTCCCTGATTGCCTCGTGGCAGCCCACAGCTTTGCTTCAGAAAACACACGCATAAAAGAAGCGCGGCCGCTAAAGTTAGCGGACCGCGCTCCAGCAAAGGCAGCCGCTTGTTTGCAAAAATAAACACGTGGCTGCCTTTGACAAAGGCGAATAAAACAAGCTAAAAAAACAAGACTTCGGAAACATGATCCTCACTACACGCCCCCTATAGATAAGAAATTGCTTCACGACAGCCGTGAAGCAGACGACCCAGTCCGGATGGGCTGGACAAAAAGGAGAAAGGGCGGAAACCAAAAAGAATCCTTTTCAATGGGAAGCCAGCGTTTAGCATAAACGCTGACGCGACCCAATGAAAATGATAGGCGGGCTTCACGTCCCCTTCTGAAATATCCTCATCCACAATATGTCTCGCAGAGCGGGCAGCGCATGCGTGCTGCAACGCTAGGCGAGACCTAAAAATGAATGTGTCCTTGTGTAACGTAACCGGTGCTCATGTAAAGCGCTCCAATACCCTCGGGTCGAGTTCGCGCTATATAAATCTGCAAAAAATAAAGCCATGATTAGCTTGCGAAGTCAAACATATTTACATTCTTGTTACAACTGAGCAGGCTCCAGGCCCAGTTCTCCCCGTGCTGCTGCATCGCTCCTGCTCATGTCTTCCCCTTGCTTCTTCCCCTTTTTCTGAGTGCTTTCTCCTTGCTTTTTCCTCATGTTTCACTACTTCTGCTTCCTTTCTCCCTGTTTTCTGACTGTTTTCTCCTTGCTTTTCCCACATTCTCAAGCCTTCCTCCTTGCTTTTTCCCCCCGTTTTTGAGTGCCTCTCCTTGCTTTCCCCACATTTTCATGGCTTTCTCCTTGTTTTTCCCTCATTGCTGCTCCCGCCTGCCACCTGTTTTCCTGCCTCCCGCCTAGCCCCACCCACCGCCTCCCAGGGCCCCTCCCTCTTCCTAAGACCTACTTACTGGAGGCCACAGCGCAACCCCATTGAGCAGGTCCCAGGTCCAGCTCTGCTCGTGCTGATGCATCTCTCTTGTGCTTTTCTTCCCCTTTCTTCTTCCCCGTTTTCTGAGTGCCCTCTCCTTGCTTTTTCCAAATTTTTCAATGCTTTCTGCTTCCTTCCCCTGTCTTTTGAGTGCTTTCTTATTGCTTTTCCCTTTTTCACTGCTTTCTCCTTGCTTTTACCCCCATTTTTGAGTGCCTCCTCCTTGCTTTTCCCTCATTTTCGCCTTGCTTTTTGCCTTGTTTTTGAGTGCCTTCTCCTTGCTTTCCCCACGTTTTTATTAATTGAACAGATCACCACGAAGCTGTTAGCAACTCCAGTGCTTTGAGACCCTCACAGGTGATTTGCTCCAATTTATAAATCTTTGATTGATTGAACTGGAGGTCATGTTCTTCCTTTCACATGATCTAAGTCCTCTGGCACGTATATGCTCCCTTTGTTGGGTTGCAACCAGGTGTCTCTACTGCAAAAGCGTTTGTAAAACCCTACAAATGTTTGTTCTGCCTCCATAAAAGCAGCGTGCTCCGTACTTGCTAGTCGATCGGACCTATGATTCATAGAGTATTAAGTTCTCTTTTTGTTAGTAAATCCTTTCAGACCACCATTAGTGATTTGATTTTGATTTTATATTTATAAAGCGTGGACTAATGCCCGGGGGAGTCTAGGTGCTACAACCTGTTAAGAGGATGATATGAAAGGATAAGAAAAAGCAGAAGAGACCTGAACCCATATAGACAGTGGCTACAGAGTGAAAATCCAGGTCTTAAGAGCCTTCCTGAATGGGAACAGTTCAGAGGAAGTCTTCAAATAGGTGGGTAGAGTGTTCCATAGTTTGGACATGGAGGTAACAACAAAGCTTCTGCTTCCCCACCTAGCTAGTCGGAAACTTCGAACCTCAACCAGATTGGCCTTGGAAGAGCAAAGATTTCTTTGTGGAGCATACCAGCAAAACCAGTGTTTTAAGTATTCTGGTCAGGAATTGTGTAGGGCCCTGAAGGCAATACATAGAGCTTTAAACTCAATCCTTTTCTTCATGGGAAGCCAATAAAGAGATGTAAGAGCTTGCTTGGCAGACTGATGCCTGGGAGTGCCTGCCAGGAGTCGGGCTGCTGCGTTCTGAAAGAATTGTGGTTTGCCAAGAAGACCTTTCTGTAGACTAACAGAGAGGGCATTACAGTAGCCTAACCTAACAAGGATAAGAGCGGAGACAACTGTTTTTGGAGATCCATCCTGAGGTATAAGTGGGAGAATTTTCCTGAACATTGTCAGTGTGCAAAAAGTGGAGGAAGTTATGGCATTAACCTGATATTTAAAGGATAAAGTTGTGTCAGAAATTGCTCCTAGAATCTTTGCTTGTCTGTTTAGTGTGTTATTCTTGTTCTAAGGCTAGCACAGCAGTAGTAGAACTAGTAAGAGTTAATTTCCCCTTCAAAGCAACATCCCACTGCTCTGCCTCAATCCTGTGCAAACTACGATTAAACTCACAATTGGTTAACCATAAATAATGTCCAACTTAGATTCACTCCACTTGCAGAACCTCCCACCATGTATTTCTGCTGCAAGGGCTGGGTGTGGGAACTGTTGAAATGTCATGCTCTATGCACTTCATTTGGAGGGGGCTGCACAACCTGTCATGCTTTCCTAAATAAAATAAGGGCACACCTTAAGGACTGTGACTAGCTTTGCTTTCTTCACCTCATTGCAACAAGATACCTTTTATTCGCTCTGAGACCTCTTTCACTGGAAACCAGATCTTTAGTGTTAGCACCTTTTCTTTGAGTAAATTTCGGGACCATGGAGCAGTATCAGATAGATCGAGTTCCACAACTGAGCCTGGTCAACACGTCAACGCATTCAATAAATGTGAAGCACATTAGGCTGCACGAGAAAGACAGAGTATTTTAGTTTTAAACCATGAAGGTTTATTAGAGGTTAAAAGTTTACAGAAAACAGCAATCAGAAATAATATTGATGAATAGTCAAAATGTGAATGCGTCAAATAGTGCGAAGTTCAAACTTAATGAAAGTCTTTTCAGTCGGAGGACGGACCAGAGCGGGGTCGCCGCAGACGGAACGGACAGAGGGAAGTCCGTTCTCTCTCTCTGAGAGAGCTCTAAATCTCTGCCCTGCTCTAAACTGCATCGAAAACTGAGATCTAATCTGCATTGCCATTATATGTTTGTTGGGTTCTCAGGACTTTTCACAATACAAGCTTCTCTCTGCGTCCTTCAAACTTACACTGTCTGTAACTCAACCAGGTATAAGGACTCGTGTGCACACTACAGGTGTCTCTTGAATGTGCTATTCACTGAAACGTTGCACAATAATCACAAACAAAAGAAAACATTTCTTCACAAGGGAAAGAAGGAAAAGAACATAGTTTGTTGATTAGGACTCCCGCTTCACCTACAAATATGTCCCGTTGTAATGTGTTGTGCTGCGAGCCCATTTTCTTTGACTACATCAAGATTTCAGGTGTTAGATACCGGAGACACTGGCTCTTTTGTTGATTTTGCCAGGATCAGAAGTCTTTGTTCCCTGTATGTTTGCTGCCACGGGCTTTTTGCTGGGGAAGGGGTGGTTGTTTTGCCCTAGAAAAGCTGCTTCCTCTTTGTCCCTGTGTAGTGCACCGGCATTCGTGTTGCCAACTCGCTCCATGCCGCCATCTTGTTCTCTGGTGGCAAGCCATGACTACAACTCAGGGCCGGCTCTAGGGCAGTGCAATCGGTGCCACCGCACCGGGCGCTGACTTGGGCTGGGGGCGTCATGTTTATTGCTTTAAAATCACCTGATGCCACGTTCCTTGTCCCAGCAATTTTCAAGCATCAATAAAAATGTCAAGATAGCTCCGGTGATTAATGTTGTTCCTGGAGAGAGACCGGAGCTTTTTGTCTGTTAGTGGAAGTTTTGACTCATCCTAGTGCAGAGGGTTAATATGCCTGCTGCAAAGAAAGTGTCCCATTCAGATCACAAAGTGCATATACTATAAATAGGTGAATAGGTTATCGCATTTGTCAGAGAGATCCTTTTGTTACTTGCAGTTTAAAAGTTAAAATCCTAATATAGAGCGGTGAGCTATTAACTGTTGTCAAAGAGCTGCATGCTAACTGCAAGGAATATATTACAGCTACATGTTTTTTGCCCAGTCTTTCCTTATCCTAATTTTGCAAAAAGGGTTCATTTGGGTAGAAATCAATTCTTATTATTAAAGAATACACCTAACAATGGTGTTACATTTTAAATTTTGTATTTGTGCTTTTCCAGACCAAGGACTCTTAAAACTATACTGACTACCAGTATGGATGACATGTGACTCCTATACCTTGTAGGCCTGTATCTTATGTAACATTTCCTATACACTGATTTACACACCTATGGTTGTCTCCGTGCAGTGTATGTGAGATGTAAAGTGTTCTGACACCTTAAACTGGTATGAGTGGCGCTATAAAACTAAATGAATCTAAGAGACAGTGGTTATGGAGATTTGAGGGCCATTGTCAAATAGTGGAAGTGAGGGAATACGTGGCGAGGTGGTCATTGGGGGGGCACCCACAAACGTCGCACAGGGCGCCACCAGCACTAAAGCCGGCCCTGCTACAACTCTTCGTACACATTATGTTGTCGAATGAAAGCTCAGGACTGGAAACATGGTGTTGGAGTGCTGTAGTACTCATCCTATCACATAGAGCCGGCATACAGAGCTTAAATTCTGAAGCCAAAAATAAGTACTTCACTGAAGGGCTGTTCAGTTGATTCAATGGAAGCAAACCAAAACTACAACTCCCAGAAAACATGAGGTTGCTAAAGCAAACTGCATGCCTGGAAAAATGGAGTGCTGATGACATGGACGTCGATGAGATTTGCTGCTGGTCCCTTCCTCCTATCTTCATCATGTTGGTAGTTCTTGGGTGTATCGGGGCATTCTATGGCTTTACTGTCATTTTAGTTAAAAGTGCTAAACCCCTTTTTAAGACGGCTTTAAAAAACAGCCAGGCATAGATCCTCCTGGTCTGGAATAGGTGTTCGCGGCCATCACCACTTTCAGCCACCCCAAATGGCCAAAGGAGGCGACTGGTATGGTAGTGAGCTCCTGTACAGAACCAGCAAGAGGAAAAGCAGATTAGCGTAACAGGGCTGTGTGGTACAGGAGGGCTTCACTATCTAGGTAGCCACCACTCAGCCTAAAACGTATGTATATTTGTGAGATGCCTTAATGTCATTGGCCCTTTACACAGATCTCAATTTCCTGTGTTTAGAGTTTTGCTTTGCATTCTGGGACATGTGGTCCTGTTTATCCCAATATGAAATCAGGAATACACGTTGCAGAATGCAAAGTAAAGACCTAGACTGGATGCGCACGGATCTGGGAAACTTAAAAGCTCGGTCCTTGCCACATTTAGGGTCGTCGTCATTTTGCCTTACACCCCTGGAGAGTGCATGTTGCCCTCGAAGGGAAAACAGACAAAAAACATATTGTTCCAAGGAAGGATTCATAGTTGCCAATCAGCTGCAACCCTCAGGCTGGCACCTGAGGGGGTACAACTTCTCCAATCCCAGGCTTTACTTTGACAAATCTTTATATTTAACTTTGTTACTATAATTTGTTGTAATTGAACAAGGACTGCAACTCCCAGAATGCACTGACTTACAGACTGAAGGCTCAGGACTAGGAACATTTGGTCCCCGTTGTATGGAGCCATCTGATTTCCCTAAACAAGCTATGTGTTACACCTTCAAGCAGTCCAGGCTTTTTAAGCAACTGTGCTTTGCACACTGGGATGTTTGAACCTACATGTAAACTGTGGAAAGTAAAACCTTCGGACTCGTGTGGGACGTGTAATAGGAGATGTGTAACTGCAAGCTTCTGCACGCAGAGTGTAAAGGCCAGGGCTGACTGAAAATGCCATTTAGCACATAGCCAGCTACTTTCGCAGGTCCATGCATGACTAGTTTGTCCAGTCCCAGTTTTCTCATAGAATTCTGGGACTTGTAGTCTTGGTTTTATACAGGGTTAACTAATACTACAATTCCCAGAATTCTAAGTGAAGACTGGACTAACTAGTCACACATGTACCTGGGGAACAAGGCAGCTAGGACAGCAATGCTGCATTGGGGTGGGAATCGGCTTGATTCTGGCTCTGGCAGCAGTTCTTGAGTTAGAACCAGGTTCTTGACTGGCCCCAGCAGATTGCTCTGCATGTGCACTTTTGTAGGCCGCTGACAAGCATATACAATTTATGCAGTTTTGCCAAGTTTTCCAGTTTCATGCATATTGTGACGCTCCAGTCCAGGTATTTTTTTACTTCTGTGACTTCTAATCTTCTTTAGTCCATTATAAAACAGGAGTACAAGTCCCAAAAGTGAATAGAAAAACCTGGGCTGGAGCAGCTGATCACACATGGGCATGGGAAACTTGTCAGCTATGTGTGTTTAAATGGTGCAGCAGCCTACAGAGCTGGAGAAAGGGTCCTATTTTTTCCTCTCCTTAGGGTGGCCCCGCTTTTCTTGAAAATACCTCACTTCATGTGCAATCAGAAATTCTCTTTCAAGGTCTGCCATTAGCCAAGGACATTTGTTTTTCAAAGACATATTTAAAAATACACATATACATACTTATAAAGTGGCTTTCAGTTAGCACTCTTCACCCATTGGTCTGTCAAAGTGCAATCCACATGTTGCTTCTGCCCATCAAAGCATATATGCATGAAACAGTGGATCAGCCCACTTCATCCATTGACTAACTGTGGAGTCAGTTCAGTTTTCACAGATGTCCCAAACAGGACAATTCCCTTCAGTGCCAGAGCTAGTAGGCCAGTCCCTCGCATTTCATCTGACCACGTGGAGGAAAGTCGAAATGTGTTTTGTGTGTACTTTTATTTACAGTTTTTGTGCATATTTTATGTCACTGCTGCTATTTCAATTTCAGCATTCATCTCGATGTGAGCAACTATATATGGCGACACAGTGTCACTTTCAGTGTACACAATGCAACCTCTCTTCTAGATGCCATTAGGATTATAAATAATTACTCTCTTAAAGATACGATTCTGCGCTTTGTTTGTCCATTTGCATTTATTGTGATGAATTTTTGTTTTTTTTATCTCTTAATAATTTCAACGGATAAGTAAATCACGGTTATGCACAAGCAAAGGCTACTGCTATTTCAGGAAGCATGCAAATACAGAGTGCAAGCTTTTTGACTCTGCAGCGCTTGCGTTATAGGCTGGGCAGCTGGAATTATGGGTCAGGGGACCATCGAATTATGCAGCAGGGGAGAAAATTATGCGGCAAGAAAAGGCAAATTGTTTTATGGTATTACTTCATTCTTTTGTAATTTGTACACATGGTAATACAGTCAGGCAAGGATCTCACATCATTATTACCATTTTTTAACAACCAAATACAGAAATAAGCAAATAAAGTTGACCAGTAAATCTTTGCGAAGAGCCATCCACTGGATGCGAACACATGTGGCCATGTTGTTAGGGACTTCTAATCTGTTTAAGCTACAAAATAATTTTTGGGGGCTACAATATGCAGATTGTGCTGCAGATAATAAATTATGTGGCAAATCCATAATTTTGCGAAAAAAGCTGTGGCCAAAGAATCACATATTTCCAGAAGTTCTGCTTATTGTCACTTTCAGTGAGCTTAGCCACGGGAGTAAAGGAAGTATAGTTAAATGGCAATAAATAAGTAAACGACTGCTGTTTCTGCCTTTTTTCAGTTAAGTACTTGTGCTTTCTTCATAACTGTGTTCAGCATGGTTCTGGGTCAGGGGCGTGACACACACCTCTGCATCCCCTGCAGTGCAAGGGGTCCCTCAATCCTTCATGGGATCCACCCTTCAAAGGGGCCCCATTTAGCCCCAGACCATTGGATATCTGTCAGATATGGGAGACTAGGGGGCCCCCTTCACATTCTGCAGAGGGGGCGGGGGGCATTATTTTGTGTTACGCCACTGTCTGTGGAATGCTCATGTGTGCATTTACTGTGTGTGTTTATAAGATTTGGGAAAGGATGCTAGGATACTTCACACATTAACAAGGTTTCAGATCTCGTTTGGGGGGCGGGAGGAGGGGCACACCCAGACAGGAACTACTGGGCTCTAACCGTAGAGTTTGAGGTTTGTGCCACTGAGGTCCGTCCAACTACATCTCTGCCAATGGGCCAGTTCCGCACTAGACTCTCAGGATAGCAAAGGGCGAGCAGTCAGAGGCTTCTCAGTGAGGCAGTGTGGGCAACAAGAGCTCAGAACTCAAGAGTCAACCAGCAGACACACTAATATAATGTCCAGCCCAGTGCTTGACCTGTTTTAAAAAAAAAAAAGAATGTACTTTTAATCACACAGCAAAACTCAATATGAAACAATTAACCAGGCCACTATACAGGGCTGTTATAAGGTGCACTAATCATGAGGTACTACACTGCCCTGTTAACTGTCTATTACTGTCCCGCATGCTAGGGAGAAGGCCCAGTGCTTGACTTAAAAAAAAAAAAGAATGTACTTTTAATCACAGAGCAAAACTCACGATTACACAAATTAATCAATCCACTATAGAGAGTTTTTGTAAGGTACACTAATCATGAGGTAGTACACTGCCCTGTTAACTATCTATTACTGTCCCGCATGCTAGGGAGAAGGCCCAGGTGCAGGCTGCTCAAAGTTCCTATGAATTTTGGTAGGCATCTCAGTTCACAGGCTTAGAATGTCTTTTGTACCTCACAGTTTCAAGCGGGCAAAGCAACTTATCCCATGTGTGATTAAGTCTCTCTCAGCCTCAGGCTCTTCTAGGTCTTTTGCTTACCTCTCACTGCTTAGTGGCTGTCAAGGCTTTGCAGGGGAGGACTTCTCTGAGGCTTTTTCACCATAATGGTAGCTGTGTGTAGGGCGATCTCTCTTGGATTGGCTCAGGGAGGCTTAAGCAGCTGCACAAGTTCTCAAGTAGTGAGGGCCCTCTGTGGTCAGCTGCAAACCTGCACTTCAGTTGTTGGTGGTTGTAGATTCCAGACTGAGTTCTCTTCCAGTTTCACGACAGTTGGAGCCACCAGGCTTCCTGCTTCAGTGCCCCTTTGATTCGCTTGTCCACATCATCAGCAGGACCGGACGGGAACCCAAAGCAGCGCTGGCAATTTTGTCAGGCTGCCCCCCATCCCGTGGGCGGCTGGGGGTTGAGGGGGCAAGCGTGAAGCACTGCTGCTCAATAAAACTGGCCCCCAGCCCTGCTGCTTTTGTTACTGGGGGCCTATATTGCAGCATTGCTGCAAAACCGTCCCCCACCTCTCCAAAACCAGCCCCACCCTTCCAGTCTCCCAGACAAACGCCCGATGCCCGCTACGGCCAGTCCAGCCCTGATTATCAGTGCCACTGTAGGCTGCCAGGACAACTCGAGATGACACTCTTTTGTACAGTCTTAATTGCATGTTCTCAAATACTGCGCAGAGAGAACAGAGGACCACTTTTCAGCATGGGTCACTCCTGGATTTCCTTCTCAAGTTCACCAGCTCCCTCTTGGCGCTCCTCACAACAGAAATACACTGGGCCTCCCCTTGCTGGAGCCAGGCACACTCCCACCCTCTCTCATGAGGCAGGTGGTCATAAATCTTTCTTCAGGCAAATCCTCAACTCCACAGGCAGACAGCAGTGAATTCAGGCGATGTTCCCTCACAGCAGGGAAACCTTTCTGTTATGAAAACAAAAGCCCTGGTTAGACAGCAGCTCTTGGAGAAGACTGCTGAGCACTTCCTTTCTTTGTCAAGAACCGAGGAATCTAACAAAGTGGGGTGGTTTGGATCCCACTTGTATACACATTTTCCGGACATGTAATATGGATCTACTGTCTCAAGCTTCAGAACTTGTTTTGGTTGGTTCCATTTTCAAGTCTTCTCAGGCTACTCTCCAAATGCAGCTTTTGTGCAAAGTGATGTTTCTCACAGCAATGGAGCTATCCCCAAGCAAGAGCACCCATCACATGGGCACCATCAAGCATGTGTTTTCTGCACCTGGCTGTTATAAGCCTTTTTAAAAGCAATAATCAGGGCTAGACAACAGGGGAGGTCTGGACTAGAATCTTCCTCACTGTCACAAGAGTAACTGCAGTCCCACCCTTCACTCCTACCGTACACCAAATGGCAATGCTTAGGAAAAACGAATCAGTAGCCCCTTACTAACAGAGAGTTCATGGAATTTCTAAAGGTAGCCCTGTCTCTATCTCCCTCAATTCAGTGCCTGGATCGCCATTCTCCAGCCACAGGAATTAGGCACTTCTACTGTCTGGGAAAGCTGTCCTCATCTCCCACACCAAACCAAGGGCCTCCAAAATGGATTCCACTGGTTGCAGTACTCGGACACACACACACACAAAGTCCTGTTACCACACATGTATCATAGGCTCACTGTACAGGCACATGCACTCGACATACACATGGGATGTTTCTGCAAGTTGTTGGGTCTCACATACCGATGGAACTTTATGCGATTCTCTGAATGACACAGACAAAAAGGTCCGGTCACACTACACAATATTAAACATGGTACACTAACAGCACCGCTTTATGTGAAGGCAGAAGTCATCTGTCCGCTATGAGGGCATGCTTGGTGTGCCCCTCCAGGTCACAGGGTAGGTCTTGGCCCTCTCATTGTCAGGGACAGGCCTCGGTCTCTGTGCACATAGCTCTGGGTGTTACATAACAGTGGTATCTTACACCAGAGAGATCAGTAGGCCACAATCTCACTGACACAGAAAAAAAGGTCTGATCACACGGTACATCATTAAACAAGATATACTGTCACCACAGTGGTTATATTATGAACCCTGAAGAGGGACAGTAGACTCTGCACTAGGAGAGCATGTTTAGTGCACCCCTCCAGGTCACAGGACGGGTGGTGGACCTCATGTTCTCAGGAATAGATCTAGGCCTCTGTGCACACGCTAGCTTAGCGTGAAACCAAGTACAGAATTAAAAGTCATTATACCAGATTCACATGCAGTCATGTACTCAGGGCAGAGGAGCACGTCTGTATACCATGCAGGGAACATGATCATCCCAACACAAGGTATAAGCTCTTACTTTTACTGAGGACAACTCAAGTCATCCTTACAAAACAACACTCAGTGCTGTAAGACTTTGCACATGTTTGTAATGTTAACACTTGATACCATTACAAATATAGTGTCTGCTGCTTCCCTTCCCAGTCATTGCCCCACCCATTATGTACTTACAAACAATAAAACAAATGGATGCTAAACGGAGAAAAGGACAAGAAACTATGGGTGAAATCAACTTACCCAGCACAGCTCTGACTGTTCAAGGAGGTTTCACTCCTATCCTCTTACCAACAGTCATCACTATATCGAAATGCGAATCACAGTGCAATAATACATTTATACCAAGTTTGATGTGTTTTTTATTGTAATGCTATCAATGGCAGCGTTATACTGTGTTTTTATCCCTATGCAAGTAATACTGCTATTTTTTAACAAAGCAAATAGAGGTGGAAAATTCAATTTGTATTACAGCATGAGCAGAAATGTTTTTATTTTCTGTTTAGGTGTTCTTTTTATGTTTTTACTTCACTGTTTGAAGGAATGGCATGGCGGAGCATTTTCATAACCTAAAATATGGATTTTGCATTACAGCCTGCATGGAGAACATGCCCACCCCTACAGCACCTGGCGGTGAGCCGTGTCACGGTGCTCAGACCAATCAACACACTGCGCTGCAGTGTTGTGATTGGCTTAGGGGTGGGAGCCTGGCTGCATGCTTCCTGTTCCGACCTGGAGTCGGACACAGGTGAGCAGGAGGGGGGGAAGACGCTGGACCTGGAAGCGGCAAGGTAAGTATTATAATGTTTTTTTTCAATGCAGCCTGCACGCCCACCCCTCCACCTGCGAGCCATGCCGGCCGCCTCTGATGGAAACACAGTCATGAGCACATGCGATTTATTGTTATCCATCTCAATTGTACTCATTTTATCAACATCAGAAGGATGAAAGTCTGAGCCGCTGGGGTGGACTTATACAAAAAGCATTCCAAGATGGTTGCCCTTAAGTCTGCTTCTATTCACATGAATGGAGAGCCATCTTGAAATGCTCTTACAATAGGTTATAATCCTTTACATTACATAAAAGCATTGGAAAAGCCATCAGCTTTGATTATGCCAACGCCAAACCTACAGGCTTAGTCAATGTGTGTTCTGAGAGTTCTCTCAGATCCCAAAACTCTTGACAGAAATGGTTAAGACACCACCACACAAGTATATAGTATATAGATTCAATCAATTTGGTGCTTAAACCCGAGGGTCAAACTGCCTTACAACTCCCTTACCCACATATAAGAAATCTCACAAAGCGGAAGCACTCAGAAGTTCAGTTAAACTTTTAATTAGTATACATAAACATATGCAAACAAACAAAATTCTAACTGATATAACTTCAAAATCATCCTGTATGTAAACAGTGGAGGATAGATCGGTACTTGCATCTTTTACGTACAAGACGATATCATCGGCACATAGAGAAACGCAAGAGTAGTGCCGCGGAGTGGTATACCCCATTGAGCTCTCAGGAGGCGTAGGCAGGCCACCAAGGGTTCCTTCACCATGGCAAATAATAAGGGTATATTCCTCGGCCCACAAGTCACGAGGAATATACATTTCCCCGTTTTTTCCCGGGCAGAGGGATTTGAGTAAAGAATTTGAGTCCTTTTTCACCAGTATAGGCCCACCACAAACAGTTGCAATGCTTTACGCATAAACCTGAAAGCAAGGAATCAGATGCTTTTCTAAATCCTCCGCAAGCCACACGACCACTGGGAATGTATCTGCTGATTCTTTCTTTAAGTGCCATAGCCTGTGAAGATTGAAGGAGATGCTACGACCTAGAACAAACCCTGATTGATCTTCATGAATTATGACTTGAAGTTCTGGCGACAGCCAACATGCTGAGTGTTTAGTTAAGATTTTATAGTCAGTATTTAAAATAGATAATGGATGATAGGTAGCCATGTCTGAGGGATCTTTGTGAGGTTTCGACAGTGTTGTGATAAGAGCTTAATGAAAGGTGGGAGAAAGAGAGCCAGAGGTGAAAATGGCCCCATATAACGTCACCAGCCTGGGCGCTAAAGGTTGAGCAAACTGGGTATAGAATTTGGGCAGCAAGCCATTTGTTCCCTCAGTTTTCCCACAAGGAAGGTTGTGCAGTATAGGTGTAATCTTTTGTTCCGATGTTAAGACATCTAGGGAAAGGCGAGTGTCGAGGGTAAACAACCTAGTTGTATAGGGGCGAAAAGTCCCTCTGTCGCAGAATCCGGGGTCGGCTGTGAAGCTATGTAAAATGCACTGTAATAATCACAGAAGCCGCTATTAATAGTTGACTGAGTGCGGGCGAGAGTAGGGTAGATCCTGCATGGTGCGGGGCAGTCAACTGGGCTAGCAGGCGACCAGGTTTGCAATTCGGCATTGTCAGAGGGAATAGAGCGGCCTATTCAGTGACACCGCACCTTGAAGAAAGTGTGACTACAGGGTGGTGGTCCCACTCTATCCCTGGGTTTGGACCATCATTGATGAAACTCGGGTATGCTCACGACGTGCGTCTACTAAGGGCAAGTATTGCCACTGACCTTTTCCCTACCACATAGTGACTATACTAGGAGGGAATTGCAAATAAAATGTTATAAGGGATTTGTATCTTGACCAAGGCCATCGACCCTATTGGGCGGTAGTTAAGGGCTGAAACATGTTGGTACAGCAGATAGGGTAAAGGAGATGTTATCTCTTCCAGATACCCTTTAATTCATTTAACCCTGCCAAGTGGGACCCACAATAACATTTAGAAGGGTATCTACTTAGACATTTTTATTATTATTCTTTTCTGCAACAGGGATCCCTCTACTTGGATATTTCCCCTTTTATAAAATAAAAATT
The DNA here is from genome assembly GCA_963921515.1 of Calotriton arnoldi. Classification (NCBI taxonomy): domain Eukaryota; kingdom Metazoa; phylum Chordata; class Amphibia; order Caudata; family Salamandridae; genus Calotriton; species Calotriton arnoldi. Next base: position 116,432 of record CAWUFW010003563.1, read on the forward strand.
GCACTCCACCCTGTACGTTGGTCTGCACCAGGGCGTGCCAATGGCCCTATGATGAAGCATGCCACTATTTAGTGGATGAGGGCAGTTTTTACAACCTTTTGGGTTTCCCAGAAAGATTCTTTCTCCATCTTTCTTCCTTTTCCTCTTTCTGCTTTTTTACCCCTTGGTTAGAAATGGCCCAAAGATTTGGGACCTATTTTCCTTTCTCCCTGTTTTTAGTCCTTCTCGTGCAGTGATTTGAGCAGGTTTGTCATCCTTGTGTATTTGCAATTGATAGACCCAGTAGTCATGACAATAGAGAGATTCCATTTTAGCACAGTAAGAGGCTCCGGCCATGTGTAAATCATCCTAGTTCTCCGGTGAGGACAATGGAGCCTGTTCCAGATTCTGCCTTGACTAAATCCCCTAGGAGGACCCATCAAATAACCACCATAGTGCATGACCATCTAAGCTATATTTCTAGAATACACCCTGAGGTTTGCTGGAGTGGATACATAGAGATGTCTGTAACAGTTGTTTCAACACCCTCAGCTATTTTAAGTTGCATGCAGTCTATGGCAAACTAAGTAAGGCAGAACAGCCTTCCTATCACATTAGCCTTGCTGTGTAAATTTTTTTAAGGGGCAGGGTTCGTAAAAGCATTGCATGTGTTCAGGGGCACAACTAGACCAGGACTTTAGTCGGTGCTAACAGGACAACCAACGAAATCGAGGCTAACCATTTAAACAAATGGGGCGGAGCTGTCCTTAGAGCCATAATAAGAAAAAAGATTGATAAATTGTGCATTTTAAAAATTGGTCAAACCGAATCCGATTACAAGAGGTATGTTTTAGTGGATTTGACAAAGTTTCAAGGCCACTAATGGAGATCTTTAAAAGGGAAAGTTGTTGTTAGCACCCCACATTTAGCAGTTCTCATGTAAGATGACTGAGCTGCCTCCATGCAGGAAGCCACGATGTCTAAAGAACTAGCAAAAAAGGCAGTTTCCCTGAAATAACTTTTCAGTGAATGTTGTTCTACCATGCAAATATTACAATGCATTCCTAAAGCTCCAGAGCACATAGAATGTGTGGCTCATGGGCCATGTTCTGCAAAAAGGTAATTCCAACAGAAACAGAAAGTGTACCTCTTAATAGCATATGTTCTAATAGTAACAGCCATGGGTTTAATTCTGCTCTGAAGTCCCCAAAGCATAAAGTGTTGAATCTATTAAAATATCAAAGTTGTTTACATATCTTGCAGGGGTAATATCCATGATAAAATTCAACCTTTGTTACAAATGTCTCCAGCATTCCTTTCCTGAAGAATGACCATAGTCTCCTAAATGTCTGTACTATTTATAGCAATTAGCCTGGCCTGGGTAGAGAAAGGGCAATATTGAATGGAGCACACAAGAGACCCCAGGCAGACAGCATGGTTACCAGTTTGTAATTGTAACACTGGACAAGTAGTGCACAAAGTAGTGTTTTCATTGTGTAATGCATTAGCATTGGTTGCCTATTGTACCCAACACCAGAGTTAAGCTGCTTTTGACAACCAAGGCTTAGTTTTACAGCAGAATAAGGTTTCACAAAAATGCCAAACCAGACTAGTTTGAAGAGGAAGGTCACAGCGATGCAATGCCTACACAAGGGGATCATGGGTATGCTGCCTTTGGATAGACACGATCCCAGAGAAAAACCACACAAGGCGTACATTAAAGCAAATTTTACATCTGTCTTACAATGAACTCTGAGAAGCTGATCATAGAGCATTTCCTTTGGGGTGCAGAGGTATGGCTCTGGTTAGAGATAAATGATAGATTCAGGCTTTAAATAGCTATCTCTCAGATTACTCATAGGTCAGGCGTCGGACACCTGAGCTATCCCTCAGGTAAGAATGCTCCATCACCAAAGCACAGAGCAACAACTCATCGTTTCTGTTTGATTTTTTCTAAAATTGCCACTGGCCCTGCACTTAGAGCCAGTGGCGGCTGGTAACATGTCAAAGTGGTGGGGAGTAAAAGTTGGAGTTGAGTTTTTTGTAGTAAATGAGTGAAGTTCAATTGTGTTCTCAGGAATAATATTTACACATATTTCTCCCTAAGCGCTTGACTTTCGGAAAAGCTGAGGATATTTCGGTCAGCATCGTCAAGGAGCAAAAGACCTGCACGACTTTTTGATCAACTTAGCCGCAGAACAAATGGAGCAGCTCCACTTCTAAAGGGGTGCAGAACCTATAGCTACAGCCTAGAGTGTCACAGTAGGAAAGGCTAGACCCCACTTTCTTTTATGACTACCCCTTCTAAATAGGCATTTTCATTGTTTGCGCCCTATTGCCATGAATGCACTGTTCCCAGAGCAAACCACGAACTCGTGCTGCCCTGGGGGCAGTGCATTCCTGTGAACAATGGAGCAGATGCTTTACAGCCGCTCCGTATTTTCACTGGGTAGGCGGCAACCCGCCTGCACTTTTGAAGGGGATTAGAGATCCCCTTGCAGCGCGTGCAGTTAGTGACTGCACCTGCGTTCAAGGGGATGTCTGAGGGTCCACAGGGCCCCATTTGCCCCCTGGAGAGCGCTTTTTAGGTGCAACAGTGTCAGTGCGCCTCATGGCAGCTTCTTAACCTCTGCGCCTGTGTCTGTAATACGGCACATGGGGCAGAGGCAAATTGATTCCCTCGTTTGCATGGGACATGCCCCAATGCAAATGAGGGAACACCCCCTGCAGATAGCGCTGGCGCTTTGTGTGCGCCAGCGCTATCGGTATTACAGAAGGGGCAGCACAAGCGTCTGGGGCCCCTGCTGTAATACCAGGGGGGCGCGCAAAGTGGGCACAAACGCCTGTTGCGCCCCAGGCGCACTTTATGTAATATGGCCCCAGATGCACATGAACAGTAATAGTTATAGTAATATTATTTTATTGGCAGGGTCTGCTTTGAACTCACTGTTTTGTTTCTGCAGCTTGATCCAATCACCAAAACATGATCCGTCCAGGAGGAAGGACGCACGCCCCATAGCACAAGCTCAAGCACAGTGGGACGCGTACCATCCAAATCCGGGCCGAATGGCAAGAGCAAGACAAACAGCTGCCGAAAGTTAGCTTGGAAGACTGCAAATGAATAGGCCGAGGCAGAAGTCACCAGGGGCAGGTTCCCTACCATCCCCACAGTAGTGCTCCAGGGAGGCATGGAAGATTCCTACTGCAAAGAACTGAACTGCATCGAGGCCGGTCTTCAGGTACGATGGGCTTAGGGCGTCCCGTCAAAAACGAAGAGAGGGCAATTAAACCAGTTAGGCTGAGAAATAGGTCTATCCCGGGTTCATAGGCAGACCAGCTGGAGAACAGCAACGCCAGGCCAGTTATATGGCAACAGGATATAGAATCACTTCTGAGCCCTAGAATGGCTAGTGCATTCAGCCAAGGCGAGTAAGTAACTAAGGAGGGCGGATCTCCTTAGTTAAAGAGGCTGAGCCTAGAAGTGTTCCGTGTTTCCATCGTGGCAAGAAATTATGCCTGCTGGAGGACACGTAACAAAATGCGATTGCTATCATCTACTCCCAGCATGCATAATTCTGTCACTGGCGCTGTGCATGAGGGGAAAGCATTGTGTCACCCTTAAAGGAACATAACCAATCACTGTGTGGCTTAATAATAAAGCTACACTGTGATTGGTTATGCTATTTAATCATCCAGCCCCCGCAGTGCCTGCAATCGTGGGGCCGCAGGGACTGGCTAACCTCACCACAACCAATCCAGAGTTTTCTCTCATGCACCTTCAAGTAGAAAAAGCATGACAGCAAAGTCAGGATTGGTGTGAGCAGGTGAGCCCAGCGCTCCAACGGAGACTGGGGGCCTGTGCTGCGTTTCCCAGACTCCTTCAAAGAGAGCAGGATCGAGATGTGGAAGGTGCGCATGTCGGGTTGGACGTAGTCAGAACCCTGTCCAACCCCACATGCGCACTGGACCTCAGCTGGATGCCATTGCCAATCAGTGTTGGCCCTGCCCTGGCCCGACCCCTGATGAACAAACACATCAGCCAGGCCGAGCCCAGTCCTTTAAAGAGTCCGGACTTGGGGAATTTTAAAATGATATGCTCGTGACTGCACCCAGTGGGGGGCCAACACCCTTCGCTCCCGAGGAGGAACCGCCCCTGCTTAGTGTTTGTGGGCACCCACTAAATATATTGAAAACCTATGCATGCGACATGTGAGCTGAGTTGTTACTTATAAATACCACATCTGAAAAGATATGAAGATAATCAATAAAATAGATTAATTTTAAGTGACTTTCTAAACATTGAATCGTCCTCTGTTTTGCACAGTGCTTTATTTGGAAAAGAATAAGTTCTGTTGCCCAAGGCTCTGCTCAGAAGTCTGTGGCCGGTAGTATTGAATGTTGGTGCACCGCATACCGAGGCTGCGTAGTCTTGATTCCCCCTCATACCTCTATTTACTCCCTATCCCTGCATCTCACTCTTCCAGGTTCCTTCTTTCTCCTTTTGTGACGTTTTTTCTGTCTTTCTCTTCCTCCTTCTTTCTCCGTTGTGTTTTTTATTCTCTCTTGCTCTCGGTCAATGCTTGATGAAGAAAAATAAGTATTACACTGTTTGTAAATAATGATTGGACAGCAAATGATTCCATGACTTCAAATGATCCCATAATTATTCAATTACCTTTCATGTTTGTTTAAGGACACTTCCCGAAGGAACCATTGTTCTTCCTTTGTGACTTATTAGCTGCCGCCACTGTTTATTAAAGTTGATCTTAAGCCAGTTCTAGTTGGGGTAATTTCCAATATTTATTTTATTACCAGGACATTGCTGATTTGTTCTTAATGCACTCAAATGCCTCTTAAAAGTGCCACAAGTGAGGCAGTAAAAGCACACCAAAAACATGGAAATGTCACAAACAGACCATCTAAAAACGTGGGCAGCTATTCTAGAGTCCTTTACAAACCTATGCACTCAGCTTTGAGTTGTTTAATAAGCTTACCAGGGAAGAAAGAGGCTAATTATTTTGTTAACAGTGCAACTTTAGTCAAGGCCAATCTCACTGCTGCCTTTCTTTTCCAAGGTCTTGGAGAAATATGTAAACATAGTCACTATGGAATATGTGGGGCTAATAACTTATTACATCCTAGTCAGTCAGGGTTCAGAGCAAACTTCAGTACCGAGACGGCCTTACTAGAAGTCTCTGAAACTATCAAAACTACCTTGGATAGTGGGGGCAATGCGGTACTGGTGCTATTAGAGCTTTCCGCGGCCTTTGATACCGTGCCCCATGACTGACTCCTAAAAAGACTTCAGGACTGCGGTATTGGTGGCACGGTACTCAAATGGTATACTTCCTTTTTAAGTGGCCGTCAGCAAACAGTATGGTCCCCACCCTTCTCGGCCCCCATCACCCCCATGAAAGTTGGAGTCCCCCAGGGCTCAATTTTAAGCCCGTCCCTTTTTAAAGTGTATATGGCCCCCCTTGCGCTCCTAGCGGTGGAATATGGCGCAAAAATTGTATCTTACGCCGATGACACGCAACTTCTGTTCACCTGCGAGAAGGGCACCGTGTTCAGAGGCAGCGAGATAAACACCTGCCTAACGGAGATGTTCTCTTGGCTCAGAGGGAACCAACTAAAGTGTAATCCCGAAAAGTCGGAGATTATTTTCTTCGGTTCCAATTCGTGTGAGGCGTGGCGCCAGTGTTGGCCACTGGACATGTCCCCCCCGACGTCCTCAGTTACTACCGTAAAAAACACCGGGGTTAAACTGGATACGGACATGTCCATGAAGACTCAAATTCAAACTGTGGCCGGCACCTGTTTTGGGCTACTAAAAATGCTTAAGAACTTCCTCCCCCTGCTCTCAGTCCCCCTCAGAAAGACGGTAGTCCAGGCCCTGATTGTATCAAGGCTGGACTACGCAAATGTCCTATACTTAGGCTTACCAGAATATCTACTAGGTCGCCTGCAGGTGATCCAGAATTCGGCGGCCAGAGCTATTCTTATGGTAGGACCCCGGGCTCATATGACCCCCCACTTAAGATCTCTGCATTGGCTTCCGGTACGTAAGAGGGTCCAGTTTAAAGCTCTTGTTTTGGCCTTGAAGGCCTTACACAACTCAGGGGCACATTATATCAGGAAAAGGATTCTGCACTACCCCCCTCGTCGGACCCTAAGGTCCTCGACGCAGTACCTGTCGACCATCCCTAGGTTTTTCCGTTCCCGCATGGGTGGCCGCTCTTTTCAAGTGGTGGCATCCCGATTATGGAACAGTCTGCCACCTTCTCTTAGACAGACATCTGACCTACTTGCTTTTAGGAGGAAATTAAAAACCTGGCTATTTCAACAGTAGTACTAGTCAGTTGCTGTGAGCACACTCTGCCTGTTTTAGCGGTCTTTCAGCGCCGGGACACTCTGTGGAGTAGCCGCGCGCTTAAATACCCAGTTACATTACATTACATTCAACCTGCTTCCACTTGATCTAAAGGTGTCAATATGCAGAGTAGAGGGGTCCCAGGTCAGATGGGCACAGCTGGTTAACCCTTAAGCCTGACAAGGGTTGCCACCTGGCCCTGCCGGTACGAAAGTACATACTTCAAACAGCAAATATGAATAGAAATACTGTTAAATGTGTTCTAGAGCTTCGTTAATGATCCATGACTAATAATTAATTAAATTAAACAAAGACAGAAAAATAATGTTACAAGTTAATTCCTACGATTTTGTTTACTGTGCTATTTAGTATCACCTCCAGGCCTTTGCAGACTCTTAAAACAACACACGGCTGGTATTTTTCTCTTGGAAGGGTGGCAACCCTAGACCTGGCGCGGTTATGCATACTTCAGTCAAGAATGGTTTGCTCCCAGCCCCAGCCTGCTCCAGGTCTGTTCTCTCTGTGCCTCGCGCTAGGACGTCCAGATCCTTCTGGGACTTCCCCCCTCTCAGTGTGCGTGTGGATCCATTTCCTTGTTTGTCAAGGCGGCCCTGGATCGACTATTTGAGGGTAATTGGCTGAGGACACGATGCCTTGCTATGATTCAGGTTTTTTTTTATATAGCGCGAACTTGACGGAAGGTATCAGGCATCATCAGAGCGCTTTACATGAGCACCAGTTGCCTTACATAAGGACACATTCATTTTTGGTAGGCACGGGGAGATTAGGTGATTTTCCCAGAATCACAGGTGATGAGCGTCCTTGCAGAGACTCAAACCCGGTTTCCAGATTTGAGGTAGACCGCCTTAGCCGTTAGGCCACATCCTCTCCCCTATTGGCTCCTGAGTACAGAAGCTCTATCACAGAGGAATCATACTAGAGTCCCAGCATTAAAATATAATTAAGAGTGAATCTAAAACATCTTTATGTGTTCATGCCTCAGACTTTACACATAGATTATATATCATGTTATCGTTCACATTCCTAGTCGTCGATCACTTTCTATGTACGGTTTGAGACTTGTTATCGTGATGTGGGACACCTGTAACCAAAGAGGAGTCACCTTGCAATGTGTGCTGTCCGATATGGTCGTTTAGTCAGACCCTCCAATATCGTGACAAATACAAATCTGTGGATTTGGGGTGGGGGGAGATTTCCTGTTACCCATTTAGAATTAGGGAGTTACCTGCATACATTGGATTCAAGCCGGTCCTGGTTAAGGGCTCGCAGAAGTTTCCACTCCACTCGGTTTTACCATTTACTTAGCGTTGTTGACAGCATCGGGGTACGCCTTCCTCTAAAGAATATTCTTACATTTGTTTGCCATGAAGACTAACGGAAACGTCCCTCGAGAACGGGTTTGTACTAAAAAGGGCCTTGTTTTCATCCTTCCTTGTACTTGCCGAGTGAGATTCTTCAGCCACCAGATGATGCCATGACGTCATCTTCCATGCTACTGGACAGCACGTGTCACTGCTTCTCACAGATCTCCATTCTGGGTGAACAGGTCACCACCACGGGGATGCGGACGCTGCCGTGCTTTACATCAGCATAAGGCAGTGATACTCAAAGTACCGGGGCGGGGGCGGGGGCGCACGCGGCCCTCCTGACCTTTACTGGAGGCTCTTTGATCAACAGCACTGGGCTGCTGTTCACTTGGCTCAGCACCAACATTAAGAATATGTCACCCAGGCAAGCATTTGTTTGAAGGTTAGTTGAAGTTAAAGAGAGGAAGTAACTAGGTTGCCCTGCACCACTTAACTTTAAGAACACCTTCGTTTTCAAAACCATCTTGCAGCAAAAGTGTCAAAATATAATAAGAATTCTTTAGAAGTTCAAAAAGTGTATTTCTTTAACATGCAGAACCATTTCACCTTAGTATATCAGATTATATCAGTGCAGTGAGAAGTGTTTTTTTAAGTGAGAGTTTTCAGTGTGAATCCACACTGACAACAATGCCAATAGTGAACTAAGAGGTAAGTCAGTTGTTATGTGCACTCTTAGGGTGGCCTCCTATTATACATGAACAACATTATAGTTTGTTAAATCAAACGCAGGAGAAGGTTGTGTGCAGCACACATCCTGAAGTCATGTATTCCAATGTCCTCTTATATGTGAAAGAAAAAGGAGGGTAAGTGAAATGAAACAGTTGCCTAGGATCACACAATTTGATAAAGTGGGGAAGCAGGGATTAATCCCAGGTTTTCTTGTTTCACATTGTGCAATTCAGCCACTAGATGTATATGGTTCGCATCCCCTATACCTACCTTACTGCGCACCTCACAACAAATGCGAAAGCATACAAAGAGTACAAATATACAATTATTCATACATGGATTTACAGCAGCGAACAGCGCTTGTTAAAAACAATGGAAACCACAAGCATATTTTTTGATCATTAAGAGTCAGAAGGAAGATAATAGCTGTTGTACACACCCTAAAATTGTACAATTTGAAGATAGGCAATAAAAACAACCTTGTAAGTTTCTTATAGAATTAACAAAAAAGAGTAAAGGGCAGTAACATTTGCTTTTAGACTTGCTCAAACAGACAAGGTGGGCGGTTAGCATTCCGATAGCAACCATATGGAAAACATAACAAAGTGCGGTTCTAAATCTCAACAGAAGGGATCTCTCCCACTGTGCTAAACCATACAATAAGTAGGGTTCAATTCCTATAGTCGTCTATAAGAGAAGGTACTGTTTATTTGGTTCCTTTGTGGTTTCCCCTAGATATCGATGTCGACACCTGGCATCCATGAAGGTGAGCATAGGCCAGGATTTATCCAGCTTTGTTATGCAAGTAGGGTTAGCAAAGAGATCCGACCTTGCTAGTTGGGAGAAGGATTTTGCATATAAGGTAGCCAGGAAATGTTCAGTCCCTGTTCACATCTAAGGACATCGTAACCACCTGTTGATTGAACTGGGCGCAAGGATTACTCCATACAGTTATCCAGAGTGTGAAAGGTGCAGGTTTAATATGGTCTTCGATGTAGGAAAGTCCTAACTCCTCATGACATACAGATTTGGAACAACTAGGGGGCTGAGATAAAAGCCTCCTGCAAAATGGATTTTCTTCTATCTGGATACTGTTAACCTCAACGTAGCCTGAAATGCCTGGCCCTTAGGTTGCTATTGGGACACATTGTGATTTAAAAATGTATTAAAAAGCAGCCACCGGTTTCCCTTCTACCAGGGGGTCAGGTTTAAAAAAGGAGCCAATGGATTGGATGAATTTCCTTCGTTTGGCAAATATATTGGAGTTATTAAGTATCAATGGGAGAGCGAGGACTAAAAGACCTAGTCCGTATCCCCAAGGTTATTGTATGTCATCAAAGAGAACTAGTCTTTTTAGCGTGATAAATAAACTCAGAACTGTATGAAGATAAAGAAAGAAAAACGAATTTCTTTTTTATATATAAAGCCCTCACCCACCAGCCTAGTTGGTGGCATGCTTCATCATCGGGCCCACCCGGTGACATCGAATGTGTCCCGAGTGTGCTACAACGCCTGTGTTACAGCGGAGCAGGTATATTGCTGAGTGTGCAGTGATAGTGAAGTGAAAGTGAAAGTTTAAAAACTGTCCAGTGGTCCCAATATCCAGAGGGTTTACCTTTAATATATGGGCCCCTGGCAGTAATAAAAAACAAGGCGGGGGATGTGTATGGAGTAGTAGTTAGGAACTCCTGCATCCAGTGGTTGGTCTACATGTTTCAGCCAGGCCTTTCATTATAAACTGGCTTTCCTCAGGACCTTAAATATGTGTGAATTGTGAGATCTACACTAAAATACATGTTTTTGACCTGAAATGTGTTGCACGCGCTAAGGTGCACTATGTGCGAGAAGGGGTTTTCCTCTCGAAGCATTCCTGTACATGAAACATACAAGACAAACAGACATACAGATACTGATATTAGGCACAGTTAGCATTATCACGTCAATGTAATTGTGTCCGTGAGAGTAACGGAAAATGCGACAACGTGAGACCGTGTTGGCGGTACAAAGTGATGATTACCGGTATATGCGCTACTGTTTGTGGTAGACTATATCGCGAAATCACACTGAAAAAGAAGAATTTAAAAATAATTATTATTATTCTCACGCTAGCGATTTGCAGCGAGTGCCCCATGAGATTCCGGCAGGGGTTTTGACTCTGTGGAGAAAGAAACACATAGGCCCAATTGCCCTTGTAGAAGCTGTGGGAAAAAGGTCTTACCCGGAAATATATTGGAGTGCCAGTGACCAGAAAAGGGAACTGGCCACTGAAGATAACAAATTATAGCAGACATACATGGAGTTCATTCTGGCCTTCTTGTAGCCATAATCCATTAGATGGGATTCACAGTAGTTTATAGCCATATCAAAGTCCCTCATAAATATGGAAAACCCTTGTAAAAGATGGGACAAACTCATGGGCGTGCGGGCTATCAGTACCACCTCATCAGTGTATAATAATGCAGGTACATGGAGGTTATCTATCATTTGGACATCTTGACCACAAGAAGCTAGATATTGGCACAAGTCATTTATATAAAGGATAAATAAGATGGGGGCTAAAATACAACCTTGAAGGAATCCGCTTTCTGAATTAAATGGCTGAGTTCACTCCCCGTTCAGGCCAAATCTGATCACTGCATTTATATTTTGGTGGAAGGTAGCCAAAATGTTGACCAGGTGCAGGTCTAGACCTTTCTTTAGGAGAATTAACCAAAGTTTGGATCTTTTTACCCTGTCAAAGGCAGAAGACAGGTCCATGGAGGCAGGTACAGTGGCCAGTATTTGGCCACAGCATATTTACCAATTATCACTTTGAGGTTTAGACACTGTTCCAGTGTACCAAGGCGCTCCCTGAACATGTATTGACAGAAACTCAAGATGCCCTTGTTGTCACCCCAGTCTCTAATCCGATTAAATACCACTCTCACTAGGATTTTTGTGGCAGAGTCCATAAGAGAGATTGGTCGGTAGCATCTCAGGTCAAATCGGTCGCCCTTCTTAAAGATGGGTACAATTTCGGAGGAGGACCAGGATAAAGGTAGTATTTATTACCAATTTTTGACTTTCCAGACATCAGGTTTCTGAACAATATTGAGTTCTGCCTTCATTTTTCACGTATGGGGGAAAGTAAAAATAACCGAAAGCTGAAGCTGTCTAGTTTTTTGGGGGGTATACAGTCCCTAAATAAAGCTTAAATCAGTTTTTATAAAGCCATTCATTTTTGCAACTTGGATCTAGATTTTTTTGTCCCGCAAGAACGTTTGTGCCGAATTTAGTATCTGGGGAGCCAGTTCCTCTTCTACAGAAAGAAAGATAGTTAGAAAGCCAGAGAAGAAAGAGAAAGACAGAGTTAGATGAAGGCAGGGAGAAAGGATGGAATGAAGAAAGAGGTAGAGGAGATGTAGGGTGATTCCTCTGCCTGCTCTGGTCACATTATTTAGGTACCCTTCGAAGATGGGGGCCCTGGACAATTGCTGACTTTGCCCATGCCTTAAAATGGCTTTGAGTTACTTGCCTTTTGATTCGACATATTCTTGCTGCAGCAAAGCAGCACCTGAATGTTGAAATGTTCAATGAATGTAATGACTGCTTTATGCACCATTTGCTATGGTACCTTCATGTGGGTCCCTCAAGGTCTGACAGAGGCAAGCAGGTGCCCAGGCTCTGCCCTCCCTGGACCAGTCCTCTGACCGGTCTAGGCACTTGTGGACCCCGCTCCTGCGCCTGAGGATCACTCGTCAGCTCTTCTGTGCCTCTTCTCTCTGCCTCTCACTCATCTCTTTGCCTTGTGCGCTCTTTGTTCTTTTTTTCTCACTCTGTGCTCTCTTTTGCACTCTTGCTCATTGTTGCACTGTTTGCCCTTTTACCCACCCTTTGCCCTCTTTCTTCACTCTTTGCTTGCTTTTCGCACGCCTTGCTGCACTCTGTGCCCCTTATCTCACTCAGAACTCTCTTTTTCATTCTTGCCCATTTTAATAATAATAATAATAAAGTGACTTGTAGAGCGCATAGTTATTTTGCGAGAAGTGTCCCAGCGCTGAGGTTTCGCTCCAGAGATTCAGAACCGAGAGGCCGCCAAGAAGGCTCAGTTAGATACGTCTAAAAAACACGTTTTCATATTCTTCTGGAAGGATTCTTCCAGGAGATTTCACACTCTGTGCTCCCTCTTTTGCTCTCTGCCCTCTTTATGCTTTTGTTCTCTGTTGCATTTTTGCTCTTTTTCACTTTTCACTTTTGTTTTCCCTTTTCTATGCTGCTTTGCCTTGTGCTTTATCATCTCTTGGTGCCTGTTTTCCCACTTCCAACCTCCCATGCCCCATCCCTCCTTCCTCTAAGCCCAACCCACCAACCCCTGCGCTTCTCCCCCCTCCCAGGACCTACTTAATGGTGATGCTGCGCGGACGAGCCACTGGCATGCCAAAGGCAAGCCTGTCCACGCCTTGACTGCACCCAGTGCCACAAACCCCTGGCCCTTTGACCTCCACCATCATGCCACTCAGTGACTCTCCGCCAGTCACTCAGCCTGTAATGCACATCCCACACTCCTGCCACTCCACACCACATGATACAGAAGGAGCTTTCACTTTCACCCATTGCCACTTTGTGTGCAGCTTCTCACCCACCACGACCACACAACTCCCACACAAACTTCGCACAGCACACCTCCTGCTACCACCCACAAACAAGCACCCCAAACCAAACTAGTATGCTTGCTCCTCAACACTCGCTCACTCAGCAAACACACAAAGGAAATCTATGACATCCTAGACAACAATACCCTGGACAGCTTCTTCCTTATGGAAACATGACTGACCTCCGAATGAGCACCTGACATTGCCACGGGCATGTCGGCAGGATACAAGCTCGACCGGTAACACACACAAAGAGGATGAATCACAATTATATACAAAGAATCCATCAACTGCACCTCAACTTCTGAGAAGGCAACACTCTACATGGAGCACCTACACTTCAAACTGCGAAGCTCAGCAACCTACAGCCTGAATGGAATCCTCGTCTATCGACCACCGGGACCACAAGCTAACTTCACCTACAATATCGCAGACTTCGTTGTCTCTTGCCTCATCGACTCCAAAAACTGCATCCTACTACGAGACTTCAACTTCTACCTGGAAGAGAGCAACAGACTGACACAACACATCACCGGACCCACACACTCCACCAGGCACACCCTCGACCCAGTTTTTGCTACATTCAACAGCATCAAAATCAGCGCAACCACACCTCTCACCTGGACTGACCACGCCATTAACCAGTTGGAAATTAGCATCCTTTGCCAAGTAAAATCCGCCACGACAAGCCTAACCAGACGCAGTTAGAGCAGCATCTCTGATTACAAATGGCCCAATACCCTGCTCCAGAAATGAAATGAAGTATTTATAAAGCGCTGACTGCCACTCCGAAAGGAGCATCCTGGCGCTGGTTAGGAGGTGAGAAGGAGCTCAGGCGATCTTAAATGAGAGAGAGACAGAATTCATCTGTGGCTCCGAAAATCCAAGTTTTCAGTGCTTTCCTATATTGAGTTTCAGTTTTTAACACTCTCAGATGCATTGGCAATAGGTTCCAAGCTTTGGTACCCAGGACGGCCAATGTTTTTCCTCCCTTTGTTTTGCATCTAAAACTGGGGGGTTTGCGGAGGTTAGCTGATGAGGACCTGAGAGTTCTGGTTGTAATGTAGGGGGTGAACCTCTTTAAGAGGTACTTTGGTCCTTGTTTAAGGGAGGCTCTAAAGGTGATTAACAGAATTTTAAAGAGCATTCTTTTATGCAGTGGGAGCCAGTGAAGGGTTCTTAAGGCTGCGGGCCGCCGCGTTTTGGACCACTTGGAGTCTTTTTAATGTTTGTTTATTGGCACCTGCCAAGAGGCTGTTGCAGTAGTCCAGGCACGAGAGAATCAAGGCGACTGCTACTGATTTCCTTGCGGTGAGTGGAATTAAATCCAAAAAAAATTCAAGGATTTTATGATGCTGAAGCAGGTCCCTGCTACAGTCATTGCGTGTGGCTGGAAGGTGAGCGCAGAATCAAACTGTACTCCTAGGTTTCTAGCTACCTACACCGTATTAGGTGGAGGAGTTGTACCTTCCGGCCACCACTCACCAGGCAAGAACGAGACCTCTTTTCCTATCGGTAGGCTCTCAGTTTTATCGGTGTTGCACCTGAGGTGGTTGTCCTTCATCCACTGGATGACCTCGGTTAGGCATTTTTTTAAGTCAAGTTCAGCGTCCGTGGAGTCGTTGTCTAACGATAGGATCATTTGGGTATCGTCTGCGTAGGCTGTAACTTCGATCCCAAATGATGCTATCAGGGAGATGAGTGGGGTCATGTAAATATTAAACAACAGCGGGCTTAACGATGAACCTTGTGGCACTCCTGTTGTGATGGAGCGTTTGACCGAGAGGAAAGTTCCAAGGGACACTGCTTGTCTGCGATTAGAGAGGAAGGATTTTAGCCAATCCAGTGCGGTGTTGGAAATCCCGCTGGCTTTGAGTCTTGCCAGGAGGATGCTATCTGAAATAGTATCAAATGCGGCCGACAGGTCGAGTAGAATCAGCACAGCCTTCCTGCCTCTGTCAGCTATCATTTTTAAAGCGTTCGTGATTTCTAGGAGCGCGGACTCTGTAGAGTGCTTGGGTCGGAAACCTGATTGCTGAGGGTGGAGGATATTGGCATCCTCGACGAATTTGTTAAGCTCTTTGTAGACAAATTTTTCTGTAATAATTCCCAGTAAAGGAAGCAGTGATATTGGGCGGAGGTTAGAGAGGACAGAAGGGCCGATATTTTGCTTCTTTTTCAGTGGTTTAACTATTGCTAGCTTCCATTCATCTGGCACTATGCCTGAACTTAATGAGGAATTGACAATTTGATTTATTATAGGGTTGACAGTGTCTAAGATTTGGTGGAGAATCGTGGGAGGACAGGCATCTAAGGGAGAACCTGATTTACATGCTATCATAGCACCACGAGTTTGCTCCAGCGACACTAGTTCAAATGATCGGATGGAGTGACTAGTAGTGGCAGGATCGTGCTCCAAGGCAGCGTTCTGGTTAGGGATGAAATCCGTTATAAAATCCTTTTGGATATTCTGGATTTTTTCTTCAAAGTAGGTTGAGATTTGATCACATAAGCTCTGGGAAGGAGGTAATTCTTTCTGTAATGCTTTGGGGTTGGTAAAGGACCTTAAGACCAAAAAAATAACTTTTTGGTCTAGTTTTGCCTCCTGTATTTTGTTAGAGTAGTACTCTTTTTTGACTAGTTTGATCTGGGTGTGGTAGAGCTTCCTACTTATTTTAAACGCTTTTTTCTCTTCTGCGTCATAACATCTTCTCCACTTACGCTCTTGTTGCTTACATTGGCGATGTATTTGTGCAAGAGTGGGCGTAAACCAGGGAGCTTTATGGGTTTTTTGTTTCACATTCTTATTGGGTTTCTCTGGTGGGCTGAGTTCGTTGCTTATCGCAGTTAACCAGGAGTGGAAAAGACATGAGTCTATTGCGGTAAACCCTGTTAGGGCAGGGACCTGAGCCTGGGCAGTGGTAGCCAATTTAGGATTGCGGGCGAGTTGTGTCCATTTACGCCTGGATTGAAGGGCGGTAGGTTGCTTGTCTGGATGATTCGTCCATGGAATCTTAAGTGCGAGGGGAACAAGATTGTGGTCTGACCATATCTGTGGGATAGGGGAATCTGTAGAGAGCAGGGTGAAATTGGAACAGACCCCGTCCAGTGTATGGCCAGCTCGGTGTGTGGGGGCGTCAACCACCTGGTCCAGACCAAGTATTTCTATTATTTGAAGGAAGCTGTCCACACCTGGCTCTTTCCTGTCTTCCAGGTGCAGATTAAAATCACCTAATAAGGTGAAGTTGGCGTATCTCAGTAGGAAATGACTTAAGGTGTCTTCTAGTGAGTCGATGAAAGTGGCGCTGTGAGCCGGTGGGCGATAGATCAGAGCTCCTGAAAAGGACATGGAGGCATTTAGTGAGATGCAGAAGCCAAGGCTTTCTGCTCCCTTAAGTGTGTCCAGCTCAAAATTAGTGCAGTGTAATGTATCACGAAGGATGATGGCCAGGCCCCCCTCTATCTTTCCTATAGATCGTGTAGTAGGGTGGCAGTGCTACTGCGATATCGGGATTACACCAGTCTTTCAGCCAGGTCTCAGTGATAAAGAGAAAATCTAACTGTTGCTCCATGATTAAGTCTCTGATATCTTGGGCGTGTTTACACAATGAGCGGGCATTAATTAGACCCCCTTTCAATTGAGCAGTGTTAGTAGCTGCTGACGCCCTGGCGTTAGTGACTTCGATAGGAATTTCCAATCTGCAAAGGTGACATGAGAATGCCCCCTTCATGTTGTCAGGCCAACCCAAACCCACAGACAACCTAAACCACAACATCAAACAGCTTGACAAGTGGATCACAAAATGTGGCGAATCTCTGGCCTACAGAAAACACAAGACACATAGAAAGACCTTGAATCAGGCAAGCTGGTACACGGAGGAACTCCACACAACCAAACAACACTGCAAACAACTGGAAAGAAGATGATGGAGAATGAACCAGCACAAGAATGACAATGACACCTACAAAGCAGCCCTGAGACACTACCACCAACAGATAAGCCAGACCAAGAAGAAGGCCCTAGCAGAATGCATAGACAACAGCTCCAATAGCTGTAAAGAAATCTTCGCTATCATCAAAGACTTCACCTCACCACCCTCCACCACAAACAGCACCATCTCCTCACAAGAACTGTGTGACAACCTCTTGAAATTCTTCAGCAACAAAATCAAAACCAGCTACAACAATTTCAGCCCTCAACCGAATCCCTGCACCCTCACCTCCAGCCTACACATAAATCAACACGGAAATGGACTGACTACCTGGGAAACAACCAATATCATGAGAACCATCTACTGTGGAGCACCGACAGACCTCTGCCCCCACCACATCTAAAACATGGGTGACTCTCCAATCAGCCAAGTCCTCACCTCACATAATGAACAAATCTCTCACCACCACTACTTTCCCGGATGCTTGAAAGCATGCAAAGGTCAACGCACTGCTTAAGAAACCTTCTGGAGACCCCACTCAACTAGGAAACTACTGCCTGCTCTCCCTTCTACCGTACCAAACCAAGGTCATGGATAAAACTATCAACAAAAATCTTGCTCACTACCTCATTACATATCAACTCCTGGACACTACGCAATCAGGTTTTTGACCCAACCACAGCACAGAGACAACCCTCATCGCAGCAACAGACGACATCAGGTTGATCCTCAACCGTGAGAAACTGCGGACCTCATACTACTCACTCTCTCAGCAGCCTTCTACGTTGTCTTTCACCCTACCCTCATCAGAAGACTACTACAAGAAACAGGCATCCAAGGACCTGCCCCCAACTGGATCTGCTCCTTCCTTACACATAGAACGCAAAGATTCTGCCTGCCACCTTACACGTCGTTAGCCAAGAACCTCATCTGCAGAGTCCCCAAAGTTCCTTCCTCAGCCTGACCTTATTCATTATCTACATGACCCCACTGGCTGACCTCATCATATCACACTGCATCAACATACTTTCCTACGTAGATTACACTAAACTCATACTCTCCCTATCAGACACGACCCCACAACAAAAACCAACTTCGCCAGCTGCATGTAATCGGTAACCACCTGGATTACATCTAAGTGCCTCAATCTCAAAACAGACAAAATTGAAGTGGTGATCTTCGGAAGGGATACCTCTGCTTGGGACTCCACCTGGTGGCCATCAGACCACGGTCCCACCCCCCACCACCCACGCCAGAAACTTAGGAATCATCCAAGGCACCTTGAGAGCCCAGGTAAATGCAGTGACCTCCACCGGCTTCTACACCCTGAGGATCCTACGAAAGATCTTCAAGTGGCTTTCAGAAAACACCAGAAAAATGGTCACACAGGCCCTGATCACCAGCAGACTTGACTACATCAATTCACTCTACACAGGAATCACCAAGAAGCTCCTGAACAAACTCCCAACCTGCCAAAATGCTGCAGCAAGACTCATCAGCAACCTACCTCGCCAAACACATATCACCCCCACACCTCAGAGACCTTCACTGGCTCCCCATGCACAAACACGCTCAGTTCACTCTTCTCACACACACATACAAAGCACATCATATCAGAGCCTCCTCAACACTTCTTGAATGCCGCAAGAAGCTGAAGACCTGGATTTTCGAGTTAACCACCCTTCTACCTGCAAAGAGCCTGGATACCCTCTTGGGTGATTAGCGCGCTATACAAATAAACATACCATAAACTCACTGTACAACCTTTTCATAAGGATTGCCTCAGGGCATAGGAAACCACCCTCAAATCTGCTTAAGGCTCCAGGGAGAGTGGATGAGGAGCAGGTTGTGCAGAGGTTAGGAATCCTCCCCTGATGGTGACTGGGGTACAGAGAGTTGATGTGGGGTCTGTAGAGGGGATGAAAGCCTGTCTCGACTGTGCTCAAGTAGTTGCGAGGAAGGGGTTGTTACAGGGACTGTTTAGGCTTAGATCCTCTCTCTAGTGTGTCTGAAGAGCATTGGTTAGGGTTTGTCACACAGATTTGTTCAGGAAATTGAATTCTATTTCTACTGTTTGATTTTCTAGGGGGTTCAGGGTGATCCAGAGTGTAAAGGGAAATAGAAAATGGAGAGGGAGAAATTGAACGAGAGGAGGAAATTAGAAAAATGGAGCGGGAGAGAGAAAATTGTGAGAAACTGAGGACATGAAGGAATGAAAGAAATTGAGAGGGAGAGAAAGTGAACAAGAAGAGAGAGAGATAGATGTGTCATGTAGGCATTTAGAGCAGAGCACAAAAGGATGTTGACAGCAGCACCGCCCCCTAAAGACTAAGGCAAGCAGCTCTGTTAAGACCTATTGGCTAGAAGTCAGAGACATCTCATCTGAGAACCCAAGCTGCCACAGACCTCTTTATAGTTTTGAAGGACAGGCAGCACACTTGACAGTCCAAGGATTTTGTGGAGCCACGGGTCAAGAGGGAAGAGCGTGAGGCCCCTCTAATCTGTATAGCAAGTGACATTACAGGATGCGACACCTCAGGAGCAACATCCCTAGACCTTTCAGTAGCATCATGGAAGCAGTGTTACTGGATGTGACTTCGGTGGAATGTACATCAATAAAATGGATACTACATACACAAAACCCAATTAAAGTAATTAAAGTTTTATTATGTAGATACACAATTTACTAATTGCACTGCATGGAAGACTACCTCTAAGTCACCCTAAATGGTTCATTTCCTCCAGTGTTTTAACGCTACAGTGTTTACTGAAAGCATGATTAAAACATGAAGAGACACTGCCAGGATAAATATCTCCCAGGCACTTGGATAAGATTGTCCTCAGATAGTCAACGTGGACGAGTGGGTGAGTTAGCATATGCATGCACATCTTGCCTGAGGGTTATGCTGATTCCACAGACACCAAACCTCTGCATCTTAGCACAATAATTGAACACAGACAGACAGACAGACTCCATTCATCTTTCTTATGTAGTACGAGGGCTTGAACGACTGTTCTGAAGCCGCATGGTTTGACTTTCCTTATAGCTTGTACCACGCCATGTTTTTTTTTTTTGGCAGTGTGTTCCTTTAGGGTGAGGTTGGTGTCTTTTTTTCCTATATACTCGCTCATGCACATGTCGTTTGAGTGGGTAAGTAGTTATAAGTTTGGGTGGATGGGTAACAAGTAAATGACCCTCATGTGCCCTGGCATTACAGTACCTCTCCAGAACTCCACATCCATATGCCCTCATAATAAACGCAGATCAAGAAGTACCAGAACATTCACATAAATAGGACTGGCATAGTCCCTTCCAACATGGAGAGATCTGCGAGCAGCAAAGCAGTCCCATTTAAAGCATAGCACCTTTTCTGAAATGTCCAGGTACTGTGCTGTTGAATACACAAAGCCCTGCTGGAAAGTACAGTATTGTACATTTAACCTCTCTCTGATCATCCGCAAATTCTATAAGCATCCCCATGATTAATGATTAATTTGCAGTCCCCTGGGTAGAAAGGATACCAGGGGACTGCAAATTAATATATTTCCATCAGTGGAGGATTTAGAGGACAAAAAGGCAAAAAGATGGGAAGGTAGACTGAATGCCACTTCAAGAGAACTCATGGGTATGCTTATAGAATTTGCAGATGATCAGAGAGAGGTTTTATTGAAGGAGATTGAGGAGATTAAGAAGGAAATTGAGGATATAAATAGTCTAGAGAATATCGTTAAGAATTATGAAATACAGGACAATTAAATGGTAAGTGGAGCTCCAAGAAAAAAAGAGAATTAAATTCCTGAGAGACGAAAGAGATTACAGATACAGGAGGGTTATACAAATGCTAGGAAGTTTGATCGAACAGTTAGAAAAGACGAGAGTAACAGGGACATTGGAGACAAAAATATTACCTTGAGTGAAGGATCGAGTACTGGGCTGAGCAGTAGTGAATCTGACATACATAGACCTAGCAGTTCAGAGCAAATCACGACTCAGGTGAGATCTTAATTAAAATGTTATAAAACAAGGGGAACACACAAAAGGAGATATAAAGAAGGACAATTGATAAGAAATCTCTCGTGTTTTCTTTAGGTTACTACTTAATACCAATTTGAGGAACACGTGGACAGGTGCATTTGTGAGTCACGAATCGGAATTATTACAAAAGTGTTGAGCCTTCACCTCTTTGATATTGTAATTATGGACTTACAAATAGAAAGGATACTTATAGGATTCTTATAGGTAACATCCCTAAGAACTAATCATAGTCGTAATTTGTTTTACCCACTGCAGCGGGGAATACCAATGCAGATGAAACAGATTGAAGTTATGATCCAATTGACAGGATTCAGCTAATTGAACCATAATAAGTAATTTAAGAGGTAATTTGCACAGTACTTAGTCTTTTTCAAGAGATAAGAAGAAGTATGTTCAGCTCAGCTTTTTAATTTAACTTCATAGACCAGAAGAAGAAAAGCTTAAAAGGTCATTATTAGATCTACATTTAGATATTCCTGGGTTTGAATTGCATAACTACACAAAGATAATATTATAGAGACCAAGAATCTATTTTGTATGTTTATGTAATGTAGTGCAATTTGATTTTGAGAAATGTGATTATTGTTGAGTCACATATGTTTAATAAGCATAAGAATGTACATGTTGCAGGTCACGAAACTATAAATAATTGTGTATAGGTGTATAAATTGTTATTCTTTTTTTTGAAGAAAGGAAAATATTGTTTGTATTATAATTTACGTAGAATGTTGTTTGTATTATAATTTATGTAGAATATATTTTGTATTTATGTAAGAAAAATACTGATTGATGATTTCTGTGTTTAAGAGCCCTGAAGAAGCGCTAGTGTGCGCGAAACACATGTTGGCTGTAGTGCTTGGCTGTATTGCTGTATTAACTGACTCATTGAAAGAATAAAAACAAAGAAAGACACAAGGAATTAGTTTGAGAATCTATATTGTTTGATGTCGTTAAACTTCCCAGTAAAGTGTGTATATATATATATATATTTTTTATGATCCAATGTTCTTTGGTGTCAGAGATACGTGTATACTTGATCTCTTTTTTTCAATTTATGGGTCTTAGTTTTCTATTTTGTTTGTTTGTTTGTTTGTTTGATTTATAGCCATGTCAATTTTTATATCTGCTCTTTTTAAATTCTAAATTTGAATGTCAATTCTTTGGTCATAAGAGTTCTCGATCTTTAGTACTGTACTACGTTTACCATTTAGGCTTGTAGGTAACAATGCTGCAATTGAAATCTATTTTGCACAACACTCATATTGCACAGTTTGGTGGTTCGCACAAAAAATGTTTTTTAGCATCTTTATGTATATATGACTGACTTGGCTTGTTTATAAGATTGACTTTTAAATGTATAGTTGTTGTCATCATGAACTACATCAATTTTCCTATCTTAAATTCTTAATACGTGTACAATTGTCAACTGTTTTAAAGTCCCTGGTTTTTACATCTATACACATGCTGTTTAGTTGTCAATTGACATATCCCATTTGGGATATTTTAATACTCATGCACTGGCAGTTTATTATCCAATCAGTATTGTTTATAATATTGGGGAGTTTGCAATTTATATTTATGTATTTATTTATATGTATGTAATTGTTATAGTTCCCTGTTTTATATTTCTATACGTATGCTTTTTGGTTGTCAATTGACATATTCCATTTTGGATACTAGAACAATCATGCACTTGCAGTTTATCATCATTCAGTATTATGTTTATCTTCAGGGAGGTTGCACTTGCACTTTATATTTATGTACATGTAATTGCTGCTCTTGCACTTGCACTTTAAGTGTCTACAAAAAGAGTGGTTGTGTCATCATATATCTGTTATAAGTTAGGAATGTGTAGAATTATATTTTGGAAATTATGCATTTTATTAAGCCATGGAAAGTCAAATTGTTACAGATGAATCTGAGGATTTTTTGGGAAAATATTCATATGTGCTATAGTCTGTTTTCTATTTTTCACTGTTTTTAGGTTGTTTTGTAAGGTAATTGTGCACATTTTTGTCAATGTTTGTATTTATTGGGTTCCTGGTCACGAGACGCGTCATGTGATCAAGCTCGCGTGAGGCGAGCGAAACGCGTCATGGCAGGCACTATGCCTGGTCAACTGGTGGTGTATTTTTAGTAATAAAATGAACTGCTCTTTCAACACACGATAACGTTGGTGTGTCAGCTTTTTGAGCGCAACGAGGTCCGCGCCTGGGCTTCCTGGCAGCGATCGTCAGGCCAGGGTTTGGAGCTTCATATATATATATATATATATATATATATATATATATATATATATATATATATATATCTATCCCCAAAACCGGTTCACTTTTCCCCGGGTTGTTGGCGCTCCAAAAGGTGCGTGACCTACGCGGTTGAACCAAACCGCTAAACATGCAGCAAATCCTTCGTTTAGAAGAAAACAAGGTCGCACTCCAGCAGTGATAATCCAAGTGGTTAATTTATTCTTAAGTCATTTTTCAGCATGCACAGACCAACCAACGCGTTTCGGTATATATATATATATATATATATATATACAAACACTGGTTTGGAGGCAGGTTTTTGACTTTGTTCAATCCATGTACATAAGAGATATGCATGCACTTTAAGAACATCAAATGAAACTGCCTGAAAGAGTAATTACCCAAATAACGATTTAAACAGCACTTACTGTCTTTTTATTTCATTTTTTTCTAGGTTTACTTATCCCAATGTAGGGTGTCAGAGCGCTTTACATCACGTTATACAGAGACAATATATCCTCCAATTATGTCAATCTATGTACAGGAGTTGCTATATAAAACAATGAAGGTTACAAGGAGTAGGAGTCACATATTGTCCTTACTGGTGCTTTATTATATGTTAAATGTGCAAGGCCCAAAGAAACATAAATTCAGGATTTAAAACGTAACACAGTAGTTGAGGTTGTAATAACAACACTTTATTCCTACCCAAAGGAATCCTTTTTTGGCAAACTTAGAATAAGGACAAATTCAGACAAAAACAAGGTTCAAAGCCCATGCCTTGCAGTCTGCATGCAAGCAGCTCCTTGATGCCGGTTTATAGCTTCCTGTGCTATGTTAGAAAGATATCAAGTTATGTCCATGCAAGTAACAAAAGCAGTGAACCACTCGCATATCTACAAAAGATGTGTGCACTGTATGTTACACAATGTGCTTACAGCAGGCACATTATCCCGCTATGCTAATTTAAGTCAAAACTGTAACTAGCCAAAACACAGATGTCTCCAGGAAGTACGCTAGCCACCAGAATTATCTTACCATTATTATTATCCATTCAAAATTGCTGGGCACACAAAGATCTCTTCAACAGGTGTCTTAACCCCTCTTTGTGATCAAGCCACAACATATTTACTGTCACGTTTCTCCTTGTTACCTATATGTTTCTGGCAGAGATTTAAAAAAATAAATGTATACGTTGACTGTCAGACTCTGCTTTTCATAACTCTGCCTCTCCTGTGTCCACCTGCTGTCTGCTGCCAGATTCCGACCCCCAATTTATTGGTTGCCAGAATCATTTTTCCCCCAATTACAACACTAAATTCTTCTCAAATAATCTGATGTATTGAAGTGCAAAAAACTCTTCAGCCGGTCAAAGAAACACACTTTTTTGAATTGTGGAGGCACCTGTTATATTCTTACATTTTTGCATGAGTTACATGCCCAGTATTTTCAAGACTCGTCTCGCGCACGGTTTTTTAGAGCCAGAGCCGATCGTTGGCTCGGCTCTCTCTGTTGGTGCAAGAATACTTTGTTCTTTTTAAGCCATGATTCTGCCGCTGCCCCCACTGCACTCAGGATCACAGTCACCATACGTTGGGAGGGAGGGGTGCAGACAAACACTGACCAATTTTGTGTGTGGAAAAGGCCGCTTAATTGAAACAGGTGCACATCACAACATATCCTGGCCAACTGCCTTACAAAAATAAGACCTTACTATACATCCAGTGAACCAGCCCCTAACCCACCCGCCCCCAATGATCCCCCCGAATATACCCATCCTGCAGCTAACTCATTAACTGTATTGCATTTCAACATTTCCAACTTTCAATTCCCCCTACATTCTTCGAATATCTATATGAACCTGTAAGTAACCAAATGCCCTAAACTGAATCTTTAACTAGCTGCCTACCCTTCCCTTGCACATTGTTTCCCAACTGGCAACGCCAAACAACTTCTGCAAACTCCTGTCAAACTTTCCATGCCCCCCACCACCCAGAAAAGGAGGGGGGGTTTTATAAACTATTCCCCCTTTTCTGCCCCTCCCCCACCTAGGCATCGGCTTCCTTGTATGGCACAGCCTTAACGTTTCACATTCCAAACCTTACCTAGAACTTCCCTGATTTCCAACTAATACAAATCCATGCCTATACGGGACAATTGTACTCCATCCCTCTGAAAAACTCTGAAGCCTCAAATTAATATCCGAGTGACAACTCCTGCCAAAGCCGAGCTCCCTGCAAAAATGCACCATTTCCCTGTTGATTTTCCGTCTCGCCCTGTGTATTGCTGCCGGCTTTATAGCACCTCTCCAAGATTGTTGCGGCACAAATCCATCCACAACAGAAACACCCTGGCCCTTAATTTCTAACAGTTCTCTCTTCATGGTCCTCAACAGCACTACCCCTTTTTCCCTGACCTAGTCATTCTCCCCTAGGTGCAAAAGCAACACATCCGGACACCAAATCTGACCATCATACCATTTAACATGTGCAGAAGATCCTTCCATAACAATCCCCCTTTACCTTCCTAGGAGACTCGAAAGATACGTTCATTTAAACCTAAATTCACCCCACACCCCCTTCTGTCCTGCTTGAATCGCCGCCCATTTGATAAACGAGTGTCCTACTATCCAAATGACCACTTCCTCAGACGCAGGGACGTTTACTGCACCTGGAAAGAAACAAGCAGTGAGCGTTTCACTGCGCTGCTTCCGCTGCCTGCCCCGAGCTTCCTTCCCCATACATAGCGCTTATAACAACCCGACGACCAGCGGTCCCAGCGCATGATGTCCTCCTGAGCCCAGCCCTGATTAGCTTCTTCCCACGCTGCCCCTATGCGAAAGGAATCTGTGTCATAGTCAGCCGCTTGCAACCCCAACCGGGACAATGCTGCCCTAAGTAGAGGAAGCAACTGATAAGCTGTCACACTGCCACCCTGCAAATGGAATACACCATCCCACTAGTCATACCGCAATGCTCTATGCAGCGCCTGCCCCATGCAACCGGGCACACTCTAGAAGTAGCCATTGCGTTCAAGATAACCCTCTTCTCCTGAGCCCTCTGAATCAGTTTTTGATTGGCGAATCCACACCTCTCACCTCCCCGAAGCCTGTATCATGTCTTCCCAAAAAGGGGCCTCTCCTGGTCCCTCCCCCCAGTAAACCTGATACCGGAAAGGCCACAAACCATCCAGACCATTACTGTAGAAAATAAGCAGGTTTCCCTGCACATCTGGACAAACATCGGGTAACTACTGCAAAACCTGACGCAATAGGTTCAAAGATAGTTTGCTGACCCGCCTCATCTGACCCTCCTCCCGTGCCCAACCCTCCAGAATCTTATGACCCAGCTCCCCAGCAGATGAGGGGTATCCCCACTACAACTTACTCGTGAAGGCTAATCCCGCCAGCTTCCCATCAATAGCAACCTGCGAAAGACCTTTCTCAATCAGCCCCAAGATATACTGTCCTGCTGCGCTGTGCTGGCCCCGACGCCAAGAATTCCCCCCAAGCTTGAATATATGACCTGCACGTAGAATCAGCGAAGGACCCTATCACCAGTTGTACCATCCTACATTGCCTAGGGACCACAGAATCTCCAACATGGGCGTCGGGTCTTTGTCTGCGTCCTTGGCTAACCCATAGACTCTCCCCCACTGTGAACAAGACAAAGTGTCCGCAATGCCATTGTCCACGCTCAGAGTGTGCCGCGCTCTGAAAGTTATGTCATAGTGCAAACATCCCAGAACAACCTGCAGCAACTTCAGTACCTGTGTATCCCTGGCAGACTGTCTATTCACCACTGTCACTACGGACATGTTGTTGACCCGAAATAACACCCGCCTGTGCACCAACTCTGTGCCCCGGAAAGTCACCGCTACCACTAAAGGAAAGAGCTCCAAGAATGCAATGCTCCTGCCCCCACTGGCCCCTGCACCCAGCCATTGCTCCGCTCTGCCCTGCAAATACAAGCCAAAGCCCCGGCTGCCGCATCAGAATTTTTTTTTGCATATCCCAGTCAATGTCCAGCTGCCTCGCCAAAGGAATTCTGTTAAAGTCCTGGAAGAAAACGCACCACATCCTCAAATCCTCCTTGACCCCCGCAGAAATCCTCACCTGATGCTGGGTAAGAGCGAACCCTGCCAATGACCTTCCAAGCCTTCTGCAGAATGACCTCCTCGTCCGTACCGCCCTGCCTGCAAAATTGAGATGACCCAGCAAAACTTGCACTTCTTTCACCATCACCATTTATTTTTTCCAGCATGCACATTATTAAAACCAGCATTTTTTTCTTTTTTGTCCTGTGGCAGACTGGTTTCCATCCGCACAGCATTGAACTCAATGCCCCAAAAATGACAGCGTTGTATTGCAGCCCCACTGTTTTCTCCGGTGCCAGTGGCGCTCCTAGGTCACCCATGAGCTCTTGGAACCCAGCCAACAGTCTCTGGCAGTCCGTCGAACCGAGTGCCTCCACCATGAAAAAATCATCCAAATAGTGCGTCACCAACTGATGACCCGTCTGCCATGTGAACACCCTTTACAAGAATGTACTGAAGCACACAAATAATGCACAGGTTAATGAACAGTCATTTGGCAGGGCCTTATCAACATACCATTTGCCTTCAAAATGCAAACCCAGTAGCTGGAAGTCCTCTGGGTGTACCATAAGCAGCTGAAAAGCTGACTTCACGTCGCATTTTGCCATCAACGCTCCCAGGCCCACCGACACCACAATTGACATTGACCCGTCTACTGAAGAGTAGGACACCAACACTACCTTGTCTACAATTAAATCGTTTACCGACTGGCCCTCCGGCCAGGACAGATTCTGTATCAAACGAAACTGACCCTTTTTTTGGGGGGGGGGACCACCCCAATAAGTGACATGATATGGTCTTCCATAGGTCAGTCTATTAAAGGACCTGCCATCCTGCCCTCATTAACCTCCTTCACCAACTTGTCCCTCACTACTTGTCTATGCTCCATGGCAAGCGCAAATGGTCCGCCCACTGACGCGTCCTTGGCCCATCGTACCCCCAACCAAAAAACCCCAGCGAAACCCGTTCCGCTACCATCCGACCTCCACAGGAGGAGGACTCAAGCCAATATTCCAACCTCTTGAGGTTAATCGGGGACCGAGCCTTTTGCAGCAGGTACCTGGCCACGCTCTACCCCTCTCTGTGCCGAGAATTGCTGCAAATGACCACCCTGTCCTCCCCCATACTGTTGCCACTGGCCCGGCCCGTGACTTTGGGATGCACCCCTGTCCCATAGCAGATGAAAAGGGGGTGTCATCCTTTGTATTACGAACATTCGTTTCGGAATTGATAAAACTCCTGTGTACACATCCCTTTGTTAAAATCCCAGCCTTACCCTCCTGACTCCGGCAGTGGCTTTTTTTTTTTGAAGGACCTCCCACCCCTCCCCGTGTGGGACGCCCCTGAAAAGGAGCTATAAACTATTGGCAGGCCACTTGCTGTGAAGATAGTCTTCCCCAATTTCGCAGCCCCCATGGTGTGTTGCCACAAATCAGAATCAAGTTCCCCCCATTTCGCTTCCGGGTCCCAAGTCAAACGCGCCCGGAATTCTTCATCGTACAGCGCCCACACGTATCCCCCCCATTATCTGGGCTTCCGGAATCACATCTATATACTTAAACATGGTCAAGCAGTGTTCCATTAATTTTTGCAGTAAATGCTAGCATAAATTTAAAAAGGCATCTGTCCAATGTTCTATTATGAGGGGACCTCCCGGCCGCTTTGCCAGCTCATATTCCTCCTCATCTGAGCCCTCCTTCGGCTGCACCTCTCTGTGTAAGAGTTTTAACATTTCAATGTACTCCCCTTCCCACATGCGTTCCTTCGTGGCCAACCTCAAATGAGTGCCCAATGGTTTTGTCACTCCTATGTACAGCAATTTCTTACACTTCCATTCTTTACTGTCTGGACCCTTATTCTTCCCCTCACCCACCCTGACCCCCCAGCCGATGTGTCCGCTTCCTCTGCCTTGCTTGTGCTCCCTCTCTGTACCCACTCCCTTGTGCTCCCTCTCTGTACCCACTGCCTTGTGCTCCCTCTCTGTACCCGCTCCCACGTCTGTTACATATCGTCCCTTGCGCAGTCTCTCTCCG
The DNA here is from genome assembly GCA_963921515.1 of Calotriton arnoldi. Classification (NCBI taxonomy): domain Eukaryota; kingdom Metazoa; phylum Chordata; class Amphibia; order Caudata; family Salamandridae; genus Calotriton; species Calotriton arnoldi. The sequence goes on from CAWUFW010003563.1 coordinate 145,814, forward strand.
TAGTCCGCAGTCTCTCTCTGCCTGCTTCAGACCATGCGCTAGCATCCAAGCCCCTGGAAACCATCTTAGGAGCGAGATCTTTCCCATTGTTCTTACCTGGCGCCAAGGTTGGTGCCTGTGCTGCTGCAGTCCACCTCACCAGTATTGTCTCCTCCTTTCCACCTTTAGGGGCCTGTTGTTTGCACACCTGCAACATACTGGACAACTCATTAGCATGCCCTGCCCCCCCGCTGCTTTCCGGTACCTCCTTACGGAGCTCTCTCTCCTCCAGGCTATTCTCATCGTAGTCCAAAGTGACCACCTCCAAGGGGTCATCTAAATGGTCCCGGTCACTACCCAGTACCTTCCCCTGCACCTTACTCACTCCAAACGTTACTGTGGTGCTGCGACACACAGTGCCCGGGGGGGCTGAAGCAACCCTGCCCTGCCGGTTCGCCGCTGCACCTCGCTTACTCGTCGCTCCTATACTACTAGAGGCTGTTCGCAACCTACCACCCACTGAGGCCAACAAAGTCACTTCACGCGTTGGCCGCGTCGGGGTCCCTCACCGGCATCAGGTGAACCGCGATGGGCCCAGCCCTCTCTTCTCCTCGGTGCTGTTGAGCCTCTCCCGGCTCTACGAGTCCAGAAAACATTGCCGCCCCTGTACAAAGAAGACAGGACTGGGGTGCTGGCACCCTCCGCCCTGCTCCCCGTGTCGTCATAACCCCAAAAATTTCCACCCCCCACACCCTGCAACCCCCTACTAGACCGAGACGTACCGACTGCAACCTCATCCTCAAGGACCCACCCCAGCACTGTTTGTCCCTTGACTACACCAAAATCTTCGTCCACCAGGCCCTCCTCCTCGAGATTATCCCCTCCCTCACTCCATTCCAGCATAGCCGCAGCTATTGCAGATGCTGGGCCCCCCCGACCACCCTTTCACTCTCGTAGAGACCTCCTCCTCTTCCTGAGCCAACCCCTGTGCTTCCCATTGAAGGGACCCTCCCCAGCCTAGGTAGTCATCAAGGCAGGCCGCCGTGTCCCAATCCCTCACCCCACCCCAGCTGCCTCCTCTGGGTGCCCAAATATATACAGGCCAGACCAATCTGGCCTGTCCTCCACTTCCCCCACCCCTTCCATGCATATGGGCTGCTCCGGAGGCCTCCCTCCCACCTCCAAGGCAGTGCCCAGACACCCAACCCCTCCCGCTGCACTGCCCCGGCTCCCCTCCTGTTGCCTGTCCATGTAAACCCCTTCCAGCCCAGCCCCCCTCCCGGCTGCATGGATGTACCCACAGGGGCCACGGATGCCGCACGCCTATGTTCATCCCTCCCCTCTTAGCTCTCCTCGTATGCTGGCGGCTCCTCTGATACCGCCTGCTTCCTCGCATTGCTCTTCCCCAGGCCCTGTAACGCGCCTACAGTGCGACGGGCCGCTTGCCCCTGCCCCGCCCTCGCAAGCCCAGCCAGGCCTTCATATATAATACTGCTCCCGCCGGATAGCCCACCATGAGCCCGCCTCCCACCCAACGCCTTCGATCCCGGCCCTAACACGGACGCATTCACCACGCAGGGCCTTGCCTCACACGTCCTGACACCAGCCAGGCACGGAGCGGCCGCGGGTGGTCACCTGCTCCGACGCTCCCCCCGCCGCTCACCATGACCGCGGCGGGGAACAAGCAAAAATTGCTACCGCTACTCCCGACGAGGCGGGCGGGCCGATGAGGACATCGCCTCCCAGGAGATCTAACCTTGCGGCCTCTTACAACAGGCGCATCACCTCTGCTACCGTCCTATTGTTTTCTGCCATCATGATCAACTATGCTACAGGTAAGCTACTTTACAGTAATGCACACTACTACTGACACGAAATTCCACCGCCAAAACTACCACAAAATTACCACTAAATACAGCCTACAAAAATGGTGGCTGGTAGACCAAAACCACCCTAAACATAATGTGCTGGGCTATTTTTGGGCTATAATGTAGCCCAACACAAAATGGCAGTCGCCCCGGGGGCAGCTTTGCCAAGTGGCACGCATTGTGCGTTATACTAACGCATTTAAAGTAAGGTTTCTGCATTACCGCAATGCTCGAGATTGTCACGCAATGAATGGCACTTGACTGGGCTGTCACAGCATATTCACTGCATGTTAATTAAAACTGAACGTTGAGCTGCGTCTTGCGCTCTCTCAAATAAGTGGTTGCACTGCCGGGTCCAAATAGAGGTGACAGCATGATAGTGGCCTGGTATTGCCGAGGCCTCTCCACATCGCGCCGCCGACCTCCACCAGAGGTCCCGGCGAAAGACGCCATATGTATGGCGCCCTCAACTTGGAGGAGCCTTTGCCACTCTCAGCCAGTCCTTATTTTTCAGCCGACAGCTCTAAAAATGCAGCGAATTGCAGATTTTCTTTTCCCATTATAAAGAGGTCACTCTTTACTCTGCGATATTCTTTCATCTTACTTTGTTCTGCAGTTGGCTGCTTTACCATCTCTGGTTGTCTGAGACTCAGAGCTGGTACCTGGTCAGGGCTATCTTCAAGAAACTAGTAAGTGAATTTCCATTTTGGTATTTGCGTATTATTTTGGCTGTATTTTGTATTGATTTCCTTTGGCAACAGCGAGACAACTAACTAGGTAACAACTGTCATAACTTAAAGTGAAGAGCTCTCCAAGAGTTTGATCTCTCTCTCTGTTCCAGTCCATGGCTTCCCTTCCACTGGGTTGATATACTTTCAAGACCAGGGGCAGGCCAGAGAGGAGTTTGTCTGGCGTTCCACGGATCGTGGTTGAGTCTTGACACTTTCTGTGCTCCTCTGATCCATCGCTGAAGCACTCCCATTCTAGCCACTGCCCTGTCTGTGTTGACATCCAACTCAGTGACTCGCTTGCTCCATTGACTCGAGTCGGCATCCTTTCAACTGTCTGGGTGGAACAAGAAGCAACATTTAAAATGGTGCTACACGGCATGTGCATGCAAGAACAAACAAACTAAGGGGCTTATTTACGAGCTCCTTGCGCCACCGGTGCGTCAATTTTAATATGGGAAAAAGTGATGCATTGGCAGCGTATAAGCCCTGTAGTACCAGAAGAAGGAAGCAAAGGCTGACAGCTGTCTCTTGAGTGACATGCTGTGCAGCTGTGCCGTGGCACAGTCATCAGTAGAGTCTAAGTGCAGGTATATGGTAGGTGAGAAGAGAGGTGGACATAAAGGTTGTTAACATGGTGGTAGTGGTGCTTGTATTGAAACTGTCTTTTTCATGTTGGGGAATTTTTTTTCTGGTATTACAGTGGTGCCATATATTCTTGTACAATGTTGGTTCTGGCATGATGAAGGTTTGATGCTGTTGTGTCGTTTCAGCAGTACAGATGACACAGACTCTATGCAGGTAAGTATACTGGAGCTTTATTACTGTATCTCTCCTTCTTCGTATCTTCACCAACTTTCTGACCTCCTTAGCTCCTCCCTTTCCTCTCCTTCCGCCTCCCACCTTTCCTTTTCTGCTGTCCGCAGGTCCTAGCGCCCCTGCATGTATTTTCTCACAACATTACATCTCCCCCCTTCTTACACAACTTAAACCAACTTGTACATCTACAACAGGGCAAAACGAGAAACAAACAAACATAGTTACAGTTCTTCAATGAGGCGTGTAGGCCTTCGATGGAAGCGCTGTGGCTGGTGAGCTACATCTTGATTAGATCTCTCCCTCTCAACAGAAGGGATGGGAAACTGGTGCTCACTTCCCATCAAGTGAGTGTCCTCCTTCATTGCACTTTCTGGCGCAGCCAATGTCTCTCTTGTGGTTGGTGTGCATCTTTGAAAATGCGCCACATTCCTTGTTATTCTCTTGTCATCTGAGGCGGCCATGATCATAGTCCCCTTTTGTTTTGTTACTAGCAGTGGGTGAGCATGATATTGACTGTCAGATTTTCTTTGTTGTTCTTGCTGGACAAGTACCCAGTCTCCTTCCTGGATGGATGATGGTTTGCTTTCCGACGACTGTCCGCATATTCCTTTATCTTGGCTTTCTTTAATCCGTCTATCGCTACTAACTCTTCATGATCTGAGTCCTGACGAGTACGGCCAGTTGATTCTTCCCCGGCCGCTATTTATGTGCACACTGTGTGGCCCAACATCAAGGTTGCTGGACACCTGTCCGTGGTATTGTGTGGTGTGGTTCGATATGCTCATAACACTTCATTTAGTGCCGTTTGAACATCTCGCCTTGACAGTTCAGCTTGCTGTATGGCCTTCAATCTTTCTACCATCCCATTGGCCTGTGGCCACATGGCAGTAATCTTCTGATGTCTAAAGTTGAGATGGTTAGCGAATGCAGCAAACACTTGTCCATTGAATGGAGGGCCATTGTCTGTTTTAACTACTTTCGGTATTCCCCAAGTTGCGAAGACTTCATCCAACACTGGTATAGTGGTGGCTGCTTTGGTTGATGATATGAGGTGAGCAATTGGAAAGTGGGAGTATTCATCCATTATGACGAGAATGTATTTACTTGATTGTAACGGGACGAAGAAGTCTACTGCAACATGTTGCCAGACGCCCTCCGGCAGCTCTGACATTTTTAGAGGTGAAGGTGGCTCTTCTCGACTAACTAATTGACACTGAGGACAGTCTTTCAGTGTGGATTCGACCATCTGATCAAGAGAAGGGAAGCAGACCCGTTCACGCAACGCTCTCTTTGTGGCTACGACGCCTCGGTGCCCTTCATGTACCAAATTGACAACTCCTTGACGCAGCTGCTTTGGAATGACAATCCTTTTGTCTCTTAGCAGGAGACCATCTGTGGTAATGGACAGTTCATCCTTTACATGTCGAAAAGAGGTCAGTTCATGGCTGTCGACTTGTTTATTATGTCCGGACTCTTCTAGATCAATCAATCAATCAATCATGTCACTTATAAAGCGCACTACATACCCGCGAGGGTCTCAAGGCGCTGGGGGAAGAGGGGGGTGGTGCTGCTACTGATCGAAGAGCCAGGTCTTGAGGAGTCTTCTGAAGGCCAGTAGGTCTTGGGTCTGTCGGAGGTTGGTGGGGAGGGTGTTCCAGGTCTTGGCGGCGAGGTGGGAGAAGGATCTGCCGCCGGCGGTCGTTTTCCGGATGCGGGGGACTGTGGCGAGGGCGAGGCTGGTCGAGCGGAGCTGGCGGGTGGGGGTGTAGAAGCTGAGTCGTCTGTTGAGGTAGGCTGGTCCGGAGTTGTGGAGTGCTTTGTGTGCGTGATGTCTCCAGCTGTTCGTCTGGATGCGGTGTTTCACATTTTGCAGGGTGGCATCCATGGCGGTGGCTTCAAGAATGGCCTCGAGAGGGACTGTGGGTGGTTTTGCTTGAGCCACAACAGTATGTACTCCTCCGCTAATGACGGGTTTGACCTTGAGGATGTCTTGGGGTGTTGCGACATGTAGTCAGCTGGATTCGCTGCTTTTCCGGGTTTGTGAACAATTGTACAAGTGTATTCTTGAAGACGGATACCCCAGCGCTCTATTCTGAGTAGCATTTTGGTCCGGGGTTTCCGAATATGGTTATCAGAGTCTGATGGTCACTGATGAGCGTAAAGTGTTTCCCATAGATAAATATGTGAAAGTGCTCACAGACCCAGACCACAGCCAGACTTTCCTTCTCAGGCTGGGAGTATGCTCTCTCGGTATCTGTTAGGCTACGACTGGCATATGATACGATATGACGTTGATCACCTTCCTTGTCATATTGAGCCAATATAGCTCCAAGTCCCACAGGGCTGGCATCCACGGTGATTTCAGTCTTTCGACGAGGGTTGAAGTAAGCCAGATTGTTGGCCGACTCAACAGATGCTTTGATCGAGTGAAACGCTTGATCGCATCTAGTTGTCCATTGGAATATGTGGCCTTGTTTAGTTAATTTTCGCAAGGGATAGCTGATGGTGGCATAATCCTTGATATAACGTGCGCAGTAGCTTGCCATTCCTAGAAACTAACGCACATCCCCAGCATCTCGAGGTCGAGGTGTATCGTTCAATGCTGCGATTTTTTCAGGATCTGGTCTCATTCCTGTGCCTGAGAAAATGTGTCCATAGAACTTCAATGTTGATTTGTGGAATTCACATTTATGTTTATTGACTGTTAGGTTTGCTTCCAGGAGGGCATGACATACCCAGTCTAGTGCCATGTCGTGTTCCTGTACTGTTGCTCCGTACACGAGAATGTCATCACTGTAGTTGAGGATGTTGGGAATATGATGAATGACCCTTCTGTTCGCCTCTTGGACGATCTCGGCCGCAGAAGAAACTCCGAAACTGAGCCGTTTGTATCTAAACAGGCCTTGATGAGTCGAGAAAGTAGTGCTATATCTCGATTTTTCATGAAGTTCAAGCTGGTGATAGCCCTTGTAAAGATCTAGCTTGGAAAATATTTGTGCCCCATTCAACGACGTGATCATGTCACTGATGTGAGGTCCAGGATGCCTCTCCCTTTCGATGGTGGTATTTGGTGCTCTCATGTCAACACAGAGACGTACTTTGTCTTCTGATCCTTTTTTTGGTACTATGACCACTGGAGATACCCAGGGAGTAGGTCCCGATGTTCTCTCAATGATGTCTGCCCAGAGAAGTTCTTGCAGTTCCTTCTCCACGGACTGTTGAAGATGGAACAGTATTTTCCTGTGATGTTGGGCTATGGGTGTCACACGTTCATTGATGTGCAGGCGAACTTGAAAGTGAGCCATTTTCCCGAGCCCTGTGAATAAGTTTGGGAACTAGTGGACTATGTCAGGTTCATCATCCACTCGGTAAAATATTTCCACCAGTTGAAGCTGTTCAGCTGTAGGCAAACTAAGGAGACAGGCTGCTTCAGGCCCTTCAATTACATGAATGCGAGCCGGAATAGTTCTATCTTTGTATGTGAGATCAGTCTGAAATTGTCCTAGACAAGGAAGAGGTTCTTTCGACATCCATGTGTAAACTCGCACAGCAGCTTTGTGCAGGTGAGGTTGTGGATTCATTTTGTTGTATTCTGTGACCGAAATGTAATTGAGAGAAGCCCCACTGTCCAACACGAACTTGGCTAGGTGCTTGCCCATTTGAAGATGTAGTCGCAGGTATTTCTTTAGCCTGTCTGGATCTGCAACCATGCAGACATATTCTTCACTGTCTTGCGATACTGGCGAGAGTGACCTTGATTCCCGAGATTCTGAGCGTCGCGACCTGTAGGTGACGTGAGAATGGAGACTCGATCGTGTCGAGCTGGTGGAAGTTTCCCTGCGGTCCTATACCGCCTTGGCATGATGGCGAGAACTGGATTGCCTTGACTGTCTGTGAGTGTCTTTGTGTGTCGCTCTGCATACTTTCTCAAAGTGATTTTCCCCTGCCACACCTCCTGCATCTCTGACCTAATGCAGGACACGTCTCAGTGTGGGGGAAGTCTTGTCCACAGCGATAACATTTGAGTTGGTGCTCCCGTCTCTTATCAGTCCGGTTGGGACTGCGACGACGACTTGGTCATTGAGGATAATCCTTGGACCTGGATGGTCTTTGACCTGCAGATGAGTGTCTGTCCGTGTGGCGAGATTGGAGCCGAAAGGCTTGTTCCCGTTTTGTAACTTTTCCAGCTTCCATTTTTTTCGCGTGTTCTTCTGCTTGATCATTGACTCTAGTCATTTCTTTAATTTCATCCAGGGAGTAACTTTTCTTTAGAAGGCGTCTGCGTAGAGACTCTGATTGACCTCCTTCGATGATTTGCAAGCGAAGAGCGTCTTCGGACGTGAAGGAGTCGAACGCACAGTAGCGTGCTAACCGTTTGAGGCGCAAAATGAATTCTCCCATGGACTCATCTTTTTCTTGGGTGGCCAAATTGAAGGTGTAGCGTTCATAATCGATGTTTCTTTTTTGAACAAATTTTCTGTTAAGTGCTTCACGCACTTCGAGATAGGAAGACGCCACATCAGCCGGAAGTTCCTTAATTATCTGGCCAACGTCCTTCCCGATTAGATTGCGTTTTGCAATGAGCTGTTGATCCGTGTCAGAAACTTGCGAGCCTTTCATGAAGTCTTCAAAAACTTCCAGCGATTCTTGCCAGCGAAGACCCATACCTCCACCAGATACGAGAGCCAGGGGTTCCGGCGGGCGCAGAAAAGGGACTCCCAACATGGCAAGTCTGTGCCCTCCTATCTGCGAAGATGATGTAGGGGACTCTGGCTGGACTCCTCTGTGCTCTGTGAATTGTGGCGTTGTCTTGTAGTTGGAGAGACAGACATGTTTGGCTTCTATACGCACAGGTGACAGGTGCCACCACTGGTGGATGAATAAGTGTACTGATGTCTTGGCTCAGGAAGACCCACAACGTATGTCACCTGGCACTATCACTGCAATTTGGAGTACTGCTGTAGGTGGGGCTGGAGGAAAAATGACGAGATGCCCAAGAATGCAGCAGGCTCAGTAAATACACTGTGTGGTACTGTTATAAATGTTGGTACTATTGCTGAAGAGGATTGATGTATGGTCGTCGTCGTCTTCTTCTTCTTTTCTTTTTGCAACTGCCTGACTTTAAGATGGCCGCCCTTGACTCCTGGCAATCTATTGGAGGGCCCGTCTGACCTTAAGATGGCCCCCGAGCAGGGCTCACTTCTCACGAGAGTTCTGGGGCCTGAAGCAGAGTCTCGAGGCAGCAAGCGGTATGCAGGCTGCCTAGTGAGTGCACGCTGCTGCACACACAGTGTGTAAAGCAGGAGCAGGCAGCAAATGGAGGAGCCTGTGACCGGATCCAGGCTCCGGGGTCACAGACAGGCACCAGGCAGGAGGAAGGTGCACGCGCCAGGGTGGGCTCCTGACGGCGCGTCGGCACACGTGGTGGACAGCGCAACGGCAACCATGCGCAACAGGGTAGGCTCCTGGGGTCGCGTCTAAGCACAGGCAGCTCCGCAACAGCAGGTATGCACGCCCAAGGCAGGCCGCGTTACAGCGATTGGCATGTCGTGGAGCGAGGACGCACTCGGGGTGGGCTCCCGACTTCGCTTCGCTGTCTACACGAGGGTTGTCAGCAGGGTTCCAACAACTACCCTTGTCGCCAGTTGTCTTGTCGTTCCGGCAGTACAGATGACACGGACTCTATGCAGGTAAGTATACTGGAGCTTTATTACTGTATCTCTCCTTCTTCGTAACTCCACCAACTTTCTGACCTCCTTAGCTCCTCCCTTTCCTCTCCTTCCGCCTCCCACCTTTCCTTTTCCGCTGTCCGCAGGTCCTAGCGCCCCTGTATGTATTTTCTCACAACATTACAGATGACACTGCTCAAACTAAGATAACAGCAGGAAGTCGCAAGGTGTGTGCCCTGTAATCCGTCCCCAGCTCCGAGGTCATTGTCAGCCGCACAACTCGAGCAACCCATCCCCCTCAAGGGGGCTTTGCTTCAGGTCAGTGTGTAAGGAGAAGACACTGGGGCACTTCACGCATCTGTATCGCCAGCAAATGCAATCTGCAAATCTTTACCATCCCTGCCCCTACCGAGCCCTGGCCAGCTGCCAAAAGACATGTGCAAAACACACACTGCCTCAGGATTAGGCTGCATCCACGAGAGGTGCATGAGAAAGGTAGCATCACATCCAGCATTACAGCCTGCATGGAGAACAAGCCCAGGTCTGCATTCCCTGGTTGAGCGTTGAACCAGGAAGCTCAAAACCAATCACAACACTGCTGCATTGCAGCGTTATGATTGGTCAGGGAGCCTTTTCTGTGCTTCCTGTGCCTCGGTCTGAAGACGTGGGACCGGCACGGCAAGGTGTTTCTTTTATTATTTTGTTTTTACTGTCTGACCCTGTGAAAAATGCTGGCCCTCACTGCTCATAATTACACTGAAATTATGAAAATGTCACACATAAGCAATCTAAAACCTTGGCAGCTATTCGGGGGGGGGCAGACTTCTCTGCGGTCAGCTGCCCTCCAAACCCCCCTTCCTGTGCAGTTTTTAGGTCTCCCCTAGCGACGCAGCGCATGCGCTGCTCGCTTGCGAGATCTATTGTCGTCGTCTTAGCTTCGGAAGCGGGGTGGAAGCGCCACCCATTCTTCTGATTGGTGCGGGTCCAAAATGCGTTATTTTCATTGGAAGGGAGGCACGTTTTGTTACCTCCCTGTCTCCTGCTCGCCGTGCCTGCCCGGACAGGAGATGTGCACGCGTACGGCGTCTTGCTCGCGGCGTTTCAGCACAACGCGCGCATGGCGCGCTTTCACTTTCTTTTCTGTGGCGCGCTTTCACTTTCCCGAGTTTCGTGGGCGTCTCTTTTGCTCACGGCATTTCAGCACAACTATTTACTAGGGCTCAGCTTAGCACGTGCCGTTCTGGTGCACACAACATTGTGGTGCTTGCTCTGTGTGCGCTGATGCAGGTATGTTTTCAGGTCTGTGTGCACACGTACCTGTTTACGTTTTGCTTTGTGAACCTGGACGTCACTCAGTGTGCTGGTCCATCCGCACGTGCTCCTTTCGGTGTGTGTGCACGATACACGCCACCCCTTTTGCTTTGCCAATGCTTGTTGTAGTGTACGATTGAGTGCCGCTTTCTCCGATATCCGTCTTCCTGCCTTTGTTGATTTTAATTACACGCCGCGGTGCTCATTATGGCACTGCATCGAGTTAGGTGCGTAGGTCGCATCTGTCTGCAGTGTGACCCTGGGTATATCCCCTCCACGACCCCTGCAAGACTGAGGCACCAGGAGTTCACGCGTGTTCACAGTGAACGGCGCATGCGCTTTGTTAAACAGCTCCCGGCTGCTTCCAGTCCTGAAGCTGGACAGCCACAGCCCGGAGTATCGAAAGCGCCGCGATTCCACACTGCGACTTTGTGCTACGCAAGCCCTATTTAACCATAACAGCTTCTGAAACTACAGGCCCCAGAATGCAAAGTAGTGTGACGTAAAAGCCAGGATTAGCTGAACATTGCACACTTGGGCTGGGGTATCGTTGTCTGCCCTGATCATCTTTTTCCACTTTCTATATCTTGTTCTCACACACTTCATTCATCTCACTTCTCCGTTCTCCCTTTCTGTGCGCCTCGTGTTCTGTCTGCCTCGTGTTCTGTCTCCCCTGTGTTTTTCACCCCCTGGTCACCTTCCTGTTCACACACCTGTTCTCTCTCATTTCACGTCTTCGCTATTGTCATGCGTCTCCCTTTCTACCCTACTTTCCCTCATCACTCCTCATATGTATCTCTTTTTTCTGTCGTTTTGTCTCCCTGTCTCTCACTGTCTGTTCGTCGTCCCCTCTACTCCAGTTCCTCTCTCTGCCTTTCTTTTCGCATCTCCAAGTTTCAGCTCTTCTCTCGCCCTCTCTTCTCTTTGCTTCTCTCTTCTCCTTGCTTCTCTCCTGTCCTTGCTTATCTCTTCTCCTTGCTTCTCTCTTCTCCTTGCTTCTCTCTCTTCTCCTTGCTTGTCCTTGCTTCTCTCTTGTCCTTGCTTCTCTCTTGTCCTTGCTTCTCTCTTCTCCTTGCTTCTCTTTTGCTCCTTGCTTCTCTCTTCTCCTTGCTTCTCTCCTGTCCTTGCTTCTCTCTTGCTCCTTGCTTGTCTCCTGTCCTTGCTTCGCTGTCTGCCGTAGGGGCGTGTAAATGTGTACTTTTTATTGTACTTCAGCTCAGCCTGCGTGTGCTGGCCACTAGCAGCTAGTGGGGACATGATTACACAACCGCGCGTTAGCAAAGCATAAAGGTAGGTTACTGTGGGGAAGTGAGCTTTGTGGAGTAATGCTGTGTTTTGGGGAGCCGTGTGATGCACATGTGTGTTTTAACAGTGCCTACAGGTATAACGCACGCCGGGGGCGATGGTCGTCACGCAGGGAGGTCACTCCCACCATCCTTGGCCCCCATACGCTCTAACGGGTGGATATTAGGGAGAGGCAGGTGGGCCCCGCCATTTTACGTTAGGCCTCTGTGCCTGAGCGTGGTTCGTGATGCGTCAACGTGGTCCCATTGTATGTTATAGGTGAGATTCAAATTGTAACACTGTGGTCAGTCAGTGCTTTAGATGGAACAGGAGAATTGCAGGTATTCACTCTTTAGAGTGCCTGCTTGCTCCTAAGAAGTACCGGTACTTTCCAATAAATGTATTGCAGCAGTGCTGAAGTGCTGGTACTCTCCCTTTTGAATTGAAAAAGTGCAGGTACACAGCACCGGACAGTGCCTCCACATTTGAAGCACTGGGTATAATGGAACCTGAAGGTACATATGAGTGCCAAAACAAAGGTTGGGGGTGCATTTGAGTGCCAAAGCTGAGGTTGGGGGTGCATTCAAGTGCCGAAACTGAGGTTGGGGGTGCAGTCTAGTGCCAAAGCGGAGGTTGAGGGCGCATTTAAATGCCGAGGGTGTTTGCGGGTGGCAAAGGTGAGGGCGTATCCGAGTGTCCATTTAAATGCTGAGGGCGCATTACAGTGCCAAAGCTGAGGGTGCGTTTGAGTGCCAAAGGTGAGGGCGAATTTGAGGGCCAAAAATGAAAACTGCCAAAGCTGCACCACACCACTGTCCTGGCAGGGAGTCAAGCAACTGTGCACCAGAGGGTGTTGCTCACAATACTGTGTAATTTACGTAGGTAATCAAACCAAACACAGTGGGCCGGCCTTATTCATCTATTATAGATAATACACAGTCAGTGGTTCAAATGGGCAGAATCAATCAGCACAACATGCCTTCCCCCCACTTTTTGGTACAAAACGCAACTGTATCTAAAGGGTTAATGCCGACCTCGAGGTTTTTGGTAAACAAGCATTTGCAATGCAATAGGTCTCGCATTTTGGAAACTTTAACCTATTGGTATTGTAAACGACAATGCCTTTTATTACTGCAGGTTTTTAAACATAAATAAAAGGCATTGTCATTTACAATGCCAATAGCTCAATATCTCGCAATTGCGAGACCTGCTTGTTAGATCAGGACCGGCTGTGGAGTACTCTGTCCAACGCATCAGCTAAAGAAGTGTGTGTCCTGGAAGGTGGAGCAGCGGCTTGAGTTAAGTTGGGCGTGGTGGAAGGAGGCGGCCTTTTATCTGAGTGGGCGTTGCACACCTGATTTGCTCCGCCCTCTTGTTTTCACCCCGTCTCTCTCACTGAGTGCATGGCTTTTAGCTTACCAGAGTACATTTCGTCTTTTCCCTCACTTTTTTGTTATAATGTGTATTTTCAGTCTGAATATTTGTGTTTGTAAATCCTTGTTTTCCACTCCGGAAGCAGCTCTGCGCTTACACGGCCTTGTTATCTCTTCGCAATGAACTTTTTCGTACGGAAGTCCCCTGTTTTGTGGGCGTGGCCAAAGCTCCTGTAGCAGGAGAGCAGCTCTGGCCGTTCATTCTGAGCAGGAGTCGGAAGCGGCGGCTGAAGGGGGCTTGAAGAGTACCGGTGCACCGCAGATTGTCTCTTAACCGGTTTGTTCTCGGTGCAGATATGGGGCAAATAATCGTTACGGGGACCCCGCTCACCCGTAGCTCCTTCCCTTGAACGGTGCGCTCACAGATTTTGGAAATTATTTTTTCCATCTTTGGGAATTAGATAACAGAACTTCGGTTTATTCATCTTTTTTTTGTGGTTTTATATAGAGCGGAGGAGAACGCTTTGCACAAAGGAGCGATAATCGTAACCCGAGGTTTTCTTACATTCCTTGGCTCTCCCTCTGGTACATAGCGTTTTTAGGTCTCGCTGAGCCAGCGCTGCTCTGCGAGACTTTAGTAAGGGGCTTTTGAAAGTGCTCCCAAAGCGGCCACCAGCGTGCGGTTACGCGCACAAGTTCGCGCGACGTTCACAGCAGCTGCCATCACAATCCCCTCCCTCCTCGTCAGCTTAATTTGTTTGCTGTACACCTCCTCAGCTTCTTTTTTTGTTTTCTATTTCTTTACTTTTGTTATAATCGCGGCACCCGCGCTTCACTTTTAACCCCTTCGACGCTCATGACGGAGCGGTTCCGTCATGAGCGTCGGTTGGGCTGTGAGCATGACGGAACCGCTCCGTCATGGCCCCGCCCGCTCAATAGAACCCTCAGCACAGCGCGAAAATCCGCGCCGCGCTGAACGGGTTAATGTTAAAAGTAAAGCGCGGGTGCCACGATTATAGCAAAAGTAAAGAAATAGAAAAAAACATCTATTTCTTTACTTTTGCTATAATCGTGGCACCCGCGTTTCACTTTTGATGTTAAAAGTAAAGCGCGGGTGCCACGCTGCAACGACGCACTTCTTGTCTCGCTTTTGGGACTTTATAAGTATTTACTTATGCAGCGCTATATCCTTGCTGCAACAACTTTAACTGTTGCATAGTTAAATACTTATAATGTCCGAACAGCGAGACCAATTGGCTATGCCGATGCTTGTTCTCTTTACAAGTGCAGGGCCACATGTTCCTCAAAGCAAAAAACACAAAATTACTGGACATTATAATAAGAACTGCGTTTATTGTTTCTAGTACCAGGTACCGAGAAATTCCCTTGCTGAGGTGAAATCGCACTATACGCTGATTTTGCTCTAGTAACTTTATGCTAGGAGCTGCCGTCACTACAGTAACAATGCAGCATCTTCAAACCAAATCAAACAAACCTTGACAAAAAAGTAGGTCTGGCCCCGACAAGCTGGTGTGATGGTTATTTTTAGGGCTCGCCTAGATAGGGCTTGGCCTATTTTTTTTAGACCTTTTATTTTCAAAAGTGGGCTCAAAAGCCACCCATTGTTTATCATTGATTGGTTCGATTGTCACTCATTTCCTTGCTTCTCAGTGGTCAGCTTTTGTAAGCTTCCTTCCTCTTTATTTGTTCGTCTACCGGAGCATGGAAATATTAGTTGTGTCCTTCCACTGCTCATTTTTTAGGCGCTACTTTTTTCTTTTTCTTTAAGCACTCTATGAGAGTGTGTCTCTTTAAGCACTCTATGAGAGTGTGTCTTTTTAAGCTGTCTCTCTCATGTACTTGCCTCTTTCTGTTTCCCTCCCACCTGCAGACCCTCTGCTCTGTCTGTTTGTCCCCAACCCCACCCTCCTTCCATTGTCGTCAGTTGCCCCAGCCCCTCCCTCCCACCTTCTGGTATCTGTGTGCTTGCTCCCAACTGCTCCTTCTGTTATCTGTGTTTCCCCCGACTCGCCCAACCTCTCTCCATAATACGTACCCTCCTCTCTTGGTGACACCTCATTCCTCCATGCAACCTCTCGTCACCCCTCCCTCCCTCAGTGTCACCTCCAGTCCCCCCTCCCTGCTTCCCTGTTGCCTCCCACCCCCCTCCCTGCTTCCCTGTTGCCTCTCATCTCCCACCCTGCAATTAAAAAAAAAAACTATGAAGCGGCCAGCGCATTCTGTCAAAACGCTTCTTTGACCGTGTATAATTCACACACTCTCCCTCTGTGTAGCTGCCCGCCCCGCCAGCAATAAAAAAAAAAGCACTAAGACTCCGACAGCGCTGGCAATGTTATAGCGCCTTTTTCACCATGCTGCACAGCAGCCGTTCCGCTGTACAACATGGGTAAAAACATTGACAACGCTGGTAGCTCTCTCATAGGCAAGAACTATTGCCATAGTCAGTGCTTGTTTCTTGTATTATGGAGGCAGGGGATGCCCCCCTGCCATTGCTTAATTCTCCTTCGACTCACCTGCCCCATCCCCAACCTTTTATTTTCTAGATTCTCCACCTGCCCCATTTGCACTGTTACATTCTGCACTAGGCACTGAGAAGTAATTATCGGAAGAGCAACAGAGGGCGCTGACTCCATTGACAGTTTTCATTTTATTGTAAATACCATGGGTGGCCAGTAGCTTGACTAGACTCGCCTCAACAAAGATAGTGTGCAGAATGTGGACCTGCAGATAGCATGTGCACTCGCCCACTATGACCAGTGTCCAATGCACATCAGGAGTGCGCCACAATTTCAGGCTGAGAATGTATACAGGCATCATCCTGAGATATTCCAACAGCAAACGTAGTGTATTCCTGGAGTCTTTCGGGCACAACTCGGATCTTGTGTACTCTATTTTTGGAGAGCAGTACTATCTCTCAATTAGCTGACAGAATAAGGTTTTATAATTGATTTACCTTTTTGTAATGACCTACATTTATACAAAAAATACATAAATAAATGTATAACTTAGTGGATTATGCCCCCCTAGGCGGAAACTATAACCTTTCTGTATGTACTGCGGTGCCCGAGCAACCTTTGGCCGATGACCGGTGGAGCTGTCCCACGCAGCTATAGAGGAGTTTGGCTCTGGTTCACCCCTTGGCCGTCACCTACCCAGCCGGACGTCGGACACTGTTTTTCCTCGTCTCCCCGCTGTGCCTCCTATACCCTCCCCCTCCTCTTCCCTCCATTATTCTCCTCTACCTCCCCTATTCCTTCTTGCTCTCCCCTATTCTTCTCTCCCCTTGCCTATTTTTTCCTCATGTTTATGCTATGCTTTTGTTCTCATGTAATTCCTGTAACTAAGCTTCAGTAACTGATGTAACTTTGTAACCATGTTCTGAAACAATGTTTCTTCCTCATGTAAAGCGCTCTGATACCTCCGGGTCTAGCCAGCACTATATAAAACTCAATAAATAAAAAAATTAAATAAAATAAATACTGGACACCAGCATACATGCCAATGGACCTGATTCTGGAAGGAGACTCCCAAATTTCGAAGCGAAAAATTGCTTTATTTTGGAAGTCTCCCGCCTGAAATTGCCTCTGCTTCCATAGAGGTAAATGGGGGAAATACATTCCACCGATTATTATATTTTTTAATTCTCCTGTTTACCTTTTCTAAAATGTTGGCATCTATGTACCAGACAGACACAACTGACATAGTTCTGTTGTAAGGGACCCATGGCCTTGTTTTCTTGCTAGTGTCCTCCTACATTAAGGCTCCCAGGGGTCAAGATGCCCCATTTATCAGCAGTTGCCTGGATGTCCCATGTGGTTGTAGTTTTTTTAGGCAAAGGTACTGCAAAGGGAGATGACACATGCAGATGACAGATTTTTCTTTTATGTAGCTAGGTAAGTGAGCTACTGATTTCAAAACAGATCCTTTTATTACACGCAGTTTATAAATTGTAATCCTTCTAATATAGCACAGCAAGATATGAAGGACATGTGACACCTACATCTTGTAACCCTCACTGTCATATGTGACACACCATGTACATTGTTTTACACATTTATAGGATTTATTTTCAATGTATAATGTTTACGCGTGATGTAAAGCGCTCTGACACCCTGGATTGGGATGAGAGGTGCTATAAAAGACAAAAAGCAAAATAGTGGTATTTAAATTGTTATTTGTGTAAATACTGGAACAGACCAACACATCTGACATTCTTACAGTGCATGCATATCTCTTATATACAGGCATTGAACAATGTAAAAAACAAGCCTCTCAAGTATTTGTGAAGTGATAACAAGCTGTGTGACTTTCTTTCCTCTGCCTTGCATTTAGGTGTTAGGCTCAGATAGCTCCCAGTCAGGTTAGTTGAACAGAAGGAGCCCTAATGGCCCTCATTAAATTCGTTCTTTGTTATGGGCCTAGCTGGAGTCTGAAATATGAAAGCCCTCTTGCTGCCTGCACAGCGCTGCTGGAAACGAAAGCAAACAAGGTGCAGGCGCTGTTGAATGTGTCCCGGTGTCTGAAAATTACACACTGACACGTTCAGCATATTTCAGTGGGGCCCACTTCTTGCAGGGTGGACGGTGTCCACCCTGTGAAAATAGTGGGTGGATGCTGTGTACTCTCCTGTACCCCCCGACTTGTGCCCTGCTCTTAATTGTCTGGTGTATCAGTCCACTTGGCTCAATCAAATTAACTGAAACTACAGCCCCAGGATGCATTACATTGTCCTATGAAGCCTGAGGACTGAGTGAAATGGTTTCTTGACAGACTGAAGTAATGTGGCAAATCTAGTTATCAGGTGCAGTGTTGTCATTGTTTTAGTTGAAGCTAACAAATACTACAATTCCCAGAATTCATTAATTTATTAAATGAAAGCCCAACATAGTTATCTGGTTGTGTCAACATGGAAAAATATCACAACCCTGTGCCTTGCCAATGGACACATAATAACTGAATCAACCCAAATCACCCTTACTGGACTTTTGAAGGCCATGGCTACTATATTCGCTGCTAGTTTTCCCTTTAGGCCAGTCCAGCGCTACTGTGGACAAACTAAAGTCCCCTAAACTCAGGTAATATTGTGACTTTTGTAACTAATTCATAAAGGCCCAAAGCTACAGGCACCGTAATGAGGGTCTTTGTGTGCAAGGCTACTACAAGTCACACTGTCAATTCTGTTACTTGCCCACATCTTATAGATGCATAGTTGTTTTATTAACCCCATGTTATGCGTGATTCTTTCAACCAGTCCAGTTGCATTCTGGGACTTGTAGTTTTGGAATTAAGATGGGTGCAGAATCTCAGTAATGCAAAGTTATGTTAATAAAGTTGCAACTAGCTGAAAATGTCACACAAGAAACTGGCAATAGTCAGCTGTTTCTTCTGTAATAATAAAATTAAATATCCCCTCTCGTGTGCAGCCAACCTCATATGATCACTTTCATCCAGGTCAATAAAGCAGTTGTTTCCAGTTCTGGTCTTCTGTGTGGTAGATGTAGGAAGATGGCTCTTTATATTATGTATCAAAAATCTGATTTACTGTGTAAAGAGTTCAGGGGTTCCCTTATGAGTGGACACGGGCTTGATATGCAATCCCAAAGTGCTCTGATAGGGGGTAGTGTGGTCGGGCAGCCTTAGGCTTAACACAGAGGAGTGCAAGACATTTGCAAATACGTAAAGCGCTCTGATACCTCCGGGTCTAGCCAGCGCTATATAAAACTCAATAAATAAATAAATAAATACACACAATCATCAATAAATGACACTCATGACTTATGAAGGAGATCCACACCAATTTATAAAAATAACAAGTATCTTAATATATGCTTAGGCATCAGAGAAAAATCGTTCAGGTAAGTACATTTTAAAATATAAATTCTTTTCAGTTCAAAAAGTGGACACTGCAATTTTTGAGTTCTGCAATGTTATCCTATGGAAGGAAGAAAAAGTTCTGTAAACAGGTATAGTACAGCGACTTACGGGACCAATCTCCAGGAGTTAAGGTGAGTGGTGGACAAGGTCCAAGGCAGCACCAACAGTACACCACCAGGTGGCACGATAGCAGCCGGAGATCGGTCACTGCGAACAGAGGCTCCAGCGGGAAGGCCAGTCGGGCTGAACCAACAGGTGGGTTCTAGTCTTGTGATGCTTGGGGACTTAGGGGCACCTGGGGTCCTTTTCGCCATGGCCCGGGGTGACCGATGCAGAGGTGGCTTTAATTGTCGGGTTTTCTTACAGGGAGCAGTCGCGGTACAGGGGGCCTGCATGCAGAGGCTGCAGGTGATGTCTGAGGGTCCATGAGGGGCAAAACTATGGTGGACCCGAGCTGTGGACTCGAGCTCTGGAGGGCTGGGGGACCCTGTTGAAACAGTTGATCCACTTCAACTCAGGCCGGGGGCGATAGGTGCAGTGGTTGCTTAAGGTGTCAGGTTTTGGTGTTTTTGGAGTCCTCAGTCTTTGCTTCGGAGTTCCTGCAGGATGCAGGAGAACAGGTCCGCTGTTCAGGGGAGGTCTTGGGTCTTTATTGAAGGCAGGCAGTCCTCCCAGGGTTCTGGAGTCAACAGCTGCAGGACGAGTCAACTTTGGTGCAGTTTTGAGGAATGCAGACAGGCCGGAGGGGCTGGTACCAGGT
The DNA here is from genome assembly GCA_963921515.1 of Calotriton arnoldi. Taxonomy (NCBI): domain Eukaryota; kingdom Metazoa; phylum Chordata; class Amphibia; order Caudata; family Salamandridae; genus Calotriton; species Calotriton arnoldi. The sequence goes on from CAWUFW010003563.1 coordinate 165,500, forward strand.
CAATGCTTCTTCTCTCCTCTTGCAGCTCTTCGGTGTCCTCTCTCTTAATAGGTCGTCAGGATCTGCTTCTCTGGTGCCAGGGACTCCCCTAAATACTCAATTTTGGGGTATTAGTGGAGTGTAGGGGAGTGTAGTGTAGTAGCCACATATATGACCACTTCCTATGGGAAGTGGACATAACCCTGTCCCAGATTTCCTAAGTATGCCATCACAAAGATGGCTACTTCTGAAAATTCGGCCACCTCAGTTTAGCCCATCTTAGGGGTAGTACTAACCTGACTAGCTATTTTCCTGCCTGTCCAGGTGCCAAAGGGGTCTGGACAAAGGGGTTGGCTTACTCTCCTGTGAGGGGAACCAGATTCGCATTCCCAAGGGAGCAGCTCTTTTGAAGCTTGCCACCCAAGTAAGGCTAATCAGCTGGTCATCCTGGCGGAGGGGGTGTTACAACCTCTTCCCGCCAGGCTCTTGTTCAGAGTCTCCTGAGAGCGAACAGCTCTCACCCTAGGAGGTCAGAACAGTGTCTTGGGTGGCAGGATGGCAGAGACAAGTCAGGGAGCACACCAGAGGCTGGTAGGTTTTCAGGGTGCACCTGTAAGGTGCCCTCTGGGTGCATGTATCGATAAATCCATCACTGAAATCAGTGTGGGTTTATCAATATGAGATGTTTGATACCAAACATCCCTATCTTCAGTGAAGCCGTCATGTAGCTGGGGAACTCGTTTTCACCAGTGTCCAGCACATGTCTCAAAATGGATTCCTGGTCACTTGTACTGGTAGTAATAGGACTGACCAGCACAGGGGCATATCTGCTCATGCAGGTATGCCCTCACATGTAGTATTAAGCACCCTACCATAGGGCTATTAGGCCTGCTGTAGGGGTGACTTGCAAATACTATATGCAGTGGTACGGGACATGGCACACAAGCCTGTGTGACGTGTTTTCACTTTTGCCTGCACGAAGACACGTGTTTGCGTTGGCAGCACTGTATGTGCCTGGTGAGGGGTCCCTTACGGTGGCATAATTCATGCTGCAGCCCTCAGGGACATTCTTTTGTACCTCAGGCCCTAGGTACAAGGGGTACCACTTACTAGGGACCTACAGAGGGTGCTAAAGATTTTGCCAATTGTACAGTTTTGTTCTGACACTGGGGACTTGGTTAGCAGGGATCCAGTGAACTTCCAGTTGAAATCACATCATGTACCAGGCAAAAAGTGGGTGTGACAATGTAAAAAAAAAGGGGGGCTTTCCTACAGTAGCCTAATTAATTCTGGGTGTTATAGCCTTGTTTTGCTTCCACTAAACTAATCAGACTAGCACATCTGAAATCAGTGATTTGTAGATGAAAAGTACAAGGTTAGAAACAGTGCCCGTAGTGATGCACAGTAAGGTCACTCTGCACAAACGCCACCCATACCAGAAGTGCAGGCATGACTGCATCTTACAGACCTGCACACATGCGCCCAGTGAGATGCAGGTTTCTGTGCTCTTCTGCTTGAGCAGACTTGTACTCCAATGATAGATTGTCTATTTGTTTCTTCTGCCCACAGATGGTTCCATCACAAAAAAAAGCTCGAGATCTGTGCATCTAAACTCCCCGGCCCCTTCTTGGTTTGATCGTAGTCTCCAAAGTCACCCTGCAAGGTCACCTCCTCCTCGCTCTGCAAGAACACCATCCACTAATAGCCAGTACACATCAACTCAGTGTGAGTAGGATCCAAAGGGTAGAATTGGCTGGGTTTGATAGAAGGACCAATGAGGCAGGACCAGCACGCAATGTAAGACCAAGGGAGTTGCCAGAAAGTTAAAATAGCCCCTCTTGAGACATACTTCTTATCACATCAAGCATGCAAAGCGAGCAGGCCAGCCCCCCTTACATGAATGTGTTTCACCCTTTCATCTTCTGTCCATCAACCTATCATTCATTCATTCACCATTGCATCTATTCGTCCATCCATCCATTCTTCACTTTTCCATCCACCCACCCATTCTCTATTCAAACATATCTTTATCCATCCAGTAATCAATATATTCATGCATCTGTCCTTATGCCCATCCATCCATTCATACTTTTCCATCTGACAATCTTCATTCACTCTTTCACCTGCCGATACTTTCGCTTTTCCATCCAGCTTTTCACCCTTCCATCTAGCATCCTTTCACCCATCAGTCCTACCTTTCAGCTTTTTTCTTTTCATGTTTCATTCCTTCCTATTCCCCTTTCTTCCTCCTATGCTTTCTTTTCCCTTTATCTCTACCCACCTTCTTCTCGCCTCAATATTTTTTCTTTCTTTTTTTTTCTCATGCGCTCATTTTTGATTTCTTTTAATTTGTTCTCTTTCTCTGTTGCTTTCACTGTGCATGCCAGCCCACAGGCCACCACTCTTTCATCCCCATCAGTGTCATTTATTAGCTTTTTGTCTGCAGATATTAGAGGCCCTAAACAACTTTTTAACACCTCATTGGGGACCAGTACATCACCCGACTGGGCCTAGTGGCAGCCTCCGCTTAAGCTGGTAGAATGGGGGTTTCTCTATGCCACTGTGTAAGACAACTACTCACTTTAGCCTGTGAGATTTCCTGTACTGGCTTAGTCATACTCTTAGACGCACACACTCTTAGGTGCACACTCTTAAGCACACACACTCTTAGGCGCACACACTCTTAGGCGCGCACACTCTTAGGCACGCACACTCTTAGGCACGCACACTCTTAGGCACGCACACTCTTTAGTACACACACTCTTTAGTACGCACACTCTTTAGTACGCACACTCTTTAGTACGCACACTCTTTAGTACGCACGCTCTTTGGCACGCACGCTCTTTGGCACGCACACTCTTGGGCGCGCACACTCTTGGGCGCGCACACTCTTAGGCACACACTCTTGGTCTCAGTCTTAGGCACACACTCATAGGCACGCTCTTAGACACACTTATGGGGTACTCAATGGAATCTGGAACAGCAGACCTCACCTGTGTGGTTCTATTATTATTGATCATACCTAATAACACAGCACTGGTAAGCATCTTGCAGGAAGCAGAAGAAAAGAAACAGGAATTGATGTTGTAGGCTATGCCTTTATAAGGGTGTAGGTAGGTCTTCTGGGTTACTTATGAGGGAGTACTGTCGCTTAAAAATGTTGGTAAAATGTATCAGGCTGGTGAAGTAGTTCTGTGCGGGAGCAGAGGCCTCATGAGAGAACAGCTGCATATCCAGGGTCACTGGAGTTATGTGTTTCTGAGGTCACTGAGTTTCCCCGCATAATAATGGCTGTACCTCATTTGCCAAATAATCCTCCAGTTGTCAAAAGTATAATTGTCAGAAAAAACCAAAGAGAGAGCAAGGACTGTTAAGTGGGACCGTCCCTGTCTATATATATATATCTATATATATATATCTCAAAACCAACTTAGACTGACCCAGAAGTGGTGGCTCTGTAATGCTTGTCGTGCCAGGCACCACTAGGGTTTGTTAGAAGAACCCTCACCCACCAACCTAGTTGGTGGCATGCTTCATCATCGGGTTTCCAGCTGAGTAGCCGAATGCTACCCAGCTGTGCTTCAACGCCTGATTGAGGACCAAGAGAGGCGGAATATCTAACAAAAAAACATGCCAGGGTGCCCATACTTTACTTTCTCCCGAAGGTACACAAGGACGCAACTAATCCACCGGGCCGCCCAATTGTTTCTGGGTGCGATTCCATTTTGGAACCGCTGTCCAAGTACGTAGACGTATTCTTAAAACCATTCTTGCAGGAAGTCCCATCTTACCTACGCGATACCATGGATTTTATTAACAAGATCGAAGGTTTTCCTTTTGATCCGGATACCAACCTATTAGTCACAATGGATGTGTCATCATTATACACACAGATTCCCCAACAAGATGGCCTTGATGCGATGGAAGTATTCCTGGAAGCAAGACCCAGACCCCATCGGGTGCCGACGGAATTCATCCTTAAATTGGCATCTATCTCACTGAGGAGGAACTTCTTTAAATTTGACAATTAATTTTTTATCCAAGTCAAAGGCGTAGCCATGGGCTGTCCTTTTGCGCCTGAGCTGGCAATCCTGTACATGGCGAAATATGAAGATCGATTTGTGTATCACAACAATCCATACAGTGCATACTTAAAACAGTGGTACAGGTATATTGATGATATTTGGTGCCTGTGGGAGGGGCCCGAAAACATCTTACAAGAGTTCCACACATGGCTTAATGACCGCAGCCCAGATATTAAATTCAGCCTTGAATACAGCAAACACAGTCTTTCATTTTTGGATGTGAGTGTGAAAATTTCACTCAGTGGTTTGATTACCACATTACATACAAAACCCACGGACAAAAATAATGCCCTACACTACAGAAGCTACCATCCCAGAAACCTTAAGAACAATTTGCCATTTGGGCAATTTTTACGCATAAGACGTAACTGTTCGAGAAGGGAAGACTATGAATTACATGCTGAAGCACTCGTCAACAAACTCTTGGAAAGGGGATATCCCAAGAAACTGTTAAAACATTCTCTCAAAAGGGCATGGTTCACCCCCAGGGAACATTTGTTAACTAAGAAAAGTAGACCACCGACTGACCGCATTGTTTGTGTTTCCACGTTTGGGCCCTACACACAACCTGTGAAGAAAATTATATGTAATAACTGGCATTTGATTGAAGGAACCATTCCCAACATCGGGCCACCACTCTTCGCTCTTAAAAAAAACAGGAGTATTGGTCAACAAGTTGCGAACACAGCAGGCCAACAAAGAAAACCAGCAACGCTTTGCAATATGCTAAATCTTCCACCTGTGCAAGGGCATCATAAATGTGGAACATGTTCAGCTTGTAATTCAACCACAGAAGGATGCACCTTCACTGACGGCCAAAGACACTGGCAGCACAATGAATTTACAAATTGCAAATCCAAAATGGTCTACGCTGTGACATGTCCGTGTAAAAAGATATATATTGGAAAAACATCCCAAGAAGTGCGAAATCGTATTGTGCAACATCGTTCACGATTGAAAAATAAGATCCTCACTGCCCCAATGGTTGAACATTTTACAACTCTAAACCACAGATTTGATGATTTTACATGGACTGTATTATCATTGATAATTAAGAACAACGAAAGAGGCGGCGATCCGGAAGTATTACTGGCACAGAGGGAGGCATTCTGAATTATGAAATTCAACACGGCACTGCACGGCCTCAACGAGTTGTCTGAAGTCACAAAACTCTAAAAGGCAACAGTCTGAACACACATGGACTTCATGTCCCACAATGCCCGGAGGCGCCTGACCTCTCAGTTCCCCTTCCAGGTTGTGTTAAAGGAACCAGTGTTGCAATGGCCTCATTGCTGCCGGTTTGGAAGCAGAGTAGCATGTTGGATTGATATTTCCTGCAGTATAGAGAAAGAATTACAGGCAAGTGACACGCTGCCACTGGGAGAGGAATAATTGCACACATTCATTCAGAATATTACCGAAATGATGTTTCCCTTTTATAGGAAACAGATACGATTTGGGAGCAGCTGCTGTTTAAAAGCGTCTGCATCAATTATGGATTTTTTCGATTTTAAGGTAACAGTGCAGCTGAGTTAGTTTGGCATTGTCACGCAGCACCATGCGCTCACTGAATTCTTTTCTCATAGAGCGCTCACAGTCATTCCATTCATTGTTTGCAGGTAATGGACTGACACCACTGAGTTGTCCCACACCTCACATACATTTGAAGGTAGGAGCTCTTCCCTTTGGTCCTCTGGTGCACGAAGAGCTGTCCCATTCAGTACATTTAATTGCTAATGCCCTAATGTTTAACCCTCTAGCTTCGATCACAATATAAGATTTGAAGCAACGTTTCTGGACATCAGTTCCTGTGGAACAACTCCACACCACAATTAAGGTACCTAAAATATTCCCTGTCCGTAAAGTAATGGTGGTACACTGGGGTGTCAGAATGAAAACCAACAATATTTCTTTTAATTTTGCAGAGCCAAAATACCAAGTCCAAGTCCTGAAGAGAATCCCGGATTTGTTAGGGATTCGAAACGCGTTGGCTTTGAGTATGGGGGTCTGTTGATGGGGTGTGTCATGAGGAATGTTAAATAATATTTCCCTCAGCAGCTTCTGACAACACCCACCAGTAGGTTAGGTATCCCCATCCTCTCACAGGCAGGACAGGAAACATGTGTTGCGAAAATGAGTAACTGTCCGTCTGGTGTTAATATGAATGTAGGACTGTTTTAATTTCAGGCTGCCACACATGAGCTATTGATGTTTTTCTTGTGATTATTGATTTGTTTTCAAAAACGTTCCATATATTATTATTTTTTCTCACAAATTTTTTTTTGCACTATGTAAATGTTGTATATAGTTCTATTTCAAACGTTTTTGAATTGTGCGATTTACTAATGTGGTGTTTCTTTGAAAAGACATGCTCTATTGATTTATGAATGTCTTTGTTGAAATATCAAAAATAAGCGAAATAAAGCTTGCAAACTTTGGAATTAATGGTCTAAGGTTTATCACAACTCTAATCAAAATAACCCCCCAGACATCCTGTTTGCTTATTTCAACGCCTGATTACAGCGGAGCAGGATTTTTGGTTTGTGTGGTGAGAATTAAAAATACCTCTGGGAATCCGTACTGATTGATAATTTATTGCCAGCGACCCAGGGAATACTAAAAACAGAGATGTGAATAATCTATGAAAGACTAATAATTGGTCTTTATTGTCCTGTTGGTCAACATGTTTCAGCCTTGTTAAAAATTATAAGGCTTTCTTCAGGACCACATTAAAGTGAAGGGGTGATGAAAAAGTGAAAGTGGTAAAAATTATGCCACGTGTTTTTTTGTTTTTCAGCACACGCCCTAAGGTTTGCTGTGCATGCTGTGGTGCGACTGTACTTACGGGTCCACTGCTAGAAATTGCTTGAGCTACGGGAATTGATATGGTATCATCCTGATCCCGAGGAGACCGGAGTAGGTGGATTCGCGGGCGCTCTCCCTTGAAGAATGTTTGACTATAGGGAGACGCCCCTCCCGGGACCAGAATAGCTGCGCAATTCCCGTAGCTCAAGCAATTTCTAGCAGTGGACCCGTAAGTACGGTCGCACCACAGCATGCAAAAAACACGTGGCATAATTTTTACCACTTTCACTTTTTCATCACCCCTTCACTTTAATGTGGTCCTGAAGAAAGCCTTATAATTTTTTAACAAGGCTGAAACATGTTGACCAACAGGATAATAAAGACCAATTATTAGTCTTCATAGATTATCCACATCTCTGTTTTTAGTATACCCTGGGTCGCTGGGAATAAATTATCAATCAGTACGGATTCCCAGAGGTATTTTTAATTCTCACCACTTCACCAAACACACCAAAAATCATGCTCCGCTGTAATCAGGTGTTGAAGCACAGCTGGGTAGCATTCGGCTACTCAGCTGGGAACCCGATGATGAAGCATGCCATCAACTAGGTTGGTGGGTGAGGGTTCTTCTAACAAACCCTAGTGGTGCCTGGCACGACAAGCATTACAGAGCCACCAGTTCTGGGTCCGTCTAAGTTGGTTTTGATAGAAAAGTATAATTGTAACAGATCAAAAGTCACTCAAATATACAACACCACACATGGTACTGCATAGTGGCAGACCCTTTGCAAGATTAGCAGATCGCCTTGTAGTTTCTAGTTGCTGTATTCAGATTTTAAACTGGTACTGAAACTTTGGACCAGACCGGCTTAACTATTATTAAAGTGACAGAATAGTGAAATAATAGTTGCAGAGTTTGCCACATTAAGGCGCACGATTTGCCCTTTCTTTGCTGCATAATACAATCAGTTCTACCACATAATTTGGCCTCCATTTGCCACTTTTGCTCACTGTAGGCTTTCGGTGTTTCAGTTAGGGGAAAGTGGGGGGTTCCGGGTCAGTTTTCCCTGTGGTTGGAATCCACATTCTTCACTCTCGTGTGCAGAATGCTCGCCTGTCAGTGACCTTCGACTAGGTCATCAGGACACACATCCCATAGTCCCTGGATTACAAGTCTTTGCTTTCAGAAGGGTTAATCCAATTGGTTCAACTGAATTTAATGAAGATGCTGAATCCCAGAATGCACTGTTCTAATAATCAAAGCCCAGGGCTGGAAACAATGTCCTGATAACATAAAATCATCTTGTAGCAGCCTGGGGTGTGTGTTCAGGTGCGCCTTGGCCTGAAAGGTTTCTGAGGAAGGGCAACGTGAGAGACATACATTGGGATGTTCCCCAGGGATTTTGATTTGTCCAGGCTCCCAGCAAATACCCAAACTTTTAGGTCTAGCCTAATGTTTTAAAAATAATGAGTAAACAAATATGTATACAAACGGGCTTTCAGTCAGTCTTCGTCATCCATTGGTTTGATCAATTGTCATTCAGATTTTGTGTTCACACACCATACAGCACATGGCAGTGGGTTAGACCACTAAAGCTATTTGGCTCGCTACACTATGAGTCATCACATTCTGCTTGTGGCCAAGTGCCTAAAACATAGTCCGCCCCAGCGCTGGTGTTTTTGTAGTTTATTTTTGCAATGTCTCTTGTTTCACTTTCTTTTGGATCTCACATTGAGACACCAGCATTTTTACTTTTTTTGTGTGATTAATTTTACTCTTTTCATGCCTATTGCGTGTTTGTGATAAAAAAAAATAAAACACTTGAGTGCTTGCCAAAGACTGACAACTTGTCTTTGCCAAAGCTTGTTTTCATGCCAATTGTGTGTTTGTGATAAAATAAGAAAACCTTTAAGTGCTTGTGAAAGACTGACAAATTGACTTTACCAAAGCTTGTTTTTCCAGATCTCTTTCAGTCTATTGGCCCAACGTAATGTGAATCTTTCAGTCGCACTGACTTTTGTCCGACAGCCCGCTGCGTTCTTGAATTTCAGGTACTCATTGCGGGCTGGATTGTTTGATCGCATGCATGCTAAGTCCTGGTAGTTCAAATCAAATTACTTTATTCTGCTTTTGCAAAAAACCATGAAAGTCAAATATACAATATAGGTACCAAAAAACCTGTAGTTAAAAATCTCTACCAAATGACGTTGAATGCGGCATACAAGAATAAAATATACTGACATAATGTATGTGTATAATATATGTTTAAAAAGGAATAAAAAAGACATACATAAAACTAGTATAAAGTCCTGGTAGTTAAAAAAAGACTACGACTGGCCAAAGGTGTCAAACATGACATGAGTAGGGGTGGGCGGAATTTGCGTAGTCGCGCTACGCAAAGTTCCGCGAAACAGTAAAAAATCTCCGCGAGCACGCAAAAGTTCCGCGAACACGCGGAATTGCTTGTTCCGCCCATTCGCGATGCTTTTTTCCTGTTCGCGAACGCTGTTTGCGTGCTCGGGGAGAAATATCTCGCGAAGGCGCATTTTGAAAGCGCGAACAAGCAAAAAATTCCGCAAAGCCGCAGAGTTTTTGGCAATTCCGCGTTCTCCGCGGAACACGAAATTACCCAAATTCCGCAAGTGGAACGGAATTTACCGCCCAGGCCTAGACATGAGATCACTTGACAGTGAAATATTTTCACGTGTCTGTCCCTTTAAAGGAAACATGTCGCCAAGATAAAGCAGAGCATTGGATTGCATGGGTTGCCTGGTTTTCAGCTAGGCGTTTGCTTTTATGTGTGACTATTGCTTAAGCTGTGGCGCACTCTTTGCCTTAATAGAGCCGCATGGGCAGGAAGAAATATTTCTGAAACTGTAGCCTTCTTAATGTTAGCAATACATATTCCTAGTCAACGGATATCAGAAAAAACAATGTACCATTTGGGTTTTGCTATTTTAAAGATGTTTGTATATTAAATGAATAACAGGCATGTAAATAATGCACATTAATAAAACAAGGTTTGCTGCCTAAGTAATATGTTTCATTATTACCTAACTCAAAACTCAATGACCTTGCTTTATCAGTTTTAACAGAATGAAAGGTTTTATCTGAGCTGCCAGAATTGGAACCAGTGATTTGAAGCTCACTCATTCAATCACTTACATTAGGACAGTCCTGCTGGCTACAGAACCTGCAGGTTTTACCAATTCTATGCAACAGATACATTAACCCCATGAGTTGATTTATTGTGATTGAAATCTATGACCACCATGTTACCTTCTGATCTCAGTAGCCAGGGCCTTAACCCAATGAGCATGTTAAAGATATTGAAATAGGGTTTTAGGGAAATGTCCACTGTGAAGAGTTTACTGAAGCGCTGCTCTGAGTATTTCAAATGTCCTCCACTTCAAAATCAGACCTGTTCTCTCCTTCCCGTCCAGCCTTAAACAGCACCGCTTTATGTGACGTCAGAAGTGCAGAAGTCCTTTGTCCGCTATAAGGCCATGCTTGGTGTGCCCCTCCGGGTCGCAGAATAAGCTCTGGCCCTCTCATTGTCAGGGAGAGGCCTAGGCATCTGTGCACATGGTTCTGGGTCTTACATAACAGCGGTACTTTACACCAGACAGATCAGTAGGCCACAATCTCCCTGACACAGATAACAAGCATTTGCAATGCAATAGGTCTCGCATTTAAGTGAGTTTAAGCTATTGGCATTGTAAATGACAATGCCTCTTATTTATGTTTTAAAAACCAAAACATAAATAAAAGGCATTGGCATTTACAATGCCAATAGCTCAAACTCGCGTAATTGCGAGACCTATTGCATTGCAAATGCTTTTTTTTGTCTCCTGACTCCTGCCTGCAGAGAGGAATCCTGGGTATATCGGAGTACCTGAGAGCTCTAAATGAAAGGGGGGCGGGAGGGGGGGAGAAAGCAAGTGGTGTTCCTGAGGTGTGGGCAGGATCTGGTAGTAATAGAGCAGGGTAGGAAGCAAAAAAACAGCTCTGGAAAATATTTTAATACTACTCCTAGATTGCACGGAGCTTGTGAGTTTAACCCTCTCTTGAAGGGCTTGGGATGATTCCCATCAAATACACTGTCCTCAAAAGTGGGCAGTCTTAGACGAGACATTTAAAAATCATTTCAGGAGCAGAGTAATAGTTGTATTTGTGATTTTTAAAAAAAAATTATTTAAAAAATAAATCGCAGCAAGATTTTTCTAAAAAAGCGGTTACCAAATACAGCCTATGAGTCGGGAAATATTCTAATTGCAGCTCTCTGGCAAGGATCCCGCGTAGGAAATGTTCTTAGCCTGCGGCTTCAGGCATGCTTAAAGAGTGGAACCCCTGGGCCATCCCATAATGACAGGCAGGAGGATCCCAGCACCAGTGTGTGCATGGGAGTGTGAACACTGAGCATCACTCGAAGCTGCAGGGCCCGACTTATACCGGGTGTAGCGATTCAGAGGTCGGTGACAACACTAAGGGCCCGATTCTGATGCGGGTTGGAAAAGCTTCCCGACCGAATCGGTTGGGAAATGGTTTCCGACCCACTCGGATCGGGAAAGTCCAACCGGCAGAGTAGGATGCATCCGGATGTTTCCAGATACGATTTGGTTGAACTCCCATTGACTTCAATGGGAACATTTGTTCCTAACCGCATCAGAATTGGGCCCTCGGTCGGGAAGACACGTTCCCGATCCGATTTGGAAGGAGCAAATGCCGTTAGGAGGCCTTCCTAACCGCATCAGAATCAGGCCATCGGTCGGGAAGCTTTTCCAACCCGCATCAGAATCGGGCCCTAAATGTGCAGAAATGCAGCGCCTCGATTACACCAATCAAAGTTTGTGTAAGGAAAGCACTATAACCTATGTTGACTTCATGGTGTCCTTGTACAAGTACAGTTGGAGTGACGTCAATACAGATTCTCGTGCTAATCGAAGATTTACTCGAGCAATAATGCCAAAAGAAAGGGAGAGAGCAAGAACGCCAACATTACCACTTGAACTCACTTAAGGAAATGCTCAACTCATTAAAATACATAAATAAATGTATAACTTAGTGGATTATGCCCCCCTAGGCGGAAACTATAACCTTTCTGTATGTACTGCGGTGCCCGAGCAACCTTTGGCCGATGACCGGTGGAGCTGTCCCACGCAGCTATAGAGGAGTTTGGCTCTGGTTCACCCCTTGGCCGTCACCTACCCAGCTGGATGTCGGACACTGTTTTTCCTCGTCTCCCCGCTGTGCCTCCTATACCCTCCCCCTCCTCTTCCCTCCATTATTCTCCTCTACCTCCCCTATTCCTTCTTGCTCTCCCCTATTCTTCTCTCCCCTTGCCTATTTTTTCCTCATGTTTATGCTATGCTTTTGTTCTCATGTAATTCCTGTAACTAAGCTTCAGTAACTGATGTAACTTTGTAACCATGTTCTGAAACAATGTTTCTTCCTCATGTAAAGCGCTCTGATACCTCCGGGTCTAGCCGGCGCTATATAAAACTCAATAAATAAATAAATAAATAAATTCCCATGGGACTGTAGAAACGTTACTTCCTGTTCTTTAAATGTTGTCATGGAGATCGACTTTACCCAGTGAGCAAGTTGCAAGGAAAATAAAGGCGCACAACAGCAATAAGGAGTAAGCTCCTGCGCTGCCTATAAAAATAAAACGAAGGGAAGGGGCGCTGCCGCTAAAGTTAAAGCGTGCTGTGCTTGTAAAAAATAAATAAATTACATAGATTATAAGGAGAAAGTTGAAAGGAAAATAAAGGCGTGCAGCCGCTATAGTTACAGCGTGCCGTGCTGCCAAAATAAAACAAGCATTGACCGCGCGGCCGTGAAAGTAACGCGACCCGCGGCCGTGAAAGCAAAAGTGATGGCAGGGACGCGCTCTGTGGTGGGGGAGGGGCAGAGCGAGGCGCTTGGGAGAGCAAGGCTTAATGAGCCATGAAAGCCACATGGCTGCTGCGCGCGTGCACGCGCTCGTGAACGCAAGTTTGAGGCCAGGAAAAGATTGTGGTAGCACTTTGAAAAGCCACTAACTAAATGTCTCGCAGTGCAGCGCATGCGCTGGCTCAGCGAGACCTAAAAAGGTCTAATCACATGGTACATCATTAAACAAGGTAGGCTGTCACCACCATGGTTATGTTATGAACCCTTAACAGGGACAGTAGTCCTCTGTTCACTGAGAGAGCGTGTTCAGTGCACCCCTCCAGGTCACAGGACAGGTGCCAAACCTCGTAAACTCAGGAATAGGTCTAGGCCTCTGTGCACATGCTAGATTAGTGACACCAATGACAAAACAAAACATCAGTGTGCCTGATTCACATGCAGTCACGTATTCTGGGAAGGGCAGCACGTCTGCACCATGCAGGGGACATTACTGTCATAACACAAGGCAGGTGCTCCAGTGGCAGCTGGCATCCTCGGAGAGTGGCGGGGCGGGCGAATAGTAATAGCAGCTTTGGGCAAATGGTAAGAATAATAACAATAATAGCATTGGTATTACTGCTGGATGACAACAACAACAATCATCATCATCTTCATCAATGCCACTGACAAACGTAAAGGTATGTCTTCTCCTCTGATGGACACATAGGGGGTCAGGGGGCACACCTCGGCTGAGGGAAGCCCTGGGGCTGCCCCCGGCTCCAGACACATACATCTGTGCTCTTCTGGCCCACTTGAGCCGGGTGTTACAGCTCTCTCCGCCTCTGCATCGATTCACCTATCTCTTTATTCAGCCCCAATATCCACGTCCTGCTTTTACAAACGCAATATCAATTCTCCATGAATGCGAGTCATTATTCCTGGGCTCACGGTCCGCTGGCCCCTTCCCAGCTGGCGTCAGAGGGTGTCAGATTACTGTGTGTGCTTCTGCTCAGAGCTGTCAACACCAACCCCCACCCTTCCAACAGCTCAGGCGGCGGGACCTACTGCCATACGAGGCACCACGCTGCCTATGTCACCATAAGTCCAGCACTTCCAGTGACACCCTAAGGGGCCTGTCACCCGAGGGTCAGCGCTGCCTGTGACCCCCAGGCCCCCACCAAGCAGTGGCGGCTGGCACAGATCGGTGGTGGCCGGCGGGAGGGGGATAGGGGGTAAAGAAAAAAAATAAACGTACCACCTCGCCGCATCTCTCCACCGTCATCTCTCCCAGCACAGGAACAGAGCACGCAGGAAGCACCAAGGCTCCCCTAAGTCGATCAAAATGCTGCAATGCAGTGTTGTGATTGGTCTGAGCGCCGTGGTTCAGCACTCAGACAGGGAGTGGGACCCTGGGCATGTTCTCCACCCAGGCTGTAATGCAGCCTGGGTGGAGAACATGCAAAGTACGCATGACTGTTTAACCGGCCCAAGACAGCCGGCCAAACATTCATGCGCACTTACAGAGTGCCCACCACTCCTCCCCTTGCTCTGAGAGCAGAGCAGCCTTGCCCTGCCAAGCTGCCACAGGAGGCAAAAATAAAATGATAACATAGAGTTATTATCATTGTATTTTTCCTTTATTCACATTGCTGAAAAGCAGTGTGGCGACGCTCCTCCTCAATCCCTGCACAGGCTGTAGCCCTCCCCCCCCCCCCCCCAACATCGGTGCACACACTATCGCGTGCTACATGTATGGTGCAAAAAATAAATAAAAATCTTCTTACCTTGCACAAGACGTTCCACTCCTCGCTGCACATCCTCCTCGTTGCAGTCTGTGTTCTGGCGGGCCCCAGCCAACTTCCTTAGCCAATGCTGACTCTGCTCTCATGCTGGTAACCAACATGAGAGCAGGGCCAGGATTAGAGGGAGCGGCCTCTCTCGGCGCTTACGAGGGCAGTAGAGGCCTGGGCTTGGTCTAACCCAGCTGGGTTAGAGAGGTTTCAAAGTGCGCATGTCTGGCTGGTCGTCGCAAGGCGGTCAGTCAAAGGGACGTGCGCACTTTTAACTGAAGTGCCCAGAGACAGCCCACCTTCCTCCCTCTTTCTCTCACTTAGCAGGCCCAGCCCCGTCCTGACACCCTGTTTGGGACGGGTGGATGAAAAATAAAATAGTAATAAATTAACTTTATTACCATTTTATTTTTCATCTCTGTGGCTTTTGGGGACATTTTGGTTGGTCCTCTTTCTTTTAGCGAGGACAACACAGACCATGCTTACAAAACCAGTCAGTGCTGTGAGATCTTGGACTTGTTTGTACTGTTAACACTTGCGAACATTACAAACGTAAATAGTATCTTCTGCTTCCCTTCGCAGTTATTGCTCCACCGATTATGTACCCTAAAAACAAGGTAACACATGGATGTTAAATGGAGAAAGTGACATGAAATTGTGTGTGAAATCAAACAACTCTGACTGCTTGAGAGGTTCCACTCCTTGCTCGGTTTCAAGGTTTACACCTTAAACATCATATCACTGTAGAAACAATACGGCCTCTTACCAACAGTCTACACCATATGAAAATGCGAATCACAGTGCAACAAAATTGTTATACCAAGTCTGATGTGTTTTTCATTGTAATGGTGTCAATGGCAGCGTTATACCGTGTGTTTATCCCTAAGCACGTAATGCTGGTATTTTAGTAACAATGCAAATAGAGGTAGGAAATTCAATCTGTATACCTGCATGACCAGAACCATGTCTTTATTTTTTTTGTTTCTGTGTGTTCTTTTTGAGGTTTCACCTGCACAGGTGAAATCTCTTGTATTTAATATGTCTTAAAAGGGGCTCTTATCTGTTCCCGGTGTCCAATTACTGTGTTCA
Source organism: Calotriton arnoldi (assembly GCA_963921515.1). Lineage (NCBI taxonomy): Eukaryota > Metazoa > Chordata > Amphibia > Caudata > Salamandridae > Calotriton > Calotriton arnoldi. The sequence goes on from CAWUFW010003563.1 coordinate 181,123, forward strand.
TTCGTTTTTGTGTGGAACTTTTTTCTTTTGTTAACTTCTCCTGTCTGCACGCATTTAAGATATTTCCACTAAAGCTTTTCACACTGTTTAAGCCCCATTCACTGTCAAGATAAGATCTCTCTCCACGGAAAAGGCAGACAGTTTCTAACAGTATGCTGTAATGCTTGCTTTGTATTACTTAGTTGTGTAAAGCAGATGCTTTAGCCTTAGAACGTTTATGGCATTTCCTATTCATGTCTCAGTACCTTTCTTTGCACTTTGTGGGATTTCTTTTTTTAACTCAATCTATTTGGTCATTTTGATCAAATTCTAAATGTTGTAATAAACATTACACGTTAAAAATAAAGTTAATATACAAGAGCTATGCTATATTTTACTACTAAACAGGCAGTCACAAGTGCAGTTACTTTGCAGACAACAGGGCATGATTTGAATGGTGCAGCAGGTGCAGTAGCACCGGGCCCAAAAGTTGGTAAAACTTCTCTAAACACATATTATTGCTATTTTTGACTACTAAACAGGCAGTTACAATTGCAGTTACCTTGCAGTTAAAAGGGACTTGATTTGAATGGTGCAGCAGGTGCAGTGGCACAGGGGCCTAAACCTCCAGGGACCCCACTAAACCCAGATTACTGCTAAATTTTACTACTGAACAAGACAGTCACAAGTGCAGTTATCTAGCAGGCAGTAGGGTTATGATTTGAATGGTGAAGCAGGTGCAGTAGCACCAGCACCAAAACCTGTAGGTAACCCACTAAACGCAAAATATTGCTACATTTTACTACTAAACAGGCAATCACAAGTGCAGTTATCTAGCAGGCACTAGGGGGATGATTTCAATGGTGCAGGCGCAGTGGCACCGGGTCCAAAAGTTGTCAGAACTCCTTTAAACACCAAATATTTAACTACTGAATAAGCAGTCACAAGTGCAGTTACCTTGCAGGCACTAGGGTCATGATTTCAATGGTGTAGCAGGTGCAGTGACACCAGGGCCCAAAGCACTAGGAACCCCTCTAAGCACCAGATATTGCAATATTTTACTACTAAACAGGCAGTCACAAGTGCAGTTACCTTACAGGCAGTAGGGGCATGATTTGAATGGTGCAGCAGGCGCAGTGGCACAGTGCCCAAAAGTTGTCAGAAATCCTCTAAACACATATTATTGCTATTACATCAATTAATTCTATTATTTCCCTCTTTCATTTAATTTTTCAAAATTTTCCTATTACTTACCCGCACTATACCACTAGTAACAGCACTATATCTTGCCTTTTTCTACATAAACAAGTCATAACACTTTAACAGACTTTATGTAACTTATATTGTACAACTACCCAGAAAGCTACAACTTACAACAAAAAATAGCTACTAATTAATCACATAGGCGAAACCTAATGCATTTACAAATGCTTGTTTATGTTTTTACTGCTGCCATCACTGTTTGAAGGAATGTCACGGCAGAGCTTATTCGTAACCTGAAATATGGATTTTGCGTTTCTCTCTCTCTTTTTCCATGGATTTATTAGTGTTAATGCTGCTGTTTTACTTTAGCTACTCAGTGCAACTAACTAAGGCAGCAGAGTTGAGGAACTTGAGCAGTGGGTCTGGTGACTGAGTGCCAAATGTACCAGGTTTGGAGTTTGTGTTTGATCTCCTGGTCACAGGTTGAAATACCAGTATGTCTGCCAAGCTTTTATCCTTCTGAGGTTGTTAAAATGAGTGCAATTAAGTTGAATAACAATGAATATCTGATATTCAGGTTATTGTGTAGTGTATTATTTATTTATTATTTGAAAAGTTTTATAAAGCGCGAACAAGACCCAGAAAGGGTATCAGAGCGCTGTGCAAAGAGGACAATTAGCTTTGCCGTGAGGAGACAGTAAAAGTTCAATACAAAAAAGGTAGCATAGGATGAACCCGGTGAAGGCCCTACTAGACGAGGCTGTGCAGTTTAAGCAGCGCACTACTCCCCGAGAACGATACAGTACATTTCGAATAGAGTACATATTTCAGACCATTTAGAGAAAATGATTGTCAGGCATACATTCCAATACACAAAGTAAAAATGATTGTCAAGCACTCGAGGGAAGTGATTATCACATGACATAGAAGCTATTGCTGCTGAAGTTCTTCCAAAAGTAGCCATTTGACTTGTTTCTTGAATGAGGCAGTTGAGGGGTTGGCTCTGATTTCCGTCGGTAGGGCATTCCAGATTCTTGGAGCCAGCCCTGAGAAGGTGCGATTGTAAGTTCTTTTTTTGTTGAATTTAGGTGGTTTCAGGGGTAGGGTATTGGAGCTTCTTAAGTTTCGACTGGAACCAGAGAGCTCGAGTTTCTTTGCCAGGTAAACTGGGCTATTGAAGTGTATAGCTTTATGTGTCAGACAGGCTATCTTGAAGCGGATCCTTGCTTTAATTGGAAGCCAGTTAAGTTGAATTAAGTCAGGTGTAATATGATCATGCTTTCTGGAGCCTGTGATTAGTCTGGCAGAGGCGTTCAGAGTAGCTCTTAGCTGAGCTAACCTTGCTTTAGGAAGCCCTGCTAGGGTTACTAAGCCATATTCTACTCGCGAGATAACAAGGGATTGGACTGATGACTGGATGTCCTCGGGAGGTAGGAAAGGTTTGATTTTCCTGAGAGTGTTGAGCTGATGATTGGCACTCTTAGTAGTGGTACTGATGTGTCCTTGCATGTTTAGAAATGTGTCCAGGGTGACACCTAAAGAGCAAGCGGAGTCCACCACGTGCAGAGATATTTTTGATCCAGTGTTGCGTTGGGGACTCCTTGTTGTGGGGTGTAATCAGGAGAAATTCTGTTTTGAGGGAATTTAGTAACAGAGGGTTATGTGTTAGCCATTGTTGAGTTTTTTGGAGCGCTCCATTAAGAGTTTTAATGTCATCTGGAGACGAGATCTACAAATACAGTTGAGTATCGTCCGCGTACATATGGTATTGAATGTTTGACCCGTTCAGAATAGCAGTTAGCGGTTCCATGAAGAGATTGAAGAGCGTGGGCGAGAGTGTAGATCCCTGAGGTACCCCAATAGTGACCGGGGTGCTAGCAGCCAAAGATAGGTTGACTTTGATTCTCTATGTTCGGTTGTGCAGGAAGGAGGAGAACCAGTTTAAGACCGGGCCAGATAGCCCCATCCTATATTGCAGAAGGTTAATAAAGTTATCATGTTTGATAGTGTCAAAAGCAGAGGACAAGTCCAGAAGAATTAGAAGACAAGGCGTATCTTGGTCCAGAGCTCTCAAGGCGTCATCCACAATGTGCGTTAGGGCTGTTTCAGTGCTATGACCTGGTCTAAAGCCTGACTGGTGTCGGTCTAGCAGCTGAAATTTCTCGATGTGGTTGCATAGCTGGGTGTGAACGCATTTCTCGAGCAACTTCGCTAAAGACATGATGCTGGTGATTGGCCGGTAGTTATTGGGGTCTGTTAGGTCTGCATTGTGCTTCTTGGGGATAGGTGTGACTTGCCCCATTTTAAGGCAGTCGGGAATCCTCCCCTGTAAGAGAGATTGTTGGATGATCTTGGACCAGAGAGGCAGAATGGCCGAGTTGAGGTCTTTGAGCAGCATAGCGGGGAGTGGATCACTGAAATGGTTGGATGGTTTAAGAGATGCCAGTGAATGTGATACCTCCTCCAAGTCCAGGAGTATGAAGGTGTTCCAGCAGGCATTGTTTTTGGGTGTGTACTCTGTGGAGTAAGGCGGAACACTCACTGCTGCAGGTACTGTCAAACCCAGGGAGCTCAATGACAGCAGGTTAGCTGCGGCACGTTGTAGTTCCCGATCAATACTCCTAGACTTTTCCGAAAAGTGCGCTGAGAAGTCTTCTTCACTGGGACCAGCGGTTTTGATTGCAGGAGTAGGATTAGCCTGTTATTTGATGATATCAAACAGTTTTTGGGACGGTTTTAGTGCTGTCAAGCTGAGCTCTGAAATGATCTGATTTAGCCATGCAAATGTTTTTGTTATAAGAGCTTCTCTTCTTCCTTAACTGTTTGAGACTAGAGGTGGAGGGGGCATTTCTCCAACGTCTCTCAGAGAGCCTTAAATTGCGTCTTTCATCATTAAGGGCACCATTGAACCAAGGTTTGGATTGTTTGCAAGGAATCCTTTTGAGTTGCTTCGGGGCTGCAGAGTCGAGAATGTTTGTCAAGGTGTTGACTTAGTGATCTGTCAGCTCTTCCAAATTATTCATGTTAGTGGGAGGTTCTAGAAGATTCTTGCTCAAGTTGGTGAGGTTAGGGATGTTGATGTCTCTCAGGTTACGAGTCAGTTGCTTGTTTTTGAGCGGTTGACCTTGTCTGAGCAATACCTTTTCCTGGATGTGAAAATAGATTTGGTGATGATCCGACCAATCGCTTGGTACTATGTCATCCAGTTGAATGATGTGATCTCTAGCTATAATAAGGTCGAGGGTATCGCCCTTGGAGTGAGTGGGTCCGTTGCAAGCCTGTATATTGTTGAGGTCGGAGAGGAACGACTTAAGAGAGCTAACTAGTGTATCATTCGTGTCATTCCAGTGAAGGTTGAAGTCACATAGGAAGATATAGTTGGGGTGGAGGGCTTGAGCTAGCAGAGATGGATTCCATCAATTGCTCTACAAAGCGTAGGTTATCCCTGGGGGGATGATAGATCGAGTGAAGCACACAGACCATCTTGCCCTTGTTCCAGATTTCAGTGACTAGGACCTCACAGGAGTACATCATATCATTATGGGTCTGCTTCAGAACGAGGCCAGAACGATGGATGCAGGCAATGCCCTCCCCCCCCCCCCAGATTTAATAGATCTATTGCATCTGATAATGTCATAGCCAGGAGGAATTAAGATGTCAAGTATAGGGGAGGAGGAGTAATTAAGCCTCGTTTCCGTAAGAATCAGGAGATCTAATTCTTGTGATAAGATGAGTTCGGAGATATCCGCCGCGTGTTTCACTGCTGATCTGCAGTTGAGCAGCATCGATTTGATATGAGAGTTGGTGGTTGCTTCCACTTGGTGCGACGTGGCGATCTGAAGTAAGTTATCCCTATTCATGGATCTAAAGTTAACGCTAGGTTCTCTATCTGGATCAGAAGTGATAGTGGGTATGATGCTATTAGGATCCTCAAAGTCATTATATGAAAGTGAGAGAGCGAGCGTGTCCTCCTCAGACATCTGAGGTTGGAATCTAAGGGGTCTATCATGGAGGTTGGGAAGAGGGCGAGCGGGCCAGCGTGGGTTACTAGGCTAAGTCTCAGAGGACCTTTCCAATCCACTACTTAGAGTGGATGCTAGGGGCTTAGGGAGATCAGACCCCGGGTGTGGATGGGGTTTGCATAACTTCTCATTCTTCAATGAGCAGTGTAGGAGGGTCTGGAGGTTATCCTTTACAGTAAGGAGGTCCAGCTGCAGTTCAGCTAGTTTTTCTTCAATCCGGCGCAGGCTGTCACCGTCATGTACTCGCCCAGAATAGGAGGAAGGGAGAGTCCCTTTCTCTTCACAGTGCTTGCACGGGGAGATGGACACCGGTTTGTGCTCATTTATGGGCTCCAAGTGTGGGGTAGTATTGGCATAGCAGGTGTTAGGTATCTGAGCAGGGGGTTATGGAGAACACCTTTGAGTGTGCAAGTGGTGGGGCCAAGTGGACGTATCCTGTGCTAAGGAGGTAGGGATATATGATGCAGGAGTTCGAGGAGGGTTCATAGTAAGCGCAGGCCCTGATGTAGTGTCCAGTGTAATAGGTGAAGCGGTAGAGGAGGAGGGAGAACGTGAAGAGGTAGAAGAGGCGGGCGGACATACAGGGTTCGAAGGAAGGGTGCTGGGAGTTAAAGTTGTGTGCGGGGCAGGAGAGGCAATCCGTTTAGAGTTACTGGTACTAGGAGACGTAGTCAGATTAGAGTTACTGGGACTAGGACTAGGAGACGCAGTCAAAATAGGGTTACTGGGAGTAGGAGATGGGAAGCAGGTAGTGTCAGGGTTGGTATTGGTAACGTTAAACTCAAATGTGTTGCTGACGGTATCAGAGCGGGACAGCATGCAAGAGGTGGAGGGAGTACCCTCCGAGTGATTAGTAGCAGGCGGTTCCGTAGTGTAGGTCTGCCCTTGTCTTTTTTGTGATTTTTAAAATACTGCTAGCAAAGCCAATAGGTCTGGCTTACAAATGCAAACACAGTCATGCGCACATTCTATTTATTGTTAACCATCTCAATTTTACCCGCTTTATCAACATTGGAAGGATGAAAGTTTGAGTGAAAGTGTGAGTGGAGCCACTGGGTTGAACTTACACAAAAAGCATTTCAATATGGTTGCCTTTCAGCCCACCTGCATTCACTTGAAGGGGCAGCCATCTTGAAATCAAAGAAGGTCGGTGCTTTGCTTCCGAATGCGCCTGCCATCTTGGAACAATAAAACTATATTAAACAATAGCAAATGAAAAAGGATGGGGAACGCCATCAGCTCTGATGCCAACACCAAACCTACTGGCTATGTCAATGTGTGTTTTGAGAGTTCTTTTGTACGCTGTATTTATAAAAGACATGTAGGTCTGTTGTCTGTACATATGCGAGTATTAGCTATGTCTTTTTATGTGTGATTTGTGGCACTTAATAAGTATTAAGGCTACCCAAAAGAACACATTTTACCAAAAGATTAAATTGGGAAGCAGTTGGTATAGTATATTGACAACCTATGCATACAAGATGTGAGGTGTCTTGTTATTTATAAAGTGGAATAAATGCCCCAAGTTAACATCAGGAAGGAATGGTCCTCTACTTTGCGCACTACTTACTTTGTAAAAGAATAAGTCCTGCTCCCCAAGGCTCGGCTCAGGACTCTGCGGACAGTGATATTAAATGTTGGCGTGCTCAATACCAAGGCTGCGTATAGGGGTTAATCCCTTCCCCTGTTGATTTTTCCTCTCTTGCTCTCAGTCAATGTCTGATGAGGTAAAATAAGTGCAGGTCCCCAAAAATGACTGCTGGTGGGCCCTGCCTGCAAACATAGGCTCAAATTAAGCATTGATTGTGCACAGGCCAAGATGGAGGGTATTCTAAATAGAAGAAGTAACAATAGAGATGGAGAACCCCACCCACCCCCTTCACCCCCGCGGCCCCTGATAAACCTTTCTAAGTCTGGAGATTGATAGCAGACTCAACAGCCAAAATGAAGGGATGGCTTAGACTTATATGGAAACACCTAAGCAGCTTGTGGCCTGTTTTTGAGGCTCTGAGGGCCAAGCTGAGCACAATATAACAGCTCTTTCTTGGATCTAGCAATCAGTGCAGCTCACTCGGAGAACTTATCAAATTTCCTGGAATTCATGACAATTCATGCTGCCTTATTCTGAATGTGTTAAAGCTTGTAAATAGCTGACTAAGAAAGGTCAAATTAGCAAGCATTGGCATAGTTCTATCTAGAAATGATTCTAGCATTTACAGTAAAAGCTTTCAAGTGGCACAGAATAAAAATGTGGTTATTCTTGAATATCCTCAATTGTAGGTAACAGAATGCCACAGCTGTAACACCAGGATGAGACCGGTGGAAAGGCCATTGTTATATTCTTGTAATTCATTACAGTTAAGGGGGTAGTCTCTGTGACTAAATTACATAACACAACATGTGTATTTGTAAAGCGCACGTATCACCCAAGGGTCTCAAGGCGCTGAATAACAGATATATATTGTTACCCAATTCAATGGTACTCATTTTATCGACCTCAGATGGATGAAAGGCTGAGTGGACCCGCCGGGATTAGAACCTGTGACCATGAGGTTGAACACAGGCCCCTACAGTGGATGCATTAGTCCACTGCGCCACCAGACCCGGCATTAAATTAGGCCTTACACTAGCATTTAGCAAGTGATGCTTTTTTAGTAGTTTAGAAAGCTGGTGAGCCAGAGCTTCTCACCAATTTTAGTGACTTTTGGCAAAAAAAGATGAGCTTTTAGATAGCTTCTGCCTGGGGGACAACGATTGACTTCTGTAAAAGGAGTCTGACAACACCTTTATTCCATCCACTCAGAACAGTGCCAAATGAAAATTGGTGTTATAAAGATATAAGCAGTTGTAACAACCTCATATAAAGATTTTAGAGGCCTGACAGGACATAGATCTTCAAGGGAAGCCGACTTTGAGGAGATAAGCAAGGGGGAAACCTCTTCTTCTATCACTGGGAGAGCTGTGATGGGAATGGCATAAAAGTGATGGCTTGTAATCATGGTGCATGACACAGGAGGAACCCAGAAGCTGGGCAAAACAATTATGAATATCCTTGATCTTTTCAAAGAAAAAAATAGGCCAAATTGTTACAAACAAATTTGAGAGGGCTAACAGTCATTTTGACAAAAGGCTAATTGGTGAGATTGAAGACTGTCTGTCTGGAAAAGAGCCCCCAAGGAGTTGAATGTTTGAGAAATAACATTTGAAATAAAAAGAGGTCTTAGTAGCACTAAGAAAAAAATTGTAAAGTATGAGTTGTTGACGGTTAAGTGGTGCGTTCAAATTCAAATGTCTGTGTGTGTATGTACATACACGTTTGTGTTTTGCTAGATGCAAAATTGTTTATTTTTACATACAAAGGTAGAGGGGCTGTAGCCCTGTTTCTCTTTCCCTGACTTTGACGAATATGCCTAAACTATCTCCATCCTGACCTTGGCTCTAATGAATGAGGCTTTACTGTTTATCAGGTCGTTTTGGGTGTTTTCTTTCGCACTATACTGCATGCTGGCAACTTCAAGGCACCAGGAGCAAAGACAGAGGTGAAATTAAGGTCCTCATTTTGAGTTTGGCAGAGTGGGCGGACCATAACTCTATGGTGCTTCCTCCCCGCTAAACTCGTTTTTACCCCACTCTGTGTAAGGCCTGATTACAAGTATAGTTGCTATTTAACGCACCTAGTAAATAACACTACCCGGGGGTTCATTATTTATTGGGTGCGACATATAGCACCCATTTCAAGTGTCTGGGGAATAACATACAGATGTTGGTGTTTAACGCACCAAAATCCTCATGATACAATATTTACTGTATGGTTTTCCCCTGTTAAATTTGGACAGGTTTGACTTGCCGAAATTTAATGAAGGTTGAGGTATTTAACACATCTGATAATTATAAGATGTGTTAAATAACACTCAACTCGTAATTCTGACCAGTGCGTAAACAGGTTTATGCACGGGTCCGAATGACTTAATCAGGCCCCTAGAGTTGGCAGATTTCTCTGGCTCTACTGGTGTAAACCTCAGACCTAGTGGCCCATCTGCCATGGACCCACCAGGTACCAATATGATCGTCCCACCCTGTTGAGGGCATGGCTACCATTGCTCATTTTCCCTGCCCAAGGCATGGTGGATACAGGCAGGGAAAATGCAGAGTGGCCCCCGCATGCAGGAAGAAAGATCCCGGCACGTCAAGCCATCTGTGTTTTGTATTGAGAGCACAATTCTAAATACAAAGAAGTTTGTAGAGTGGGTGATTTAATAATGGTGTCCACTCAGCAAACCTGCATTGCTTTGAAAAGGCTGCCACACCAAAACTGCCCTTACAGCACAGATATCCCAGCCAGGCAGGTGGGGATCTCTAAGTAGAGCAGACAGTCCTCTGTCTCATTGGCACAGGCCATTGACTTATCTCCCCTGGCAGATTCGCTGAGTGTCCACGAGGTTCTTAATAACCCCCAGGCATGGTCTACAAGGTTAGAGTAGACACATCAGGCGAGTCTGATGGTCTCTGTAGGTCCTCAATATCTATGCATATTGATGCATCTATTTAGCTACCCTCTAAGAGCAAAGACAGAGATGGTGACTGTAGCAAAATGGACAAAATAGCTGGATCCCATCACTCCTCCCCCACATACACATCCTAAACCCCCTTCTTTGTTTATAACATGTATTTCCATTTTCAGGACAAAGATGGAGATGTATTAAAGGTTATGAGGTTACAGCAGGTAGAAAGATGGGCAAAGCTGAGTTATGCTGTTAATACATTTTGTTGATATGCCTCTAGTCTATATGAACTTGAAGAGAAAATGTGAGATATGTTCCTTAAGCATTCAATTCTAATTGTTAAAAAAGAAGTGTGTGAGTGCAGTCTGACCTATATTTAAAGTGTTTTGGTGTGTAGATATAGCTGAAACTGTGTTATAACAAGCATCAAGTTGTGCTTACTCATTAGTGTAGAAGGGAAGTCAGAGGATAGATGGTGCCGCACAAGCCAATACTAGCATCTGTGGAGTGGTCTGTGTATAAACAGTTTGAACCACAAAAAATACAGGGCTAAGAAAGTACACACAGATGACAGGAGCTATCCTTGGGAGGTGCAAACCTACGAATTCAGGCAATTATGAGGCCAGAGAGTGCATCCAATCAACCTCAAACAGCCTCTGTGGAAGGAATGCAACATGTTAACTTACAGTACAACAGGGCCTACATCACCCACACTACAAAAAAGCAACGGTTACCTGGCATCAAAAAAAAGGACAGGCTTTAGGGGGGCTGGGGCATTAATTAGAATAAATATAAATTCATCTATTATATTTTCTTTCACTTTCTTTTTTAATAGTGGTCGGTGTTATGAATGGGCTCAAAAATTAAGAAAATAAAACAAAGCAACAGTTCTGTCAGATCTGTATTTTGGGCCTCTCAAGTGTTAGGAAAGTGCCATACAAATGACAATACAATATCAATGCCTCTCTCTTAAATTCTGATGGAATCTTGCATTATCTGTCTTCTGTTGAAGTTAAAGTGTGGTGAAGTACCCCTGCTATGTGTTTGTAGATGTAGTGGGATGTAATTATGGGTCTTTCATCTCCGCTGACCTATTTGCATGGTACTGTGGCAGGCTGCAAAGTCCACACTAGTAATCACTGGTACTATGCAGTAACAACCCTCTAGTACAGTGCAATTGCGAGTTAAACCCTAGAGAATAGGGAATTACTATGCTGACCCTGTTTTACCAGGCGGTATTCCACATGGTATTCCCTTTTCTATGGGGTTTAACGCACACAATTACCAGCTGCTTTGAGCAGTGCAGGGGGCTGTTATAAGGCTGGGGTGTAGGCAGCCGCGGAGGAAGTTGAAGCGAGAAGTGGATAATGTTGGCTGTCTGAGGTATGTACACAGGTCATGGGCGGGGTATAGGCTATGATGCAGTCTTTTCCCACATTGATTTTACCTGCTGGACTTTTAGGCCGGTAAAATCAGGTTTGTTGTTCCCGCATCCAGTAAAATACGAGAACAGGAACACTGGAATTCTTACAATTGTGCGGAATGGAATTCCACACGGGAATCAATAGTTCTAACTTTTAGTAGCCTCTGGCTGGAAGGGGCAGAGCGAGAAATAAGCCTTCTCACCAGGGTGCTTGTTACCTGAAAGAAATGTAATTAATCAGCAAAAAGCTTTTTGGGGGACAGTTTATGGCTTTAATTGGTGGAGTCTGTTGACACTTCCTGGTGATAAAGAATGATTTTTTTAGAGATAATGTGATTATCGGCTGAGCTCTGGAGTGTGCCCTTCTAATGGAAACTTATTTAAAAAAGGTTTGCACCAGGTGCAGTCTAATTTCATATTACTAAAAAACAAATATTTGTAATACACTGGTTTTATCTTAAATACGTTGGGCCTGCTGTACTAACAATAGGAACAGCGATGTTGTAATTGTGATCATCTCTGGATCGCAATTAGGAAATTGCTATTCCTAATGTATGTAACTTTTTAAATTTCTTTTTAATTAGCGATTCCTAGTGGGTTGCAAATCGACCTACCACATGAATATTAATGATGTGGATCACAATTTTCAACCCATTAGGAATGACAACCATCACAAGGATGGTGGCCTGCTGGGGTCAGCAAACCACCATTTCTGTGATTGCCTTTCCATAAAGCAATCTTTTTTTTTTTAATGCAGCCCCTTTTCCTTGAAAAAAAATGGAATGCATTTAAAAAAAGAAAATGAAGCTTTTAAGTTTAATTTTTTAAGTGTAGGCAGTGGACCCTTGAACCACTGCCTGCTCTTAAAAAAAAAAAATTTTTTTTATATTCTCATAGGCGTAGGGGTCCCCTGGGGACACCTTCCCATTTGTGAATTGGTTACCTCCAATTTTGAAACCGTGGTAAAGTATTACTGTTTTGCGACTGGAATCAGTTGCAAAACATTTACACATACCACTGCAATCTGAAAGGGTCACCCTAAACACGCCCCTTCCAAAATACCAAATGGGTCTCAAACGCAAACTGCAATTCGGTAACAAGTTACTGAATCACAATTTGCCTTTTGTACATTGAAAAAAACTAACTGCGGGTTCAAACGGCCCAATTCTGCAAATCGGGTTGTTTGCAACATCAAAAAAGCTTTGGAATATCTGGCCCATTATCTCTGTACATTTTCCAGTAGCCTATCTTATATTGTGTGTAATATAATTTTTAAATAATTATTTGCTTATTCACAATGCTTTCAGTTGCAGACTGGGATCTCATAGCACTATAAATATACAAGTCAGTAGTACTCTGTGGTTACACATACAGACATCTGCAGTGATCACATTAACCAGTTGAGCTTTCTTTCATAACAAAATGCATTTCTCACCTGTGACTTGAACTTGCATTTATTTTTGATTTAAGATGGATGATGTATTTTGTATATGTATTCAAATGAAGGTGAAATTAAAGGTGAACGAGCTTTTGAAAGCTTGAGCCTGGCTCCAGTCTGATGCCTGACCCTTACTCAGCTTGAGGGCCTCTTGTAGTCTTCAGGCCAAGATGAGCCGGGCTTTCATGGGAGGTGATGTGGTCTAATGGCGATAGCTGCTGACCATGTAATATGGGGAACGAGGCACGAGTCCTGGTCTCGGCTCAGCATCTTGTGAATCCCTGCAAACCTCCATGTGCTGTAAAATAATTGTGTAACACAGTCTGTTTCTTGTGAAGTGCTTTGGGCAAAGTTTGTGCTATGCAAAACTTCCAAAACTAAAATGTGGCTTGTCACCCACAGTTTAATACTTCAAAGCATTAACTTTTGATGGCAGAAAGAGATGCCCGTCTTGTGGCTGAATTGCACAGTGTGAAAGTGGAACATCTGGGAACAATCCCGGCTGTGGGATCTTAGGCAAAAACTTTATTTCACCGAGCCTCCTTTTTGTTCATTATCACAGGTGAGAACACCTTCAAATAAGTAAGTTCAGGAAGTGTACTGTACAGATGCCACTTTTATGTTTAATAGCTCATAATAGCCCTGTCAAGAACCACGTATTGGGGGTTATTATAGCACATTTTAGTGTATGCACACGCATTCCCACACAAAAATGCGTCTCACGCATTCTTTGCTCCTCAGAGCATTGCTCGAGGCCCTTTGGTTTCAGCCTTGCTCATTTGTTTTAATGTTTCTGCAGTACCCAGTAGGAGCCAGTCACAGAGAAGAATCCAAGGAAACCTTTCCTAGGCCCAAAATTGTTACAAAGCCCAGAATAATCAAAGGTTCTCTTTTGAGGCATACGGACTGGAGAGCAGCATTTCAGAGCAGGTTTTGAAGGAGCATGCCCGGAACCAGTGTCCAGCCAGATACTCTGAACCACCGGGCCCGGGAAGTTTAAGGCATTCAGTGCTCTGCTCAGAGCCGTAGTGACAGCACGCAAAACCCATACAATGTGTCTCTATAACACACTTTGTAGGAGAGGGAGCGGTGTAGTCCGGAGGCAGACTTTGGTGCTCCCCGCTTTACTGGTCTAAATTTGGCAATTTTAAATACTGGAAATATAGAACACATTTAGTCCAACAAGAATGACAGACACTGTAGTCTCAAAGTTAAAGGTTTTATTTTAAGAATTTCAGTCATACAGGAATTAAATCAATGTAGTCAAAATAAGTTAGTCAATAAATCGGAGTTCAAAGTTCAGTTAAGGTACAGAATCAATCAAGAACTCAGTAGAGTTTAGATCGGCAAAGTACAGAGTTTGGGGACAAAATCTGGCATAGATTCACCTTCTAAAGTAAGGAGAAAGGGCTCCTCTTACATCAAAAAAGAACACTCTTTGGGTTCTGAACAAACAATGTCATGCATTCACTACAGCTGTACATGATACACAGGCTCTTAACCAATCAGAAATAAGCAAAAGAGAAACATTTACTCCTGAATACATTATACAGACAAATTTAGAAATATTATTGAGTGATATTACCCTCAGGCAGAAAAAAGAAACGAGGAACAGGATACTGACATTACACAGCACCGGGACGGAAGTAAAAACGGTAGCAAGGTAGGCTTTTTTTATAAGTTTGGGAACCAACAAAATCTTTGGTAGTGATTTTTCACTGGAGAGTGTGACATCGTTTTGTTTTGTATACTTTAGGATTGGTTGTACTGGATTAAAAGAAGCTAGAAAGGTAGGTTGGATAAACTAGTGGTGTAACGTAAGTAGTCTAGTGGGATTCTTTCAAATTGACACACAATTTCAACTTTCTCTTTTTTGATTATAAATTCTTGTCACATCCTATTTGATCCACAACTGAACATTGATATGATTTCAATTGTAAACATAGTCTAAAAGAAATAATTATGGTAAGAGAATGATGATCTAATTCTATAAGCATGTTAGCATGGGTTTCCACGTGTTCACACCAAAAGACGTTACCGAATAACAGCAGTAGGGCCTGGGTGCAGTGGGGCTGTGTTATATAAGCACACTGCAACCAGAATAGTGTTGTTTATTGTATTTTTAGCCTGAAGAAGTCGTAGGTTAATCCTGACACGACGAAACACGTGTTGGCTGGCTAAAAGAAGACAGAAAATGAAGGAAATAACAAATATTGATTGTATTTTTAATAAGCTATAAAACTGTGGCTTTTTGTATTACAGTGTGTGCTTAGGGTCATGGTTTAATTTAAGTAGAGTTCATTGTTTTGATCCCATTGGGAGGGTCTGGGGTGATTCCCTCCTCCTTTAGAGCACCGCAACATATTACCAGGTGATATACACTGACACGACATAGGTGAGCACCAAATCATTCACCCGTCTTGCATTCACCCCTGATGATATTGCCTATAACTTGTGATCCTTGTACAGTCAATAAACTGAGTGTCCTTTATGTGTCTGGGTAAGTTCAGGTTATGGGTGGGCATGCATGACAGAGCATGATTGACAGCTCTGGAGTGAAGGATTAAGGCGGCATGAGCTTCTCAGTGCCTGTTGGTGGCTCATAAAGGTGTTCAGACAACATGCTCATCTGATTATCTATCACTCTACAGAGTGCACAGTACAATGGTAAACTCTTCCCTCGAGGTAATTCATATCAGTGAATCAGCTCCTTTTTTCATTTCATGGCTTACTTGATTTAAGTTCCCTAAGAGCATATGCATTTTCTAGACGGTGTATTTCTGTGTTTTATTTCATGCACCATGTGATTCTTGTATAGTGCATTCTGGCAATCTAGTTGCCTGTAGGTTTCTGGGTATGTTCAGGGTATCCATCACTCAGGATTCCAGTTCCCCGATGTTTTATTTATTTATTTGAAGTTTGTAGAGCGCACAGCTACCTCCAACGGAGGTGTCCCGGCGCTAATTGCGGAGAGCAGAAGAAGGGGGAGAACTGCCAGGAGTTACAGGTGCTAGGGAAGGTTGAAAAACCAAGTTTTTAGAAGTTTGCGGAAGACAGATTCTGAATTGGCCTTCCTTATGAACTCGGGTAGGGAGTTCCAGAGATGGGCAGTTCTTACCGTAAAAGACCGGCCACCTAGTCTGGCTTTTTTGAAGCGGGGAGTGGCAAGAAGTACTTGGTGATTAGATCTCAGAACCCTCGTCTGATGATATTTGCGGAGTCTTTTTCTCAGGTAGAGGGGGCCCGTTTCTTTAATTACCCTGTAGGCGAGGGTTAGCGCCTTGAATTCTACCCTCCTTTTTACTGGCAGCCAATGTAGGCTCCGTAAATGGGGTGAGATGTGGTGTCGTGTTGGGATATTTCTAATGAGCCTAGCGGCCGCATTTTGTATAGTCTGTAGCTTTCTTATCAGGTAGTCAGGCAGACCCAGGTACAGACTGTTGGCATAATCTAACTGAGACGTAATGAGTGCATGAACTACAGTCCTTCTGCAGTCCATGGGTAATAAGTGGAGGAATCTCCGTAGGGACTTCATCTTCCAAAAGCATAGAGAGGATACATGACTGATCTGAGTCTTACAAGAGAGGGCAGAGTCAAACTTGAATCCTAGGTTTCTGGCCGAGGGCACAGGGTGGGGTGGAGGATTGAGCTCAGGTGGCCACCATATGTCCGAATGGGGCGGAGCTGGCTGATTGAAAAATAGAACCTCCGTTTTGTCGGTATTCAATCTCAGACAGTTCTCAGTCATCAATGCTGAGATGTCAACTAGACAATGTCTAAGGTTAGAGAAAGCAGCCCTCGGATATGTCCCTGAAGGAAAACCCAAGCTGAGTATCGTCAGCATACGAGATAACACTCACCCCATGTTGTTCAATGAGCGGGGCTAACGGGGAGAGGTAGACATTGAAAAGAGTCGGGCTCAGGGCTGAGCCCTGAGGGACTCCGCAAACTGTAGGGCGTGATGATGAGGTGTGAGGATGCAGCAGTATTTTCTGGGACCGGTCTACCAGAAAGGAACCAAACCATGATAAAGTGGTCCCCGTCACTCCCAGTTGTCTTAATCTGTCAAGCAGGATCATGTGGGACACCGTATCGAACGCTGCCGACAGATCGAGCAGCACGAGCATAGCACAATGACCATTGTCCAAGGTCTCCCGGACATTCTCAGTTATTTCCAACAACGCTGTCTCTGTGCTGTGTCCTGACCTGAAGCCAGACTGGGAGTCATGGAGAAGTTTATTGGATTCTAGGTATTCGGAAAGCTGTTTTTGTACTTCCTGTTCCAGAATTTTGGCAGTTGCTGGCAGGAGAGAGATGGGCCTATAGTTTTTCAGTTCAGCCGGATCTGCATCAACTTTCTTGAGGATAGGACAAGTGCAGTTTTCCAAACTGACGGATAGATGCCAGTATGCAAAGAAGAATTCCACAGAAGATTAAGGTGAGGATTTAATAGAGGGGCCAAAAGTTTAAAAAGCCTAGCTGGACAAGGGTCAAGTGGAGATCCAGATTTTGTGTTTTCCAGCTGACTTAAAGAATCCTCCAGACTAAATGGACTAAATTCAGACCAGGTATAAGGAAGGGGAGAGGAGGAAGGAGGTGAGGTAGTTAGTTCCCTTGTGGGAAATGCGGAGTAGATAACTTGTATTTTATCTTGAAAGAAGGCTGATAGATCTTTGCAGAGGGGACTATTTTGCTATGCGTAGAATCGGGTTTAGTAAAATCTTGGACGATCTTAAAAATTTCTTTTGCGGAGTTATTGGCAGAATTAATTTGAGCTGCGAAGTAGTCCTTGATGGACTTACGTTTTGATCTATGAAAATGTTTTAATGCTAATCTGTAAGCATTTTTAGACTCAGTATTATAGGTTTTCCGCCAGATCCTCTCGAGCTTCTTACAAAGACTCTTTTCAATGCAGAGTTCTGGCGTAAACCAAGGGGCCGTAGGTTTATTTCTAGTCTGTTTCATAAATTTTAAAGGGGCTATAGAGTGTAAGGAAGATGTGACCCAGTCATTGAATATGATAGCATCCTGGTTAGGTTCACCGGTCAGTTCAATGGAAGTATTTTGTAGAACCAGACCAAAGGTATCAGGTGTAACTATCCTCCAGTTCCTTCTGTTTTCATAGACGGGTTTCACCAGGTTCTTACACTTAGTCACGGATAAATTGAATGGTATCAGACTATGGTCAGACCATGTGAGAGGAATGGGGTCCATGGTGGTAAGGGTTGGGATATTAGTAAAAATAAGATCTAACATATGGCCTGCTACGTGTGTAGGCATGGAGATCTTTTGGATAAGATTTTGTCCTTTAAGAATATCAGCTAATTGAGAGGCTAAAGTACACTGTTCGCTGTCCATATGGACATTAAAGTCGCCCAAAACTATAAAATTAGCGTATTTCAATGAAAGATCTGCGATGACATCGCAAAGTTCCCATATCTCAGGAGGTTTTGAGTCAGGGGGTCTGTAGACTAATACTCCTGCAATAGACAGCGTGGGGGAGATTATAATACTAAAGGACATAGCTTCTATCAGCCCTGTAAGTTCAATTCTCTTGTGTGAGATCTCCCAGTTATCTCGTGTAATTACTGCCACCCCACCCCCAATCTATTGCCAGCTCGATTGACCATGGTAATTTTGTAGCCAATAGGGATGGCCATCTTGATGTCCGGGTTAGAGCTTTCTCTCAGCCAGGTTTCTGTAAGAAATATAAGATCCCAGTCACGAGATTCAAGTATAAGCCAGACATCATCTGCATGTTTGGGGAGGGACCTACAATTAATTAAGCAGGCGTCAATAGTAGTTTTGGAGTTGATAGGCAGTGTACTAGAGGGGAGGCCGCAGCTGTAGTCAAACACTTCTTTCCAAACCATTCTCTGTTGAACTTAAAAAGGCATGTGGGACAATGTAGGCATTGGTCAAATTGTAAGTGTCCAATGGTGTCGGGATCCAAACATGTAGGATTTCGGCAGCTATTTGAACTTAATTCAAGTAGCTGTTCCCTGGACCACAATATTTTAGTATCTGGGCGAGATATGGCAGTTTGGCTGGCGCTGGAAGCGGGCCGGACGCGGACGGGCGCAGACGGGCTTGCCTTGCTGCGCGTCCTCTGTCCCATCTGCTGAAGTAGGGGCGTGTTAGGCTAGCTCCGCCCCCTATCAGCGCGTGATGGTGTCAGCCGAGTCAGCTGTGAGGACGTAATAAGGCAGTCCAGCCCTCCACGCAAACGGCACTCGCCGCGGTGGACCGGGGCTTGAGACAAGTAAACAGTGCAAATAGGCAGGACAATAGCAGCAGGTAAGTTTTCTTAAAAACCAGTAAAAAGGATAAAAAACACTTTTCCCAGTGCCCCTAAAAGATAAAGACGTTCCCACTTGTGCAAGCGGCAGCATTCACATCTACCTCGCTCCTGCACTTTAATCTGAGGAGGAGATGTGAGATCTCTGTACGATGCTGTCATGTTGGCTCCATCTGCAGGGCAGAACTGGAAGCTACAGTCGCCGGCACAAGACCCAATAAGGGTGGGGGCGGAGGAATCGCGAAACCCTTTTAGCCCAATAGGCTCTGAAACCTGAGACCATGTGGTCGGCCATTGGCTCCGCACCTGCGAGTCCCTCCCCCTGGGCGGACCCGTCTCTTCCAACTCCATGGCAGTGTCCTTTCCCTCAGTCAGTCATACCTCGGCTCTCGGAGTAAATGTTACCTTGTCCTGTACTTTTTGTCAGACTGCCTTTTTTCTTTCTGAATGTTTGAACATCCGTATTTTTTTTACTCCGGGAGCAGCACTGTATTAACACGATCTTGTTTTCTTTTGTAAATTAACTTTTTCTTACGGAAGTCCCCTCCGTGGCCAAAGTTGCAGTGACAGGTGAGCGGCTCCGGCGGTACATTCCAAAGACAGGAGAAACGACGGCGGCGGGAGGGGGCTCGGAAGGCTACAAGTGAGGTCGCGGTGCACGGCCGATTGTCTCTTAGTCTTAGTCCCTTTATTCTCGGTGCAAATATGGTTTATTTGAATGGTCAGTGCGTGGGGCCTTCTCGGCTAGAACTACTTGAACGATGCGCTCAGGATTTTAAAGGAATGATTTTCTTTTCCTGAGTGAGTGAAATAATCGATAACCCTTCGATTTGTTTATGTATTTTTTTCGGTTTTATATAGCGTGAGGGAGACCCAAGAGGAGTTACAGAGCGTTTTAAATTAAAAAGAGAGACCGTCGCATAAAAATACTTGTTTCTTATTAAGGGACCTTTTCCCGTGTTCTTTTCTTGGCGCTTGGCGTATTTTTTCCCCTTTACAAATGTGGGGGCACAAATTCCAGAGCGCAATGAACAAAGCACTGGATACCAGGCACCAGGTTTACAGGGACCGATGGCCCGGTTTTCTTGCCCGTGTCCTG
This sequence comes from Calotriton arnoldi, assembly GCA_963921515.1. NCBI lineage: Eukaryota > Metazoa > Chordata > Amphibia > Caudata > Salamandridae > Calotriton > Calotriton arnoldi. Next base: position 201,087 of record CAWUFW010003563.1, read on the forward strand.
CCTTGTGGCTTCTAGCGGTCAAGATGAACCAACTGCCAAGATGCCCCATGTGATGGTAGTTTTTTAGGCAAAGGTACTTTGCAGTCGAAAACCTGCACACTGAATTTAACGTTTTCCCATTACAAGTACATGCTTACAAGTCCTAGGATTCTGACTGGTGGCGGCTACAGAACTAGGAATATCTCAAGAAACCACAAGTGACATGAGGCCGTATTGCGTCCAGGGTCACCCTCCACCCTTTCTGCCGCCTCCAGTGCCAGTCAAATACTTTTATTTCCAAGAAGTAAAATCTTATAGAAATATACACACATTTCATAAGTATGCAATATTTTGTCAAATAGCCTAAAGCAATTCATGATTGCATCTTGCAACCCCATATAATTAAAGTGTATGCACTTACAAACATATAAACAATTTAAATTTCTCCATACCGTGACTCAATATGGGTAACAGCCCAAAATCTCACATATATTTTACAGCTCTGATAAAACATGATACAAGTTTAGCCGATGACAACCATATTACGCTTATCAGCATTTATAAAGTGCAAAGTAATGGCAGCTTATCTCAACTTTCTGCCGCCTCCAGTGGTAGCAGGCCTTTGATGGATTCTGGCATGCCCAGCCAGGGTTGTACCATGAGACCACCATCTTGCCAGGACTCCCTGGGCTTTAGTGTTACTCTTAATTGTCTGATACATCAGTCCATTCGGGCTCAATGAAATGAAATTTACAGGAACTACAGCCCCCAGAATGCATTAGGTTGCCATATGATGCCAGAGGTTTGGGTGAAATGGTTTCTTGACAAGTTGACAGACTGAAGGGATGAGGCAAATCTAGTTATTAGGTGCAGTGGGTTAATTGATTTAGTTAAGACAAAAAAGACTACAACTGTCAGAATGCATTAATTTGTTAAATAAAAGCTCAGCGTACCTAACTGTGTTGTGTCGACATAGAACAATTTCACAACCCTTTCTGTGCCTCGCCAACAGGCACGTAATGACTGAATCCTCCCAAGGCACCCTTACTGGACTTTTCTAAGCAGTGGCTGCTATATTTTTTCTTCTAGATTTCCATCTGGGCCAGTCCACCTTTCCTGTGAACCAACTAGAGACACCTGGGCTCAGGTAAGATCGACACTATAGGCTTTCATCCTAAGGATTATGTGTGCATGTGCAAAACTACTAAATGTCAGTGTCCATTATGTATGTTGATCTGTACGTGCCCTCAACTTGTAGATGCATAGCTGTTTAGTTAATCCATGTTATACGTAATGGTTTCAACTAGTCCACTTGCATTCTGGGATATGTAGTTTTGGAATTAAGATGAGCTCAGAATCTCAGTAATGTAAATTTCTGATAAAGCAGAGACTAGCTGAAAATGTCACACAAGAAATTGAGCAATATTCAGCTGTTTGTTCTGTAAAAAATAACTAAAATTAACATAACACCTCTTGTGAGCAGCTCAGACCTGTCAGCTAAAACAGGAATGTCACTGTGTGAGAAGGGGACGGGCCTCCTAATACCTTGGAGGCAGTTTTGCCCCTAACTTACCCTCTAACCCCTCTCCTCCAAATAAAAAAAAGCTTGAGACTGGTGCAGATGTCTTGGGTGATATTACACCCCTCAATGGATGTCGGCAGTTCAAATCCTCCGAAAACCAGCTGGAAAACCACTGTTCATAGTGTTTTTCAGCTTGTTTTCCATGCCACCGTGTGATATCGTCTCCTCACCGGGTGACTGTGTGAAGGAAGCTTATATTGTGTTACACGGTGGGCATTGTGTGATTTCGCAGGTGTGGCAACCAACCTCATGTTCACTTCCATCATGGTCAATAAAGAGATTGTTTCCAGTCCTGGACTTCTGTGTGGTAGGCTAATGCATTCTGGGTGTTAAAGTTTTGTTTTGCTCTTGCTGGTCTAACTAAAGAAACACACTGAAATCGGTGATTTGTAGGTGAAAAGAACAGGGTTGGAGACAATACCTGTATTGACCCAGAGAGAGATGGTTACTCTGTACCAACCCCACCCATACCAGTTGTGGAAGTGCAGGCATGACTGCATCTTACAGACCTGCACACATGCACCGCTGTGAGATGCAGGTTACTGTGCTTTTCTGCTTGACCAACCGTGTAACTCGATGGTATATTGTCTGTTTGTGTCTTCTAAACACAGACAATGCCCTCACAAACAAAGAGCAAGATCTGTCACTCTAAAATCCCCGAACCCTTCTTGGTTTGATCAGTCTTCAAGGCCACTCACTCCTCGCCCTGCATGGATACCATCTACTAACTGTCACTACACAACAACACAGTGCGAGGAGGACCCTAAGGGTAGAATCGGCTGGGTTCATGAGCAGGACCGCTCAGGAAGGAACATGGTCGCCATATATGAGAACGGGAGTAGCCAGAAAATGAATACACTACCAGAAATTGAAACATGACTCTAATCACACCGACCATGCGAGGCCAACAGGCCAGACCCTCGTCATAAGAGGTTGTTTCACCCTTTCATCATCTTCCAATCGACCTAACCATTCAGCCTTTCATGTCTTTATCTATCTGTTCACCTTTCACCTTTCCATTTCCATCTACCCATACATTGTTCCACCCATTCACATATTCATGTATCCATTCATCTGTCCATTTACCTATTAATCATTTTATACTTTTCCACCTTTCCATTTTTCCATCCATTTACCCTTCCACCTGTTGATACTTTCACTCTTCCATCTATCCATCCTTTCACCCTTCAGTCCTACCTTTCACCCTCTCCTGTTTCCTTCGTTTTGCCTTTTCTCCCTCCACCTACTCTTGCTTTTGCCTTTATCTCTACCCACTATTTCATCTCATCCATACTTTTTTCTTTCTTAGCTTTTCTCTTGTACTAATTTTTCCATTTCTTTTTATTTGTTCTCCTACTATGTTCCCTTCACTGTGCATGGCAAGCCCATGGCCCAAAACCTCTTTTATGGTATCCCCCAACAGTCTTATTTATTAGCATATTGTCTACAGACTTTCAGACACTAGAGGGCCATAAACAAATACTAAATAGTGAAGGGGGGTACAGCACTCCCACCCATCGAGCTCAGTGGCAGCACCCGCTTATGCCACTGAAATTTCCCTGCAATGGCTTGGGCACAGTTGTACACACTCAAGGGAATCTGGAACATCAAATCAGAAGTTTGCATTTACTATTCTGCAGTGCTTGATTTGTAAAAATTAAGTGCCAGGGTTCTTGCAAGAGGCCTCTGCAGCCTGCACCACGTCATTGTCTCAGCCGGTGATTCAAATAACAGCACCACCACAGCTAATAACCATCACACTCCTGCAAGTGTGACAATTCAGACTATTCCACTCCCCTAAAGCTATAAGAATGGCTTGGGTGGCAGGTATTAGTGATTTTTAATGTTTACTGAATTAGTAAATAACTGTTGTTGTGCTCATCTTTAAATTAGACAGACAGTGCCACCATGTGGCAGACTGTCATAAGCGCCGGTGTCGAGTACCGGAAACCACCGGCTCAAATTAAGCACTGCCTACCATCACCTAGATACATGGCCCTCACTGCTTCTCTCAGATATGTTCCCAGTACAGAGCTATAAATCCTCCTGCATGTGGCCATGGGGTCATTTAGGGTCTCAGCTGAGACTCCTGGCTTACCCATGGAACTGCTTTTGCGACCCTTGGCCCAGGGGTATAACGTCATCCGAGGGGCGTGTCTTCCTTGCAGCCCATTCGGAAATTGCCACATGAAAACGTAAGAGAATAGCCATAAAAATGAAATACCACCTACTGTGAACTCTATGTGGCACTAACTGAGTGAGCGAAGTGAGTGATCCTGACCATTTTTTATGAAGACTAGTGGGAAGATGTAAAATAATGCATTTATAACCCGATTTTAAAAGAATACGGCCAAACTTCTACATATTGTCCAGGTTTTCCTTCTTGCTTCCTTCTTATTCGTTTCTTCTTTCCATCTTCATTCACTTTTATTTTCATTCATTCCTTCCTTTTCATCTTATGTTTTATTTATATATATATATATCTATATATATATCTATATATATCCAGAAAAGCATTTCCCCGTTCCGGAGCCCCAGACGCTTCAGAGCGGCCTCACACAATGGGCACGGAGCAGCCCATCCAAACCACACTGGTCACACAAACACCGTGAAGCCCAATACTGTGAAAGTGGCTTTATTTCCAAAATTCAGCAGCGCCAGTTTCCATTCGTCTAACGTTTCGGCACCATTGCCTTGATCACAGACTGGAACACAAGCGCCCAGGTGCGTTTGGGCGTATTTTAACTAATTGCATCACGTGACTGAAATCACCATACTACTAATCCCACAGTGCATTGTGAACGTATTTTAAAATGCAAGCTGGAAGTCCAAGGATGTTATGACCTTCGTGGTGATTATTTCCTAACACAAGCACTGTTGTTACTGTGGGGTTATCTTTGCAAACAGTCAGGTGAGTTTGTACATACCGCAAATGTTCTCATGGCATGTTACATTCTGGAAAAACAGCTTTTCACAGCACGATCATAACATGATATCGTCCTGTTTGAATCCCTTCCATGCGCCATTCCTTTTTGCTCTAGTGGCATTCCTTAGTAGGTTGGAAGCGCAAGTGAGTCAGGCTCCTCCATTTAACATCCAGAAAAGCATTTACCCGTTCGGGAGCCCCAGACCCTTCAGGGCGGCCTCACACAATGGGCACGGAGCAGACCATCCAAACCACACTGGTCACACACACTGGTCGAGTACCGGAAACCACCGGCTCAAATTAAGCACTGCCTACCATCACCTAGATACATGGCCCTCACTGCTTCTCTCAGATATGTACCCAGTACAGAGCTATAAATCCTCCTGCATGTCGCCATGGGGTCATTTAGGGTCTCAGCTGAGACTCCTGGCTTACCCATGGAACTGCTTTTGCGACCCTTGGCCCAGGGGTATAACGTCATCCGAGGGGCGTGTCTTCCTTGCAGCCCATTCGGAAATTGCCACATGAAAACGTAAGAGAATAGCCATAAAAATGAAATACCACCTACTATGAACTCTATGTGGCATTAACTGAGTGAGCGAAGTGAGTGATCCTGACCATTTTTTATGAAGACTAGTGGGAAGATGTAAAATAATGCATTTATAACCCGATTTTAAAAGAATACGGCCAAACTTCTACATATTGTCCAGGTTTTCCTTCTTGCTTCCTTCTTATTCGTTTCTTCTTTCCATCTTCATTCACTTTTATTTTCATTCATTCCTTCCTTTTTATCTTATGTTTTCTATATATATCATTGGATAATATATATATATATATATATATATATTGTTCCATAGTTTATATGTTTGCCTCCACTGTCTTTCAAGACTCTTACACTCCTTCTTGACCTCTTTGTGGGTGTCTGTCTTCCAGGGAAAGGAAGGCTTAGCTCAGCACGAGAGCCGCAAACGTTAAGGCGCCAGCTCAGGGGTAGTGTAGCCAATCCAACTGTCCAGAAGGCCTGCATCAGTAGCCTCGTCACCTGAGAGAGAAGGCATCCTCTCCTCCAATGCCCTGCTAAAGGCCTCTTACTGAATTTTACAAAAAGCTCTTGACACCCAAACTATTTACCCACCCTGTGGTTGAGTATTTTTTACAGCTGCCCACCTAAATTTAATCAGATCGTGGTCAGACCAGACTAGCGGAATGGGGTATCCACTTCCAGTATTACTTCAGAGAATATCTGATCAAACACATGACCAGCGTGATGCGTGGGGTTGAACACAAATTGGGACAGGGCCAAGGTAGAGATACTCTCATGTAGGGAGACCACCTCCTTCTCCTCTGTATTGTCCATATGGAGATGAAAATTGCCCAGAAAAATAAAATGAGGGTACCTCAAGACCAAATGTGTCAAAGCGTTACAGAAGGAATTAAGAAAAGGGCCAGCCAGGCCCAGGGGTCTGTAAACTAAGGCCTCAGCCAAGGATTGATGAGGTGAGAGAGTTAGGGAAAAACCAAGTGCCTCCGCACCTTCCAAAACCACTATCGGAATTGGTATACAATCAAAATTATCTCTCATGATCATGGCAACCCTCCTTCTCTATCACTCAGGTGATGCTCTTTATATATTTTATAGCCCTTTGGAATTGCCGAATTCCAGGAAGATTCAGATAGCCAGGATTCAGTCACAAACAGCACATCCGGAATTTCCTCACCTGAGAAATCACAGATGTTATCAGTATGTTCTGGTAGGGACCTAGCGTTAATTAAGGCAGCAGGGAATCCTGGAGTCCTACTACTCTCAGCTCTGGTTGACAAAATATATTTCTTGCACAGATGTGTGAGATTAACATTAAAACCACACTGTGCCCAAAAATAATCAGTTAAAGCAGTAGGTTTTAAGTTCATAGTTAAACCGTTCTATGCGGGTGCTAAACAGATCAATTGTTCAGGCCAAAATCCAAGATTGACCTTCTCGGACGTCCTGAGCATAGTGGCTTGCGCTGGCTGCTTCTGGGACGCTGAGGGCGCGGACGGGCTTGTCTTTGGCACGCTGGTGGCGTGCCCGCTGCGCGCTGCTTTAAGTACATCTGCCCCCTGGGAAACGAGAGCACACACTAACCAAAATGGCGGCTCTAGCTATCCCGTACAAGAAAAAAAGGCTGTAATAAAACTGAAGGTGCAAAAGTGTTTTGAGCTGCTCCTGTTAGATAAGTCTTTGTCCAAATCACGCAGTTATAGAGCAAAGTAAATCATTTAACATTTCACAGATTTTTTTAAAAACACTAAAATCACGTAATGACAGTTAAAACCTCAGTGTCACCACCTTACCTTACCCATTACCGCTCTTTCTTTTTCAGTCTGTACTAGATGGAAGAACCCACATAAGAATTTTTCTGTCAGTCTTGCCAGAGACTGAGCAAGGTATTGGTAGGTCACTCATAATGAACCTCCTAGCTAGTACACACAAGGCATTTAGGTCTCTTAGACCTCAGCCTAGTACAGAATATATATAGAAAAGTGAATATATTGATTTGGTTAAAGTGTCGTTTTAGTTAGCTGAATGTCAGTGCCAACATAACGTTTTGAACTAAAAGAAACCCACAGAAATTCACCAGTTATAGTTAGCAGAGCTAACTATTACTTGCGCTTCTACCAAGCAGTGCTTATGACCTCATATATTACATCACTCATGACATGTTCTATGATATCATTTATGACATCACGCATGAAATCTCAAATGACATTGATTACATCACTCATGACATCACTTATGACATCATCCAACCTGCTTTTATACACATTACTCTATAACGGTGTATTGCATTAGAGGTTTGAAAGTAAGAACCAGATAGCTCAGAATAATATAAAGCATTGTTAATGCCATCACTCATACAAACCCCTTAACTGAAGCAAGCTTGTGTTATGTACAAAATTGCCCCTGTATGTTGCACTTCATGGGTAGCTGAGTTGATTTTAACAATCAACCACACATAGATGGGTAACCCTGCTGCTCACAGTGTTCAATCTGTGTACAACTGTTCATAGAAAACAAAGTTCCTCCAGATACTCAACTTCTGTTACATAACTAATGCCCTACTAGGGACAGCATTTACCTGTATCAAACCCTTCGCAGTCACCAAACCAACAGTGAAAAATGAAGTGGATGTGAGTAGAACAGTGGGTACTGTAAACAGTGTTTACTCTATGGAAAAGGTGTACTCTGTACCACACTGCTTGCAGACAGTGAAACTCTCATGAGAAATATATCACAGAGTATTGAAAAGTATCTACTAAGAACAGTGCTCACTCTTTGTAAAACATGTCCAAAGAGAGCATTCAGGTAACATACCAAAGTCTGTAAGTGCTAAAGATTATACTACTCGCAGCCTTCATACTGTGGTGAAACCTTTACAGATAGTCCATCTTCTGAAGCTAATCAAGCACATGTACATAGGTTAGTACCTGATGCACACTGTCTTCTATCTTTTGTAGAAATTGTCATGCAGAGACAATTTTTTCAAAATACTCAAGGCTGCTTACAATACTTAATATCTACTAAGTAGAATCTTTGCCCTGTTGGAAAACGTTTCTGCAGAACCAAAACAACTTGTGTTGAACATACTGGACACAAGTCGTCAACTGCACACAATGTTACTCCTGAATATAAACATTTATAAAATGTTCGATACCTCTACACACCTATGATGCATTAGGAGCACATGTTTTTGTAAATACTTACACCCTTTAGCTGGAGAAAGGCCGTACAAAATTAGGTAGATAAGTAATATGGTAGTTACCTGCCACTTTGAAAACTATAAAACAAACTAGCACACTCATTGGATGATGTAATCAGTGGTCATCAATGCTGTCATTTGTCATGTCATCAGTGATGTCATAAATGATATCATAGAACATGTCATGAGTGATGTAATGTGAGGTAATAAAAAATGTAATGCGGGGGGTGCAAGTTATGCTAACTATAACTGGTAAATTTCTGTGTTTTTTTTTTTTTTTTTAGTTTAAAATGTTATGTTGGCACTGACATATTCACCCAACTATATTGTCACTTTAACCTTTGTTTTTTCAGTGAATTTCTAAGTTTTCTTTTTTAGACAAAATCTGATTTTATTTTTTTATCACACCTAACTATAACGTCACTATAATCGTTGTTTTTTTCATTTCCCTCTTCTATCCCTCCACTATCCTTTTTCAATCCAAATAACAAACTCACATGTCCACCGCTCCAAATTAATTTCATATCTCCCTATACTAATTCACCACTAATCCTCTTTGGGTTCCGGAGTAGCGTGCTACTCGCCGAAAAGGCACTTCTACGCCTGGTCAGGGGTAGCAAGCGCTACATAAATGCAATTACAATTTCTATGTTTTTTAAACAAAATCAGACCTTTTTATCACACCGAACTAAAACGTCACATTAAACATTTTTTGTTCACTGAATTTCTAGTTTTTTTAATTTAAAGTAATATATTATTGCCGTACTTTAAGCTACCCCCACTGCACACAGCCTTTGACTGTGCTCAGCAGGAGGGACTCGGTTTGCCAAGCATGACCTGCTTTCCAGACCCTGCGGCCAACCTCTCGTAGTCGAGCAAAGTCATGGGCTGTGTGCGCCGTGGGGTTGGCCTCAGGGCCGGCAGGCGGTCAGGCAATGTGCCCAACCCCCCCCCCCCCCCCGAAGCAGGCAACCCCCGCCGGAGGATGGAGTCACGCTGCCCCCTCCTCAAGTCACTATTGGCCTTGGGACCTCAGACTTGAAAAATATATTATTAGGGTAGGAGACATGTGGTCTCCATCCCCAAGCCTCAAGGGGACTCGGAAAACCACCCTGCAGAGCCAAATACATTAACATTAGGGGAGGGTGCCCCACACCCCAGTCCAAATGGACCCCAGGGATCCCATCCCCTGGGGCCAAATACTTTTACATTAGGGGAGGCAGCAAATGGCCCCCACTACCCAAGCCCAAATGGGGCCAGAGGATCCTATCCCTATGGCAATTTTTTAATTATAAGGGAGGAGGGCTTGTGGCCGCCCCTCCATGAGGCTTAAGAGGCCCAGGGGACCCCATCCCCTATGGCCATAATTTAATTATAGGGGACGGGGGTGCGTTGCCGCCCTCCCCAAGCCTTAAGCTGTCCCTGAGACCCCTTCTTCGGGGCCATATTTTAATTATAGGGGAGGGGGAGAGTGGCCTCACTCCTCTAGCTTTTAAAGGTCCGGGGACACCATCTTCCGGGTCCGGTTACCATAATTAAGGGGAAGAAGGCTGCAAGGCCCCCCTCCCTGAGCCTATTGTTGCGCTGAAGGCCCCATCCCCTGAGACCAAAAATCATAAAAAGGGGACGGAGGGCCATGCATCCACCTCTCCCCAAGCCTCTTGTAGGCCCTGTGAACCCATCCCCTGGGGCCGAATTCTTTTATTGAGGGGAGGGGTGCCACAGGCCCCCCGTCCCCCAGGCCGAATTCTAAGGGGAGGGTAGCGGTACCCCATCCCTGGGGCAGAATCCCATAATTAAGGCGAGTGGGGCATGTGCCCCCCTCCCCAAGCCTTATTAGACCCCGGGGACCCCATTCCCCCAGGCCACATACAATTAAAACGGGGAGGGGGGCCATGCTGCCCCCTCCCTGAGTCTTTTCCCCTGGGCCACATTCAACTTAAAAGGAGAGGGGGCTGAGCAGCCCCCTCCCTAACCCCTATTTGGGCCTGGGTACCACATCGCTCGGGCCAAATTCAATTAGGGAGGGGGGGGGAGAGGAGCCCCTCTCCCCAAGACTATTGGGACTCTATCCCCGAGGAATGCCAGGACAGGACTGGCCGTAGCGGGCACCGGGCGTTTCCCCGGTGGGCGGCCAGGGTGGGGGCCGTTTTGTTACCGGGGGCCAGCAATATTGCCACCCTGTAACAAAATCGGCTGAAACCGGCACGAACAGCTCGGCCGCACCTCCCTCTCCCCACTCCTGGGGGCCGGCCGAGCAGTTTGCCAGGGCCAGTTTCACTTCCCAGTCCGGCCCTGCCCAATGCCCACCCGGGGCAACCACCACTTTGGGGCCCGCGGTGGAGCCCCATGGCCCCAGCTGACTCCCCTCATGATGCGTGAGCTGGCATTGCTCCTGCCCTGAGGGAGCAGCTGTATCCTGCTTGCTCCCTCCAGGTGGGAGCAATATCTGTTTCCCTACCCACAGGAGTGCGTGTAGGGAAACAGAACAGAAGTCTGGTCCCAGCCGGCGGGAGCATGTTTAAATCTCCCGCTGGCTGGGAGCAGACATGCCTTCCCTGCCCACACTGCAACACTGATTATGCCCCTGCATATTATATGACTTGTAGCATGTGAAATTATAGCATTCATAACAGCATTTATGACATCTAAGATTACATAATTTCTGAGTAAGCAGTGTGGCAGAGTGGCGAGCTAAAGTTTACATAGTGTGCTGCGCGAGGTGACAAGACTGCACAGAGGTGCACAACTTATAGAAATTGAAGATGGTGCTTATATTATAAATTTAAGTTGTAATTATAACTTTAGAATTTCCAACGTTTGCATAGTTTATATTGGGTTTGTATAGAAAGAATAAATAAAGTTTTCCTAAATATATATTATCATTAACCTTTGTTTTTTCATTGAATCTAAATGTTTTTTATTTTTTTAATGAAAATGTGTTTCAAATCGTAGTGTTCAGTGTTATTTGAGTGTTTTAAGTGTAGTGTCATAGAGTATAAGTATAGTGAAGGACAGTGTCGTACAGTCTAGTGTAACAGAGTCTAATGTTGTGGAGTAGAGTGGCATTGCCAATAGTGGAGTAAAGTGTTATACAGTGGAGTGGCATGGTGTCATATAGTGGAGTAGTGTGTTGTAAAGTGGAGTGGTGTGTTTTACAATACATTTGAGTGTTGTACATTGGAGTGTTGTCCACTGCCGTGTCATGGAGTTGAGTGTCATATAGTGGAGTGTTGAGTATAAAGTTGTACAGTGGCATAGAGTGGTGAAGAGTTTTTTGTATAATTTAGTGGCATAGAGTGGAGTACAGTAAAGTGTCGTACAGTTCATTGTTATGAAGTGGAGTGTCGTCCAATAGAGTAGCGGGGAGTGTGGTAGAGTGGTGTGTCGCAGAGTGGTACAGTGTCGTGTAGGAGAGTGTAGCAGAGTGGAGTGCCATGGCATATAGATGAGTGTCGTGGAGTGGCCTGTGTTAGAGTATCATACATTAGAGTAGAGTGGATGGGTATAGAGTGAAGTAAAGCGTCATAAAGTGGCATTGAGTTAAAGTAGAGCCTTGTAGAGTGAAGTTGCATAGACTACCGTAGGATGTCGTACAGTGGAGTTCAGTGGAGTTGCGTAGAATAGAGTGTATTAAACTGTAATACAGTGGAGTGTTATGTTGTACAGTTGAGTGGATTGAAGCAGAGTGGCCTGGCACATCATACAGTGTAGTAAAGTGTCATGTAGTGGAGTGCTGTGTGGTACAGTGGAGTGCAGTGGCATGTCTGAAGCTGCTGGAAAGGGTTGTATAATAGAGTACAGTGGAGTGGCATAGAGCGTAGTAGAGTGCTGTGGAGTAGTTTACAGTACAGTATCGTAGCGGGTGGTAGAGTGTTTAAAGTTGAGTGGGATAGAGTCACGTAGAGTGCTGTGGAGTAGTGTGTCATAGAGTGCAGTGGAGTAAATTGCAGTGAAGTGGTGTAGAGATAGTTGCGTAGTATGTCTTAGAGTGGAGTAGTGTCGCACAGTGGCATAGCGTGGAGTAGTGTGTTGTGTAGTGTAGGGGCATACAATATTGTACAGTGTCATACAGTGGCATAGAGTGTAGTAGAGTGTTGTAGAGTGCACTTTCCTAGAGTAGAGTACAGTGGGGTAGAGTGGAGCAGCATACATTGGAGTGTCGTACAGTTGCGCAGGTCGGAATAAACACAGTGGAGTCAAGTGAGAAGGCGTAGCAGAGAGTGGACTAAAGTAGCAGATAGTGGAGTGGCGTCTCGTATAGTACAGTATAGTGCCGTGCTGTGGAGTGGAGTACAGTGTAGTGGCTTAGCATAGAGTGGAGTAAAGCGTTATAGAGTGGAGTGGCATGTCGTACAGTGGAGTGGCATGTCGTATGGTGGAATGGTATGCTGTGTCATAGAGTGTGGGAAACTGTCATAGAGAGGACTAGACTGGAGTGACATAGAGTGGAATACAGTCTTTCAGAGTAGAGTGCGGTAGAGTGTGGTACAGTTGAGTGGCATACAATGTTGTAGAGTCGAGTGACATACAGTGCTGTTGAGTGGAGTGGCGAATAATGGAGTAATTGAGTAGAGTGGAGTGGTGTTTTATAGAGTGGAGTAAATTCTGGTGGAGTGGCGTCGAGGGAGTTGTTTAGAGTGGAATGCAGTCTGGCAGAGTGGCATACAGTGGACTACAGTGATGTATAGTGACATAGATTGGAGTACAGTCTTGTAGAGGGGAGTAGTATAGAGTGGACTAGAGTTTGGCAGAGTGGAGGGGTGTGGAGTGGAGTAGAGGTTTGTAGAGCGGAGAAGACTCGAGTGGTAGTATCGTGGCTTAGAGTGTTGTGTTGTACAGTTGAGCGACATATAGTGGAGTGGAATATAGTGGAATACAGTGGAATAGCGTAGAGTGCAGTGGTGTACAGAGAATTAGCATAGAGTGGAATACCATATTGTGGAGTAGCGTGCAGTGGAGTGGCATATAGTGTAGTGCCCTGGACTGGAGTGGCATACAGTGGAGGGGGTATGGTGGACTAGCGTACAATTGAGTGCCATACAGTGGAATAGCATACAGTGGAGTAGCGTGTCGTGGCATAGAGTGTGTGGCGTAGAGTGGGGTGGAGAGAGTGGCGTGGCATAGAACGTCGGGGGGTAAAGTGTAGTGCCATACACTGGAGTGACATATCGTAGAATGAAATAGCATAGAGTGGAGCAGCATATAGTAGAATAGCATAGAGTAGATTGGCATTGAGTGGAGTAGTGGACAGTGGAGTGGCGTATACTGGAGTGGGTTATAGTGGAGTGGGGTGGAGTGGAACAGCATATAGTGCAGTGTTGTAGAGTGTAGTTGCGTACAGTGGAGGACTTACAGTGGAGTGGCGTGGACTGAAGTAGGGTACAGTGGAGTGGCATGTTTTGGAATAACAGTGGAACAGCATACAGTGGAGTGGTGTACACTGGAATAGGATAGAGTGGAATAGCATGGAGTGGATTGGTGTAGAGTGGAGTGTCGTACAGTGGAGTGCCGTAAACTAGAGTTGCGTACCCAAGTGGTGTACAGTGGAGTGGCGCACAATTGAGTAGTGTGTCGTAGAGTGGAGTAGTGTAGAGTAGAATAGCGTAGAGTGGAGTACAGTGGAATAGCATACAGCGGAGTGCTGTACCATAGTTGCGGCGTAGAATATAGTGTTGTACAGTGGAGTGGGGTATGGTGGACTAGTATACAGTGGAGTGGCATACAGTTAATTAGCATAGATTAGAGTGTTGTACAGTGCAGTAACGTAGAGCGTAACATCATAGAGTGGAGTAGCATACAGTAGCATGGCGTACAGTGTAGAGGCATACACTGGACTGGCGTACAGTAGAGGGAGGTAGAGTAAAATAGCATTGAGTGGAACAGCGTAGGTTTGAGTTACATACAGTTGAATAGCTTACAGTATATTGGCGTCAAGTGGAGTGTTGTACAGTGGAGTGGCGTAAAGTAGAATAGCATATAGTGGAGTGACGTAGAGTGTAGTTGCATACAGTGGAATAATGTACTGTGGAGTGGCATACAGTGGAATTCAGTACAATAGAATACATTAGTGGCATGCAGTGAAATACAGAGTGGAGTGGCATAGAGTGTAGTTTCATACAGTGGAATAACCTAGAGTGCCGTGGCAGACAGTGGAATGGCGTAGAGTGGAATAGCCTAGAGTAGAGCAGTGCAGTGGGGTATTGTGGAGTGACCTAGACTGTAGTGGCGTGCAGTAGAGTGAGATATAGTGTAATAGCATACAGTGGAGTGGCATACAGTGGATTACATACAGTTGAGTGGCATACACTGGAGTAAATCGGTTCAGCCTTTTTCGAGCTACATCAAATACAATAGTCTATGGATCCTGCATTTCTTTGCACCCCCTTAACAATCCACCACAAAAATTTACATCATCTCAAAATGCAGAAAATGCAATAGGTCTGGAAAGTTTTGTGGTGATTCGTCAAATGGGTGGAAAGTTACTGGGTAATGTGTCTTTTAGTTGTTCATGTAGTAATTTTGAATCTTTACATATGTAGTTTAGGTTATTTTGTGGGCTTCCTGGCTACTTTTAGAAATATTGTGCTGCATATAAAGCCCAAAGTGAATGAAAGCCAATCATTTTTATAAAAATTTAGATTTTTTTTCCTAGTGGACAGTTATCATGTCCTCCATATAGTAGTTTGTTTAGCTCACTGCAAGGTCGCTTTTTCATTTTGTTGCGCAGGAGTGCATAAGGAAGATGGTTTCTCAGTAGTTACATCCCAAGCCTGGAACCAACTTCCCATTGAGTTGCGGATTGAGCTGACTTTGTTCAAATTTCTCAAGACTTTAAAAACGTATTTGTTTAATTACTCTCTGCAATCTTTTACTACTCAGCGTCAAGACACTTTTGGGTAATCATGTGCTCTACAAACTTAAAATAATACTATTTTGTATTTGAAAAAAGGCACCATTTTCTCATTCTCTACTTTCAGAAAACTTGAAAATTCCCCAAAAAACAATTTTTGTCAAGTTCACAAATGTTTATAAAATGATTAAACAATCAAGACTATGTTTAGTTAAAGGCCCTGGTAGGGTGCACTTTCTTGTGTCTGCAGCACCTGGCCTTAGCCTTGTGGCCAACCTCAAATTTCCATGGTCTTTTGCTAAGCTCAGTGTGGTGTCTTTCTGCTAGATTGAGGTGTAGCGCCTGGCCAAACACCAGACTCTGTGGCCAGCCCCAGCTGCACACAGACAAAAGCCCTGTGTAGAGCAGAATATCAATAAGAAAACCCCACAAATTCACTGAAAAATGTAAAAGTTTAGTAATGGTTGAGGGAACACAAAACGTAGAAAACCCTGAAATTCTCACGTTATAGTATGCAACAACAACATACACCATAACTCACACCTCTTCTAAGCTCATTAGAACCATTTGCTTAAGGCACAGGAAAAAGATTGTGTGCCTAGAGGCACACATGGTGGGTGTAGTGATTTATGATATGCGTTGTGCTTTACATACTAACAAACCTTTAACTATGCTTTTGGTTATTAACAGTTTTCAGTTAAAAAGTAAGCTATGCTTCTGGCTCAAATGCACAAAACCAGGCCCTGCGTCCAACCCGCCTCAGGCGAATGACTCTCATTGTGCATGGCTTTCACCGGGGAACAGCAGGGTCTCCACCCAACTGGCAGTGTGTGAACACCACCACGCTTCACTCCCCCAGTGTTCACTGTCAAAGCTGGGGGTAAAGATACCAAAACCACGCTGAAACGCACCAAAGCAGAGCCACCCTTACCGCACTCATCGGTTAAGCCTAAAACTGACTCGAGCGCAAGCTTGGGCATTATACTACAAAGACTTGACTTTCTGCATGATCTAGCGCAAGATACCAAGCCCAACACTGATGCTATGCATCAGGAGATACAGGCATTGAGCAATGATCTTAAGGGCTTGGCAAGCAGAATCACTGAAGCGGAATCCAGAATTGGTGCCTTGGAGGACTCCTCCACATCAGGGAAGAAACATGCAGATATGACAACCCATAAGGTGAAGGTGGTCGCGAGAGAGCTTTCGTAGCTTAAAGACTGCAATTGTAGAGGCAACATGCGGATCTTTGGTCTTCCTGAGAATGTGAAAGGTGATGCAGATTCTTGTGCTGAACTTCTGGAATCCTGGTATCACATACCATTGGGATCACATTTGAAAAATACTTTGAAACAGACAGGACGCTCAGAGTCCCAATGGGCAAGCGTTGAATCAACCCTGCTCCAAATCCGAGAATGATGAACTTCACACCCATGCGTTATCATCACACCAAAACAGCCCTTCAGCACATACAATGGAATGGCTCCAAGATAACTATTCCTCAGGATTACTCTAAAGAAACAGTATCCTTGCAAAAAGGCTTTTTGGCACTCCGCCAATCATTTGGGGTTCTCTCCATCCCCCTCGCTTTTGCTGGTACAGCTTCGCCTTTGCTGGTTCTGCTAAGTTCCATATTGTATTTAAGGGGAAAGCAATTATCTCCACAGACCCAGTGGACTTGCAGTCGTTCATAGGCTCTTTGACTACTTCGGACATGGTAACTTGAGCTGCTGGCCAAGATGGCCCCCCCCTGGTTTCTTTGGATTGCCAGTCTTATTCCCTGTGTCAATGTTGTTAGCAATTATCTTACGGGTTACCATGCTTTGTCCCCCTGTGGATTAGAACACTTTGTTGTTCATTGATAACAAGATTGAAGGAGTTGCGTTTGCAGTTAATTTTATGGGCAAAAGTGACTAAAATTATTTCTTTGGGCAATAGGTGGCAATAACCTTTGAACTTCTCTACCTGGGCCACATAAGTTCTCCTTATTTAGTGGATTGGCGGTATTGGGTTCAACCTGCTCATGGTATACTGCGTCCCAACTAGATGAAGGGTGTGGAAATGAGAAATTGTTGCATTTCTGGGGAGGGGAAGGGGTGCTGATTTTGGGGTTCTTTTCAGGGTTTTTTGTTGTCTTTTGTGTCAGTACACTTTTTCTCTTTGCCTTTTACCTTCACTCTTTCATCTACATTACAGCATATGGGCGAACTACATCTATCTTCAATAGATGGGATCATACATTTGCTGGAGACGTTGTCAATGTCTCACACCCATGTATTAAGGATGTATAACAGAACCACACATTCAGTTGTAACGCATGCTGTTACAATGCGAATGCCATTACCATGCATAACCTTTACCACGCATGCCTTTACAACAAAATTTGTTGTAAAAGCATGAATGGTAAAGTCATATGCGTGGTAAAGGTTTCAGTAGTAAATATAAATATAGTAGTAAATATAAATATATATATATATATACATACATACATCTGAGGAAGGAAATGAATCCGAAATGCATCATGCCATTCCATTATGACGCGCCTGCGGTGGAGTACAAATTATTTAAAGTGACAAGTGCGTAAAGCGTGCAACAGACAATATAAACAGACTACAACTATGCAGTGGCAATTGAAAAATAGCGTGGCTAAATTTAAGCATCTGATGTTAGATATCACATCAAAAATAGCGTGATGATATCAGCTAGTTAGTTCATTTTGATCACATTAGAAAATAAGATCGAAACCAACTGAGATTGCTGTTTGATCTTTGCAGTCAGAACACTATAAATGAAGCAGATACATGCACATCAATATAGGCATAAATGCATGTATCTAATAAGCGTTGTAGACTATATAATTACAATACAATTATCTGTCACATGACTATAACTTGTATCAACCTGAACAGTTATACCAATAAATTATATAATAAAATGTGCAAATCGCTTTATAAGGTTATTAACTGCTATTCGTATATATTAATATATGGGCTGAGAATGTCATTCTTTGGACTAGATTTATTGGATGACTTGTTTATCCTGTGGAAAGGCACCCAAGAATCAGCGAGGGTGTTTGTGTCAGAATTAAATACCAACTCTTTGAATTTACAGTTCACTTCCACCATCGGTGTATCAGAGGTTTGCTTTTTGGATCTTGAGGTGTTTGTGAAAAATAACAGTCTACACACAGGAAACCCACATCAGGAAATTCTATCTTGCATTCACACAGCTTCCATCCACAGAAACTAAAGGAGAGTGTTCCATACTCAGAACATCTTTGGATGAAAAGAAATGGTAGTGATTCAACCTCTTTGAAGGAACCACAGAGGCAATTGACAGAAAGATTTATTGAGAGAGGGTATAGTACCCAGGTTTTAGACCAAGCCCAATCCAAGGTGGAGAGAATCACTAGAGATTCGTTACTGTTTTCAAGCAAGACAGGAGAAACAAAAAAATAGAAAAGGCAAGGATGACCTACGAAGGATCACTGGGTACAATGCTTATCATGCTAATGTGAGAGAAGCAATAAACAGACACTGGCACCTAGTAAAGAGTAACCCTATATTAAGTAGTGCTATATCCTGCAAACCTCTGTTAACATTTAGACGAGCAAAATCTATGCGTCAAGATCTAGTGGTGAGCAGTCCAAAGGTGGCAGACACGGAAGGATGGTTGAGGGCTAGTCCGGGCTTTGTCAGATGCCACAAATTTAAATGTAAGCATTGTCTCAATAAGAAAGAAATCCAATCACCATTATTAAAGAGTCCATGGAAAATTCGCTATCCCTACAAATGCAGGAGTTAATATGTAGTTTACATTTTACAATGTTCATGTCCAAAATCATGTATAGGGAGTACCATCCATATGGCGCACGTGAGAATTCTGCAACACCTTAGAGCACCAAGAAATAACGACAAAAGTTATCCTGTCGCCGTACATATCAACGAGGTTCATAGAGGTAATGTGAATGAGTTGTTTTATTATGTTATTTATTCGGTTCCAAATAATAGAAGAGGTGGAAACTGAGAACTTAAATTAAGACAGCTGGAATCGAGATATATTGTGATGCTGAGTACCAGAATTCCGCATGGCCTCAATTCGGATGAAGAGTTATTTGTGCATATATAGTGAGGATTCAGCTTCTCTCAAAAATAGTCAAAAGGGATTACATGTGTGTAGATACAGGAAAAATTTTGGTTAAGAAAGATAAGCATCTCAGAAAGCAATAAGAGAAGGTACAAAACAGCACTAGCACTTTATAATTAGTTTAGGTTATGGTAATGTACTGTTGTAATGAATCAGTGTGATGTACATTATAGGCACTTTATGAGTAGAATAATAGGTAAATAAGTGTGAGTTATTTGTACAGTAGCCTAGGTTGCGTGCCAAATAAAGCATAAGAAGAGCAAGGAGTAGAAATTTTCTGCCCATATATTGTATAAACCCTCTAGAGTTTCATTGTTGAATTGGGGTATTGATTGCACATTAGATGACATGCAGTTTAATTCAGGGGCACTACCCAATAATCCCCATATATTCGTTTGGCACCAGCCGGTGATAAGATTGAAAAAGATTATTCGTGGGACTCCTCTTTAAATTTATAGGAAGTTGATAAATTGCATATAAAAGTGATCTCGATAATTTATGTGAGTATATTTATCGAATCGTATACAATTTTTGCAACACTTTGTGAATATTGATCATGACCCTGGAGTAGGTTTTAACATGCTATTATTGCACTTGCAATTTAGGAAAGCTCGGCAACTGTATGAAGTAGAGCACTTGCACTTTATGAGAGTTTGGTAACTGTCATTAAATATAGCTCTTTTACCTATAATGATGAATTTAGAGTGAAAGAGCCATGTATTCAAGATTATTTATGAAGGCATATGATTCATGCACAAGCACTTTACATTGATGTTTTAACCAACTTGTGTAATATAACAGTGCAAGTATCTGAGATGCGGTAAAGTACGAGCATTTTTAAGAAATTTGAGCCAAATGGCGAAATTAATTTGACACAGATAAGAAAAGCAGAAATATTATTAAAAAAATTATTTAAAAAACAAGATAAAATAAAGAACAAGAACTTATGTAGAAAAAAGTAAACAAGAATAATTGCAAGCTATACGTGTCGTAACATTTTGCCGCAATACTATGTCTATTGAATTTGGAACCATGTGACCCACTATTTATGTCATGGCAAAAAAGGCGTCTAGTGTGTGATCAAGGCAGTAGTAACTGCCAAAACGCGTTACAGCCAAGAATAAACGTGCGTTGGATTTACCTTGCTGTGTTGTTGTCCGGTTGGACAATTTTGTCATATGTTTTGTAGTCTGGATTGATGAGGGATATGGGTCTGTAGTATTTAACGTCCAAGTGGTCCTTCCCTTCCTTCGGAATGACCACAATCCTGGCTTCAGTTGCATACCCTGAGATACACCCTGATTCTGCATACGGATAATAAAGCGCCTTCAACTAGCTCTGCAGATGTTTTATAAAAGCTACCTGAATACCCATCCAGACCCGGTGCCTTCCCGGATCCAAGACTACCGATAACTGACAGAATCTCCCCTTCCTCGATGTGTGCATTAGGAGTAAGCAGGTCTTTTTACTATGCGGATGGGAGAGCACACTGCTTATGTTTAAAGGGACTGTTCAGTTGGAATTATACAGGTTGGAATACAATGGTCTAAAAGCATCCAGAATGCCCAGAATTGATCACACAACCTGCCCTGCTACATTACTTATCAATGGTACAAGGGATTTATTTTAAGTATATTACAGATAATTCACCAGCCTTTTCTGGCACACAATTTCCCAGCTGAAGATATCTTCACCCACTTTTGTGCTTTTGCTCAGAATTTTGTTGTACTCCTATTACAAGTTATGCATTGTCTGAGTAGATTATCACACATAGATTGGTGCCAATTATACTAAGACTTACCTCTCAGTCGAAAACTGGTTTCCTAAAGGGTAGACTCGCTGCCAACAACATCAGGTTATTTTGCCATGCATTGGATTCACTCCCCAACAGCTGCACTGGCGCTTAATGCAGAAAAGGCCTTTGACAAGGTCTCCTGGTCATTTCTACATGCCACACTACATAAATATTGTTTGGGGGAATATTTTATCTGCATGACCATGGCGCTTTACTCAATCGAACCTGATAGCAAAGGTTAGAGCTAATGGCCATCTCCCCCAACCATTCCCACTGTCGCAGGGTACCCGCCAGGGACGCCCGCTTTCCCCACTTCTCTTTCTGTTGGTTATTGAGCCATTGATCTTGACACTTGGGTATAAGGGTATCAACTTCAGCTCTGGAAGGCAATTGGTAGCTGATCTGATGGCATCCTATTATTTGCCAAGGAGGCTGATCGGGTCTTTCTCCTCATTATGCAGGAGATAGAGAGGTACTCATTGGTGTCAGGCTACTCCCTTAACGGGGACAAAACCGAGGTCTTCCCACTAAATATCCACTGCACTTCATCAGTGATAGGCAATTTGGGTTTGAAATGGCAGCCAAAACCCTTAAATATTTAAGTATCTTGTTTGGTAGAGTCTTGAAAAATTCAATTACCATTAACGAAAATAAAACACTGACCAAAATAAAAGATTTATTGAACGCCTGGTCTCCCAAACATGTTACCTCTTGGTGTCGGGCTGAGATAGTCAAAATGAGGATAGCTCCACTGGTTAACTTCCTGTCCAGTATGCTCCCAGTCGCTCTTTCCCCATCCTTTTTTTAAACCATTGACAAATGCATATCTGAATTCCAATGGAAGGGCATAAGAGCCAAGATCTCCATGAATACTTTGGAAATGAATATGAGCAAAGGTGGCCTGTCCAAGATATCAACAGGTTTTCCTGGCCTCTCAAGGCTCCTAGTGATTTAGAGTACAGGATGTCTGCTCCCTCCGCTAGATATTGAGGTCCACTTAGTTCATACGCTGCCACTTGGCTCTACCCTCTCTATACGCAACATAACAAGACTTCCACTGGAACACTCAAAGTGCTTAATGTTACATAAAGAAACTGCCCTACTATTGATTGACAAGCGACTAGGCAAAAGTATGACTGGCTAAGTTATTGCTTCCTTGTGGCATAATCATAAGATTAAAATAGATGGGAAAACAGTATATTGGGTGTCACGGGCGAATAAGCTAATAAATACCATTGGAGCCCTGGGTACTCGGTTCAATTATATCCCTTTTTCTACTTTGAGCACAGAATTCCACCTCCCTAATATTAACGTTTGCAAGTTTCTAAGATTAAAAATCACAATTGGAAAATTGGCACTGCCTCACTTATCTGATCTACCTGTGCTACTTGGTAACTTTGGAAAGATTGGCCATTCGGCGTCACATATTTATAAATTACTAGAATCCCCCAAACATTACTTGCTGAGAGGCTTGTCAAAGAAATGGGACAGAAACATCCAATCTGCACAGATCTTGACCCTTTCTGAAGCAACGTGGAGAAAAATGTAGCACTCTCCATTCGGAGCAAAACTTACCCTGGCACTAGCACAAACCAGATTCTGGTCTACACATAAAGCATATTGGATGCCTGCCAGACTCTATGAGGTGGGCTTGACCATCACATCACGGACACTTGCTGGAGATTCGGGGAAAAAATCAGCACCCTGTAACATGATCTTCACATGCAAATTGGCCTAACCTCTCTGGAGTAGAATACAATCCTTGATTCATGATATATTTGGTGGGCCATTCAAGATTGATTTTTTTTTTTTTTTTTACCATTGCCCTGGGTCTGCCTGCAAATCCACACATGTTGGTCCCCACTGAACAAGACATTTTGCTGCTGGACCTACTGCTAACGGTGGGCACCAAGGTGGTCCTGATGAATTCGAAGTCAGCTTCTGCAAGCTCCTTTAGAAAATGGTGAAGCATGTTATGCACTGTTATTAGTGTGGACAATTTAATGTACACAAAATAGCATAATGCCTCCAGCTCTAGATACCTATGGAACTCTCTTGATAAGTATTTACAGAAGAGCAAACCGCCTTGGGTAATTTCATGTACATGGAGAGTACTAGCATACTTAGAGCACCGCCTTCAGACACTGTTGCTTTTGTCAGCTTCCCAGAGTTTATTATCCTATCCTTTTTGTTCTTTCTCTGGTTTATTCCCTCTCTTCCTTTTTTGTTACTGGGGTTTTCCTTCTCTTATTCTTTCTTTCTTCTTTCTTTTCTTTTTATGTGTATGTGTTATTAGTCACTTGTGTCCTGGGACATCTGATAATTCTGCATTACGGGGGTATATCTTGAACCTGTTTAGGGATATGTATATTGCTGTACCACCCCCATGTTAATTCACACACCCTCTCATTGTTTATCACATTGCAATCAATAATGCTTGGGATGTTTTGGATTACAAATATTTATTGTTCCCACATTACCCATTATGTACTATATTCCTCTATACAAGTCTACTGTATATTCTTTTGTTATTGTTTTGACATAAAAACTAATATAAATGGTTGAAAATAAAAAATAAATAAATGGGAAAACATTTTTTTTCACCCCGCCCTCTTAACTTTTTGTCCCTGCATGGGTCTTCATGAAACATTGTGTGCCACACCTTAGATGACTGAAATTTCTTGCCACTGGGTCAAAAAGTTATAGACATATCAAAAATGCCTTTTCAATGGAAAGTGTGGCTGAACCATAAAACTACATACTATATTGTTAATGAAGTAAAATATATATATAACTGTCAGTTATTACAGTGGGATTGTGGGGAGATCCAGCTTGAGGTAGAGGGCTGCCTGTGTTCTTTTGTGTTTAGCATGTTAACCCTGACCCTACATTTCTCTCTTATTCAGGCCAGTGGAAACAGACCATGGTGTTTTCCATCTGTATGAGTTTGATGTGCTTTGGCGCACTCGTTACCACAGCTGAAGGTAAATCTTACAGCCAGTGTTCTTTTCTCCTTACCCTTGGTGCATGCTGTGCCCGCTGGTGGGTTCTCTTCACCTGTGGTGCCTTTTCATCACTTTACTTGCTTTATAATGGTCTGTGGTGTTCTTTTTTCTGGTACACCCATGGCGCTTTCTCTTCACTTGTGGTGCTTTCTCTCCAGGTTTGATCTTTTATTTTCACTTCTTATGACTTTTAGTGCTTGCTCATCCCTTCAGGTAGTTTGTCTTGTACTGTTTTGCTTTCTCATTATGTTGGGTGCTTTCTCATCACTCCTGGTACTGCCTTGTCACCTTCATATCCTTATCTTTTTTAATGCTGTCTCAAGAAATGCAGTACTTCTCTATCCCTTTTCGTGTTTTTCCATTAGCTACTGTGTTTTTTCACCACCCTCCATACTTACCTCTTCACCACGTTTTGTTTAACCAGGGGGCTTTGTCCTCATGTACCGATTTCATGTCAGTTTTCAATGGCATTTTGTCAACTTGTACACTGTTACAAGAAATAAAACCTATATCACTGCTGTGCCCACCACAATTAGAAGACAACAGATTACATGAAGTATTTCCAGTTCTAAATCATCATGCAATATTAGTCACACCCTTATACATTCATTCTGCTTCCGCCCTCCCAGGAAAATTGATATTAGATCTATATGTCCCATGTTTCTGATGCTTAGAACAACCTATAGCTTTTATATGAGGAGTTTGCACTGATGACCTACATGTAACCTAGCTTTCCATCCAACTGTTCTTGGGGATTCACTATTCCTCCAATGTTATGTGATATTTCACTTCACTGTTACCCATCTCTGGCCCAGTAGGGCTTTCTCCACTCTGGTGAACCTCTCATCTGAAAAGATGTTCAGCATCACCATGCCTGGTGTAAGCTCTATGGGGTAGACCAGATATTCCCACAATACCTTCACTGTTCTCTCCTAAAAGTGGTGAATAATTTTGCATGACCAGACTCTAAGAAGGATTCATCCTCCCCGAACTTGCACCTGATGCAAGCAAGAGAGGGTCCAGTTGGTATGGAGCTAAGATTAAGAGTTCTCTTGCTGCCATTAGACAGTCATCCAGTCCTCCTCTTCCAACAGTCCGAGGTCCACCTGAGATGTCTGTCGCAGATGCTGAATGCATCAGATGTGTTTATGATAAAGGATCTGTATATTCTAGAGTTTTTCCTCCACCCACATCTTTGACAATATACGGTTGTCTCCACTGGACTGAAGGTAGGTATCTGCTTCACGTTGGTCAGGTAAGGGGCGACTGTGGTTGTCTAATGAGAGGTCTGTAACTTGCTTGACTTGTGGTGAGGACGTTGAGATGAACGGTCTCACACAACGTGGGGTAGATCAAGAGGGTTTATTGCCAAAGCAGGAACACAGCTTAACAACCACCAGCTGGCTCCGCACTTGTAGGATTAACCGTCCCCACCAGAATCCTCCAGTCACCCGCATTCTTAGAAAATGCTACCCACCAACATTCTGCCACTAAGAACACTACACACCTTCCCCTTTAAAAATAAAACAAGTAATAATCCTAATATAAAACTATTTACAGATGCAGTTTCAAGAAAATGCAAAATGCAAGGAATAAATAGACAAAAAAAAAAGTAGAACACCCTGGAACAGAAATAAACATTACATATATACCATACGGTCACATTAGTACTGTTAGAGCTGGGGCTCTCTAGTTGGCAGAGGTAGGTACCTTTGTCCAAATAGGGACCTTTGCTTGTAGTCAAGGTAGGGGGGATACACACTTTAGATAACCCCCGCTCACCCCCTTGGTAGCTTGGCACGAGTAGACAGGCTTATCCCAAAGGCAATGTGTAAAGTATTTGTACCAACACTCACAGTAACACAGTGAAAACACCACAAATGGACACCACACCAGTTTAGAAAAATAAAATATCTTTATCTAAACTAAACAAGACCAAAACGACAAAAATCCAACATACAGATACTCAGAAAAAATGTCTTTAAAAAGGTTGTTGCAAAAATAAGCTTGTAGAAATCAAATAGCACCAACTGGGGCTATCACGACGTCAGGACAACACAAAGTCCAAAGTACTGCGCCACCCGCGAGGATCGCGGCGTCGGGCGCGGAGTCACACAGACCCCCAACAACAGTACCTTGAAAAATGAAGTCGGTGACGATGCACGGCGTCTAAGAAGAACGATGTCGTCTCCGGTGATGATGCGACATCGGCGACTTTCTCGAGTCAACCTCGGTGGTTATCGGTGCCGCAATAAGAGGATGCCAGCGCTTGGCGAAGACACGGAGTCGATGCGAGCGCTGGCGTCGGTCACGGCCGGTGTCCGCGGCGTCGGAGCTGCGGAACAGGCCGGGCGCGGCGTCGTCATTCCACGAGCGGCTCCCCGGGCCTCGATGCAGGTCGCGGCGTCACAGCGGCGGCGTCGACGGCGTCGGAAACAGATTTTCTTGCTTTTCTAAGTTTCTTTCAGCTCCCAACAGCAGTAGCAACCTCCAGGGCCTCACACACAGTTACAGGCACTTCCTGGCAGGTCAGAACTCCCAGCAAGGAAGTTCAGGGAAGCTGGGGGTGAAGTCCTTTTGTGCCTGGGACTTCAAAAACAGGAGGCCAGCTCTTCTCAGGCCCTTGGAGACTTTTCTTCAGATGGACACAGCACACAGCAAAGTCCTTCTTCAAGCAGGGGGACACAGCACACAGCAAAGTCCCTTGGTCCTCTCCTCAGTAGAAACAGCAAACTGCAGGCCAACCCCAGACACACTAGGGCAGTACTTCTCCTCAGTCTCTTCAGCTGATCTTCGTTGGCAGGGGTTCCTCTTGATCATGAAGTAGACTAAAGTTCAGGGGTTTCAGCTCTGATATTTATACCCCAAAAGTCTTTGTTCTCTATGTGTGAGGGGTTCTGGACCCAGTGCAAACCAGTTCTGGGTGCACTCTGCCAGTGCACAACTTCTTCCTTTGTGAATGTGGGCCAGGGTCTTCAGACGCACCGCAGGAGGTGGAGCCAGCATTGTGGAAGGCAGGCACATCCCTATTCAGGCCCAGGTGCTACTCCTCCCACCACTCCAAATGCAGATTGGCCTATTCAGCCTAGTGCTGACTCATCCAGACTCCTGGAGCCACCCCAGCCCCTGTCACTCTCAAACCAGACAGTCAATACACAAACAGGCAGAGGCACACAGAAAGGTTGAACAAGAAAATAGCCACTTTCTAAAAGTGCTATTTTCAAACACAGAATTTAAAATCCTTCCTTCCTAAACCATGTGTTATTAAATTCTGAGTTCAGGGATACCAGATTTCAGTTTTCTATCTTGCTCCTATGGGAAGATATGCAGGTAAACATGTTACACAGCATTCCCCATTCTGTCCTATGGGCAAGATAGCCTTTCAATAGTGAAAAACGAAATTGGCAGTATTTCACTATCAGGACATGTTACCCACACCAGTACATGTCCTACCTTTCACATACACTGCACCCTGCCCAGGGGGGTACCTTGGGCCTACCATAGGGGCATCCAATGTGTACGAAAAGGGAAGGGTCAGGCCTGGCAATTGGGTACACTGGCCAGGTCAACATGGCAGTTAGCAAACTGCGCACAGGCACTGCAGTGGCAGACCTGAGACATCGTTTTCAGCGCTACTCGTGTGGGTGGCACAATCAGTGCTGCAAGCCCACTAGTAGCATTTGAATTACCAGCCCTGGCACACTCAGTGCACTTTACTAGGGACCTACTGGTAAAACAAATATACCAATCATGGATAGCCAATCACAATAACAATTTAACCAGGGAGCACTTGCACTTTGGCACTGATCAGCAGTGGCAAAGTGCCCAAAGCATCTAAACCAGCAAAACGAATTCCAGCCCAGTGGCAAAAATACAGGAGGTGAGGCAAAAAAAGTCAGGGGAAACCACGCCAAGGATGCCAGGTCTAACACGTGTCCCCTCCAGCTGAAAAGTGGGGAGAACTACCCACCCTCTTGGGAGTTCTCATCACTAAGGCGGAAGAACCTGGACAGACCATCAGCATTGACGTGTTCTGTACCAGGGCGGTGTTCCACCGTAAAGTCCATTCCCTGTAGGGAGATGGACCACCTCAACAGTTTTGGGTTCTCATCCCTCATCTGCATTAACCATTTGAGGGGCCTGTGGTCTGTCTGAACCCGGAAGTGAGTCCCAACCAAGTAGGGCCTTAGCTTCTTCAGCGATCAGACCACAGCAAAAGCTTCCCTTTCAATTGCACTCCACCTCTGTTCCCTGGGAAGTAGCCTCCTGCTTAGGAAAGCTACGGGTTGGTTCCAGCCCTCGTCGTTCACCTGTGAGAGTACTGCTCCCACACCATGCTCTGAAGCATCTGTCTGCACCACAAACTCTCTGGAGAAATCAGGCGCCTTGAGCACGGGTGCCGTGCACATAGCAGCTTTCAGGGCATCAAACGCAATCTGGCAGGCATCGGTCCAGATCACCTTCCTGGGCTGCTTCCTTGAAGTCAGCTCTGTCAAGGGGGCAGCAATGGTGCCATACCCCTTGACAAACCGTCTGTAATACCCAGTGAGTCCTAAGAAGGCTCTCACCTCTGCCTGGGTCTTGGGGGGGCTCCCAAGCCAGAATGGTATCAATCTTTGCTTGTAGGGGCGCCACCTGGCCGCTCCCTACATGGTGTCCCAAGTGCACCACAGATCCCTCCTCTATCTGGCACTTACTGGCCTTGATAGTGAGGCCTGCCCTTTGCAGAGCCTTCAACACTTCACAGAGGTGTTGTAAATGTTCCTCCCAACTGGAGCTGAACACAGCAATGCCATCCATGTAAGCGGCGCTGAATTTGTCCAGCCCGGACAGTACCCGGTTGACCAGTCTCTGGAAGGTGGCAGGTGCGTTCTTCAACCCAAAGGGCATGACACGGAACTGGAAGTGCTCCTCTGGCGTTGAAAACGCGGACCTCTCTTTGGGCCCCTCAGTTAAGGCAATCTGCCAGTACCCAGATGTTAAATCAAACATACTGAGGTACTGGGCAGCGCCCAACCGATCCATGAGCTCAACAGCTCTGGGGATGGGTTCAGTGCGTCAGTTTTGGTGACCGCATTGAGCCCACGGTAGTCCACACAAAACCGGAGTTCTGGAGTGGCACCGGGTACAGCAGCTTTTGGTACTAAGACCACTGGGCTAGCCCACGGGCTGCTGGAGGGCTCAATTACCCCTAGCGCCAACATCTTGGAAACTTCTTCCTTGATGCTGGCCCTGACTTTGTCAGCTACCCTGTAAAATTTCTGCTTCACAGGTAGACTGTCCCCAGTGTCCACACCGTGACTCCTGGTGTCAGGGAGACGAACTGACCCAACACATGGCGACAGTCCCTCTGCTGTTCTGGGGTCAGTGTAGGTGAGAGGTTTACCCCATCCACTGGCCCATCCTGCTCCTCTGCTGACAGGAGGTCCGGAAGAGGGTCACTCTCCTCCTCCATTCCATCATCTGTAGCCAGGAGCATTGTCACGTCGGACCTCTCAAAGTGTGGCTTGAGGCGGTTCACATGTAGGACCCTCAAAGGGATCCTGGGAGACTGCAAGTCAACCAGATAGGTTACATCGCTCTTGCGCTCCACCACCTCATATGGCCCAGTCCACTTGTCTTGGAGCGCACAAGGCTCCACTGGCGCCATCACCCACACCTTCTGCCCAGGTTGAAACTCGACCAGAGTGGCATTCTGGTCGTACCAGCATTTCATTTCTTCCTGGCTAGCTTCCAGGTTCGCCTGAGTGAGTTTCCTGAAGAGTAGAGTCTGGTTGCGGAAGGCCAGCACGTTGCTGAACACATCCTGGGGGGTCTTACCAGGGGACTTCGCCCAACCCTCCTTCACCAGACTCAGAGGTCCTCTCACAGGGTGACCGTACAGGAGTTCAAAGGGACTGAACCCTAAGGACTTCTGAGGTGCCTCCCTGTAAGCAAGCAACAGGCATGGCAAAAAGACGTCCCACTTCCATCTCATGGGCTCAGCAAGGACCATCATCATGCCTTTCAGGGTTCGGTTGAATCTCTCAACCAACCCATTCCCTTGAGGATGGTAAGGAGTGGTGAACTTATAAGTTACCCCACACTCCTCCCACAAAGATTTCATGTACTTCGAGATGGGGTTCCCCGGTCGGAGACCACCTCTCTGGGGAACCCCACACGGGGAAAGATACCCATCAATGCACGGCCCACCACGGGGGCTGTGATTGTCCCGAGAGGGACAGCTTCCGGGTACCTGGTGGCATGGTCCACCAAGACCAAGATAAACTTGTTGCCTAAGGCTGTCTTGGGTTCCAGTGGCCCCACAATGTCGATGCCCACCCGCTCGAAATGGGTGCTCACCACGGGAAAGGGTTGAAGGGGAGCCTTACACTTCCCTCCACTCTTGCCACTTGCCTGGCAAGTCCTACAATGCGTACCAACGTGCATCTTCATTTGGGGCCAGTAAAAGTGGGTGACAAGCCTCTGGTAGGTCTTGTCATGCCCCAAATGTCCTGCGAGAGGCACGTCATGAGCCAGACCCAGTAGGAAGGTCCTGAAGCGCTCGGGTACCACCAGCACACGGGCTGCACCGGGCTCAGCGACCTTAGGCTCACCTATAGAGTAGCCCATCCTCCCAGTAAATGAGATGATTCTTGGACTCGCCACCTGCTGCCTGGTCTGCGGCCTGTTTCCGCATACCAATGAGAGAAGGGCATTCTCTCTGCTCCTTGCAGAACTCCTCCATGGAGGGACCTCCTTCCTGCTGCCAATGGGTCTGCTCAGGCAGGTCTCCCAGTTCGGCTACCTGTTCCCCTGTAGGTTCGAGGGTATCCCCCTCAGGTTCTGCCTCCTCCTGGACTGTGGGAATTGTGGGGGCTGGTTTCCCACGCCCCCTGCCCTTCCTCTTCCTGGCAAGTCCCTGGGCCACTGTTTCAGGTTCCAGGTCCGCTTGATTACCCTTACTGGCTGCCATTGACCGAGTGGTCACAAACCCACTCAGGCAGACCCAACATCTCCAAATCAGCCTGGCGTTCCACCTCCCTCCATGGGGAACTCTCCAGGTCATTTCCCAGCAGACAGTCTACTGGCATGGATGGACTAACCACGACCTTCAAGGAACCTGAGACCCCCCCCCCCCACTCAAAGGGAACTTGCGCCACTTTGCAGAGGCGCATGGAGTTGTCCGCTGCAACTACAGGGTGAAGTGCATTAGGAATGACCTGCTCCTCAGACACCCACTGACACCTCACGGATGTCACGCTGGCTTCTGTGTCTCTCAGAGCCTCCACCCTCCTCCCATTGATGGTCACCCACTGCCTGTATTTTTTAGTGTTCTCAGGCAGGTAGGTCTCCTAGACCATCTCTCTGTCTCCTAAAGAGACAAGGGTCATGACTGCTTGCTCCTCCCCTTCACTGGAAACTAATTCCTCTCCCAAAGCTACACTCACTAAACCCGGTGACTGAGCACCAGTGGGTGCTTGGGACTACTTGGGGCACTTAGGGGCAATGTTGCCCTTCTCGCCACAGTGGTAACACCTGGGGGGACCCTGGTAGTTACGCCCACCCTTAGGGGACTGTGACGTCATAGGCTGGGACTCCTTTCCCTCTGAACTGTTTTGGGGCCCTTTAGAGAACTCCTTTTGATTACCTTTGTCCCCCCCACTCTTCTGCTGGGGACCCTGCCCACCTTTGGCTGTGGTACCCACAATCCCCTTGTGGACCCTGGTGCTGGTCCAGTGGTCCGCCTCCTTAACAAGCTCACTGGGATCAGTTAACTTACTGTCCAAAAGATGCTGGCGCAGCTCTGGAACACACAGACTACTCAAGTGCTCCCAACTAATTAAATGGCACAACCCCTTATAATCAGTTACTTTGCTGCCCTTTATCCAACCTTCCAGTACACGCGTGTACAGATTCACACACTCAGCCCAAGTACCGGACTCCTGCTTCTTGAAGTTCCTAAACTTCTGTCTGTACTGTTCTGGAGTGAGTCCATACCTGAGGCATAGGGCCTCCTTCATATTGGGGTAGGTCAGGGTACCTGCCAACTCTAAGGGCGACAGAACATCCCTCTCAGAAGCCTCAAAGTGTTTCCACAGGCCTGCCTCCCAATTCTTCTCAGGCACCTCATTCATTTTCAATGCAATCTCGTAGGATGTAAACCGGGCATAGATATCCTCACCCCTCTGATAATTCTGTACCAAATCTTTGGGTATGTACACCTTACCCCCTTGCACTGGCTGTGCACTGCCACCACTTGAACTGGACTCCGCTTGTTTGGCTTTACTGTCCAGTTCCCTCATGCTCAACTCATGAGCCAAAAGCAATTTCTTCTCTTCCAAGGCACATGCACTCTTGCTCTCCTCTGCCTTGTTCTGGATTTCTTTTTCCATTTCCAATTGCTTAATCTTGAGCCTCATGACTTCCAACTCATGATCTCTCACCCTTTGGTTCTCCTGTATCTCCTCTGGGGAGAAGCCCCTACTGGAATGGTTGCTGCCAGCCCTGGAGGCTGGTCTGCTCACTGGCAGATCTTGGGATCTAAAACCATCCCCTTGCGCATTCTCCCCTCCATTTACATCTTCTGCCTCCTCTACCTCTTTGGCCTCCCACCAGTCCTTCAAGGCTTTCTGCAGCTCATCCTTCTTAGAGCTGCTCTTCATGGGACATCCAAAATCTTTGCAGAATTGTTTGAGCTGCTCTACTTTGTAGGAATACAAATCCTCAATGCAAAACTCCAATTCTGCCTTCTCACTTGCTGCTTTCCCATTCTGAGACATGATGCTTTTTGAGGGTCACCCAAAAATAGAACCAAAAACAGAACACAGTATGTGGTTGCGTAGTGGTCTTCACTAAACTAGTGATGTACACCAATCACTGTGGGTCAAGTACAAATACAAGTTCAAATCCTCACCGCTGACCACCAATGTTAGATCTGGGGTCTCTAGTTGGCAGAGGTAGGTACCTTTGTCCAAATAGGGACCCTTGCTTCTAGTCAGGGTAAGGGGATACACACTTTAGATAACCCCTGCTCACCCCCTTGGTAGCTTGGCACGAGCAGACAGGCTTATCCCAAAGGCAATGTGTAAAGTATTTGTACCAACACTCACAGTAACACAGTGAAAACACCACAAATGGACACCAAACCAGTTTAGAAAAATAAAATATCTTTATCTAAACTAAACAAGACCAAAACGACAAAAATCCAACATACAGATACTCAGAAAAAATGTCTTTAAAAAGGTTGTTGCAAAAATAAGCTTGTAGAAATCAAATAGCACCAACTGGGGCTATCACGACGTCAGGACAACACAAAGTCCAAATTACGGCGCTGCCTGCGAGGATCGCGGCGTCGGGCGCGGAGTCACACAGACCCCCAACAACAGTACCATGAAAAATGAAGTCGGTGACGATGCATGGCGTCGAAGAAGAACAATGTCATCTCCGGTGATGATGCGACGTCGGCGAGTTTCTCGAGTCACCCTCGGCAGTTATCGGCGCCGCAATAACAGGATGCCGGCGTTTGGCGAAGACACGGAGTCGATGCGAGCGCTGGCGTCAGTCACGGCCGGTGGCGGCGTCGTAGCTGTGGAACAGGCCGGGCGCAACGTCGTCACTCCACGAGCGGCTCCCGGGCTTCGATGCAGGTCGCGGCGTCGGAAACAGATTTTCTTGCTTTTCTAAGTTTCTTTCAGCTCCCAACAGCAGTAGCAACCTCCAGGGCCTCACACACAGTTACAGGCACCTCCTGGCAGGTCAGAACTCCCAGCAAGGAAGTTCAGGGAAGCTGGGGGTGAAGTCCTTTTGTGCCTGGGACTTCAAAAACAGGAGGCCAGCTCTTCTCAGGCCCTTGGAGACTTTTCTTCAGATGGACACAGCACACAGCAAAGTCCTTCTTCAAGCAGGGGGACACAGCACACAGCAAAGTCCCTTGGTCCTCTCCTCAGTAGAAACAACAAACTGCAGGCCAACCCCAGACACACTAGGGCAGTACTTCTCCTCAGTCTCTTCAGCTGATCTTCGTTGGCAGGGGTTCCTCTTGATCACGAAGTAGACTAAAGTTCAGGGGTTTCAGCTCTGATATTTATACCCCAAAAGTCTTTGTTCTCTATGTGTGAGGGGTTCTGGACCCAGTCCAAACCAGTTCTGGGTGCATTCTGCCAGTGCACAACTTCTTCCTTTGTGAATGTGGGCCAGGGTCTTCAGACGCACCGCAGGAGGTGGAGCCAGCATTGTGGAAGGCAGGCACAGCCCTATTCAGGCCCAGGTGCTACTCCTCCCACCACTCCAAATGCAGATTGGCCTATTCAGCCTAGTGCTGACTCATCCAGACTCCTGGAGCCACCCCAGCCCCTGTCACTCTCAAACCAGACAGTCAATACACAAACAGGCAGAGGCACACAGAAAGGTTGAACAAGAAAATAGCCACTTTCTAAAAGTGCTATTTTCAAACACAGAATTTAAAAACCATAATTCCTAAACCATGTGTTATTAAATTCTGAGTTCAGGGATACCAGATTTCAGTTTTCTATCTTGCTCCTATGGGAAGATATGCAGGTAAACATGTTACACAGCATTCCCCATTCTGTCCTATGGGCAAGATAGCCTTTCAATAGTGAAAAACGAAACTGGCAGTATTTCACTATCAGGACATGTTACCCACACTAGTACATGTCCTACCTTTCACATACACTGCACCTTGCCCGTGGGGGTACCTTGGGCCTACCATAGGGGCGTCCAATGTGTACGAAAAGGGAAGGGTCAGGCCTGGCAAGTGGGTACACTGGCCAGGTCAACACGGCAGTTAGCAAACTGCACACAGGCACTGCAGTGGCAGGCCTGAAACATCGTTTTCAGCGCTACTCGTGTGGGTGGCACAATCAGTGCTGCAAGCCCACTAGTAGCATTTGAATTACCAGCCCTGGCACACTCAGTGCACTTTACTAGGGACTTACTGGTAAAACAAATATACAAATCATGGATAGCCAATCACAATAACAATTTAACCAGGGAGCACTTGCAGTTTGGCACTGATAAGCAGTGGCAAAGTGCCCAAAGCATCTAAACGAGCAAAACGAATTCCAGCCCAGTGTCAAAAATACAGGAGGTGAGGCAAAAAAGTCAGGGGAAACAACGCCAAGGATGCCAGGTCTAACAAGTACTGAACAAAATCGTTTACTTTCATGGGAATGTTGTTTACTCGTGTACTTTTCTGCACCTCCCCATCTTGCCCTTCTTTGATAGAAAGGTAGTCCACATGCTTTCCATCATTAGTCACACTGGTACTAGGAGTCTTACGATGTGTGCTAGATGTTTCACACCCTACATCTTCAAGATCACCATCACTTGGTACACCTGAACCATTACTTATACCACTGAGGCCCACAACTTCCTCCCTTGCATCACCAGACTCACCCAACCTATATTCCCTTCCTGGTACTACCCTGTCACCATCCAAATTGTCAGCATCATCATACATACCCACATGAGTCACCATCTACCACATCTGTCAATCCACCTCCTTTCGCCGAAATAGCTTTGCACACCAAAATTCTTCTGAAATTCCATACTTAGCCCCCTCTACTCTCACCGCCTTACTGAAAATTTCAACCACCTTCACCGGAACCAACCATTTTGTCAACCTCCTACCCAGTTTCACCCTTACCACATCGCCAACCTTCAACTTAGACCCCACAAATGAAGTCTTGGGACCGCTTTCCCGTATTTTTATCTGATAACTCTTCACACGCTCCCTGACTTTAGCAAAATCAATCTCTGTATCATACGCATTTCTCACCTTCAACCACCACTGCATCAATTTAGACCCTGGCCTCCTACCCCGTAATAACTTAAATGGGGGCAACCCTGTAACCGAATTGGGTGACATCTGTATGTCAATAAAGTAGCCCTTTAGTCTTTCCTCAATGGTAAGCCACTCTTCATGGCCAACTCTACTCTTTAGCAATCCTGTTAAAACGTTCTACTTGACCATTGGCTTGGAGGTGATAGTTATATACTCTTTTGTGTAGAAAACCACATCTCCTTAAAAAGCTGTCCATTTTTTTGTTTACATATTGTGGACCATTGTCAGGTATCCCTTCACCACAAAAAATGTAATCCAAGAATTCGATTACATTAATTAATTAAATTCAATTTGGAAGTAACCTTTTCCACCATTTTCAGCTCCGGCCATTTGTTGAGTAGTCCACTGCCACAATGGCATACACATCCTTACCAGATAACATCTCAAACGGCCCCAATATGTCAATTCCTAATCTCCACCAAGGCCCTTGAGCATATTCAATGGGATTTACATAAACAGCTAACGCTTTGGCTGACTTGCCACTATTTGCGCATGGACTGCACTCCTGCACCCAATTATCAATCATACCATCTACACCAGTAACATTTGCGTATTCTCCTCTTTGTGGTAGACATTCCCATATGGCAATTAATGGGCCAAACTGAGAATATTTTCTCTCAATTTCTGTGGCGAAACAATTTTATCACCTCTAATGACTATACCCTCACTTTGAAGCTGGGCAGAGGATAGCTACATTATTTCTGATTCACAATATGGTTTTTTGTCTGGCAAATCCACCATCGACCACCGCATGAATCTTTATATGGTGATTAACAAATATACAGTTGCACGATCGGAAACAATCCACTTGGCCTTTATGGATCTTACTGTGGCATTTGAGAGCGTTAATCGTGACAAGCTGTGGAAGATCCTTCTAGGTCTGGGTGCGGATCCTAATATAGTGTATTTCCTCCGTGAACTTCATGTTGAGACATCTGCTAGAGATAGGTACTCCAATGACTCTCTCTGTACAGATAGTTTTAAAACGGATCGTGGGGTTCGACAAGGATGCATCATTGCCTCATTTTTATTTTCATTGTATGTTAACAGATTGGAACAGGAACCCTAATTGCTGCAAATGCAGACTTTCCTCTCATTGGCTTTCGCTCCCTACCAGTATTATTCTGCTAATGGTGAGAACGACCAATGGTCTACAAACTCTCTTGAACACGCTTTACGTTTTGATGTGGGATTTAGACCTCTTAGTCAACCTCACTAAATCCTATGTCATGGTGGTGGGGGCTCAGAAACCTCGATTGAAGACCTTCGCTTGAATGGGCACCTTTTTGCAAAGGTTGAGCGTTTCTCTTATTTGGGAGTGCTATTTGACTCCAAACTATGCTGTAAACCCTTGGTTGTGGCCAAAGGTCAAGAGCTCAGGAAAACTATATGGCCGGTTTTTAGTTTTGCTGCCAGGAGGAGAAGTTGACCACTCAAAGCCCATGCAATGATTTATCAAGCCAAATGTGCATCTAAAGCTTTGTATGGGAGTGACATTTGGGGCTTTCTGGACCCAATTGAGCTCCAGATAGAGGAAAATAAATTACTCGGGTGCTTACTCTGTGTGCCTCAGAATAGGTCTCCATTTGCGTACATGAAGAGTTGGGGGGTCAGGAATTTAAGCGACCAAATCGCCTTCTGTCCTTTGCTGAGTTGGGTTAGGATCTGGTCTAAGGAGGAGCTGGTTCTGAATCGACTAATTATGAGGAACTGCATGGCACTTGATCAAGCCCATAAAATACCATGGCTTAGGTATGTAAGGGACTCTCTCTCCAACCTGGGAAGGAGGGAGATGTTTCTTAACCTTGAGGACATTTGCAGAGGGGACTATAAATGGGTAAGGGACCATTTTATGGAATGGGCAAAACTCTCTAGGGAGGAGGTAGAGTTGTTGTAACCCTCAGTTAGGAAATATATTCTGGCAACTACCACATTGGATATGAAGCCATACCTAACCCTTGTAAAAAACAATAAGGACAGATATCTGCTCGCAAGACTTAGATTTATTGCATCTGATATTTGCTACTCCAAAAGGATGTTTTGATTAAAAAAATTTGGGCCCTTGTGACTGACAGAAAATCCCTCCAGGATTCCTTGCACTTTATGATGTCTTGTACTTTTTATCCCATCAGTTTGCAAGCAATTCAAGCTTTCCGTTAGAGGCTAAATTCAAGGGTTGGATACGGTTGCCTGGAAGGTTCTTCCCTGCGGCCAGATTAAAAAAACGTGATTAACCTATTTACAGAGATGGAAGGCAAATATCAGAGCTGGAGGACTCAGTGAAAATGCTGTAGTCTACAGTAACTCGATAATCTGTCCTCTGTTAGGCCCAGGAATGGATGTCGTATATGAGGCTGAGCTCTGCCCCTCTGAACGTACCGATAAATAGCCAAAGTAATATCTGAGATATGAGTAGGAGACCAGCGCCTGCCTTGGCAATTCTATCTTTCCCACATACAGCGGTTGGATGGCCAATCCAAGGTGGGGGCAGCTGGCCACCAGAGCAGTTTCCCCATTCTACTTGTTTGATCTGCTTCACCTCCGGGGAACAGATTGGAGCAAGGGAAATCTGCCTCTCGGTCTGGCCAAGGACTTGTTGGAGAGACTTAGGCTTCACTGTTATCCAGACTAGTTCCCCTGTGGACCAACCAAAGGCAACAGCCTTTGGTCTGCAGCACTTAAGGTCCACAGCAGTCTCTTCTGAGTCCCACAGGGCCAAGCGGGGCCAGTCCCTCTTTATGATGGGTAGGTGGTCGATTCCAGCTCACCCTCCCTCCCTTCACGACTCACAGACCAAAGGAGGGTAGAACGAGCAGCAGGCCAGGACAGTCTGGTCCTGTTCTTCCTCAAGGCGGGTGGGGAGAAAAAAAGAGTGTTCTGGTCGGGTTGGCCTAGTGATGATGGCCTAATATCAGTCACTGCTCTAATGCTTCCCCAGAGGGAATTCCATTCCTTGTGTCAGACACGGGGGAATAATGTGTTGGAGGACCGCTCTCGCAGCATATCCGTATCTCAGATGGCACCACCTCCACCATTGTTATCCTCCAGTGCTGCATTGGCTCCTGTCATCCGCCACCCAGGCAGTCTCTACAGGGCTATGGGTGTTAGCGGGTGCCATACACCGTTGAATTAGGAATGGTCTCACAAGTCTCAGAGGGCCTCTGAAGGTGCAGGGCAGCAACCCCTCTCCACTCTGCAATTTCCCCTTTATCCCAGCGGCTTGTCCCAGGCCTCACCATGCTGCTGCCATTTTAAATAGGCAGTCTCCCTTCAGCACCCTGCAAAGGAAAATGTTCTGGAGAATTCCGGTCTCACTTTGACTGAATCAGCATGTGTTGCAGTCTCTGTAGTCCCAGTCTGCTCCTCGTGCCAGGGCTGGCCTAGTACACAGGGAACCCAATAGACTAGTGCTGTGAAGGCCATATCGGCCATGGCTCCAATCGTGACACAGGGACCCGTTTTTCAGACTGTTTTTTCCTAGAAAGGATAGTGTATGATGGTTGAGCACGATGCAGAGTTCGACTTGGGTGCCTCTGCCATTTTGACTAGCTTGGCTTTGCTCCTTTGCCATTACTTTTGATATTTAATCATGTCAGGTACTTTCCCATCACCACTGGTGCAATCTAATTATCTCTTTTGTTTCCTTTTCACTGCTGGTGCATTTGCTTCCCCTCCATTGTGTTGTTTGAAGCAATTGCCTCTCTTCAGCTGTGTTTGTGGTCCTGTCTCAAGGGACTGATGGGCTTAGCTGGGGCCAGGAGTTACTTACCTTGTATTGTGGGAAAGAGATTCCGCTTGCCTTTTGGTGTTATGATACACTAAGCTGAGCTGAAGTCCAAGTCAAGTCCTAGACAAAGAGGAACTTTTCTTAGTAGCCTATAATTGTTACCACCCAAGGTGCATTTTATGTCCTTGTGATTTGTTTCCTTCACCTGTGGTGCTATTTCATCACTGCTTTTTTCTCACTATCTGTGTTGATTTCACTTCTTGTATGCCATTTGTGCTTCCTGTTCTCTGGTGGTGCCTTCTTGTGCACTATGATAGTTTCCCATCACTCTGGAGATATCTAGTTACATGTGGTGTTTTCTTATGTTCAGACAACACCACCACCATGTGGAAACAAGTAGAGCAGAGTGGGGCCATAGAGCCTGTGCCAAGAAGCTTTACATATCTAGAGATGGGTGGAGCAGCAGAACATCTTTCTAGTAGCAATCACCTGGCAGAGTCCCTGAAAACCAGAGTGGGCGAACTGAGCAGATGTCGTCTTGAAGGTCACGAATGGCATTTGCATTGCCAGGTTGCACTGGGTGTATTTGACCATTGGGGGAAACCCTCGCTAGATCGATTTGGCACCGCCAAAAATGCGCAGAGTGAGTGATTTCACACATTTCACACATTGGAGTTTCTGTGAGAGCGGTACTTCAGAGACACGTTTGGCAGGAATGGATCAAGGGGCCCATATACGGCT
The DNA here is from genome assembly GCA_963921515.1 of Calotriton arnoldi. Classification (NCBI taxonomy): domain Eukaryota; kingdom Metazoa; phylum Chordata; class Amphibia; order Caudata; family Salamandridae; genus Calotriton; species Calotriton arnoldi. The sequence goes on from CAWUFW010003563.1 coordinate 241,426, forward strand.
CCCCGCCATTACCTCTTCTGTTCAGTGTTTGACAGGGCTATACTAATTGCCCTTGACTGAGCTAAGAGAATGGGGTACCTGGAACTCTTGAGTATGCGCATCTGCCCTCCGATCTGGTTACTAATTTGGAAGGGCCTCCTGTGTCAGTAATAGGAGAAGATTCCCCATCCGATCCTCCACAGCTTGCAACTCTAAGTATGGAGATTGAGCGGCTGCAACTGACTGCATTTGAATTGCCAACCGGAATTGCAGATGTCATATTTACTAACAGATGCCTTTCCAAGAAATCCATCTATGCTGGGTCAAATTTGTTGGGTGGTGTGATGTTCGAAAAACTGACCACATAACAAGATAAGCTGTCAGACGTTCTGTTATTTGCTCTTTCTTTATCCCAGGAAGGCCTTGCAGTGGGTACTGTAAAATTATATTTGTTGGCCTGTTATATGGATTGTGTTTATTCTCCATTTTAGTTTTCTAATTTAACTTGCCATCTTTTTCAGATGGTGGTTTGTACATGTTTTCACTAACATGAGAGAATGCCACACACACATTTATTTCAGATGTTGTTCTGTAGTCTGCAATGTTACACAGTGTCCTTGCTTTTTGCTCATAAGAGACAACTCTTTTTCTCCAGACTAAGTAAATCTGTTCTTCTGTGTCTCTAGAAGTATAAGATACGGCTGTTGTTTTATTATTTAACCATGCCTGTGTTGAAGTCGGTGAGAGGCACTTCACACCGGAGTTTTCATGCATGCTGTGGAGAGCTGTGAATAAAATGCAGTACCACAGGCCCTGGCATACATCCTTAGAAAGAAGATAGCTGCGCAGGCAGAGATGTGTGCAGGCTTGCTCACAGGTGAGTGCATTCGTTAATGCACTGAGGCTGGCTTCCTGAGGCATTACACCAAGTTATGGGTTAGATCATTCCAACTGGGTCTGGCAGGAGAAAACTTTCATAATCCTCTCTCTAGTGTAGGAGTATTCGGCTTAGACATGAGCAATATTAGGAATAATTCCCATAGTTGAATTGTTTGTATTTTTCACCATTCTAATGTGTCTCATCGGTCTAATAATTGCAGTTCATGTTTTATTAACAAGGATTAGATCTTTTCAATAAGCATTTGAAAATGCATTATTGTTTCTTTTTTTGTAAAAACTTTGGGCATGCAAAGGTGACAAACAAAAGGGTTAGATCTGTTTCCACAAACTAATTGGGAATCCGAGTGGTCATGTTCGAGGTTACCGACAGCATCTACAACTCTGGAGATGTAGGGGTTTAGGTGCGGTACTGTGACCTAGCTGAACCAACATTTACTGATGATATGAGTAGACTCAGTCTCTATATTATTACGTTTTGTTGACCTAATACACAGTCCTACTAAATTCGTAGGAACCGTGTAATAGGTCATTTTGGCCTTTCTGCGTATAAAAGACTAGCCGTCAAACATGTTCCCTCCCAAACCATTTGTGGTGTCTCATTTCCTGATCCTGAAAATTGTCTTCTTTATTGGCATTACATCAGCTCATCACATGAATGATCTTCAGAAACTTTCAGTGCAGCCATCCTACACCACCTTCTTTCTGGACAAATTGGTGCTGAGGGCTCTTGCAACCTTTTTGCAGATGGTTGTGACTCGCTTCCGCATTGAATAGATCACTCTACTCTATCAACGTTCATTACTGTCCCTCTCCCCATCAGTTAGAACCCAAAAGGGCTTTGAGATTTTTAATGGATCGTACCAAGTGCCATTGAGTGGAGTTCTTTGTGTGGTTTTCTGCAACACAGAAAGGGAAGGAGGTGTAGGTGAAGACCCTGTCAAGCTAGATAGTCCTCTCCATCAAGGTTTGCTTTGCACTGGCCAAGAAAACAACCCACTGAGGGTTTGAGAGCCCGTTCCACCAGGGTCTTACTTTAGCACAAGGGGAGCCTGGTCTTGATATCTGCCACGCTGTGGCATTGGTGCTTACATTCCCGTAGTACTACTGCCTTGACAGCCAGGTTCAACGAGAAGGCCACTTCACTTGCTGTTTCCTGCAGGACCTTTTGATCTGAATTCACTCCCCAGACCCTCCCCCTTTGGGAGGTACTGCTTTCGTATCTATTGTAAAGTTGAGGAATTTACGGCTAGAATAACCACTTGAAGGGTGGTAAGTAGTTTTCCAAACTAGACTTGAGGAGTGCTTACTACCAGAACTAAATCCACGGGGACTGTAAGGCCCACACAGCTTTCATCGTTTTGAAGGGTGTGTTACAATTCTCCCATTACCTTTCTGTCTAGCCTCAGCTGCTAGTGTTTTCCAACGTATGAGGTCAGACTTCTTTGTTGATCAAAAAAGAGCCATGTACTTCCAGACCAACATCATGGTTTAAAGTAATATGGAGGAGGTGCGCAATCACACTTTGAAACAAGTACTTGACAAATTGGAGACAGCTGGTATGTCTCTCTTGAGAGATAACTGAATGTTCGAGGCATGTGAGCTGCAGAGCTCACACTGTGCATTAGATCGCCATCTGGTGTTGGGCTCGGATGCTTGCACTTTGTTGTTGTCTTCGAAGAAGTCTTTGTAGTCATGTGATAGGTGACTCCTCCTTAGGACAATAGTGCGCATGGGCATCGACTCCATCCTCAGATTGTTTTTTTCCGCCATCGGGTTCGGATGCAATTTCGACACTCCGGTTCGAAACTTGTTTTTTGCAGCGTTTTCCACTTTTCAACGCCTGATACCGACATCGACATCTCGACGTCCCTTCCTCGATCTCCTTTCCAGCCGTCGACGCGGGCCGTTGGGCCCATCGACGCCGTAAGGCCTACTGCCCATGGAAAGGACGCCATTCCGAAAATGCCCCCAATGTGGAGCAAAGTTTCCTCACAGTGACCACCACCAGGTCTGTAATCGGTGCCTCTCACCAGACCATAACGAGGCCACTTGTCCGGCCTGCGCCTCCTTCCGCTCCAAGAAGACAATCCGAGATCGTCGAGCCCGAAGGCACATCATGGCGCACAGGTCCGCTCCGGAACCCGTCAACATCTTCGACGAGGGTCCCGATGTTCCGGAAGAAGACTCCGAAGACCTCGCTATCATCTCCGAGGCAGAGGACTCCGACAGTTCCATCCCTTCAGGGCAGCGTGTGAGTACTACTGCCCCTGCCCCAACCCTCCCTGCAAAATCGAAGGCACCGGTCAGTACTTCGCCTACGGGCCCTAGTCGAGACCGTAAACGTGTTTCGGACGCCCGCCTTCGGGCTCGGCACCGAACAAGAAAACAAAGCCTTCTAGTTCCTCGGCACCGACCAAACCACATGTGCCCGTTACACCGGCACCTTCGGCGCCGAAACACAAAGACCACCCGGCGCCGAAATCCAGTTCGGTCCCCAAATCCGCCTCCAAGCACGCGGATCCCTCGGCACCGAAACCGAAGCTACTCGACACACCCCTAAACTAAAGCCGGTCGAGCCTGTAGCTAAACCGAAGGACGCCTCGACGCCTTCTAAAGCAAAGGAACATTTAAAGAAGCCATCACCACGTTCGGAACCGAAAAAGTCGGCGCCGAAAACTAATATTCAAGGAGAGGAACTGTTTACACCGGATCCCATCGATCCTAATCAACACAAACTTTATATCAATCCTAAAACAGGACACATTTCCTCTGTGCCACGTCACAAACCTGTCCCTCCGAAGAAAAAGACTCTTCCACTTCCCCTATGCCTCCTTCTTCCCCTATACCTCTCTCTAACACCCCTCCTCTCCACATCCCTATCACACCTCCTCAACCTGCGGATTCTCCCCCACATGAGTATGAGGACAACATGGGGTACGGGGATGACCCTCATAATTTATATCTGGATCCAGATAATCCACCACAAGATGACTGGGGTTATAATGACCCCCCAGACCCTACAGACCTCCCCAGCCCTCCACCTTATCCCACAAAACCATCTCCATCAGATGATCACATAGGTTTTGGGCAACTCATACATAGGGCGGCCGTTTTTCATGGGGTGCATATTCACACCGACCAACCAGAGGAAGATTTTCTTCTAGACACTTTTGAACGGTCTCAAAAAACTGTTCAAACTTTGACCATGATAAAGGGTGTCATTAAACATGCACCTGAAATTTTTAACGACCCGGTCAGAGCCAGGATCCTTAATCCTAGAGTGGATAAAAAGTATAGACCTGCCCCCGATGACCCCACCTACATCAAAGGTCAGCTCCCCTTGACTCACTGGTCGTTTCTAATGCCAGAAAACGCGCCAATTCCCAAACTTCAGGGGATGCTCCGCCCCTGATAAAGAATCCAAATTGTTAGATTCCTCTGGCAAACGCGTAGCTGCGCAAGCCACCAACATCTGGCGCATCGCTAACACCCAAGCTCTACTAGCTAGGTACGACAGGGCACACTACGATCAGCTAGAAACCCTCCTTCAACATCTACCTGATCAATACAAAACACAAGCCACTGACCTCATTCAAGAAGGCAAACTTATTTCCAATGCCTCCATTAAGTGCGCCTTAGACGCAGCCGACACCGCCGCTAGGTCAGTTAACACTAGCGTGCTTATCAGACGACACGCCTGGCTTCGCATTTCAGGTTTTAAGCCAGAGGTTCAGACTACCATACTAAACCAGCCCTTTAACCAAAACCAACTATTTGGTCCTGATGTCGACACAGCACTAGAAAAGATGAAGAAGGATACTGACACTGCCAAATCAATGGGAGCATTGCAGTCCCCGCAGCAACGTGGCTCCTTTCGCCGCTCCTTTTACAGAGGGGGCTCCAGGAATACCACCGCAGACAGTTCCTCTTCCTATCGAACAAACACCCAAACCTCTCCTAATAGAGGATACTTTAGGGGTGGTTACAGAGGCAACAACTCTAAGGGCAGAGGTCGAGGTAATAATAACAACACCCGTACCTCCACCACTCCCAAACAGTGACTTTCCTCCACTTCCCCCGACCACAACACCCCTGTCGGGGAAGGCTATCACAGTTCCTGCCTGTCTGGAACTCCATTACAACAGACAGGTGGGTGAGACAGATTATCCAACATGGCTACTGCCTGGAGCTAACAGCTACCCCCCACCATACCACCCAGACAGCGTCCAATGTCCACAGACCATCTTACACTTTTACAACAAGAGGTACTTTCCCTGCTTCAAAAGCACGCCATAGAGCCAGTGCCTCTGCTCCAGCAGGGCACAGGGGTTTACTCCCTGTACTTCCTCATTCCCAAGAAGGACGGCACTCTCAGGCCTATTTTAGACCTCAGACCTCTCAATCAATACATACTCAGATCATTTTCACATGATCACTCTCCAACAAGTGCTTCCCTTACTACAACAACAAGACTTCCTTGCCACATTAGACCTCAAGGACGCCTACTTCCACATTCCCATACATCCTGCTCACAGGAAGTATCTAAGGTTCGTTCTCAATGGACAGCACTACCAGTTCAAAGTACTCCCATTCGGAGTCACCACTGCTCCAAGAGTGTTTACCAAATGCCTTGCAGTAGTAGCAGCGCATCTACGAAGACAACAAATACATGTCTTCCCATACCTGGACGACTGGCTTATCAAAGCCAAATCATCCAACCAGTGTGTCCAACACACCCACCAAACGATACAAACATTACACAACTTGGGGTTCACAATAAACTATACCAAGTCCCACCTTCAGCCCTCCCATGTCCTTCAATATCTGGGAGCCACAATAAACACTTCCACTGCTCTAGCTTACCCCAGCCCAGCCAGGATAGCCAGTATAAAAACCCTTGTCCCCAGGTTTCAAATACAACACTCTCTTCCAGCCAGAGTGTTTATGCAGCTCATAGGCATGATGGCATCCTGCATTTTTCTCGTCCCTCATGCAAAACTTCAAATGCGTCCTCTACAAGAGTGCCTAGCGCGCCAATGGAACCAGGCTCAGGGACATCTTACAGATCTGGTGTTGGTGGACAGCCGCACACATCGCTCTCTGCAGTGGTGGAACACCAACAATTTGTCCAAGGGGCGGCCGTTCCTAGAGCCGGTTCCACAAGTAGTACTAACCACGGACGCATCCCTTACAGGATGGGGAGCACACCTGTTACACCAAACAACACAGGGCAAGTGGACCACTCAGCAGAAGCTGTTCCACATCAACCACCTAGAGCTACTAGCTATATTCCTAGCTCTCAAGTCCTTTCAACTCCACGTACAAAACAAAGCTATCCTGATCCGAACAGACAACATCACAGCTATGTACTATATACAAAAACAGGGGGGGACACACTCTCCACAACTGTCCCAACTAGCACAGGACATTTGGAGGTGGGCCATTCCACAAAACATATACCTTCTAGCAGAACACCTACCAGGGGTTCACAATCAGATTGCAGATCTGTTAAGTCGACAGACACAACAGATTCACGAGTGGGAACTACATCCACAAGTTCTTCTACCTTTCTTCCAGATGTGGGGCCAGCCAGACCTAGATCTGTTCGCCACACACCAAAACGCCAAATGCCCAACCTTCGCCGCCAGGCTCCACACCCGCAATGCGATATGGATGAACTGGTCCGGCAGATTTGTGTACGCTTTTCCACCGCTCCCACTCATCCCACTTGTAGTACGCAAGCTTCGACAACAGTCTCTCAAAATGATACTAGTAGCCCCTACATGGGCACGCCAACCGTGGTTCACCACACTACTGGAGCTATCAGTAGTCCCATACCAAAGACTACACCTCTCCCCAACAATGCTAACGCAGAGCCATGGAGAGATAATGCACCCAGATCCATCTCAGCTGAACCTTGCAATTTGGCTCCTGAAGTCCTAGAATTCGGTTACCTTAACCTACCCCCAGACTGCATGGACGTTATAAAAGAAGCTAGACGCCCAACTACCAGAGCCTGCTATGCAGCTAAATGGAAAAGATTCGCTATTTACTGCACTAATAATAACATCCAACCATTACAGGCCTCTACGCAAAACATCATTTGCTATTTGCTACATTTGCAAAGATGTAATCTTGCATACTCATCCATACGTCTGCACCTCGCAGCCCTTGCTGCTTACTTGCAAAACAGACAACACTTATCACTATTCAAAGTCCCCGCCATTAAAGCCTTCATGGAAGGCCTTAAGCGGATCATACCTCCCAGATTACCACCTTCCCCAGTGTGGAATCTTAATATAGTACTTACCAGGCTCATGGGTCCGCCTTTCGAACCCTTACATAAATGTGAACTTCAATTCCTTACATGGAAAGTTGCGTTTCTAATTGCAATCACTTCTCTCAGGAGAGTCAGTGAACTACAAGCTCTAACTATACAAGAGCCTTTCTTACAAATACATCATAAAAAGGTAGTTCTCAGAACAAACCCAAAATTCCTTCCCAAAGTCATTTCGCCTTTCCACCTTAACCAATCAGTAGAACTACCTGTGTTCTTCCAAAACCCAGATTCCGTGGCAGAAAGAGCTCTCCACACCCTAGATGTCAAAAGAGCCCTTATGTATTACATTGACAGAACCAAATCCTTTCGCAAAACCAAACAATTGTTTGTGGCTTTCTCTCCACCACACAAAGGTAATCCCATCTCAAAAGCCGGGGTTGCAAGGTGGATTGTTAAATGTATCCAAATCTGCTACCAAAAGCCAAACGCACATTATCAGTTCCCCCTAGAGCGCACTCAACACGCAAACTAGGGGCATCCATGGCATTCTTAGGGAACATTCCCCTAGAAGACATATGTAAGGCAGCCACGTGGTCTACAACACACACCTTCACTAAACACTATTGTGTTGATGTGCAAGCCAAGCAACAAGCTTCCGTGGGCCAAGCTGTCCTTAAAACCCTTTTTCAAACTACTGCAACACATACAGGTGACCACCGCTAGGGAGATACTGCTGTACAGTCTATGCACAGTGTGAGCTCTGCAGCTCACATGCCTCGAACGGAAAATGCTACTTACCAGTATGCATCTGTTCTTGGCATGTAGAGCTGCAGATCCTCACACGCCCACCCACCTCCCGGGACCTGTATGTGCTCCAGTCCTATCTTAATTAGATACACACACATGGACATCTCTTTTCTTTTCTACTAACTCCATCACTCCCCAATATGGCGAAAAACAATCTGAGGATGGAGTCGATGCCCATGCGCACTATTGTCCTAAGGAGGAGTCACCTATCACATGACTACAAAGACTTCTTCGAAGACAACAACAAAGTGCAAGCATCCGAGCCCAACACCAGATGGCGATCTAATGCACAGTGTGAGGATCTGCAGCTCTACATGCCAAGAACAGATGCATACTGGTAAGTAGCATTTTCCTTTCCTGTACAGGAAATAGAATACCTGAAATATATATACTATTTTGAGAGCTGGGGTTAGACCAAAGATGAATTTGGTGACGGCCACCGGTCAGGCTCCTTAAAGATAAGGACCAATTGCGCTATTTTATGGGTCTCCTAGAATAGTATTCTAAGTGTGTAATGATCTTTGCTAGCAGAACCAAGGACCTCAATGTGCTGTTAAAGAAAGGTGAAAGATTTGTTTGGGGGCAACTCAAGCTGCAGCATTTCAAGAAATCGAAGACTTTGTTTTCAGGGAGGAGGTGCTTACCTCTATTGTTGTTTAAAACTAACTCTTCACTGTTGACGCCTGCACCGAGGGCATCGGGCTCTGCTGTCGTAGTATCAGAAAGAGGGTGAAAAAAACCCTTACATTTGCTTCCCTTTCTCTGATGAATGCTGAAAAGAATTACTCCACCATAGAGATGGAGGCAGTGGGAGGGACGGCCTGCAAATGTATGCATTTACATACATGGAGTGAAAGCAACATTCAGGACCAAAAGCCATTAGTAAAGATCTTACTTCCAGGTAGGATGGTGAAATGTTCTGCGAGACAGGAGAAACTCTCTGCGAGACTACAAGATCCTAAAGTATACAGTATATTCCCAGGTGGAAGCTTGGTGGGACAGGCTGCAGTTGGAGTGTGAAGGGAGTGAGAAGGGAGTGACATTTCGAGTGTGTGATGGAGCCAGCCAAAAGGAAGAATGGCCTAGGGCTTCTAAGATGAACATGCTTCTCACTGAGGTCAAATTAATGATTGAGAAGGTTGGTTGCGTACCGGTCAGGATTCACCTTTATATTAAGGTGTTGATTGAACTGTGTGCTTGTGGTGAAGGGGTTGTCATGGTGACAGGTTTGTGTCCCCAGAATCATTATGGAGCAGGGTGACCGCTTTGGCCCATTGTAAACTCTTAGGGTAGGCCATAACCAAAAATAGGTTAAAAACTAAATTTTGGTGACCTGGCTTGGATGACCAAGTGTCAAGGGAAGTGCAGAAGAGTAACATTTGCAAAGAAGGAGAAATAAGAGTATGTGGTGTAACAGCCAGAGCTGCCGACTTTGGAAATGGGGAACCAGGTTTGAGTCTCATCTTTAACTCAATAGCCTGTGATTCTGTGCAAATCACGTAATCTCCCCTTACCTACAAAATGAATGCGATCAAGTCTAATGTAACTAGTGCTCATTTAAAGTGCTTGAACTCCTTTGGTTTGAGTTTGCACTACATAAAACTGCAAAAGAAAAAAGAAAAAAGTTGGTGACAGTTCGACTGGTAACTTTGTGGAGAAGCCACGGGAGAGAATTAGCTTACATTTTATTGGACTCTTACTTGGTTTACCAGACTGCTTACTCTTTGCTGCATCATCATGGATGTGAATTGTAAATGGCTAGAAATAGAATTTATGACAGAGGGCACTATCAGGTGCCCCATTGATTGGTTAAGTAATGTCTTCTAGAGTGAGGGCCACCCATGCTATAGGATTACGGACAATGGCACTCAGTAACACAAGAAATTAAAGCCATTTTGGAACGTTCTGGAATAAAACGGAGCATAACACAGATCTCTGCAGGCCAGGTGACCCCCAACCTTTCAGTGGGACCCTATTCCTCCCAAGGCCAATGAATATATGTGAGATTTGGAAGGCTCATGGTCTCCTCTTCACATTCTGCAGGGGGCCCCCTAATTTTACGTTGCGCCACTGGAATAAAGCATTGCTGTACCGCTTCCTACAATCCACAAACCTAGGAATTTGTTTAAAGGGCCAATTGGTTGGTGCAAGGTACTATCAAAATGTCTGTTAAAGGCAAGTTAAATGTGCAGAGAGCTGTCTTGGACATGCTTTTTTTTACTCATTGCACAACAGGGAGTGGTGTTACAGGGTGGACTTTGTTGTTCTCTCCAAGAGGAAGGGAAGCCAATACAGAAATTATTCCAGTTTGGCTCAAGGAATTAGAGTCAAGCAAGTATCCCAAAAAGCAAATTTCATGTAAGAGTTGGCTTTCTGAGGCAGATTGGGTCAAGCTTAAGCATGACAGTGTTAGTCTTCAAAGTTTCTGGGTTCATTCAGAGTGAATTGAGTCAGGAGAGAGTATGTGAAATTCGACAATGGCCAGCAATGGAATAGGTGTAGGGTGGCCTTGAACCGGAGAGGAGGGCGGTCCTATAATTCAGAGTAGGGTGATGGCTCAAGTGGCTGCAGTGACATATGTTAATGTCTGATTGTGAAATGACATGCATGCATGCATAGAAGTAGAAGTGGTTGTGACTTGGGTGCAGTGGCAGAATATAAGAGGGAGGGAGGTAGATGCCGGTCCTTGACAAAGTATGAGTGGGGCTATAATCGCAAATTAGTGCCCTCACTGTTGTGTGATTGAAGGGGGAGAGAGAATGAGCACAAGAACTTCTACATGATTGAATTATTATATGCAGCAGTGATTTTGGCCCTGTCACTCTAGTTCCCTTTGTGTTCTGATTGGCGCAGATCGCTGGCTCAGCTTGTTTCCTGCCCTATTCTTTGGGTGGGTCATGTGTTCAACCATGCATTATTTTGTGATTTCCATTTCTAATTTCCTGTATCCTAACCTTCCTCTATGTCCACTGCTTTGTATCATCTTATTCTACTCTACAGTATAATTTTACTTATGTTTATGTTTTGTTTCCAGTAAAGAGAGAAAAGATTTGTTGTACTTGTCTTTAGCAGCTTGAAACAGCGGAACTCTCTCCACCTTCCATATTCTGTTGGGGAGTCGAGTCTTTTGTACTGGTCTGAGGGTTGCATGTCAGTTGGTGTGGGGCTACCTGTCTGAAGCACTGCTGTAGGCTCTTTCTTGGATTGAAGCCCTTTCTTCAGCCCAATTGTCTCCTGGGGTCCATTACTACATTAAAGCCGTGGTGTTGGCTTGAGGTCACTGTTAGGATCCGAGGATGTTTTTCAACTTACGAGTTCTTCAAGGCCTCCCTCTTCCTCCGATAATTCACCTACATCAAAGCCTCACAGGTCTGGGGAGGATTATAGACTATTTTCTGTTGATATGTTTTTCCACTGGAAACTATTGAAAGAGGCCACTTTTCATTTGGCACAGGTATAGTCCTGCCTGGCAGTCATCATAGCAAATACAACAAGATGATGGACAGAGTGCTGAAACTTTTCAGACACTCACCCCCAGTCACAGATGTGGCTTTAATTCATCGTTTTGCTACCAATGCCACCCCAGTTTGGACCCAGCCATGTGCAAATCCGTCTTGACCCTGCTCCTCGTGGGAACAGTTCAGCCCAAACTGCCAGGCCCTCAATGAACCGGAAACAAGAATCCTGGGACCGGTTTCAGGCTTTCACCCCTCATCAGCCAGGCTAGCTTGAATCCAGTGGCTCAGAGAATAAGGGATCCACGTCTGGGCATACCCTTGGCCACTTACGGCGAACATAGCAAACACAACAAGATGATGGACAGAGTGCTGAAACTTTTCAACCACTCACGCCCAGTCACCGATCTGGGTTTAATCCATTGTTCTTTTGCTCACTATGCCACCCCAGCTTGGAATCATCATCAGCTGAGGTAACTCCAGGGTACTGTGATTGGAATATGAAGAATGTGGTACTGTGTCCTCTGAGTGACATCTAGTCAGTTTTGCTGCTTAAAACTTCCAACCAGTGTTTAGTCGATGCAGCATTTTACCCTCCATGCTATTCAGATTTAAGTGTACCGTCCAAAAGCCAAATCTTTCTGGAAGCGTACCCATCCATCAATACTTAATTAATGTTGCTGTGTACCCTCCTCTCATTGATATACACCACCAATTTGTATATGAGACATTGTACCACGCTTTTAGGTCAGCAATGTGCGCTTCTCCCTGAGTAAATGCCCTTTACTTACATCGCATTACTGATCGCTTCACTTGTAAGTGATTGGTATCTGTATTCTTAATCCCTCACTAGCTCCAAAATGTGATCAGTATCTGGTTGGGATGAATCAGTGAAAGAGAACAAGCAACATCTGTGTGCCAGTCTATACACGTGGCCAACATCCTATACAAAAGCCAGAAGGTAGTCTTTGCCGAGGCTTGGATTTTGGAGAGAGGATTGTGGCAAGTCAAACCTACTGCATTTGTAAACACTAGTTTCACATGTGTTACATTTCCTGCAGCTGTTTTCTCTCTTCATTTATGTTTGTTTCTCTGTAAAGTCCTGTCTTCTTAGTAGGGAAATGATCGTCCTAATGTATTGAAGGGTCGTCTAAGAGATTCTCTGTGATTTTTGGGCTGATGATACAGTAAGCCCACGTCAAGTCCTAAGCAAACTACAGCATTGTAGTACATAGTACCATTGAAACCAAGAAATTCACCCTGAAGTTTGAAATAGTGATTTCCAACATGTACAGAATAGGCTGAACTATCCAAATATCACTTCACAAGTAAAGAAATCCACCCCTCAAAAAAATCATATTTCCAATTTTCCAAATCTAGAAAGAAAGAAAAACATAAAAATCAGAAGCTAGGGGGTGTGGCCACGACCGCCACCAAGATGGCCGCGCTCTTGTGAGGCTCCAGACCCGGCGGTTCCATTCATGCCGATAGCCGCCACCGAAACACTCGCAGACCACTGTGCACAACTGGCTGCAGTTGTGGTGAACCGGGTGGACGCGGGAGAAGTGCCCAGCTGAATGGTAGAAGCCTGCAGTGGAAGGGGGCGGAGGGAGCGAGCCTGCATGGCCTACACAGCCTCGGAGGCCCCGTGGCGATAGGGGCCGTGGTCGAGCCTGAGGCTGAGATCACCCGGGCAGCCCCCCTCCCTCATACAACACCTCGGCGGGGGCTCGATCCGCTCCCGAGATGCGATGCCCGACGGTCCCTGAGGACGACGAACTGGAGGGCAGCGGCCTCCTGGAGGAGCTGTGGGCCGGGGACTGTTGAGGCTTGCTCTGGACCGGCGTGCCGCCTGGCTCTGGCTGGGCCGTGCCCAAAATCGAGACCCGCTCACCACCATGGCGCCTGGAATCAGAGGGATCCCCCTGCGGCTGGGCCACAACTTGCAGATGCGGAGAGTGATGTTCCACATACCGGACGCTGCAGCTGCACCCGCCCCGTGCGGTGAGGGGCAAATTTATCAATTGGAGTCTGCGGACACTCGCTGTGGCCTACCCACCGGCAGAGGCCTGCTAGGGCCAGATAAACACGTTAATGCAAAAGTGGAGTGCGGCTTTCATTGGGCCCCCTTGGCTCTGATTGACCACAGGGCGCCCTGTCCCGCATGGACTGCACCTTAATCACTACCCTTAAGCCCTCATCCTCTCTGGGCTGCAGGGCCTGATATACTGACCGATGGGGGCCCGCCTCGGATGCAGTGTGCTTCCCTGCACCACCGGATCGCAGTGGCTAATCAATCCTACCCTATCCGCGCAGGCTTAAGTGTATAATGCCCTGGAACACGACGTTGCGCCCTATATAGCTAGAACACTGATCCATTGAGACCAACCCATGGGCCGTTTGGACCCAAAGCAGAGGAGGCTTACCTTTGACCGCGCCGGCCCAGCCGGGAGCCGGGGCTCCCACTCAGACTCTGAGGGAGCTTTGGGCCGCGGCCCTGATGAGTCCCCTCCATATGACATCTCCACTGTAATGACAGAACTCAAGGCAGGCTTCGGCGCTTGGAGGCGCGGTTCGGTACACTGGCAGGGGCGCATGGACAAGCTGAGTGAACGGATGGACCGGCAGGGAGCCTGGATCGACGGCGCGGAGGAAAGCATCTCTGCTCTAGAGGACATCACTACAACAATGCAGAAGCGCTTGGATAAAATGGAGCGGTTACTAAAACAAGTTGCTATTAAGAATGAGGACCTCGAGGCACGGTCCCGCAGGAACAACATCCGCATTTCCGGTATTGTGGAGACCACCAACATGGGCCGGCCGAGGTCTTCGTAGAGAAACTCTTGAAGACTTTCTTTGAACGATTCAGCTTCTCAGCTACTTTTGCGGTGGAGCGGGCACATCGTTCCCTGGGCCCGCGCCCACTGGAGGGCACACCGAACCCCTAGTGGCACTTTTAGGTTACACTCAGAATATACCTCGCTCCATACACCGCCGGGTCTCCTTGGCATTACTACTGGGTAAGTGGGAAATAGCACTACACTGGGGAAGTGCCCGCCCTCCCACATCCTCGGACTGGCTCGGGATCATGAGCCGGTGTGAAAAAGTGTACGAAGACTACGCACGCCTTCAGCCCCTCACGCCCTAAGTATATTTGGCTACCCTTTCTCACTTACCTCCAGTCCATTGAACAAGATACCACTGAGTGATACCCCCTCGCCCCCATTGTATACATCGGGTTCTTTTGTATCCTATGAGCCATGCCCACATATGTTCCTGGACAAAAACTTTTAGGGCCTTGATGCTCACTCATACCTGGGATGACTAATTGATACGACAATGTTATCTACCTAACATGTCTTGGTGATGTACTTATGTCTCTTTTTTCTTTCCCCTCTTGCATGCTATGTAAACGTCTTTTGCTTGTTGTTAATTCGAAAAACCAATAAGACCAATTAAAAAAAAAAAAAATCAGAAGCTAGGAGAGAGAGCCTGTGTTTTTATGACAGTGAAACCAAATAGGTATATTTACACATATCATCAATAATACTGCCTTTGGAAAGAGTTGAGAAGACTCAATGAAGAAATGGACGAGTCAAAAACCTTTAAAAAAAAAAAAACAACAAAAACCACTCCTGATTAAAAGCTCCCTTCCAGATGTAGGGGCGGCTGGAGGGAGTCCCAAAGTCTAGTGCTCTTTCAGTGTCTGGACTTTACACCAAACAGCTTTCAGCTTGGCAGGAATAATACAAGATATTTGTTGAGCAATATCCTTAGGCATTGGGTTAGGCTGATGCATCTGCTTTCTGGAATGCAACCGTGCAGGACTTTGTGCACGAAACACATGGTGTTGAACTGCAGCCTCTTCTTGACCAATACCAGTGGGGAGATGTCTGTGCCAGCATAATGTGATAAATCGTTGACAGAGTAAGGATGCGGTTAGTTACATAGTTGTAATCCCTGTGGACTATTGCCAAAGTTTTGGCCACAGAGACTTAGTGGATGCCAGTTAGTTATGCAGCAAAGCCAAAATTTATCAACAGTTGTGATGCAGTGATGAATCATGAATAGGCGGACGATTTCAGCAGGAGCAGGAGGAGGAATAATGGAGTGTTTTGCCATATTGTTTGCCTTGATGGACTCTTGGTGATCACCTAGATCCTGGATACTCCATAGCTGCTCTGGGTGTCGTATGCGTGCACATGGAATCAAACATGAGTGATGAGGATGATCACATTGTGAGGCTAAGCAGACACAGTGGAGTACACATGAGATTGTGGATCCTTGAGATACAAGGGAAATTGTAGGGTTTGAGTGAAATACTTGCTTAGACAGGTGCATACATGGACACGTTTGTACTTGTGTGTTTTGTAATCAAGTGGCATTGTACGAGCAGGACTGAGTATTACAAAATTGAGTGGTTCTCATAATATCAGTCTAAGAAGAATTAAATACTTTCCAGGCCACAAAGCGATTTGAGCCCTCCAGAACCACGCACATAGATGGGACACTGTGTGTTACAGTATAAATAATAGCAAACATAACCTCTACTTGTGTGCTTTCATAGCATAGGTGCCATCCTTATTGGAAGGCACATAGTCCTACTCCCTGTGGCGACTGGCACGGATTGGAGGTAGGGAGGCAGTGGACACAGGGGGAAGCGGGTATAAAAAAAGAAAAGAAAAAACGTATCTTCTCGCAGCGTCTCTCCTCCGTAGTCCCTCGCTCGGCCTGAACAGGATGCACACCCAGGCTCCCAGTCAGCCAATCACAATCCTGCCTTAGCAGCGTTGTGATGGGTCTGAGCGCTGTGGTCCGGCGCTCAGACGCTGACTGGGAGCCTGCATGGAGAACATGCAAAGTGTGCATGAATGTTTGGACAGCCCGAGAGGGCCGGCCAAACAGTCATTGCGCACTTAGGAGAGTGCTACCACTCCTCCCCTGCCCCCGCCCCGTCACGCTAAGCTGCCGGAAGTAGGACAAAATAAAATGATAATAACGCAAGTTATCATCATTTTATTTTCCCTTTATTTCACTACTATATAAAAAAGTGGGGCGACGCTCCTCTGCGTTAGCGGAGGAGCCGCCACTGCCCACTCCTGTGTTTGTCCTTTTGGGTAGAATGCCTTAGAACTGTGTCTATATGATGTGTTTTATCGACAGTCCAGAACAGTATTGCATTCTGCTCGGTTAGGCATTTTCTCCTCCCTGCATTTGCATTTTGTGTGTTAATGGCCATCGGTGTAGCCTCTGTACCCTTTGTGTGTCTCAGCTTGTAGTGCTCCTGTAGCACATTTCATGTGACCTGTAACTTCTGTTGTTCTCACTCTGGGTGAGAGGGGAATGCCGCCTGGATAAGCCAGTTTCAACCCGCTGTCATCAGTGGCCCCTTTCCTACAGCATCTGTGACATGTGGCAACTCTCCTTGACACCACTGCATATGTTAATGATATGTTATTGATTTCACCAGTGACTGACATGGAGTACAGTGCAGGTACCTTCGCTAGCACGTACCTCATTAACTCAGAAACAGAAAGTATCAGTGGTGTTGTGACTGTGAGCTCCAACTACAGCCCTGCAACTATCAAACCTCTGACTGTGAGCAGCTAACGTGCGTTATCTGGTGTGCGTATGGCAACCATCGTATTAAATGAGTACTAACCACTATCCGAAACTTCCTTTTTATCTTGTGAGCTTAAACAACTTTAAAAGTCAAGAGAATATCTTTTTATGTTGCAGCCTACCATACAGCGCAACCGTGTGGTATGCGAAAGACTTCCTGGGGAGTTTCAGAAAGTTGACGTGGGAATGCACTTCGCCTGTAGCTTGCTATTGGCTTAGTGGTTTGTAACTCACGTTTTCTTGCGTCCCATTTGCTGGCTTTATTTGCTTTAGGCTGTCCAGGTTCAGTTCATCCCGCCCGATGAGAGAGCCGTTTTCACTGTATACTTCCACAAACTCGTTTTCTGTCAACAGGCCTTTAAATCTTGTTCTTATCTCATCCCGTTTGCTGGCCATTCAAAGACCGAGTGCAAATGTCAAGCTGTGTTTTTGTGGGAGCTTGGTTATTTTGCTTGAGAGGGTTTATAGGAAAGAGGAATGCAGCGGACTTTCTCCGTGGAGCCTGCCTGTGTCCTTTAATTTTTTTTTATTTTAGACATAGCCATCTCAAAACGTATCTCATTCTTCATCTGCACAAAACATTTGCACGTTTTTTGCAAAATTCATTTTCTTTGGTGAATCCATTTAATTTGTAAAACTGCCTTTTTAGGAGCAAAGTACAAAATCGCATTTCAGTCTCAGCATCAAGGTTAACACATGGTGATCTTGGGCAATTTACACTGTTTATAGCCCATTCACTGTCAAGCACAGGATAAGATCTTTTCACAGGAAAGAGCCAGCCACATTGTAACACAATTGAACAATGCTTGGTTTTCACTTTGATGTGTAAAGCATATGCTTTATTGATGACATGTGGGGCAACTCGTTTTGGAGAGTTGGATAAGTTTAAAGACACTTTTTATGAAAGCTTCTCTGTTTTTTTTACCTACAGAATAGTTACATATTGCGTCTGTAACTGTGCCTTTTTCGGAACACATACATTACTGGATATAAACGATTTCCTCATTTGTCCTTTCAGGCTCAAGGGTAATTATTTCAATGGTGCATCAGGTGCAGTGGCACAGGGGCCGAAAGCTTTAGGAAACCCACTGAACACTGATTATTGCTATATTTTACTGCTAAGCTAGCAGTCACAAGTGCAGTTACCTTGCAGGCACTAGGGCCATGATTCGGATGGTGCAGCAGGTGCAGTGGCACAGGGGCGAAAAGCTCTCGGAAACCCAGTGAACAATGATTATTGCTATATTTTACTACTAAACAAGCAATCAGGAGTGCTCTTTTGGTTCTTTTGTAATCATGGCACCCAGAGTAACACATAGCCGAAAGCACCACTGTAATAAAAGCTGTCTCCTATTCGACTTTTCTGTCTACCTACAACTTATGTTACATTCAGTGCATTTATATGGCACATTTTGTGTATGGTCCTGAAATGCTTCTGAATCTGGACACATTAACACCTTGGCAAGGACATTCTGCATTCTGTACCATTAGCACTTCAGCCGTTGTAAACTCTACATAAATACTTATAATCTACCATATGGCATTCCATACCAAGCGTTGGCAAAGCCAATAGGTCTTGCCTATGCGCGATCTATTGGCTTTATCAACGTTTTTTAGCTATATTACACATCAGTGCTAGTTTCAGTGCAGCATAACTGGAAAAAAGCACTATAACGCAGACAACACTGCCTGTGTCATACAGCTTTTTTACATTACTTTCAGCCATTTGCAACATAGCTAAAAATATTTATCAAAGCCAATAAATCTCACATAGGCATGACCTATTGGCTTTGCCAATGCTGGTTCTCTAAAAAAGTGATTTAAACTACTTAGCAGGCGGCTCACCCCCCTGTACTATAGTTCAGACCTATTAGATTTAAAACAATGGTACCACCACATGAAGTAAGACAGAGTAAATCTGGTCCCTCCCTCCTCGTTATTCCCCACACCTCAAGGGTAGATTTCTGTCGGCTTTTAGAGCCATGTGTACAGCCTATGGTTCCGCAGAGTAATGAAAAATGGCAGGGATCTCACCAATATTGCCACAGACATAGTTCACAAGGTCAAATTATTATAGAGGGAAAATCAGAGATCCTTACAGATTATTTACACTACTTTGGTTCCCCAGCTTTGCTCTGAGAAGTCATAATGAACCATGTTTATCAATATATAAGACAAAACTTGACACAAAGTGTATAACATTGATGGCATTAACATTAAACAAACAGCACAGACAAGTATTGGTAATATGAACAAGAAGAAAGTACCTAATATTTTATTCAGAATATTCTGAAACCCTACATCTAACTTTCTTCAGATCGCCAAATATGTAATCTATCAGGTCTCTCGATTCGTCTTGTTAGATCATCCAGCAGTGAACATACACTGGATTAAGTCCTAGTCAAAATTCATGCGAGGGGTGGTCGTTTAGATTCATGGCATGTACTGGATCTCAAAGTTCTTGCAGAGGAATTAAAATCTGGGGTTCTATACACCACTAGATCCTAAAGAATCGGAATAATCACTTTCAACTGCAGACTTCAGCTCATTGGAAGGAAAGCGCATCTTTCATGCTGTAGCATGCCAATGGTAAACAGAATGCATAAGGACAGGCATAATATCAGGCTTTCCATTAATAGTATTCATTCAGCAGTTGACGGTGAATAATATATGGAATTATAGATGGGTAACAGTGAATTACGGCAATGTTTTTCACTGAGGGGTTCCGAGTGACATCAAATGGACGAGAGTGAAGCTTGGGTTGTCTACGATGTCACTCAGAGCTCTGAGGTGATAAACATCCCTGTAATTTACTTTTTACTCATCTATAATTTTATATTATGTGTGGCCCCCAAAATCATCTGTCCCTGCTTTCAACTGCTACACAGGGGCAGAGGAGTAATGAGCGAGCCATAAATACCATGGCCTATGTTATGTATCCCTGTCTAAAAGGTAAAACAAAAAAAGTAAAAACTTACCTGCCATCCTTGACCAACCCCCACCACCTTCCCTGCCTTCCTTCCCCCTCCTGCAGCTGTGCTTTCTGCTTTCATTCAAAGCAGAGAAGCAGCGCTGCGCTACAGGCTGTCAGAGAGCCCTGTCAGCCTGGCCTGGAAGGCCTTTATGGCGTAGCAGCAGTAGGTTATGCGTTTTGTTATCAGCCGTTGCTTCGTCATCGCAATGAGTTATGACATTAGGAAACTGAAATAAACGATAGCAGCTCTCTATGAGACCCATGCATAACCTATGGAATTATAGATGGGTAACAGTGAATTAAGGATTGTTTTTTTACTGGGGGGTTCTGAGTGACATCAAATAGACAACAAGAGCAAAGCTCGAGATGTCTATGATGTCCCTCAGAACCCCAAGATGAAAAATATCCCTGTAATTCACTTTTTACCCATCTATAACTTTGTTCTCTATTGGCCCCAAAACCATCTTCCCCGCCTTCAACTGCTGCTTGGGAGAAGAGGATAATGGGAGAGCTATACATAACATGCCCTCTTCTCCCTGATCCAAATTTGAAAAATAAATATCTTGCTACCCTTAACCAAAAACCCACTACCTTCTCTGCCTTCCTCCTCCCTCCTGCAGCCGTGCTTTCTGCTGTCGTTCAAAGCAGACAAGCAGAGCTGCGCTACAGGCTCTCAAAGAGCCCTGTCACCTGGCCTCGAAGGCCTTTAGGACATCAAAACAGTTGATAACCAGTTTTGTTATCAACTTTTGTGATGTCATAGCCAGGAGTTATGACTTTCAGAAACTGAAATATACGATAGAGGCTCTCAATGAGAGCCATACATAACATTCTTATTAACTCTGTTGTTTCATGCAAACAAGTCGATGATCATAATTCTTTAAGAAATGTCATTACCTTTTATCTCCAGGTTTTAATTTCATGTCACCCCCTTGAAGATGTAGTGCACAGGTTATAAATGGTCTTAGAGCATTGTAATGTGATGAGCGCCATTAAAGACAATGGAGTGATTCCGCGCTTCTGATGTCTGGTATACGTGTTCTGCTCCAAATTTCTAATGATTGTCTTTCTATTTCTCCCTTTTTAATTTAGAACATTCTGCTCTCAGGGGGTGGAATGTTCTAACAGCCTTATAACCCTTCTGCCTCGTGTTATACCGGTTGTTAAAGGCCTCTCCCTCGTTCTAGGCCCTCGCCTGCAGCTCTGGCCTATAACTCTGATTCAGGGCCTTTAACAACAGGTATAGCCCGAGGCAGTAGGCTGTAAGGCTATAGCGAAGAAAAACAATGGAAAGTTGGCCACCCTACCTGGTGTACGAGGAGCAGCCACATAAGAGCTACAGTCGCCTGTCTGCATTAACGATATGAACAATGACTACTGTAATATTGACTTTAGTACGTGTGACATTGTTAGTGTTCAGCGTGCATTCTGACCCCAGATCTTAATGTTTGTCTCCTAGATATGGAGCCTCGCTCCAAACGTGCCTTTTTAGGTAAGTTAAAAGTGGTACAGAAGAAACACCATGAAATGTGCGGTAAATGCCAATAACCTGTGAGCCTACACATGTATTTGCACAGTCAGAAACATAGACCCCACAGCCTAGGAAGGTCCTTGCCACAGTGACCAGAGCCATCATAAACTTGATCTATCCATACCATAGATGTTGAATCCATGCACAAGACCCTACCTTGTATACCACAGGCGAGGGCTCTCCTAACCCACAGACCGGGATTGCTGCCACTTTAGACACAACAGCCAGGGATTGTCACTGTTTTAGAAACCACAAACAGGTATTGCTACGGTTCCCACCATGGACACCAAGCAGGAACTGTCGGCACCATGGGAAACACAACTAAGGAATGGCCATGCCACAGAAGCCACCGCCTGGGATTGTTCCTGATTGTGTCTCCCGTGGATACCATAGCCAGAGGCTGTCCTCGCTACAGAAACTACAGCCAGGGTCGTTCCCTGCTGTGGAAGCTACAGCCAGGGTCTGCCCCTGCTGTGGAGGCTACAGCCAGGGTCTGCCCCTGCTGTGGAGGCTACAGCCGGGGACTGGCCCTGCTGTGGAGGCTACAGCCGGGGACTGGCCCTGCTGTGGAGGCTACAGCCGGGGACTGGCCCTGCTGTGGAGGCTACAGCCGGGGACTGGCCCTGCTGTGGAGGCTACGGCCGGGGACTGGCCCTGCTGTGGAGGCTACGGCCGGGGACTGGCCCTGCTGTGGAGGCTACGGCCGGGGACTGGCCCTGCGGTGGAGGCTACGGCCGGGGACTGGCCCTGCGGTGGAGGCTACGGCCGGCGACTGGCCCTGCGGTGGAGGCTACGGCCGGGGACTGGCCCTGCGGTGGAGGCTACGGCCGGCGACTGGCCCCTGCGGTGGAGGCTACGGCCAGGGACTGGCCCTGCGGTGGAGGCTACAGCCAGGGATTGGCCCCTGCTGTGGAGGCTACTGCCGGGGACTGGCCCCTGCTGTGGAGGCTACTGCCGGGGACTGGCCCCTGCTGTGGAGGCTACAGCCGGGGACTGGCCCCTGCTGTGGAGGCTACGGCCGGGGACTGGCCCTGCTGTGGAGGCTACGGCCGGGGACTGGCCCTGCGGTGGAGGCTACGGCCGGCGACTGGCCCTGCGGTGGAGGCTACGGCCGGCGACTGGCCCTGCGGTGGAGGCTACGGCCAGGGACTGGCCCTGCGGTGGAGGCTACGGCCAGGGACTGGCCCCTGCTGTGGAGGCTACGGCCAGGGACTGGCCCCTGCTGTGGAGGCTACGGCCAGGGACTGGCCCCTGCTGTGGAGGCTACAGCCGGGGACTGGCCCCTGCTGTGGAGGCTACTGCCGGGGACTGGCCCCTGCTGTGGAGGCTACTGCCGGGGACTGGCCCCTGCTGTGGAGGCTACTGCCGGGGACTGGCCCCTGCTGTGGAGGCTACTGCCGGGGACTGGCCCCTGCTGTGGAGGCTACAGCCAGGGACTGGCCCCTGCTGTGGAGGCTACAGCCAGGGACTGGCCCCTGCTGTGGAGGCTACAGCCGGGGACTGGCCCCTGCTGTGGAGGCTAGCTACAGCCGGGGACTGGCCCCTGCTGTGGAGGCTACAGCCGGGGACTGGCCCCTGCTGTGGAGGCTACAGCCGGGGACTGGCCCCTGCTGTGGAGGCTACAGCCGGGGACTGGCCCCTGCTGTGGAGGCTACAGCCGGGGACTGGCCCCTGCTGTGGAGGCTACAGCCGGGGACTGGCCCCTGCTGTGGAGGCTACAGCCGGGGACTGGCTCTGCTGTGGAGGCTACAGCCGGGGACTGGCTCTGCTGTGGAGGCTACAGCCGGGGACTGGCTCTGCTGTGGAGGCTACAGCCGGGGACTGGCCCCTGCTGTGGAGGCTACAGCCGGGGACTGGCCCCTGCTGTGGAGGCTACAGCCGGGGACTGGCCCTTGCGGTGGAGGCTACAGCCGGGGACTGGCCCTTGCGGTGGAGGCTACAGCCGGGGACTGGCCCTTGCTGTGGAGGCTACAGCCGGGGACTGGCCCTTGCTGTGGAGGCTACAGCCGGGGACTGGCCCCTGCTGTGGAGGCTACAGCCGGGGACTGGCCCCTGCTGTGGAGGCTACAGCCGGGGACTGGCCCCTGCTGTGGAGGCTACAGCCGGGGACTGGCCCTGCTGTGGAGGCTACAGCCGGGGACTGGCCCTGCTGTGGAGGCTACAGCCGGGGTCTGCCCCTGCTGTGGAGGCTACAGCCGGGGACTGGCCCCTGCTGTGGAGGCTACAGCCGGGGACTGGCCCTGCTGTGGAGGCTACAGCCGGGGACTGGCCCTGCTGTGGAGGCTACAGCCGGGGTCTGCCCCTGCTGTGGAGGCTACAGCCGGGGTCTGCCCCTGCTGTGGAGGCTACAGCCGGGGTCTGCCCCTGCTGTGGAGGCTACAGCCGGGGTCTGCCCCTGCTGTGGAGGCTACAGCCGGGGTCTGCCCCTGCTGTGGAGGCTACAGCCGGGGTCTGCCCCTGCTGTGGAGGCTACAGCCGGGGACTGGCCCCTGCTGTGGAGGCTACAGCCGGGGACTGGCCCTGCTGTGGAGGCTACAGCCGGGGACTGGCCCTGCTGTGGAGGCTACAGCCGGGGTCTGCCCCTGCTGTGGAGGCTACAGCCGGGGTCTGCCCCTGCTGTGGAGGCTACAGCCGGGGACTGGCCCTGCTGTGGAGGCTACAGCCGGGGTCTGGCCCTGCTGTGGAGGCTACAGCCGGGGTCTGCCCCTGCTGTGGAGGCTACAGCCGGGGTCTGCCCCTGCTGTGGAGGCTACAGCCGGGGACTGGCCCTGCTGTGGAGGCTACAGCCGGGGTCTGCCCCTGCTGTGGAGGCTACAGCCGGGGTCTGGCCCTGCTGTGGAGGCTACATCCAGGGACTGGCGCTGCTGTGGAGGCTACAGCCAGGGACTGGCGCTGCTGTTTAGGCTACAGCCAGGGACCGGCCCTGCTGCGGGCGCCACTTCTAGGCCGAGTTCTCTCTATAGAAAGTACAACCAAGGATTGTTCCTGTCTGTCCCTCGCATGATTACCACAGCCAGGAACTGACTGTCCCTACTATAGAAACTACAGTCGGGGACTGTCTGCAGAAAAGAAACCACAACGGAGACCTACTTTGCTGTCAGATAAAGCATACCCAGAAACATGCACTAACATACAGGGTTGTAGCTACCACTGCTGCAGCACGTGCAGTGGCATCATGGCCCAGAGCTGGTAGTGGCTCACTGATCCCTGATAATTTCTGTATTTGAGCACCCCTAGAGTGGTGAAAGGGGACGTTTCCCATGCTTGCACTAGGGCCCATGGCACCCTTGCTGTACTACTGCTGACACAGTGTCCGCGAAAATTCAACCCTAGAAATACGGATTCCACCCCGCATGTGGAGGCGTGCTGCAGCCCGCAGGTATGCCCCCCTTTGTTCTTCAGGGTCTGAAGGGCTGTGCTAAGACCCGGAGTAGTTCGTACAATGAGGTGTGAGGAAAAATAATGGTGCACCCACTCACTGACTTTTCTCTCATTTTTTTCCACGTTGAATGACAGCATTTAAGGTCCGCGGACCCGAGCCATCTGTTGCTGTTGAGAAAGGGCGGGATGCTGTGCTAAAATACCAGTTCGACTCTCCAATCGACGCTGAGCACATGAAAACACAGTGTTACAGGTCAAACTTCCAAACCCTCCCAGAGAATGTGTGCCTGAAGGACACATTGAACAGCAGCATGACCGAACTGAGTTTCAACAGCCGCATCTACCTCACGACGCGCCCCCAGGCCTCTGCGGAGCTGCATGTTCTAGGCGGCGTTCAGCTGCATGTAGACGGCGTTCAGTCTTCGGATGAAGGGACCTACCTGTGCTGCTTTATAACAAAATCCTGGGCAAAGGATTCCGTCACGGATCTCTATGTAGTAGGTGAGTGTGCCGGACAGCACCACTATGCTTGTCACCAGGGCTTTAAGTGGGATGAAAAAACTGGGAGGGTCTCTCAAAGGGGCGTGGCCTATGAACTTAAGGGCGTGGTTTAAAAACACCCAAACCAAAAATCTGTGCTTACAGTAGTGTGCCGCCCGACTGGTATTTTGCTGTTTTTGTCATTGCATCCAGATATATCACATACAACAATTACATTATACCTGCAACAAGCCAGGACTATTGGCTTTGCCAATGGTTGTTAGTTGCATAAGATAAATAAGCAACAACTACGCCTCTGTTGTATATATTAATATTGAAAATGCTTTAGTTCGGAAATGTTGGGATTGTGAAAGAACTAAAACGAGCCTCTTTGAAGTTACATCAAAAGCTTTGAGCAGTGGTGCTGCTGCACAGTTGAATTTTTTTCTCACCCTGAGGGTGAGGGTGAAAATGGAGAGCCCAGTAGGGACCCGTCTCAGGACCTGCTTGTAAGAACTTCCGGTGCTGAGCACCGGCAGGACCCGGCGCACTTAAAGCCCTGCTTGTCACAACCAGACACCACAGTTCCACACTTTACATCAGGAGGGCAGTCGCTGTCTAACAATGGGTTACAAATGACCAAAAGTCCTTAAAGCGTGTGGCCCTGGTATGCCCCAATGAAGCTTTTGTTCATCCCCACACGGCGATAATATTGGAAAACTCACTTATAACTTGATTCATGTTAGAAAAAAATCTCTATCAAGTCACTCACTCATCCACGTAAACTTGCATTTGCGCATATTCACTGAAGATTTAATCTAGATATTTTTCATGGGAGTGAGTTCAATGACAGCCTAGTTATTGCATTTCTGTATGAAATGGTGCACTTGAGTTATTTACCAACCTATTGTATTCCTCTGGCCTACGTTGTACAGAATAAATGCACACTTTGAGCTTTCATGTGACAGTGAGGACTTTCACCAGGCTTTTCAAATTTCACTTTAAACATTTTTTAAGGGCGTGTCGTTTAGCATACTTCCCCTGCAAATGTTGTGGCACCCGCGAAGGGAAGGTGTGCAAAGTTTGGCACTCGTCACTCATACACAAAATGCTTGCAGGTGGCATCTGTTCTCAGCACCAGCTAACACTCGCAAGTGAAAAACAAGCGTTGGCAGTGCCTATAGGTCTAGCATATCGCAGAAAGTGCTTGTTCAGTCACTGATGAGTTTAGGCACTCTGCCAAAGTGCTTCTTCAGTCACTGATGAGTTCCAAGGCACTCTGCCAAAGGGCGTCTTCAGTCACTGATGAGTTCCAAGGCACTCTGCCAAAGGGCGTCTTCAGTCACTGATGAGTTCCAAGGCACTCTGCCAAAGGGCGTCTTCAGTCACTGATGAGTTTAGGCACACTGCCAAAGTGCTTCTTCAGTCACTGATGAGTTTAGGCACACTGCCAAAGTGCTTCTTCAGTCACTGATGAGTTTAGGCACACTGCCAAAGTGCTTCTTCAGTCACTGTTGAGTTTAGGCACTCTGCCATCATACATGCACTCTGCCACTCATCGTTGCACTCATACATGAAGTCATCCACCCTCTGAATCATTTTTGAATTCATCTACTTACCCATGCGCAATAAAACAGAAACACCAACCCGATAAACGAACGCATGCAAGGTGAATTAATAGAATAAAAATAAAGTGAGCAGCCAAGTAAGGCTGTCTGGACAGCTGCTTTTAAAAAAACTGAAAAGAAAGTTGGAAATGAAAGGTGACCCTTGAAAGGGAAGAATAGACAACTGAATGACTGTCCCACCAGTCCAGGCATTGCAGCACAGTCATTTGCCCATGTGATAAGGCAAGATAGCACCAAGATAGAGCCAGTGGCCAAACTGAGCTCACCCATTGCCCCGTACAGTATGCTGGCATTGGTACATCATGCTAAAGGCCCACGAAAGACAGAAGCTTGCTGCCTTAAAGACTTTCTATGCATGTATATAGTGTTTGTAATGTATTTTATTACAAGTGCCTGACAGACGACTGCACTTGCCAGGGCCTCCTAAGGGTGTGTAGCAAGGAGTATCACAGTGTGGATATTTGCCTCCTGGGTTCGTCAAAGGAAATAACCAATCCCAAAATCCTTTCTTACTACAGTAGTCTGCGAGATTATGTGTAACAAAATGCCCATCTGCAGGCATGAACATAGATTGATGCTAACCCACCCTTAAAGGCCTGTTGACTTTGACCTACAGTTCTTCCAGTACATGCCAGAGCTGCTTCTTTTGTTGAAATTGTCATAATACACAGATCGGACACATTGCACTTTGCATACATTCTTCCAATGAACCATTCACACCTATTGCTTTTATCATTGACTTGTCACCATAACAAACTCAGGCCTACTGAATCCTACATAAGCTTTCCCATATATGGCAACGCTTGGACCTGCAGTCAGAAAACTATAATTATACACAGAACTACAGTTGGCAAAGCAAATTCAGCCTCTTCCTGGGAGGGTTTACCAAATATTACCAACGTGCAAATTTTATACCTGCAAGACTCGTCAGAGGTAGAAACCAGAGGATAAAATCAACACCGGAGCCTTTGTCTAGGTTGGTGGTCTGTGAGATTCTATGTAGCAAAATACTGCTCTAAAGCTTAAGCACAGTGTAATGACAATCCACGCTTGAAGGCCTAGTGCCATATACTGTCACAATAAGTAAGTCAGACCTACTGCTTTGTCTTAACTTTTCATAAGAAACGGATCAGGCATGGAGCCTTCATCATTAGCTTGTCACCTAAACAAACTTAGTCCTTCCTTCTGTTTTAAGCATAAGCTTTCCTATAAGGGAAAAAGGGCAATGCAAGCTGTTTTTAGCTGTCACATACAATGTCTGGAGAATCAACATTGGGTCCCCCTTTTTAGTAGATTCTGTTGATCACAGAGTACTTAATTTGTGCCTGTGGTAACGGGGTGGGCACTGGTACTCATTTTTAGGAACCAGGACTTGCTTTTTCATCATCAGAGTTTGACCCAGACCACAGACAGTGAAAAGCAGAAAAGAGCAGGAGGAGGAGGAGGAGAAAGATATGAAAACAATGAGATGAGAAAAGGCAGGGATACAAAAATAACCCATAACAGTGTCATAAAGTGGGGAGGTGCAAGCCAGAGGCTGGAGACCAACTCAAGACTAGCTTTGAATTTGCCAACTCAAGAATCCGGTGGTACTAGCAGATTGCTCCTATGTACAACTTTTTGCCCCTGCACCTAGTTTTTCATAATAAACACTGAGGCATCATGTACAAAGATTTCATTAAATGAATCGTACATTGCGACAAATAATGAGTTGCAATTTGTGATTCCTTAATGGAATGTACAAAATGGATTTGTTAGAAGTGGTCGCAATTTGCGCACCGACTTCTAATCAATTCATGGCTAATTTAAGAACCAGCATATGTATTAATAGGTTGGTACTCAAAATGCAGATTCGTAATTGGTCGCAATTCGACCTGCTTCATTAATATGCATGCAATAGGCCATTCATTGAGACACACAACAATTGGCTGCAATGACTGGCATGCTGGCCTGCTGGAGTCAGCAGACCACCATGTCTGTGATAACTTTTAAATAAAGCAATTTTTTTCGACATCGTATTTTCCTTAAAGGAAAATGGATGCTTTTAAAAACAATTACACAAACCTTTCTTATGGGACACTGCCTGCTCATAAAAAACACTTTTGTGAACATTCACAAAGGGGTTCCTTGAGTAACCATTCCTATTTGGTAATGGCTTACCACCTCCTTTGAGAAAGTGGTAAACTATTATTGTTTTGCGACCAGATTTTGGTCTCAAAACATTAATACACACTTTAAAGATTTGATATCTGGAAGGGATGCCCTTAACTCGCCCCATCCAAATACCAAATCGTTATGTATTCCCATAGCCGATTAGTGCTTTGGTAAATTTAGAAATGCTATTTTGCACTCGGAAAGGCTCTGATTTTACGAATTAGAGCCTTACCGATCGTAAAATTGCTTAATACATGTAATCACATAAGGTATGGTAACAGTTGTGCTGCCAAGCCAGATTCAAGTAAGATTAGGCGTTGGTGAAGGAAAGCAGGAAGCTTGAAAAATGACAGCACGTCAATAATCTTGATTGATCTCGTGTAATTAAAAACGTCACACCTTCCATCTGAAAAAGCAATGCAAACAACGACTGCATCGTTGACATGCATTACCTTACAAATTTTGACATTATTTTTAGGTCTCACCTACACAGCATATGCTGCGCTGCAAGACATATTGTTTACAGTTCAGTAGGCTTACTACCCGCCCGTTAGTTGTTTTTCGTTCCCACTCTCATTTGCAATCTTTTGATTACCTAGCTCTGGTACGCTTCCTTTAATATCCTATGTTAGCTCCTCCCTGGAGCCTGGACAAGGTACATACATTCTTCCTCCGCTTTTTGCAGCGCACTATATATTTTTTTATTTTATAGGCGTTTTTGTATTATTCCTGGACATGCAATGTGCTTTCCTACTTTTAAAACAGGCATATAGCTTCTTATTTATGTTGCTTTCACCCAATCTGCAGTCTCTGTTGATGCTTTTTTTACTTACTCACAACTGTACTACTCTACAGCACTCCACTCTACACCACTCAACTCTACATCACTCCTCTCTACGCCGCTTTGCTTTACACCACTCTGCTGTATGCCACTCTACACCACTCTGCTGTATGCCACCCTACACCACTCCATGCCGCTCTGCTATATGCCATTCCACTCTGCACCACTCCACTCTACACCACTCCATACAGTGCCACTCAGTGGCACTTTAGGCTACTCCACTATACACCACCAGGGCGGACTGGAATCACAAATCAGCCCTGGCAATTCTGCCAGACCGGCGGGGGGGGAGGTGGGAGGTTAGGGGGATGGGGTGCTAGTGTGAAGCAACACTGCTGCTGCTTTAGCACTACTGCCACTTTTGTTACTGGGTGCCGATATTGCAGCACTGCTGCAAAACTGGCCCCCAGTAACAAAACTGGCCCCTACCACTCTAAAACCGGCCTCCACATTTCCGGCCGACCGGACAAATTCCTGGTGCCTCACCCAGCCCTGTACACCACTCTACCCTACGCTACTCCACTCTCTGTCACTCCACTCTCTGTCACTCCACTCTCTGTCACTCCACTCTCTGTCACTCCACTCTGTCACTCCACTCTCTGTCACTCCACTCTCTGTCACTCCACTCTCTGTCACTCCACTCTCTGTCACTCCACTCTGTCACTCCACTCTGTCACTCCACTCTGTCACTCCACTCTGTCACTCCACTCTGTCACTCCACTCTGTCACTCCACTCTGTCACTCCACTCTGTCACTCCACTCTGTCACTCCACTCTCTGTCACTCCACTCTCTGTCACTCCACTCTCTGTCACTCCACTCTCTGTCACTCCACTCTGTCACTCCACTCTGTCACTCCACTCTGTCACTCCACTCTGTCACTCCACTCTGTCACTCCACTCTGTCACTCCACTCTGTCACTCCACTCTGTCACTCAACTGTATGTCTCTCGACTCTGTCACTCAACTGTATGTCTCTCGACTCTGTCACTCAACTGTATGTCTCTCGACTCTGTCACTCAACTGTATGTCTCTCGACTCTGTCACTCAACTGTATGTCTCTCGACTCTACGTCACTCCACTCTGTCACTCCACTCTGTCACTCCACTCTGTCACTCCACTCTGTCACTCCACTCTGTCACTCCACTCTGTCACTCCACTCTGTCACTCCACTCTGTCACTCCACTCTGTCACTCCACTGTATGTCTCTCGACTCTGTCACTCCACTGTATGTCTCTCGACTCTGTCACTCAACTGTATGTCTCTCGACTCTGTCACTCAACTGTATGTCTCTCGACTCTGTCACTCAACTGTATGTCTCTCGACTCTGTCACTCAACTGTATGTCTCTCGACTCTGTCACTCAACTGTATGTCTCTCGACTCTACGTCACTCCACTCTGTCACTCTACTCCACTCTACTCCACGCCACTCTACTCTACTCCACGCCACTCTACTCTACTCCACGCCACTCTACTCTACTCCACGCCACTCTACTCTACTCCACGCCACTCTACTCTACTCCACGCCACTCTACTCTACTCCACGCCACTACTCTACGCCACGCCACTCTACTCTACGCCACGCCACTCTACGCCACGCCACGTCACTCTACTCTACGTCACTCTACTCTACGTCACTCTACTCTACGCCACTCTACTCCACTGCAATCTATGCTACTCTAGTCTACTACACCCCATCCCACTTTACGTCACTACAATCTGCGCCGCTCCATTCTACGTTATTCCATTCCACTCTGCGACACTCCACTCTGCCACTCCACTCTACTTCATGCCACTCTATTCTACGTCATTCTACTGTATGCCACTCCAAGCTGTTGTGTAGTTCCTATAAACCTAGATAGGATATGCGCGTTTAGACAACATAGACTGTAGGATTGGTGTCCAGACTGATTCTAGACGCCCCTACCGGGTATGTTTGCCTGTGTTACCAGCTAGCTCACAGTGCCACTAGAAACCCCTCTTACCAAGGAGAGAATAGTTCTTGGCAACTATCGAACATGACAACTCTGTCCCATCAGGGATCGTGGAAACAGTACATTACTTTTCGCTCAGTCACTTGTGTTCACTTTGCCTCAGAGAGATGCACAGAATAAACGGTGTGGACGTTTTTCAATAAGCATTTATTGAACCGGCGTCATTCTAGTGTAAAATAGGTGTGCTGAAACAACCATTAGACAGAAACAGATATAAATGATTATAAGCACCAACAGAGTAAAAGGATGGTAGATTCCTACCATAGTGCTAATACAGTGAATACAGGCAGGTATATAAAATACATCACAGTAAAAATGCGTACTCCTACGATGCGACCCT
The DNA here is from genome assembly GCA_963921515.1 of Calotriton arnoldi. Lineage (NCBI taxonomy): Eukaryota > Metazoa > Chordata > Amphibia > Caudata > Salamandridae > Calotriton > Calotriton arnoldi. Next base: position 273,789 of record CAWUFW010003563.1, read on the forward strand.
AACTAGATGTACCTAAGTGTACCTAGCATGTATGTAGGTGTAGAGCCAAGAACCCCTGTAGGATAAAGTCAACCCCATTACCTGAAGTGAGAGACTGTGGGACCCCGTCTTGGTCTCGAGATGGACACCCCGCAAGGGATGTCAGACCACTGCGAGCTGGAGTGTCTGCGTGCAGGAACCTCAGCGTCTCGCGTCAGTGTGTCAGCATGGAAGTCCTTGTTCTCCTCTCACTATCTCAGCAAAATATGGTGTTTATATACCCAAGGTGGTACCCTCAGGGGTTCTTCCTTGCTGTGTCACGTCGGACTTATGATGAAATAAGGAATGACCCTTATACATAGTTATTATGTAGGAGATGGTAGTCCTGCTGAGTTTCCAAGAATCCTCCTGCATAATATGAGGCTAGTTTTTCAGGGAAAACCCCTTGTCCTGTAAGCAGTACCATAACTAGGTAAAAGGTCAGTCCCTAGAACCGTTATGTAGTGTAATGGTAGGGGAGAATATAGGTGAAAGGGTAGGTTGCTACCTGAGCCTATATTGGAGTACCTATATGGAACATAACCAAGCCACTTCACTCTATGCCACTCCATTCTATTACACTCTATACCTCTCCACTCTATGCCACTCCACGCCACTCCACCCTACGCCACTCTACTCCTTGCCACTTTACGATAAGCCACTCTACGCTCTCTTCTACACTGTACATCACTCCACTCAACACAATGCCACTCTACGCCACTCTGCCATATTCAACTGTATGCTATGCCACTCTGCTGTATTAGGCTGTATGCCATGTCACTCTATGCCACTCTACTTCACACTACACCACTCTACTCCACACCACACCATTTTATGCCACTCTGCTCCACTCTACACCACTCTATTCTGCACCACTCTACTCCTCTCTACGCCACTCTACTACACTCCATTCTATACCACTTCACTCTATTTTTTATACCAGAAAGAGAGGCAACACACAATCATATGTGCATTGATAATCAATCCAAGACACAACTCGTAGGTCCTTGTCATAAGTGCAGTTCTTCATCCAAAATACAAAAGCTCAGCCAACGCGTTTCACCTTGTAAAGGCTTTGTCAGGGCAGTATTATCAATCCACTGGTTCCTTCCAAGACTCGTAAGGCGCAATCAAAGGACAAAGGTCCAAGGCATATGAATGCAAATCATTGTGACAATCTGTAAGCGAACTTCGATCAGTATGTCTAACTTTGATAACTTGAACATCGAAGGGGCGCAATGAACCACAGTCAATTATCTCAACTCGTAGTAGTTCAAAATGTATTTCTTCCAGGGTGTCTCCTAAAATTTAATCACATAGTAAAATTGGCAAGTGCCTCACTCCAAGGCTTAAGGTAATCTGTTTTGGCTGTGTACGGTACAGACAAAGTTGAGTCCTGATATCTTCCAATGTAGCACTTTACTCTATGTCACCCTACTCTGCCACTCCACTGTATGCCACTCTACTCTATTCCACTCAACTCTACACCACTCTACTCTATACCATTCCACTCCACACAATGCAACTCTACTACAGTCCACTCTAGGCCACTCTGCTCCATACCCCTATGCCACTCTATTCCACACCACTCTACTCCACTCCAATCTACGCCACTCTGCTCCCTTCCACTCTACTCCACTGAACTTTACTGTATGTCAATCCACACCTCTCCACTTTACATAATGCCACTCTACCCCACTCTACTCTAAGCTACTCTACTTTACTCTTTGTCACTCCACGCCACTCCACTCCACTTTAGGCCAGTCCACTCTATGCCATTCTACTCCAGGCCATTCTACTCTGCTCCAGTCTACTCTACGCCACTACATGCCATTCCACTCTATGGCACTCCATGCCACTCCACGCCACTCTACACCACTCTACACTACTCAACTATTCCATTCTATTCCACTCTACACCAATCTACTCCTGGCCACTTTATGCTGTGCCACTTTTGCCACTCCCCCCTACTCTGTCACTTCACACAATACCACTGTACGACATTCTACTCTATGCCCCTCCACGCTACTGTATTCAACTCTACACTATGCCACTCCACACCACTCTGCTCCACACCACCCTGTGCCACTCCACTACTCTCCCTTCTCTACACTATGCCACTCTACTCAGCGCCACTTCACTCTGCACCACTCTATTTTATGCAACTTCACTCTATGCCACTTCAGTCTGTCACTCTATTCCACTGACCTCTACGCCACTCAACTCTATGCCACTCCATTCCGCCCAATGCCATTCTTCGCCACTCCATTTTAGGCTACTCTACTCCACAGCACTCTATGCCACTCTACTCCATGCCACTCCACTGTACTCTACGCCACTCCACTCTACGCAATTCCACTCTATTCTATGCCACTCTACTCCACGCCACCCCACTCCAATCTACGCCACCCCACTCCAATCTACGCCACTCTACTCTACCTCCCTCCATTCCACTCTGCGCGACTCTACTCTACTGTATGCAACTCCACACATCTCCACTTCACATAATGCCACTCTACTCTATGCCACTCCACCCCACTCTATTTCACTCTACTCTACTCTGTCCTAAGCCACTCTACTCTAGGCCATTCTCCTCTATGCCACTCCACTCTGTGGCACTCCATGCCACTCTACTGTATGCCACTCTACTCTACGCCACTTTACTCTATTCCATTCTATGCCACTCTACTTTACGCCACTCTACTGTACAGTACTCTACTCCTCGCCACTTTATGCTATGCCACTCTTATCTACTCTACGTCACTCCACACAATGGCACTCTACTCTATGCCACACCACTCTACGCCACTCTACTCCACGCTACTGTATTCAACTCTATGCCATGCCACTCCACTGTACTCCACACCACTGATGGCCACTCTACATCACTCCACACCTCTCCACTCCTCTCTACGCCTCTCTACGCCACTCTACTCTATTCTATGCCTCTTGACTCTATGCAACTTCACCCTATGCCACTCTACTCAGTTCCACTCCCCTCAGTGCCACTCTACACTAATCCACTCTAGGATACTCTACTCCACACCTTTCTAAGCCACTCTACTCCACGTCACTCCACTCTACTATATGCCACTCTACTCCATGCTACTCCCACCTACTCCTCCCTATTCTACGCCACTCCACCCCACTCCAATCTATGCCACTCTATTCTACAGCACTCCATTGCACTCTGTGCCGCTGCACTCTGCGCCATGCCACACCTTTCCTCTTCACATAATGCCACTCTACTCTACACTACGCCACACTACTCCACTCTATTCTATGCCACTTGACTCTATGCAACTTCAGCCTATGCCACTCTACTCTATTCCACTGGACTCTACGCCACTCTACTCAATTACACTCCCCTCAGTGCCACTCTACACTAATCCACTCTAGGATACTCTACTCCACACCTTTCTAAGCCACTCTACTCCACGTCACTCCACTCTACTATATGCCACTCTACTCCATGCTACTCCCCACTACTCCTCCCTATTCTACGCCACTCCACCCCAATCTATGCCACTCTATTCTACAGCACTCCATTGCACTCTGTGCCGCTGCACTCTGCGCCATGCCACACCTTTCCTCTTCACATAATGCCACTCTACACTACTCTACGCCACTCTACTCTATATCACTCCACTGTCAGTCTACTCTGTGCCACCTCACCCCACTCCATTTTATGCCGCTCTACTCTATTCCACTCTATTGTATGCCACTTTAAACCACTCAACTCTTTTCCATTTTATGCCACCTTGCACTGCGCCACTCTACTCAATGCCACTCTACTCACCACTTTATGCTATGCCATTGTGTCCCGCTCTTCTCTACTCTACGTCACTCCACTCCACACAGTGCCACTGTACAACACTCCACTGTATGCCAAGCCACTCTACCCCATTCTACGCTACTTTATTTGACTCTATGCCATGCTACTTTACTCTACGCCACTCTACTTCACATCACCTATGCCACTCTGCACCACTTTACTCCCCTCTTCACCATTCTACTCCATGCTACACTATGCCACTCTACTTTGTGCCACTTGACTTCATGCCATTTTATGCCATTCTCCTCCACACAGTGACTCTCTACACCACTCCACTCTATTCTACTCTATGCTATCCCAACCCCTCCACACCACTCTGTGCCACGCCACTCTACTCCACCCCACTCTACTCCACACCACACTAATCCACCCCACTCTGCCACTCCACTCTACACCTCTGTACTCCTCTTCACCATTCTACTCCACTATGCAACTCTACTCTATGCCAGTTAACTCTACTACACTTTATGCCATTCCACTCCACACATTACATCTCTATGCCACTCTACACCACTCCACTCTGCCATTCTTCGCCACTCTACCCCACGCCACTCTACCCCACGCCACTCTACCCCACGCCAATCTACTCTATGCCACTCCAGTCTAAGCCAGTCCACTTCACGCTCTCCACCCCACAGTGCCACTCTACGCCATTCCACTCTACTCCATGCCATTCCACACAATGCCACTCTACACCACTCTACTCTATGCCACTCTACCTGACGCCACTCTGCTCTCCGCCACTCAGTTCTCTGCCACTCCACTCTACAGGCATTCTACTCTGTGCCACTTCACTCTACTGCACTCTATTCTACGCCACTCTACACTATGCTACTCCACTCTACTACAAGCCACTCCACTCTATTTGCCACCCCACTCTATGGCACTAAATACCACTCCACTCTGTGCCACTCTACCCCACTCCACGCCACTCTTCTCCATTCCACGCCACCCTGCTCTGTGTCACTCTACTCTGTAATTCCACTCCACGCTACTATACTATACACCATTGTATGCCACTCTAGTCCACTCCACTCTACTTCACTCCACTACCCTATGTCACTCTACTGTGTGCCACCCTACTCTCCACCACTCTGTTCTTCGCCAGACCAGTCTTCAGCACTCTACTCCAGTTTAAGCCATTCCACTCTACTCCATTCAACATCTTTCCACACCACAGTGCCACTTTAAGCCATTCCACTCTATGCCATTCCACTGTAGGCCATTGCAATCCACTCTACGCCACTCCAATCCATGCCACTCTACTCTCCGCCACTTAATTCTCCGCCACTCTACTCTACTCTACGCCACTCTACCCCACTTCATGCCACTCCACCCTACTCTATGCCACTCTACTCTGTGCCACTGTACACCAATCTGCTCAATACCCCTCCACTCCACTGTGCTTTATGGCACTCTGCTTTACACCAATCTACTCAACGCCCCTCCACTCTGTGCCACTCCACTCTATGCCATTCCACTCATTGGAAATTCTGGCCACTCTACGCCACTTCAGTCTGTGCTGCTCTACTCTATGCCACTCTACTGTACACTACTCCTCTGTATGCACTATACCCTATGCCACTCCAGTTACGGCACTCTACTATGTGCCACTAACTTTTAGCCATGCTAAACAGCAGCCACACAGCTGTACAACATGGCTAAAAGACTTTACAAAGCCAATAGCTCTCCCCTATGCGAAACCTATTGGCTTTGTTAATGGTTGTTTGACAATAGATCCACGTTTTTGCCACTAAAGTTAAGGACATGAAATATATTGCCTGGAAAGGGCCTGCTTCAGAATCGGACCTTGGACCCGACAGGACTCGCACCACTGAAAGACCTTCCTTTCCTGGTTTGAATAAGGTCACTATGGGTTTGGAAAGCGACAGGAGAAACCTGACTGCTGTCGAACAAGTGGAGAGTCGGCTTTAGGAAAAGTCACACACCATTAAAAATCATGTAACCAGCCCTAAAACACACAGACATGGACTCCACACAAAAGGTGCATGTAATTAGGCTAGGACTGTGAACTCCCAGCACATATAAATGAAACAACACACTCCTGTCGCACTCAACACAATCACACACCACCAAAAGTGCATTTATCAGGACCGCACAAGCCTAGCGTGCGTCCACACATCACCAAAAGTGCATTTACCAGGACTGCACAAGCCTAGCGTGCGTTCACACACCACCAAAAGTGCATTTACCAGGACCGCACAAGCCTAGCGTACGTTCACACACCACCAAAAGTGCATTTACCAGGACTGCACAAGCCTAGCGTGCGTTCACACCACCAAAAGTGCATTTATCAGGACCGGCCAAGCCTACCGTGCGTTCACACCACCAAAAGTGCATTTACCAGGACTGCACAAGCCTAGCGTGCGTTCACACACCACCAAAAGTGCATTTATCAGGACCGCACATGCCTAGCGTGCGTTCACACACCACCAAAAGTGCATTTATCAGGACCGCACAAGCCTAGCGTGCGTTCACACACCACCAAAAGTGCATTTACCAGGACCGCACAAGCCAAGCGTGCGTTCACACACCACCAAAAGTGGAATATAGCATGTTACAACGCGGGCTTTTTCTACGCGGTATTTCACAACGCAATGCCATTACTACGCATGTCATTAGATTGACTTGCAGTGGATGGCGCCGTAACATTAGGAATGTATAATTTACTATTCCAACTCCAGCCTACGAAACAGTAGGGAAGGTGTTGGAATAGTAAACTATACTATTCCTTATGTTAGAGCGCCATCTACTGCAAGTCGATGTAATGACTTGCGTAGTAATGGCATTGCGTTGTAACAACGCAGTTGTTGTAATGACTCCGTTGTAAAGGCATTGCGGTCTAATGACCGCGATGTAAAAGGTTGTTTGCCCCAAAGTGCATTTATCAGGACTGCACAAGCCAAGCGTGCGTTCACACACCACCAAAAGTGGAATATAGCACGTTACAACGCATGCTTTTTCTACGCGGTCGCTACAACGACTGCATTGTTACAACGCAATGCCATTACTATGCAAGTCATTACATTGACTTGCAGTGGATGGCGCCGCAACATTAGGAATGTATAATTTACTATTCCAACTCCAGCCTACGTAACAGTAGGGAAGGTGTTGGAATAGTAAACTATACTATTCCTTATGTTAGAGCGCCATCTACTGCAAGTCGATGTAATGACTTGCGTAGTAATGGCATTGCGTTGTAACAACGCAGTTGTTGTAATGACTCCGTTGTAAAGGCATTGCGGTCTAATGACCGCGATGTAAAAGGTTGTTTGCCCCCAAAGTGCATTTATCAGGACTGCACAAGCCAAGCGTGCGTTCACACACCACCAAAAGTGGAATATAGCACGTTACAACGCATGCTTTTTCTACGCGGTCGCTACAACGACTGCATTGTTACAACGCAATGCCATTACTATGCAAGTCATTACATTGACTTGCAGTGGATGGCGCCGCAACATTAGGAATGTATAATTTACTATTCCAACTCCAGCCTACGTAACAGTAGGGAAGGTGTTGGAATAGTAAACTATACTATTCCTTATGTTAGAGCGCCATCTACTGCAAGTCGATGTAATGACTTGCGTAATAATGGCATTGCTTTGTAACTACGCGGTCGTTGTAACGACCCCGTTGTAAAGGCATTGCAGTCTAATGACCGCGATGTAAAGGCTGTTTGCCCCAAAAGTGCATTTATCGAGGCTGCACAAGCCAAGCTTGCATTCACACACCACCAAAAGTGCATTTACCAGGACTGCACAAGCCTAGCGTGCGTTCACACACCACCAAAAGCGCATTTACCAGGACTGCACAAGCCTAGCGTGCGTTCAAACCACCAAAAGTGCATTTATCAGGACCGCACAAGCCTAGCGTGCGTTCACACACCACCAAAAGTGGATTAATCAGTACCGCACAAGCCAAGCGTGCGTTCAAACCACCAAAAGTGCATTTACGAGGACCGCACAAGCCAAGCGTGCGTTCACACACCACCAAAAGTGGATTAATCAGTACCGCACAAGCCAAGCGTGCGTTCAAACCACCAAAAGTGCATTTACCAGGACTGCACAAGCCTAGCGTGCGTTCACACACCACCAAAAGTGCATTTACCAGGACCGCACAAACCTAGCGTGCGTTCAAACCACCAAAAGTGCATTTACGAGGACCGCACAAGCCAAGCGTGCGTTCACACACCACCAAAAGTGCATTTATCAGGACCGCACAAGCCAAGCGTGCGTTCAAACCACCAAAGTGCATTTACCAGGACCGCACAAGCCAAGCGTGCGTTCACACACCACCAAAAGTGCATTTATCAGGACCGCACAAGCCAAGCGTGCGTTCAAACCACCAAAAGTGCATTTACCAGGACCGCACAAGCCAAGCGTGCGTTCACACACCACCAAAAGTGCATTTATCAGGACCGCACAAGCCAAGCGTGCATTCAAACCACCAAAAGTACATTTACCAGGACCGCACAAGCCTAGCGTACGTTCACACACCACCAAAAGTGCATTTATCAGGACCGCACAAGCCTAGCGTACGTTCACACACCACCAAAAGTGCATTTATCAGGACCGCACAAGCCTAGCGTGCGTTCACACACCACCAAAAGTGCATTTACCAGGACTGCACAAGCCTAGCATGCGTTCACACACCACCAAAAGTGCATTTATCAGGACCGCACAAGCCTAGCGTGCGTTCACACACCACCAAAAGTGCATTTACCAGGACCGCACAAGCCTAGCGTGCGTTCACACACCACCAAAAGTGCATTTACCAGGACCGCACAAGCCTAGCGTGCGTTCACACACCACCAAAAGTGCATTTACCAGGACTGCACAAGCCAAGCGTGCGTTCACACACCACCAAAAGTGCATTTACCAGGACTGCACAAGCCAAGCGTGCGTTCACACACCACCAAAAGTGCATTTATCAGGACCGCACATGCCTAGCGTGCGTTCACACACCACCAAAAGTGCATTTATCAGGACCGCACAAGCCAAGCGTGCGTTCACACACCACCAAAAGTGAATTTATCAGGACTGCACAAGCCAAGCGTGCGTTCACACACCACCAAAAGTGCATTTACCAGGACTGCACAAGCCTAGCATGCGTTCACACACCACCAAAAGTGCATTTACCAGGACTGCACAAGCCAAGCGTGCGTTCACACACCACCAAAAGTGAATTTATCAGGACCGCACAAGCCTAGCGTGCGTTCAAACCACCAAAAGTGCATTTATCAGGACCGCACAAGCCTAGCGTGCGTTCACACACCACCAAAAGTGCGTGTAGGAATTCAGTGCTGTACATGCCTAGCATTTGTATCAAAACATACCGCACCCAATGTACGAGGTGGGAAATGTACACATACACTACATGTACGAAGATCAACAAACGTAGACAGTACATCTGTATCACACACAGCAAATATATATACATGCATCGTCAGTTGCAGGAAACCAGCCGTGATTGTTGCATTCCGCATTTATAAGCAATCATGAGGTTAAAACTGTAAATATGACGCATACACACAACACCAAACATGCAGTACTGTACATATCTATTACACTCAGTCAGCACAAATGAAGAAAGCACCATCATTCATGTAACAGAGTAGGGCTGTATATCTTAACCCATGAAACACCGCAAAACAGGCTAGGATGTGAAAGCCTTGCACACATCCGTGTAACACATCATGGGCATTACTCATTTAACATGCACTACCAAAAGTGAGTGTGTCTGGTCAGTGGAAACCGGGTGCACACTACATGCGCACAATACTGAACATGCATCTAAAACTCAATACTGTCCATGCCTAGCACAAATACACAAACGTCCAGGTTAATGTCACTCGTCAAGAGTGTACTAGCTACACACTCTACGTATCGGATAAGGAAGGTAAAAACACAACACATAAGCAACACTAATATACGTTTACATGATCTCCAGTGTGTCCTCCTTAGTTTTTGAAGCGGCTGATGCTAGAAGGCAAACCATTATTCTTTTCTATACACATTTGTGTAGCTTCCTTACCAAAAACGTGTATTTCTCTTTTGTAGCCATCGGCTCTGGTCCCACCATAAATATCGGTAAAACACCGGCTGGTGTTGAGCTCGCCTGCTTGGCATCTGATTGGCATCCAAAGCCGGAGGTTTGGTGGGAAGGAAGCAGTGGGGAAAACCTGACCTCTGACCTGCTGCCTGAAAATAGAACAGTTGCTACAGCTGGAAATTACACCTGTCACGTAAAAAACCAGCGCCTCAACACAACTAAATCCACGACAGTGTCAGTGCCAGGTAAGGACTGTGTAAAGGTGATGTACGAGTCCCTCCACGTGTGCTTGTGAGAAGGGAGGTCTGTACAGGCTGAGCACACTCAGCACACACACATACACCATCAAAAGTGAATGCCAAGGCCTCAGGAGACTACACACAAGGCAGGATGGTTGTACATGCGCAATACGCACCATTCCATGGGGCCAAGAGTACGTAGGCCCCTTGAGGGCGGAGCCAGAGGGCCCACACTAGACTTGATGGTAATGTGGCGGGATCTGAAACACTGCCCCCTCCCCCAACCACTATTTCAACTTTCTCACTTCAAACACGAAACGTGTAAATGTGTCTGTGGGCACAGCCCCTATTGGAGATGTGGGATAAGGGAGTGTGTGTGCACCTTTAGACAAAATGGGAAGAAGTTTGGTGAGTTGTACTTTGTGGTTCCGCCAGCTCACTGAGTTAATTATGCTTTCATTATTATAAGATTAAAGAAAAAGGGGCAACTTCGTAACCCAGGGCCCTGGGTCGGACAATTATTAACAAGAAAAGGTGGTCCCTATGGGGGAAGTGTAGCCATGGACTTCCACGGCAATAGTGATGTCAAGAAACTGTTCTGCAGGTTATTTCAGTTAAGCGATAAATGCATTAATTTTGTAATTCATATTCATATAATGTCCATAGTCATATGGTGGAGAGGTGTGGTGCAGCGGCCAGGGCAGCTGACTTCTGAGCACAGGGTTCACGGTTCGATCCCCGGCTCCGGCGGCAGCTCAGCTCAGCACCATGTGACTCTGGGCAATAGCTCACTTAATTTCCACTACGGCACCCAGCGCTTTGAGACCCGTAAGGGTGAGTAGCTGCGCTTTATAAAAACGGACTTACATATATGGCACAGCATTTGTATTACTTCAAAGATAAGGAGCTCCTATAAAGTCACAGCGCAGTGAAGGTGAGTAAAGTGACTAAAAAGTGCGCTTGTGCTATTTACAGAACTGTATCCATGTGTCACACAGAGCTTCAACAAAAAGTCTCAGCGATCTGAATTAAATAAGCACGTAACTGTTCCATAATTCCTCACAGGCACGGCTGACGCTATGCAAAACGGTGGCACGCCCGCCCCCACAACAAACACCAAATTTTCTTCTCACCCAGGGTCCTGGTCAATACGATTTAGGGCCGGCCCTGTGTGCTGCAGTAGCCCAACCTGGGTCTGGCCAGTATTTTCTTTTAATACATTTTCATGGAAGCCACCAATGGGGAAGTCAGACTTCGGAGTTTCAAATAATCACTCTCAGAACATAAATTTAGAAAAATTGCTGACTTATAGCACGCTCCCCTGTGAGCTCCTCTGGCTGTGGGGGTTATCTACTTGTTTTCTACTAATTACTGCTGTCCCCAGCTCCTGGAGTTGGAAAGCTGGAGCCCCGGATCTACCTAGGCTGCTGATACCACAAGTCTGCCTGAGGACCGCTGGTGGAAAAGATCGGAAGCGCCCTGCACACTAGGAAAGAGCCTGCTAGAGCCCACTCCATGCGCCTCTTACTTTCCCTGATGCCAACTCCTTATACCCAGCCGAAGACCAGGTACCTCAGATTGGGGAGCTGGAAGAGAAGAGGAGACTTGCAGAGGAAGCTGAGTGCGGCGTACACAGTTGCGGCGTGCCTGAACATTTCTTTTATCTGTGTGGTGCACTGCTGGTCACCCAATAGAGTCCGCCCCACTCAAAGCACGGGGACCGGCTTTGAGAACTAGATGTGACCGGTGAATGAGTGTGCATGCCCCTGTGAGTACTGAGCGTACTATTGGTTTTTAGGAATGGGCACACCCCTATGAGCGCCAAGTACAGCATGGGTTTTTGAAGAGGCTGTGATTCTCCAGTATTGAATCGGTCATAGATTCACACGCTTGAATCTTCCTCATCATGAAGTGGTAGTCCCATGGTAATTATAATCAGCAATGCCAACCAAAGTCTCATGCAGTAGATCTTAAATAGGTGACAGTGTAAGCCAATTCACATTGTTGTAGAAAGAACCTATCAATAGCCAATCAGAGAAAAGCTCTCACATCATCCCTTCCCACCAGGGCCAGCTTACCTCAGGTTTTCTACTGCATGTCCTGTGAAGGGAATCTCCCTAAGCTCTGCTCAGTTTCAGTAAGAAATCTGTTATTACTGACCGTTACTTGAATGTTACTGCCTTATAATAGCAGAAATCACTGTCTGTTGTTTGCTGACTGAAATCACAATGTCAGAAGGTTCTGTAAAAAGATCATTTAGACCTTATACGTCCTGTGGCAAACTTAGGCTCTTCTGAGAAGTCTCTTATAAGGAGTATCAATGTTGCCTTCATCCTGGCCACAAACCTAAGGAGTGCAAATATTGTAGGACATTTCCTGCCCAAACTCATAAGGATAGAGAGGCAAGACATCTTGTGTGCTGAAAAAGAAAAAATCTGTAGAAACTCCAGTCTCTGGAGATGAGGTGGAAAAATCATCATCTTCATTCAAAAAGGGCTTGAAAAGAGAAAAGCATGAGGGTCAGTCATCAGATGAACCTACTGGGAAGATTCAAAGGCAAAAGATGAGAGTAAACCTAAGGGAAGCCTGAAATTCAGACTGAAGCATGCTTCATCTGCTGGATCTTTCAAAACAAAAATTACATCAGAACCATCTACTGGAAAAAGGTTTGACTTCCTCTGGATTGAGAAACTTCTTCAGACCCTCCATCCAAAGAGCATGTATTAACAGTGCACTCCATTGACAACAGTGGTCACTACATCCAAAACGACAACTACTGTTTCATCGTTGTCAAGATTGATATCCATAACGACGACAACTGCTTCGTTTCCGAGGCGGTCGACAAGCATGCATTGATGAAGGCAGCGAGGGTCAATTTGTCAACAACTGGCTCTTCTACATTGATGATATCGTCTAATATTTCGAAGATGAAACCATCGACAACACCATCGTCGGAGAACGAAACTCTTCCATCAACGCTGTTAATAGAAATAGAAACCTTTCACAGCAAAGTCAGCCATTGACAACATTGATGACGGCACCGTCGATGGGCCCGTTGACAAGACTAACTGAAATTACATTGAGGCCAGACCAAACGTTCCCACGTAAAGTGTCTCCCTTACCACCTGCAGATTGATATGGATGAAGATGATGATGGTCCTTTCAGCCTTGCAAGAAGTCCTTCCAGACTTCATGTAAAATGTCAGAACACGAATGAGGAGGATAACCAGGAAACAAGTTACCTTCAAGGAGATATTTCATTCAGACATAGAGAACAAAGTGATTCAAGATCTTACGAGGAATTTCAGGAGCAACATCTTTATGAGGAGACATTTGAAGAACATCAGTTCGGAGAGCCTATGATGCAGATCCCCATTGCTTTCAATACACATCTCAGACATGCTTCAAGACTACTGCAAGAGATTTCATGAAAGAGTAGATATGTCTCAGCGCACAACTCATATGCCAGCACCCTCAGTGGTTATGTCTCCACATTCGCTTCTGTTCTGCTATTCACCAGAGTCTTCCCTCTCAACCACATGTGCTAGAACCTATCACAATTTATGATGACTACTTGGAGGGAGTTGATATCAATGATGAACCTGAAGAAGGGAAAATAGTGCAGGATCAGTCCACTGCACTAGATTCATCTCCTCCAACACCCCTGGGATTAGTTCTCCACCAGATAACATTGGGGGTGTTCAAGCTCTCCTGGATGGAGCAGCTAATTACTTTTATTTGCTATTTGTTAAACTGACAGAATGCTTTCTATATGACTTTAAAGAAACTGCCAGGAAGTCAGTGAAATGTATTCCAATAATACATGACACATGAGCAGAGATTTCATGATTCCATGATTAGATAAAAATACATTGTCCCAGAGTTCTCCAGCGTGTTTAATTGGTCATCCTAAGGCAGATTCTGTGGTTATTCAGTCCCCACAAAGGAGCTACAAAAATCCTACCACACCATGCTCTGCTCCTCTTGATAAAGAAGGAAAAGGATTGGATAACATAGGAAAGCGGCTGTCCATCATGGCAGCCATGACCATAAGAGCATCTAATGCCTTAGTGATTCTGAGTCGATAGGGTCGCTAAATGTGGTCAGACCTGGGAGCATTCATTAACTCCCTACCAGAAGTCAAACAGAAAGAGGCAAAAACTATTCTCCAGGAGGGAGAAAAAGTGTCTTCTGAGATCATTGACACCGGAGTGGATGTAGCCTTGACAGGGTTCAGACAAATGATGGGAGCTGCAGTCCTAAGACTCCAAGGCTGGCTGAAGGCGACCTCTTTGAGACCAGAGGTACACGCAAAGATCTTAGACACACCCTATGAGGGAGAGGCCCTTTTTGGAAAACATGTGGTTGAGGCTCTCCTGTCAGTAACAACTGACACACAGACGGTAAGATCCTTGGGGGTGCTTCAACATTGGAGATTTCAGCCATTTCATGGAGCGAGAGGAAGAGGTCCTTACTCTTTCAGAGGTGGTTTTCAGCCTATCTGGTTTCAGCCTTAAAATCAGTCCCAACCAGAGTATTGGCAGCAGTTTTAACAACAATATAGCCCACCACTGGGTGCAGCCTGCATACCATATCGGGTGATTAGCCGCGCTCAATAAATCCTGATTGGTTGATTTATCCTATTCCAAATAGGCTCCTAGAAGAAAGCCATCGGGTGCGGGAATAGTTCATGACTCTTCCAGAAGACTGTGACAGTCCTTCAACATTGGTCACTGCTTTGCCTGCAGCATCTTCGAGATTAGGCAAAAGCCTCTCAAACATTTTAAAAAATTGGAGTTCTATCTCAGCGGATCATTGGGTGCTAGACATTATCAAGCACAGCCACATTTCAAGGTTTACACAAAAACCTCCTTGAAAACCACATCACAAGTGAACACATCAACATGTCCATCTCTTAAAGGAGGAAATTCACTTGCTCATTATCAGAGGTGCCAGAGAAGTAGTGCCTTATGTCCAGTGAAACAAGGGATTTTATTAAAATTTCTTTCTACTAAAATAAAGGTCAGGGAATTGGAGGCCAGTGATGGATTTGAGGCATCTCAATAAGTACCTAAAAAAAACAGACCTTCAGAATTGTCACAACTACTCAATCCAGGGGGACTACATTACTTCCCTGAATCTCCAGGATATGCACTTCCATATTCCCATTCACGTCAAACACAGGAGGTATCTCAGATTCAAGTTGGCCGGATGTCACAGCCAATTCAAAGTTCTACCTTTCTGTTTAAAATCAACTGCAAGAGTGTTTATAAAATGCATGGCTCCAGTTGCAGCATGAAAGGACCCTCATCTGTGAAGGTAGCTCATTCGACAAAAGCATGTCTTCAAATTATCAACAAGTTAAGACTGAAGCTCAAAAAAGAGCAATCCTGTGTCATTCCGAGCAGAAAAATTGCTTTTCTTGAAGTCGTTTTAGACATGAAGGTGTGCAAAGCTTTTCCTACAAAGGAAAAGAATTGCAAAAATAGCGACAGCCACTATTTTAGCAAGAAAAAAGTTCATTTTAGTCAGACAATATAAGTTGTTTCAGGGAATGAGGTCATCATGTATTCCACTAATTCCCAATTGTCACCTGTTCATGATACCTTTACAGGACCAGATCAACATACAGTGGAACCAGACAACGAGATTGTTCGATGTCCTCACATCAACACCAGAAATTAAATCAGCCAGGATATGATAGATAAAGAACCGTAATTTATTGTTGGGCCTAACATCCCTAAACAAACAACCGCATTATGTCACGACAACGGATGTGTCTATGAAATGTGGGGAGCTCATCTTCAAGACCTCTAAGTGAGTGGCAGATGGACAATCGAGGAAAAGAACAGACATATAAACTTCTTGGAGTTAAAGGCTGTGGCTTTGGGACTCCGTGCTTTACTTCCAAGGATAAAGGGCTATTCTTTTCTGGTTGGCATAGATAATACATCCACCAAGTTTTATGTAAACAAACGGGGAGGAACAAAATCCCACCGGAAGCTCAGAAAATTTGGAATTGGGTCTTGAAAAACCACAACTCTTTGAAAGTAGAACATGTGCCTAGAATGAACAATCAGTGGGCTGATCTGAGCAGATCATCAAAACAATGTCACACATGGGAGTTGTCTCTATGGGCCCTTGTGATCGTTAAGTCTCCTTCCAATCCCGGCATTACTTTCTTTAGGAATGAGTCAGCCCATTTGGGTACTTGTGCGTCTTCGCATCCTTCCTGGACGCTCACCTGGCGAAGGTTGGAGAGCCTATTGTAATTCTCCAAGTCCTGGAGCTTCAGCTCCACCCGACTCTTGTTTTTTCCCCACTTCTGATAATTTCTTCTGAATGACAGTCAGTTTATCCTCTAATTCCGAGATGCAGCTCTCTGCCTCGTTCATTCTTTTTGGTGTGTTGGACATATTCTCTTCCAACTTAGACAGCCTCTCATGTAGTGAAGCGATCTCGAGGGCCTAAGAAGTCTTTAAGTCTCTAATTTCGGCCAGTATGGTGACCAACATATCTTGAATTGAAGTCTCCCCTCTCTCTCCGTCGTCCGATCTTCTTCTTGATAGCTGTTTTGGGCGGTCTTCCTTAGTATGTATTCTACTTAACGATACAACTCTCTCTTTATTTTCACTGACTGTCACCCCTGAGGGGTCCTTGTTGGTGGTTGAATATCCTGAAGAGGTGGTGAGCCATTAGGGGAACTTAATAACGACCCTGGCTGAGTATTTTCTTGCAGTTGGGGTAAAGGCTGAGGACTAGCCTGATCTCTATCGTATGTGGCTCCATCAGGTGGAGACGAGGCTGGCTTCTGTTTTTTTTGAAAGAGTGGATATTGTTAAGGGGGAGTAGAGCTACCACTCATAACGAAGTTTGCCTCCTGCGATTCTGCTCTACTAGACTCACACTCCACATTGCAGGTTGTGTCCAACTGCGGGTCGAGCTGTGGCTCAAGCTGTGGGTCAGGAGCCTCTCCCATTTCTGCCTCTGACATTTTCTCTGTGTCTGAGGTATCGTCCAACTCTGCTTGTCTTTCTGTCTCAAATAGTGCATTAGCTTTAAGATCCGTTCTGTGCTGAGCGTTTCTCTGACCCCTGCGTTTAGTTCTAGGAGCTGGTGAGGGAGTGGACTGATCTGGCATTTCGTTATTGTTTTTCCTTGTGTTTCTTAACTGGTTTGTGCACATTCTATAGTCTCCCCCTTCTGACCAGGCTAGCCCAGAGAAGCGGAGTGCCCAGCCAGGTAAACAGAAATAATAACTGCCCCAACAGCTTCAAAAGGGGTATTAATCTTGTGGAAACGAATTAACAGCC
Organism: Calotriton arnoldi; assembly: GCA_963921515.1. Taxonomy (NCBI): domain Eukaryota; kingdom Metazoa; phylum Chordata; class Amphibia; order Caudata; family Salamandridae; genus Calotriton; species Calotriton arnoldi. Next base: position 291,266 of record CAWUFW010003563.1, read on the forward strand.
TCACAGAACACAGTGTCTCGAAGGAGTGTCTGCCCCCCTTGCTTAATTCTCTAATGTGGCAGCACTCACCTCCAGTCCATGGCGATAATGCCCCTTTGCTGGCTCTCTAACTTTACTGGTGCCGTAAATTACACATATTTTCAGCACTACAGGTTGCAGGCTCTGCTGTGTCTCTACCGCTTTCTCGCTTTCGGCCTCCTCTTCCGGCCAGCAGTAAACGGTAAACAGTGAGCAGCGGTGAACAACAGGGTGTTCATCGCTCAGCAAAGACCGTGATGATCGTAGAGACCGCTGCCTCCCTTAATAGGGCCTTGGATCTACCTCGCTCGCCGCAGCAGCAGGGGTTTGCTAAACCCACTTTAAGAACAAAAGCTGCGCAAACAGGATTTTACAACAATGGGACGGATTTTATTGTTTATCTAATGCCAGCTGCGCACAGAAGGGGGATAGGATATATGTGGGTAAACATGTACCATTTCAGGTGAAAGCTATGCAGATAGACCCGGGTGGAAGGTGGGTTTTAGTAAACAGGAGATTTAATCAATCAAACTTTACTATAGCAACAATCTATGCACCAGTTCTAAATAACTAGCTTCCTCTGCTACAGCTTAAACAGGCCCTAACTAATATCCCTGGTCAGGGTATCCTGGGTGGAGATTTCAACTTCCTTCAAGAGCCATTAATTGATTTCTCTACTAAGAATCGAAAACAAAATAAGCTGCAGGTGACCATTGCCCTAGCCAATTGCAAAAGGGACTTGGATTTGGTAGATCGATGGCGCTCTCAGCATCCAAACAAACAAGTTTTTTCATGTTTCTCGGCAAAATACAATACCGCTTCCAGAATAGACTATATTTTAGTATCGCATGGACTGAAAATGATCACTCATGAATACATTGAAAATGCCTTTTCAGACCATGCGATGGTCAAAATGGAAATAGAGGGGGTGGGGCTTGAAAGAGTACCTAGAAGATGGTATTTTAACAAAATCAACTTAGAGAGTGAAGAATGGTGTATAGAAGTAACGGATGAGATGAATAGCTTTTTTTTCTAATAACACAGACACTGCCCGGGTGGATATTGTGTGGGATGCTTTTAAGGCTGTATTACGGGGGTTTATTACATCTAAAGAAATCCTACAACAGAGAAGATAAAGGGTAAAAGAAGCAAGCTCGAAATCAGGCTGGAGCAAGCTAGCAGAACATACTCTCAAAAGCAGAATTTAGCTACGAAACAGGAGCTCACAGGCAAAATCAGATATGCAGGAACACTATTATGTGCAGGGCAATACTGCCAACACCGCTTACCTTCAGTTGGTATATGAGGAGAGTGAATACACGGGGAGACTACTTGCGTGGCAGGCAAAGGATAGACGGGTTCAAAACAGGATCCTATCATTGACAGATATTGATTCCAAGTCACAGATAACCAGCTCTTTCGAGATTGGGAACGCTTTTTTAAAACACTGAGACGATTTATCAGACAGATCAACAACTAATGACTGATAGCCTCATGAGGTTTTTAGAGAAACTTCCTATTCCAACGTTAAGCAGGGAGCAAAATCAAATGGTAACATCTAAATTTTCTCTTGAGGAAATACAGTAGTGAGTTCAATGTCCAATGGCAAAGCAGCTGGGGATGACGGCCTACCAGTAGAAATATACAAGACGTTTGCTCCAATTTTAAACAAACAATTGTAAAAGCTTGCCAATCACATATTAAAAGGTGGAGAACCCGCAACATCATTCCACATGGGCGTGGTAGTCAGCATTTTTAAAAAAAGACAAGAACAGGGAAAATATTAATTCCTATAGGCCTATAAGCCTCCTTAATTCAGACTATAATTTTTTTTTACAAAATTGCTTGCTAACCGGCTAAATAAGATCGTGGGATTAGTTATCCACCGGGATCAATGTGGTTTCGTAGCAGGCAGACAGCTCTCCTCAGATACAAAGTTCTTAATAGAAGCTCTCGACTACCTCACCCAGAACAAAATAGAAGCACAGGTGTTATTTTTAGACGCCGAGAAAGCTTTTGATCTGGTGTCCTGGGAAAGCCTTTTTTTAATTCTCGCTAGATTTGGGTTTCCGGAAAAGTTTATACATACAGTGAAATATCTATATAAGGACGCTTCACCACAAATAATTATCAGGTGTAGAAATGTTGGTTGCTGTAGAGTAAATAGGGGTACACGACAGGGGTGTTCTCTATCACCAATTCTTTTTGCCCTGTTTATAGAACCCTTGGCAATAGCTATTAGACAAAAAGCGTTACAAACAGCTCCACTGCAAGGCATGTCTAATATAAAATTATATGCCGATGAGATCGTTCTGTTCCTTAAACCCGGGAGAACGTTCAAAATAAAAATGTGCAATGTTTAAGGAATTTCAAGCACTGGGTGGGTACAAAATAAATAATGCTAAGACGGACATTTTACTTTGCAATTGTTCAGAGCACACATTAATACCAGAACTCCAGGTATTATATAACTCTAGGCCTAAGAGGTATCTAGTATTATTTGTGTCTGAAAATGTTAATGATCTATACATATTAAATTATGTTCCCCTATTGCAAAAAGTTAAGCGCTTATTCGCAAAATGGAACCAACCCCCGGTCTCAATAATTGGACAGATAGCACTGATACAAATGTCGATTCTGCCATTATTTAATTTACTATTCTCAGCAATTCCTTATGCATTACAAATGTCATTTTTTAAAGAAGTAGATGGGTTATTCTCATCTTTTTTATGGGCCAATAAGACACCACGATTAGCACTAGCCACTTTAAGCAATTCAACTAAGGAAGGAGGGCTGGCTCTTCCTAATTTGAGGGAATATTACTACGCAAATTCTGCACATAATACATATAGATTTTTTAAATTATCTCAATCCTCTTTGCACAGGATTTTTTTTTATAATAAGGATTCTCAAGGAATATAAAATCTTAAATCCCATGAGGTTAGTTAAGAACCTCAAAAAAGTCTGCTATAAGGTCTTCCAATGGTTTTTAAAAACAAAAGGCCCAACTGTTTAAGTATTATGGTATACCTTTGATAAGTGGTGCCACACGTTTCGCTGACCTCCACGTAGGGGAGCACCAGCTAATTCAATCTAATATTGTAAGGAAATGGAAGGAGAATGGATATAAGAATGTGGGAGATTTTCTTATTATTGATACCTGGAAACCATAAACGGAGATAAAGAATGGTTTGAGACAGTTTAAAGATATAAAAAATGGTCTTTTATTCAAATTAGGCACTTTCTAGAAAATTTAGATTCGATCACACTGCGCAAAATTAGAACTTAGCGAGGCTATTTTAGAAACATCTAGATGCAGATCAACAATTAGTTGAGTACAAATTCTCAATGAGCATAAGGCTTCAAAGGTGTACGAAAAAGCTCAAGATAAATGGCAAGCAAAAGAAGGTCTACAGATTTCAATGGTGGTCTGGAACAGAATTAACAAATTTAATACTACACTACTAAGAGGCACCAATTTTAGATGAATGCAATTCTACACCAAATGGCTATTATTAAGGGTGGGCGTAGTTGGCGGAGTACTACTACGCGGAATTCCACGAAGTTGAACAAAAACTCAGTGAATTCCGCAACTTCGCTCCGTCTCCCACTTAATAAAACAGAGACCTGTCTTTACATTCTAAAATGCATATAGTCATTTCACAAAAGTGAAAATGAAAATTTAGCAAGCAGTGAGAGTTGATGATTTTGAGATCCTCCCTAACCTAGGGAGAAAACCAAGCAGATGCCTTGAAAACAAAGAGCACATCTTGCTGAACGATTCGGTGGTGGTCCCATCCTCTTAGGACCACCCCAAGCACATTTATGGGCAAAAATACAATCCCAACCAAAGGCCCTGCAAAGCATTATGGGACGAGATTAGCAGTGGGCAGTGAATATTATAGTATCCAATATCAAAATAATTCTACAAAGAGATGCAGTTCAACTCGTCGTTACTAGGTATCCCTCACGAGTCAAATGCAAAAGCATTGAAAACCTTTCATGAAGCTGCAGTTTCGCAACGACTAGTTGAACTGCAGCTCTTTGTAGAATTTATAGTATTAGCTCTCAGCTCAGGGTTTCAATGCTTTTGCATTTGACTCGTGAGGGACACCTAGTAACAACTAGTGGAACTGCAGCTTCATGAAAGGGTTTCAATGCTTTTGCATTTCACTCGTGAGGGACATCTAGTAACGACTAGTGGAACTGCAGCTTGATGTAATAATTTCAATGCTTTTGCATTTGACTTGTGAGGGACACATAGTAACGACGAGTTGAACTGCAGCTCTTTGTAGAATTATTTTGATATTGGATAATATAATATTCACTGCCCACTGCTAATCTCATCCCATAATGCTTTGCAGGGCCTTTGGTTGGGATTGTATTTTTGCCCATAACTGTGCTTGGGGTGGTCCTAAGAGGATGGGACCACCACTGAATCATTCAGCATGATATGCTCTTTGTGTTCAAGGCATCTGTTTGGTCCTCCCCCTAGGTTAGGGGGGATCCCAAAATCATCACCTCCCTCATTGGCTGATATTTTTATTTCAAAGTTCACTTTTGTGAATTGGTTATATGCTTTTTAGCATGTAAAGTTGCTTCATCAAAGCATTTGTGGGTGCAGTTTAGTAGTTGCTTGAATTCCTGCTTTCAGCGGAATGCGTAGTTAACAAATCGCGGAGTTCATTGCCCACCCCTAGCTATTATACAGGACAACGACCTTTCTGCATAATATATATCCCCAGATAGAGGATAGATGTTTTCGGTGCTTAGCAGAAGAGCGAGGTACATGGGAAGAAATTGAGAAACATTGTAAGTATAAGCTAGGTCCTATGATGGTTATCGATAGATACATAGCAACCCTTGGATGTTCTCCAAATATAACTGTTAGCAAAGTACAAGAGGAAGGTCTATATATGATAGCTTTAGTGGCGAGATCACTAATTCTCCAGAATTGGCGAAGCGAGGACATACCTACTTTTTATTACTGGCAGTCTAAATTGCATAAAGTTAAAGAACTGGAGAGATGCTATGCCTTAAGATCGGGTTCGCATAAAAAGTTTGAGACACGTTGGAAGTCCATAGGAAGTTAGCCAATAGATAATCTAAGAATAAAATAATAAGCCAACACTACTAGATTTTATTATCTTTTATTATCTGTTGTTATTAAAAGGGGAATTGTGCAATATGAGTTGGTTTTAACATCTAGTTTTAAGTAATACCCTCAATGTTACATCTGAAATATATTTTATCGACTAATCATGCATGTTGGACGATATGTGTCAGCCAAAAGTTATTATAAGCACCTTGTTCTTCTTGATTATGTGTAAATGTGCAATGAACTCTCAATAAAAAATATTTAAACAAACAAATGGGAGTTGTCTCAAACGCACCTAAAATTAATCTTTCGCTCCTGGGGAAAGCCAGCCCTAGATTTATTCGCTACACCTCTGAGCCAGAAATGTTAACTCTATGCAAGCAGGCTTTTACACAGGGACTCACGGGAGAGCGCCTTCCAGTTCGCATGGATGGGAATAGTCACTTATGCTTTTTCCACTCTGCCTCTAATGCCTCGGATACTCAACAAAATAAAAAGGAAACAATGTCTCATTATTCTAGTGACCCCTGCATGGTCAAGACGGATCTGGATTTCAGAACTGCTCCCCATGCGCTAACAGCCACATGTTCTACTCAAAGCAGTCATAGGAATGCTGTCAACGAACAATGGATTATAACACAAAACTAGGACAGCCCTACTCAATATGAACCAGGGCATTAAATAATATATATATTTTTTTAAAACAGCGGTTCTTTTTAGGCATGAATATGGATGCACAATGTAGAAAAAAGCTCAGTTGCAGGATACAATAGGACTGTTCAAGGATACAATAGGCAAAAGAAGCAGTCATACATTGGTTGTGTTGAAAATTATCTGTATCTTTCTTAAATGCAAATGCATGATGTGCAATGAGTCCCACGTAAACAACAGAACCCTGCGGAGTCCAGCCTTGAGTACACTGCTGCCACTGAATGTGAAAGAAAGTGCTCCGGGCTGCCACCCTCTCTGTGGAGTCTAGCACTGAGTACACTGAAGGTGAAAGAAAGTGCCACATCTCTCTATAAAGCCAAGCATTGATTGCACTGCTGTCACTGCATGTGAAAAAAGTGTGTCAGGATTCCCCCGTCTCTCTGGGCTGCCCCCTTTTTCTGTGGAGTACAGAGCTGCACTGAATGTGAACGAAAGTGCCCCAGGCTGCCCCCTCTCTCTGTGCAGCACAGCATTAGGTCACTGCTGCTACTGAAGGTGAAATAAAGTGCTCCTAGCTGCCCCCTCTCTCTATGGAGTACAAGGTTGAGTACACTGCTGATACTGAATGTGAAAGACAGTGCTCCAGGCAGCCCCTCCCTCTCTCTGTGGAGTACAGCGTTTGCACTGCTGCCACTGAATGTAAAAGAAAGTGCTCTAGGCTGCTCCCTCTCTTTGGGGTTCATTGAGTGCCCTGATGCCTCTGAATGTGAAAGAAAGTGTTCCAGGCTGTCCCTCCTCCCTCCATGATGCCTGGCTCGGACTACACTGCTGCTACTGAAGGTGGAAGAAAGTGCTCCAGGCAGCCCCTTTCTCTATGGAGTCCAGCATTGATTACACTGCTGACACTGAAAGTAAATGAAAGTGCTCCCTCTCTCCATGGAGTCCAGCATTGAGTACGCTGTTGCCACTGAATGTCTTTGTTGAGCCCAGCGTTAAGTGCACTATTGCCACTGAATATGATAGTGTTCCAGGCTGCCCTCTCTCAATGGAGCCTGTGGTGTCCTCTACCGAGAACTCCAAGGAAGACACAGACACCTGGTGGGGTTAACTGGTAAACCTTCTTTCTTCTACTCCCCTGAAGTAATGCACCTGACTCTGCCTGGTGACTTTGCTTGGACTTCAGCAAATTCTGAGACAGCACTGTCAATCTTCTGGTTACTTATCCTCTATCTTGTTGCCATTTGTAGCGTCTTGTCAGCCAGGGTACCCGCCAATGACTACGCCACACATGGAGCTTAGTAATGCAAAACTTTATTCTTCTGTGTGTAACTGCGAACTCACATTCTGAAGCAGGTTTCACTGCAGTACACTCTATTCATTACGTCATAGCCTAAAGGGTTCTATCATTGTTAATTCGCAAGACACTACAATAGCTGTCTCTCGCTTTAAAAGATCGAGATGCGGAGATTCCTCTTTTTCAGTCTATGTTGCCGTGATTTGAAATCACCTACCTTTTTAACTCAGAAACATGATCAATAGGACAGCCTTCCACAAACTGTTAAAAACCCACCTGTTTAGTCTATAACTCTAATGTGACCAGCCGGTATCTGCCCTAGGCCTGGACACTTGCTGAGTAGCTGCGCGCTTTACAAGTACAGTCATTCATTCATCACTGCAAATACAATTTGGTTGGGGTCAATTCATGTTCTACTGCCACTTCCGTAGCGATCATATTTATATTTGCAGTTTGATATAGTGCGAACATGGCCCTTACAATGAAGCAGTCATAATGTAGTTCTGTTCAATGTAGCCTCCATTTACAAAAATGGCAACATCCTAATACAAGATCTGAGCACAACCTTAAAATCTAACTACACTTCCTCTGTTTGTTAAACCACCTAAAGAACAGTCAAAGACAAAACCCAACCACAAAACCACTCTTTATCCCATCACTCACCATCTAAGGTATTTCTCCCTCACCACAAACCCTGCTCTACCACTCTCGCCCATGTCCTCCTATTCATATCTCCCTTACCTACTTCAATCCGACATGTCCACAATCCCCAACTCTCACCCCAAAATCTTGTCAATCACACCACATACCTTGGGCATCACTCCACTAATACACTTTACCATCCTATCCTATCCTAACCCATTCCTATCACGCCCACTTCCCCGTCACACACATCACTACCGCTATAAGTGTCAATCACCACAGCCCCTATCTACCTCAGTCAGGACCACCAGTATGCACCATTCTCACCTTCCCCCAACTTCTACACACATCACAATGAGGAATTACCAACATTCACCTCCTTCACCAATCCCTAATGCATCAACCACTAAAAACCCATCTATCCTACATCCTAACCCATCTGAGTAATCCCCCTTTAACCCCTCCACCAATACACATTCCCCACCCCTATTGTACAGTGTCATACAATACTGACTCTCCACCCTAGCCCTAAAACCTCTACCTTCCCTAACATGCACAGATGTTGCACAATGTTGTATGACTTGCACATACTCCCAACAGGCACACCTGAATGTAGTCATCACATCTCCAACACTGACCTTTTCCCCCCCATCACCCACATACGTGGGGCCTCACGGATCGCTCCTTACTACAATCCTGCCTGGTCATCACAACTTTTATCCCTTCTACACAAAATAACAAACAAGCTAGACTACCTGGAATAGGAAATGAAATCAATATAACAACATGGATTTAAACATCCAGGCGGCACAGCACACAGGTTATTTACTCGAAACACTGCTGAACCCAAACAGAACGGACAACACCCCCAAATCACCCGGTCACACAACACATTTATGCAACTGTAGCACAGGACCTAAAGGGCCACCAATAACCTCACACATGGCAACAGATGCTCCACTCAATGCTCGTAAGAGCCTGACGGCACGCAACTCTCCTTCCAGAACTCCTACAATATGCCAGTGATTATGAGACCAAAGAATTATGAACAATGACAGTCTAGGAACAGACTTTATAACTACAACACCAACATACCGAATGTCTCCAGTTGCATCACAATATCCTCAAACTCTTAACATAAAATGTATGCTGCACAACTGCAAATCCACAGCTAACTGAAGGGCCGTGAAGGTGGTCAGAACAGGAACATACAGTGGACGACAATCAGAATGGTCGCAGATATCTGTTGAATACTGAAACGCTGTGTTCGAGGCATATGAGCTGCAGATTGTACACTGACGCATAGATCGCCATCTGGTGTTGGGCTCGGATGCTTGCACTTTGTTGTTGTCTTGGAGGAAGTCTTTTGTGGTCACGAGATAGGTGACTCCTCCTTTGGACGATAGTGCGCATTGGGCATCGACTCCATCATTAGATTGTTTTTTTCCGCCATCGGGTTCGGATGTAATTTGCTGCGCTCCGGGTCGACATCGATCGGTTCCCCTTCGACGCGCAAAAAACTCCCACCGTTCGACGGTATTGTTTCGATCGCGATCCCCTCTCATCGCGTATCTACTTTCCAAGACATTTTCGAGTCCGGTCGTCGACGCGGGCCGTTGGGCCGATCGGCGCCATCAACCAGCATATGGAAAGGACTCCTTTTAAAAAGTGCAAGTGTGGGGCTAAATTCCCACACACAGATCTCCACGAGGTCTGCAACCTTTGTCTCTCGCCAGACCACGAGAGTCAACACTGCCGGGCCTGTGACTCCTTCAGGTCGAAGAAGACTATACGTGACCGCCGGGCCCGACGACACGAAATGTCCAGATCAACCATTCCCGCACCGGACAACATCTTCGACACAGGCTCCGACAATCCAGAGACTGGAGATGAACAACCCAACACCTCCGGAGCCGAAGACTCGGGGTCGGACGACCAGACCATCACGCCAGGTCAACGTACCGTGAGTACTAACGTCGACGCCCCTGCCCCGAAAAAACAAAAGGCTACGGTCACACCTTCGGGTCTAGGTCGGCACCAAGAAAAGACTTCAGAAGCCCCGCCTTCCAGCCCGGCTCCGAAGCATCCAAAGCCTTCTGGCAGCTCGGGATCGAGCCAGCCACATCCCGGTGCTGAAAAACAGTCGTCAGCACTGAAGCCCAAAACTAAGGTCCCGTCGACATCAGAATCTTCGGCACCCAAAACCAAGGTCTCCGACACTTCGACACCGAAGCCTACCAAACCTTCGGAGCCGAAAAAACAAGCTAAACCGTCGGGGTCGAAAACTCCACCACGCCAAAAGGAGACCAAGCAACATTCTAAACATAAGGAGCACCACTCGGAACCGAAATCTTCGGTGCCGAAGAAAGACACTAGCTCTAAAGAACTTTCTATTTCACTGGATCCAAAGCAGAAAACACTGCTTATTGACCCCATTACTGGACAGGTCCAATCCATACTACCTAAAAAGAGGAAGTTGGACGTACCAACCACACCTGAGCCACCTCCCAAGAAGAAAGACTCTTCTACATCACCCATAAAGCCTTTCTCTCCACCTCCACAACCTTCCAACCCTATACAGTCTCCACCTCACTCTCCTGTGCCTTTCTTTTCACCACAAGGGGGATACAGATGATGATGATGACATACGGTCACCTCATAACACAGATACTGATGACGACCTTCACAGTATCCCACCTCAGGACCCCTGGGACAATTATGATCTCCCAGATATACCCGAGCCATACCCATCCAAACCATCCCCCCCAGATGACACTATAGGGTTTGCACAGGTTATAAACAAGGCAGCACAATTCTATGGAGTCAAACTACACTCAGACCCCCTGGAGGAGGACTTTTTATTAGAGACTTTTGCTCAGCCTCAAAAAACTACACACACTCCCTATGCTTAAAGGGATCATTAAACATGCCCCCGAGGTCTTTAAAGACCCAGTTAGAGCTAGGGTTATTAAACCAAGAATTGAAAAGAAATATAAGCCTGCCCCTAGTGACCCAGCTTATATTAAAGGTCAGCTCCCTCTTGATTCATTAGTAGTAGCTAATGCACGTAAACTAGCAAACTCACAAACTACTGGTGAGGCACCACCACCAGACAAAGAGTCTAAGTTACTCGACGCATCAGGCAAGAGGGTTGCGTCTCAAGCAGCAAACATGTGGCGCATCGCCAATTCACAAGCCTTACTAGCAAGGTATGACAGGGCTCATTATGATGAGCTAGAAAAGCTCATTCAGTACCTTCCAGATCAGCATAAGACCAAAGCAAATGATCTAATACAAGAGGGCAAGTTAATTACAAACACCTCAATAAAATGCGCCCTTGATGCAGCAGATACAGCATCACGCACAATAAATTCAAGTGTTTTGCTACGCAGACACGCGTGGTTACGCATATCTGGTTTTAAGCAGGAGGTGCAGTCTACCATCCGCAATCAACCCTAAGACCAGGAACACTTGTTTGGGCCCACTGTGGACACTTCTCTAGAGAAGATGAAGAAAGACACAGACACAGCCAAATCTATGGGAGCTCTACAAGCAACAACTAGTAGAGGCTCCTTTCGTCGCTCCTCCTATTGAGGCGGCTCCAAGACCACTGCGACAGACACTACCTCTGCCACTTATAAAAATCCCGCCCAAACCTCCCCTAATAGAGGTTACTCAAGAGGTAATTACAGAGGTAACAACAACAAGGGTAGAGGACGTGGGTTTAACACACGCAGCTCCCCTAACACAAAACAGTGACTTCCCCCCGATCATTCCACTCCAGTCGGGGAAGACTATCACAGTTCCTACCTGCGTGGAATTCCATCACCACGGACAGGTGGGTAAGACAAATTATCCAGTATGGTTACTGCCTGGAACTCACTTCTACTCCCCCCAACATACCACCCAGACAGCGTCCCATGTCCACACAACATCTGACGCTCCTCAAGCAAGAGGTTCTCTCCATGCTCCAAAAGCAAGCAATAGAACCAGTCCCTCTACAACATCAGGGTACAGGGGTTTACTCACTGTATTTTCTAGTCCCCAAAAAGGACGGTTCCCTCAGACCAATATTAGACCTCAGACCCCTCAACTATTACATTCACTCAGATCATTTTCACATGATCACTCTTCAGCAAATCCTTCCACTCCTCCAACAAGGCGACTTCCTTGCCACATTAGATCTCAAGGACCCCTACTTCCATATTCCTATACACCCTGCGCACAGAAAATATCTAAGGTTCACAGTGGACGGACAACATTATCAGATCAAAGTCCTGCCATTTGGAGTAGCAACAGCACCAAGGGTCTTCACAAAGTGTCTAGCAGTAGTAGCTGCACACTTACGAAGGCAACACATTCATGTGTTTCCGTATCTAGACGACTGGCTAATAAAAGCCAAGTCACACAAGCAGTGTGTACACCACACCTTCCAAACAATTCAGCTACTACAAAATTTGGGGTTCACAATAAACCACACCAAATCTCATCTCCATCCCTCCTACATACATCAGTATCTAGGGGCCACAATAGACACCTCCAAAGCCCTAGCATACCCCCAATCCTTCCAGGATAGCCAGTATGCAAGCCCTCATCAAAAGATTCCTGCCTCAACACTCCCTTCCAGCTCGGGTGTTTATGCAGCTAGTAGGAATGATGGCCTCGTGCATCTTCATTGTCCCTCACGCACGACTTCAAATGCAGGAATTCCCTTGCAGGAATGTTTAGCACGTCAGTGGAACCAAGCTCAAGGCCAGCATACAGATCTGGTGTTGGTGGACAGCCGCACACATCGCTCTCTGCAGTGGTGGAATACACAAAACCTTTCCAAGGGGCGGCCGTTCCTAGAGCCAGTTCCACAAATAGTGCTAACAACAGACTCATCTCTCACTGGGTGGGGAGCTCACCTCCTCAGCCATACCTTGCAGGGCAAGTGGACCACTCAACAAAAGCTGCTCCACATCAACCGCCTAGAATTACTAGCAATATTTCTAGCGCTAAAGTCATTCCAACCGCATCTCATTCACAAAACTGTCCTAGTCCGAACGGACAACATGACAGCAATGCATTATATACAAAAACGGGGGGACACACTCTCTGCAGCTATCTCAACTAGCGCAAGACATATGGAGATGGGCCATTCCTCAAAGCATATACCTCCTAGCAGAACATCTTCCAGGGGTTCACAATCAAATTGCGGATCTGTTGAGTCGGCACACACAACAGATTCACGAATGGGAACTGCATCCGCAAGTTCTTCAACCCTTTTTCCAAATGTGGGGTCATCCAGAGATAGACCTGTTCGCCACACAAGAAAACACAAAATGCCCAACCTTCGCCGCCAGGTTTCCACACCCGTCGTCCCAAGGGCAATGCAATATGGATGAATTGGTCAGGCAGATTTGCGTACGCTTTTCCGCCTCTCCCACTCATTCCCCTAGTAGTACGCAAACTCAGGCAGCAGTCTCTAACAATGATCGTAGTTGCTCCCACATGGGCAAGACAACCATGGTTCACAACACTTCTCGAACTCTCAGTGGTTCCCCACCACAAACTGTGCCTCTCTCCAACCCTCTTAACTCAGAACCATGGAGAGATCAGACACCCCGATCCAGGTCAACTGAATCTGGCGATGTGGCTCCTGAAGTCCTAGAGTTCGGTTACCTTAACCTTCCACCAGACTGTATGCACGTTATTAAAGAAGCCAGACGTCCTACTACCAGGGCTTGTTATGCAGCAAAATGGAAGAGGTTTGTTATTTACTGTAATAACAACAACATCAACCCATTAGATGCTTCAATACAACACATCATCTGTTACTTGCTGCATTTACAAAGATGTAACCTAGCATACTCATCCATAAGATTACATCTTGCTGCTCTAGCAGCATACTTACAAAACAGACAACACTTGTCACTGTTTAGAGTACCTGCAATCAAAGCCTTTATGGAAGGCCTTAAAAGAATAATTCCCCCTAGATTGCCACCCTCTCCAGTATGGAATCTAAATATTGTCCTCACCAGGCTCATGGGTCCCCCATTTCAACCTCTACACAAATGTGAGTTACAATTTCTTACATGGAAAGTAGCCTTCCTAATCGCAATCACCTCTCTCAGGAGAGTAGGTGAGATTCAGGCTTAATCCATACAAGAACCATTCTTACAAATACATCGTAACAAGGTGGTTCTCAGACCAAATCCTAAATTCCTACCCAAAGTAGTCTCTGCTTTTCATCTCAACCAATCAATAGAGTTACCTGTCTTTTTCCAAGACCCAGACTCTGTAGCAGAGAGACCTCTACACACACTAGATGTCAGGAGAGCTCTTCTTTATTACATTGACAGGACCAAACCTTTCAGAAAGACAAAACAATTGTTTGTAACTTTCTCCCCACCACATAAAGGTAACCCCATCTCAAAAGCTGGGATTGCTAGATGGCTAGTCAAATGCATTCAAATATGCTACCAAAAGGCTAAACGCACATTAATAATTCCCCCTAGAGCACATTCCACACGTAAGCTAGGGGCTTCCATGGCATTTTTAGGGAACATTCCTTTAAATGACATATGTAAGGCAGCAACATAGTCTACACCACATACCTTTACCAAACACTATTGTGTTGATTTTCAGGCAAAGCAACAAGCTGCTGTGGGCCAAGCTGTTCTTAAAACACTTTTTCTAACTACTGCAGCAGATACGGGTGACCACCACTAAGGGAGACACTGCTTTACAGTCTATGCTTCAGTGTACAATCTGCAGCTCATATGCCTCGAACGGAAAATACTACTTACCAGTATGCATCTGTTCTTGGCATGTAGAGCTGCAGATTCTACACGCCCACCCACCTCCCCGGTACCTGTATCTGTTCCAGTATTATCTTAATTAGATACACTTACATGGACATCTCTTCTGTTTCTCACACAACTCCATCTTTTCCCTACATGGCGAAAAACAATCGAATGATGGAGTCGATGCCCATGCGCACTATCGTCCAAAGGAGGAGTCACCTATCTCGTGACCACAAAAGACTTCCTCAAAGCCTCATAGATGGCTCACACAAACTGATTCAAAATAAACCGCTGAAGGAGCCGGGGAGAGCTCCACGCTCCATAGCAAACACTCCGCTTTCATGAAACCACCATCAATCATCATTTGATACCACCAAAAAGCAAAATATTGGCCGATGGACTAGGTGGATAGAGACATTAGAAGATTTCATTGATGCACTTGAAGGGACTGATAACAAAAAGAATATCAAAAACCTAAAAAATCGTGCTTGTGAAGGCGTAAAGGAAGTCATAAGGAAAATGCCACGAACTGAAGAAGAAATCACATACCGTCAGATTAAAGAAACCCTGAATCGCAAGTTAAATCCAATGCCAAATGTTGACTATGAAAGATAAAGCTTGGCAAAGTTGGCAAAACCGTTGATTAATTTGTAGCCAGACTTGACAAATCTCACTAATCACTAAGTTCAATGAATTTAATGATGAAGAGGCCGTACGTCTTAGGGTCATTGATAGATGCTTGTCCGATTCATTCAGATGGCGAATGCTGAGAGAAACCTTGAGTCTGGAACGAGTGTTGATGGCTTCTAGAGCTGAAGAGCATGCCGATAGACAAGCTGCTGACATGGTTGCCGGAGATGCCCAGAATGAATCAGTCATGAGTGTGAAAAGCAAGTCAAAGCGAAAGACTGAAGGACACAAGGTGATGTCTACTCGTAAAAAGAAGTTATGTTTTAGATGTGGCATTTTGTTTCCACACAGACAAATGTCCCACCATTGGACAGACATGTAAGGGCTGTGGGAAGAAGAACCATTTTGTGATGGTGTGCAAAGCAAAGAGAAACACAAGTGTGTCACAGGATGAAGACAAAATGGCCACCGAAACGTTGCAGAAGCAATGTTCGTCACGCACCCACATGGCCCAATGGAGATGTCAGGTGCAGCAAATCGACACTGAACGAAGTCGGTTGTCATCTAAATCATCGTCAAACAGTTAATCTATATCAGTATCAAGTGAAAGTAAAGAAGATGGTTGTGCCATGTCAATGTATACTTTAGAAAAGCGTGCTCATGTCGTACTGGCCGCATGTGAAGAAAAATGTCAGTCATAGAACAGTCGACATGACAAAGCACCAAAGTCATTCAAGAATTGTCTGAAAATTACACTGAAGGTAAATGGTTGTTCGATACCTTTCATCATCGACAGTGATGTCGATAAACATTATGCCTGAGGAGAAATTTAACGAATTGCAACCCTTACCACCACTTATGCCCTTGAAAACCAAAGTGTAAACATGGGCTGCATCTGCACCCTTAAAAAGTCAAGGGTCATTTGTTGCGACGAAACACAAGAAAACGAAAGTGCAAGTACCCATTTATGTGCTTCAAGTGACAGCGTCAAGTGCCTTTGTACTCCGCTTCACCACAGCTGCTATGAGACTTATTTCCGTGAACTACAACATGAATGCTCACCATGAAATAGCAAGCCCTTTCCTTCGTTTCAGGGTTTGGGAAAGCTTAAGACTATGAAAGTAAAGTTGCATATTAACGAGGACGTCCGTCCTGTTGCTCAGAGTCATACGTGAATTACTTTTCATTTACAAGCAGGGGCGTAACAAAGGCCCCGAGCTCCAGGGGGCCCCCTCAGCAGAGTATGCTGGCCTGAGAGATCATGAGTGAGCCGGAAGTGGGGCCCTCCATGTACTTTGCAGGGCAGCGCCCTCCAGTTTCGTTACGCCACTGTTTACAAGATGCTGTTGAAAAAGAACTTGAATCATTACTTAAGCGGGATATCATTCAGCGTTCTTCTGATTCAATGCCGTAGGTTTCCCCCATTATAGCAGTGCCCAAAAAGGATACTGAAGGAGCGGTACGCGCATGCGTTGACACGGGTCAAGCAATCAAGGTAATTGAATGAGAACGACATCCAGGTCCACACATTGCCGACATGATAATGCAACTAAATGGTGCAAAGGCTTTCTCTCGCCATGATGTAAATAAAGGTTATCATCAGTTGGAACTCACAAGAAGATTGTATGTACATTACGACCTTTTCTACACATGTTAGTCTGTTTTGATACAAAAGATTAAGTTTTGGTGTGTCACCCGCTGCAGAACGGTTTCAAGACGTCATTCGACGTAACATACAGCCTGTCATGAATGCGTTCAATTACAGTAATGACATATTGGTTTTCGGAGCTAACCAAAAAGAACATGATAAAGCTCTTACACTAGTATGTAGCTTACCTACTGAAGTAGGTTTAACTTTGAATGTAGACAAATGTGAATTCCATAAGACAAAGCAAAACTTCTTTGGCCATATCTTTCTGATGGGGGTATGACGCCCGATCCTGCTAAAGTCAAAGCGCTGTCAAATGCTGATTCCTCACAAGATTATTTCATGGTGCTTTAATTTCTTGTCATGGCCAGCTACTCTTCTAGATATATATGAGACTTTGCTACTGTAAGCGCTCCATTGAGAAAGTTGACAAAAAAAAGAATGTTTTGTTTCAGTGGTCATATGAATGTTAGAACGGTTTTAAGAAAATCAGACAAGCCGTTAAGAATGCTACTGAAATGGCTTATTTAAATCCAAAACTTCATACAGAGGTTGTCGTTGACACTTGCCCAGTTGGGTTAGGTGCTATCCTTGCACAGTACAGTGGACACCCGAATGATCAAAGGCAAATTATGGCTTATCCAAGTAGGAGTTTGCCACAACCAGAACGTGCTTACTCACAACCTAAGAAAAAAAGTTTAGTTGTGTTGTGGACATGTGAACATTTCCATGTATTCCTGTACAGAAAGCCTTTTACTCTGGTGACAGATCATCAAGCTTTACTAGCAATATTTGGCAATCCAAAGGCCAAGAGGCCTCCTTCCATTGAACACTGGTAATTACTGCTACAAGAGTACAATTGTAACATTGGGCATCGTCCAGGAAAAGATCAGAACCCTAATGACTACTTTTCCAGAGTGCTTATTCAAGGTCATGGCACTCCATCAAAGTCAGCTGAAGCTTATATCAACTTTATCGTAAAATCAAACAAACTAACTGACTTTTCGTTAGCCCAGATTATCACTGCCACGAGCCATGATCGAGACTTGCTAAAGTTGAAAGATATAATTACATATCAGTCGTGGAACCAGCACACTCAACCTCTCACCAGTGAGACTAAGTAGCAAAAATACAGCAATGTCAAAGATGAACTGTCCATAACTCAAGAAGGAGTTATATTGTGAGGGTCAGGAATCTTGATTCCGGAGAGTCTTTGGCAGAAAATGATTAAAGTGGCCCACGAAGAACATAGGGAATCTTTGCCACGAAACAAGCTCTCAGCGACCATGTCTGATTTTCATATCTCGACGAGCGAGTTCAGAAAGAATTAAAGGCTTGTCATCTATGCAACTGCCTATCTACAAAAGTTACTCAGCATACCCTAAACATGTCAGAAGTCCCAAAGCATGGCTGGGAGAGAATAGCCAATTACTTTTTTGGTACACTCGACAACAGACATCACCTGATTGCGATTGTGGACGAATACTCACGATTTCCATTAATTGAGGATCTCTTATCCATCACTCAAGAACGAGTCATTGAAAGACTAGATGGCATCTTTCCGGCATGGGTGTTCCAGCCATAATAAAATCTGACAGTGGCCTGCCTTTTAATAGTCTGGAGTTCAAAAACTTCTTAGAGCATCTGAGTATAAAGCATCAAAAGAGCACTTGTCTATGGCCTCAGGCCAACGGACTGGTTGAGAGATTTATGAGTACGCTAAAGAAAGCGGTGCAGCATTCTACACTTAAAAAACTCAATTTACAAACTGTGTTAAACTCTACTTTGCGAGCTTACCATTCAACACCTCACTCGAACACTGGTGCAAGTCCAGCAACCTTGATGTTTGTGAGAGCAATTACAAACAAGATACCCCATTTGACCAATCAGAGAGAAAGAGATGAGAATGCCATTCGTACGAGGGACTTAGGTCAGAAACAATAGATAAAAACATATGCTGACCGAAGACGGCATGCTAAAAACTTAGTCTTCCAGAGAGGAGGCAGAGTCGCTCAGCAGATGCGGAAAAGAAAATCTGATCCTCCCTTTGATGCAGAACCTTTCCAAGTAGTGTCGACCAAAGGACTGATGGTGACGGCCCAGCGCCCTGAGAAGTCTATTACCAGAGACTTTTCCCACTTTCAGTGTTTGATTCATAGTTCACCAGATCGTCATGGTGAAGAAGAGACTGATTCTGAAGCACCAGTGACTGCTGCTTCTTTTTCACCATCCCAGCAGATCTTGGATCATGATGGTGGCCGGTCTCAACTTCACACGACACAGTCAGGTTGAACCATTACAGCGCAAAAGAGATTAACTGAAGAGATTTGAACGTATATACATGTGTATCTTTTTTGTAAAAGTGGCAAGTTTTTATTTAACAGAGGGGGAGATGTAGTGTCTTGCGAATTAACAATGACAGAACCATTTTGGCTGCTGATGAACTCCGTAGAGCTATGGCGTAATGAGTAGTGCGTATTGCAATGAAGGCTGCTTGAGAATGTTGAGTTCGCAGTTGCACGCAGAAGAATAAAGACGTGTATTACTAAGCTGCATGGGTCGTAGTCATTGATGGGCAACCTGGATGGGAAGACGCTACAGCTATCAGCTGTGCATCCCACGAACGCAAAGCCCTGGTAGAGCAATATTGCCGAATCCCAGTGTTCAGGTAGAGTGGACCTTTTCCATGAAGGGCACGGTGAGCTAACACTAAGGCTTTAAAGACCACTCTCTTACCGACTGGAAGCCAGTGACTCTTTCTTAGATATAAGGATGTTGAGGTCCGTAAGTTGAGCTTAAATAAAGGACGAGCTGCTGTTTTCTGCACTACTTGCAAATGCTGAATTAGAAGGTCTGGCAAGCCCAAGTACAAACCATTTGAATAGTACAATCTAGATAAAATTAATGCTTGGACAACGATTTTCTGAGCTTCTAAAGGAAGAAAGGCAAGAAACGTTTTCAGTGCTTTTATTATCCAAAAACACTGTTTCACTACAGAGGAAACTTCAAATGAGAGATGGCCATCAAACAGCAATCCTAGATTTCTCACCTCTGTGGGCGAGCTAAAAAATCACTCGCCAACATCCAGTCCATCCAGGTGATGGGTTGAGTCCAAAAGACAGAATTTCTGTCTTGTCTGGGTTGCATTGCAGATTGCTTGATCTCAGCCAGTTCATGGCTGCTCTCATACAGGCAGAAAAGTTCTCCTTAGCTGAGGTCGTGTTACACTCATACGAGAGCAGTAACTGAGTATCATCCGCATAAGAGATGATTTTTACCATAAGTTTCTACTAGAAAGGCAAGCAAGGACATATAAATGTTAAATAAATAAAGTGGGACACTAAAGAGTCTTAACATCTGAAAGGTAGGACTTCTTCCACACCATCTGCTCTCTAAAGTTCAGAGCAGAGCTAAACCACATCAAAGCCGAGCCTCCACCCCGATGGTTGCCAAGCATTGAAGTAAAATATCATGCACAAAAACAATCTCCCCATGACGCAGGCATCCTTGCACCATGGTGCAAGGGTGCCTGCGCTGGCGCATGGCAGCTGTTTGTGCGCCAGCGCAAGGGAGAGCACAGGAATGCGACATATCACTGTAAATATGTTGCATTCCTGTGCTCTGAAAGTGCTGCAGCGTGGCGCAGCCAAAGGGCTTGCGGTGCCACGCTGCGGCACCTTCTTGTAAATCTGCCCCTCAATCTTTAAAAACGTCACTCAATCTTGCACATAGGTTCAGGTTAGCTTCAAGAGGCAGGGCCAAAACTGTGGGGTCCATAAATTGAGACACAATTTAAAAAATCTCCCCAGGACTATTTTTTGGCTCTCTTCTCAGTATAGAAATTACTGGTATCTGCTGAAAGCTTGTTTATAAGAATTCTCATTGTCCAAATAATGCCTTCTCCAGATTCTTTCCAACCTTTTACAGTGTTCTCTTTCCAAGAATAGCTCAAGGAAGAACCAAGGGGCTGATTAACATGAGATGATAAGAGGGATGATAACATATATGGTCAAAATAAAAAATATTTAAGGGGTGATTTGATTCTGCAAGAGGCACGGGGTGGGCCTTACAGTAGTTGAGGTCTTTGTCAAATAAATTTGCATTTTTCCTAGTAATCTTAGGAAAGCATCTCTACCAATATCACTGCTGTAGCATATATAAAGTAGCACTGATGCCTGCAGCTTCAAATTCCATCTCCTCCTGATCTGCAAGTATTTGGTTCAGCCTAACCACCTTGTTTGGTATATGCATATCCTCAATCCCTAGGACAGAGACACATCGGATATTATCTTGGGTTAAGCTGCAGGAGTACTTAACTTGGAAACCTGCAGTAGGTGTTTCCCTTATTAATGTTGCATGCAATTCCTTTGTGATAGCTTAATCAATCTTAGACAGAGGAACAGCTAGCAAGGCTTTTACCTGTTCAGGTTTCGTGCATGGGGTGCAGAGTGTGCATACCACCAAGACCCAACAGTGCCCCCAGAAGACTTAAAGGTTCCATCCTTTCTTGATCTGTTGCATGGGGTAGTCCTCCTCCCACCAAACCACTGAGCATGTTCTTGAAAGTAAATGCAATTTTTTTCTCTCTGATATGGGACATATCAGGAAGCTGTACATGTGTATATGTTACAAAGTAGCCAGCAGCAGCTTCCAGCTGATCACATTTTACATATGAGTAGAAGTCAGGTATGCTGGGCTACGTTAACCACCAGCACTACCCATCTCCCCATGTTGTACGGAATCTTTGTGATGTCAACGCACCAAATACATTATCCCTTACCATCACATAAACCATATGGCAACAGATTCAGATATTGACTTAAATTTTACCAATGAGCAGGGGATCTCTTTTTAATAGTGCAAGCTTAAAGAACCCTTCGACAAAACAGTGGTCTCATGTCTAATCTGATGGAGGACATTTTACCAATATATTCCAGCTGTCTCCGTTTTTGTAATTTAGATGCCATTTCAGGATAATCACTTTATGGGATACCACCTTGACTGCCATGTCATGATGCCAACAAACTTGGTCACACCTAGTAGGTTTTTCTTTGCCCCCATGTAGTATAGTTGGTGGCATTTCCATCTGCACAGTAAGTGACATCACTGGATTTCCCATCATCCATCTGCACGGGAAGTGACATCACTGGTTTCCCGCCAAAACTATCTTTAAAAGAAGATGCCAAGCAAGAGGATTCATTTCCATCATCCATCTTCACAGGAAGTGATCTTACTCCTCTCCCAGGACCTACTTCATGGCTGCCACAGCGTGGACACACAGAGGATGCGCTGAAGGCAAACCCGTCTGCACCTGTTCACTCCTGGACCGCTCCCAGCACCAGGAACACTGCCCCCCCCTCCTGCTGCTACCATACTGAAACCCTCCACACCCTCCGCCCCGGCCACCACTCCACAGGCTGCACCACACAACACCAATGAAGCATTCACCCACGCTTCCTTCAAGTTTTCATGCACTTACCCACGCCCAATACTCCTGCACCACCAGTACCAAATGCCCCACTCTGACACACAGTCCTGCAACCACCCACACAGCACTCCACACTTGCATACATGCTCCAACACCCTCGGCACTCACTGAACACAACACAGAGATCTGGGACCTGCTGCACAACAATGCCTCTGGCCTCCTTGTTCTCACGGCTGAACCCTTCATCGGCACCTGACTTCTCCACAGCCTCCCCACCACCCCGGCTACAAGATTGCCAGGCAAGAAAGACTTCACAAGCCCAGAGGTGGAATAGCCATTGTCCACAAGAACACCATCAGCTGCACCATATCTACTGCCACATCATCCTCCAACATAGAACACATGTCGTTCAAGCTCCATGTCACAGCCAACTTCACCCAAAGTGACACTCTCGTCTAGAGACTACCGGGACCGCACACCAACTTCACTAACACCATCACAGACTTCGTCGCACCACTCGTCCTCAATGCTAGCAATTACATACTGTTCGAAGACCTGAACTTCCACCTGGAAGACCACACCGACCCCCAACTTAAGAGCACTCATTGGAACCCTGGGACTCACCCAACGAGTAAAGAGACCTACCCATGTCTGACAACTCCTGGAACCTATTTTTACCAACTTCTGCAGCATCCGAGCCAATGAGCCCATGACCATGCCCTCAACAAGTTCAGCATCACCGTCTCAGTCCAATGCACACACACTACCGCCAGACCAGCCCGTAGAAACTGCAATAGCATCACTGAGAAGTAGTTGGAACACTGCTCTCAACACACACCGACTCAAACACAGCAACAGCCTCCCCAAAGCCATCAAGAGTTTCAACAATTGGATCTCCTCCTGTGCGGACTCCCTGGCTCCCCGCAAACACAACAATACAACAAGATCCAGACCTCAGGCCAGTTGGTACATGGAAAAACTCAGACTGATGAAAGGCCACTGCCAACAATTGGAGCACAAAAGGAGAATGAAATAGGACAATGCAGACAGTAGCACGTTCAAATCCGCCCCGAGATGCTACCACCAAATGATCCAGACCACCAAACCTGCCGCTCTAGCAGACCGCATCTATGCCAGCACCAACAGAAGCAAAGAAATCTTCGCCATTGTGAAAGATTTCTCTTCACCGTCGGCTGCCTCCAACTCTATCACCCCCTCTCAGGACCTCTGTTACAATCTCTTTCAATTCTTCAGCAACAAAATCATGGCCATTTACAGAAACCACAGCTTGCAACCGAACCTGACAGACCTTGCTAAACGCCTCCCGATCTTATTTAAAGAACCAATGTTGACCACATGGCCTGTCATCACCCCAAAAGAAAGCTCCTCCACCATGAGGTCCATCCAGTCAGGGGCACCATTGGACCAATGCCACCACCACGGCTACTTTAGAGGACTACAACCCATTAGCGCCATGCTCATACCCATTCTAAAATGCCAACACCTCTTCCACGACATCCAAGATGCTTGGAAACATGCAACTGTCGAATGACTGGGCTAGTGGAGGCCACACCTTACCTGCTGTGTGGCGTTGCTGCCGTTCTTCCCTGTTCCTTGCTCCTCTCCTCGGTTCCTCATCGCTGGTGTGGGACTCAGTCCCCAAGTGCAGCGCGATCTACGGAAGGGGGCGGGGCTAAACTCCTGACGCGCCATAAAGGTGCCGGAACACTCCTGCAGCGCGGTACGACTGACTGGGCTAGTGGAGGCCACACCTTACCTGCTGTGTGGCGTTGCTGCTGTTCGTGGCTGCACCTTGCTCCGCTCCTCGCTTCCTCATCGCTGGGGTGGGACTAGGTCCCCCAGTGCAGCGCGATCTCCGGAAGGAGGTGGGGCTAAGCTCCTGATGCGCCATAAAGGCGCCGGACCTCTCCCGCAGCGCGGGACGACTGACTGGGCTAGTGGAGGCCACACCTTACCTGCTGTGTGGCATTGCTGCCGTTCTTCGCTGCTCCTTGCTCCTCTCCTTGCTTCCTCATCGCTGGGGTGGGACACGTTCCCCAGTACAGCGTGATCTCCGGAAGAGGGCGCGGCTAAGCTCCTGACGTGCCATAAAGGTGGTGGGATGCGCGCGGGCGCGCCCAGGCCAAGGTTGGGCCAGTCTGCGCCCGGAGGAGGCTGGACTGAGCCACCCCCCTAACTTTTTTTCTCCTTTTGGACTATAAGGTATCATCTCTGTCACATATTTCTACTTGTCTGCTTGCTACATTTTTTAAAGGCTTACAAAAACAGTGAATGTACATTAGCCCTAAGATTAATTATTAGTGATTGTAGTAGCTTGGCAAGGTTAAGGTTGTTATTTGTAACAGTTTTATTCTCCGCTTTTTATTATAATGGCCAAAAGGAAGGTGATAAAGGGTGGGGGCGGGCTAAGCACAGTGAAACCTAAAAAAGCGAAGAGATTAGCCAAGCATGCAGGAAGTAATTGCGTCCTTGATCGTATTGATACACTCCTGGTTGAGTGAGAGGACATCCTATATGCCAATGGGGGAGAGGTGGGCTCAAGTGATCGTATTGGCTCCCCTAATATTCGTAACCATGGCACAACCCAAACTATACCTAAGAAGTTCTCAATGGCTAGGAATAAAAAGGTCCTTGCACCTACTACTAAACAGTCAAATACACGCCAGGAAGTCGCAGTCATAACCGATCATGGGAAGCATCCTGACGTACAATTCAACAGCATAGTAGACTCGCCAATTGCATGTAGAAATCGTTTCGCGCCTCTGCAGTGCCCCATTAAAAATAGTGCTATTTGCATTGAGTCCCTTACCCTAAGCCAATGTAATAATACCTCAAATAATATCCCAACCAATACCTCTAGCACTTACGCTATTGTCAGCGATTTAAAAGCTGAGGTTACTACTTTAAAATCTATGATAGGTGACCTTATGGGGTTGCTGAGGGAATTAATGGCTGTCAAAAAGTTGGCGCCCCCATCTCTCGAGGCACAAATTAATCGACCTGCTGCTAAGAACATCCATGTACCACATGTGGGCACTAGACAGCCTACCTTGCATTCTGTCACTGACCAAGATACTGTATTAGAGGGATACAGCACATCATGGAGGCCAGGGAGAGAGCACTATTCTAACAACATAAGCACTTCGGGAGGGCATGCCCCAGGCCCAGAGCAGGTTCCTAGACCTCGGAAGGTTGGGCTATCCAGTAGCACAAGCATGGAGTTAAGACCCCTTCTCACAGGTGTCCAACAATTAATAACCCTTGCTAAGTATTTATGACTAACGTCCAAAAGCTTGCACCACAGAGGCTTTGAGAACGAAGATTCCCTAAGGAATAAGGTGACGCACTGGATACGGCAAGTAAGAGGGTGCAGATCCCTAATCAGTGAAGATATTGTTACGGTCAGAAGGCATTTGATCCCTCATTCTGGCACCGATTGCTTGGAGCTGCCCTTGGTTAGTGGGAAGTTGGCCAATGATTTAGTTGCCTTGGAGTTTAGAACATCCTCACCAGCCCCTTCGGCTATTCAGTTTAGACATAGTCCAATGCCTGCAGCTCATCCCCCAATAGCCAATGGCCATTTAAAGGAGCCACTATCCAAGTCACCATTGAGGGAGGTCGACTGACTTGGAGGGCAAAGTGGCAGGATGGATTACCCCCAGTGCTAATGTAGAGCCCACTATGTTACTGTTGGCCACTCCGGATATTATTGAGCCCCCATGTGTAGCTAGTTGTCCCGTGGGCCTAAGGGATAAGGAGGTGTGCTTGGATCCACTGGGCATCTCAACAGAGATTCCATATTCGAATTCCCTGACCCCCGTAGGTAGTACTAACTATAACTGGGTGATGCCATGGCTAAAAAACAGTTGAGTGAAGAAGCATCCTCACTGTTCTCATTGATCTCATGGAATGTGGCAGGCATCAGGAGTAAGTTGTTGCTCCTGCATTGGATTGAGCTCATGGACAACTTTGATGTATACCTATTCCAAGAGACCTGGAGCACTACTCCAGCTTTCAAGGTAGGATTTGCTAGTTTTTTCGTACCCGCTATTAAAAACAAAATGGGCCGTCCTGCGGGGGGCCTTCTAGTGTGGGTCAAGCTTGGCCTCTGCAGAAGTATTTCACAACTATCTGTGAATAACCCAGATATCATGGGAATTCGCCTTATGGGCCCCACGAATACTACTATTGACATTTTTAATGTCTACGTGAGAGGGACAAGAGGAGGCAGACCCTTGCCAACTATTACTCTACTGGAGGAGGAATATTTAAACTTGAAAAACCCTTCGCCACCACTAATTATAGCAGGGGATTTTAATATAACTTTTGAACCATTAGATGGGGATGAGATATTGGAAGCACTGGAAGAAGAAAAGAAATGGCTGGTGCCATCAGTGGACCTGAAGCCTGTTAAAAAGTGGACCCAAATAGTGCTGCATGTTAAAGCGATGACACTGGAATTTGGTCTTAGGGCAGTTAATGGCAAGACCAAATCAGATTGGTCTAGGGCTAACACCTTCAATAGAACAGGGGGGCAAAGCCGTATCGACTATATTCTGTTGGATTTAAGGTTGTGGTATTTGGTCAAAGACATGGTGGTCGGTTATACAATAGACCGTGACCACAACCCTCTTTGCTTCACTATGTTACCTTTGTGGGGCGCCTTGGATGCCCTGCCAAAGAGTCAGGTGATGGTCACGAAAGAGGTTTGCCCCACTAACGACAGGCGCCGCCTTAAGTGGCACAATATGGTTACTGACCAGGACAAATTAAGGAGCATTCGGAGCGACTTGGCGCTTGCCACCACTGACGCTGCTGCCTTAGAGGTATGAGGGGAAGGGAGGCTTGCAGCAACAAGGCTCCACTGCCGCTTTTTCTCGCAGCTGAGTCACTATTTTTTAGTTAATAAACACCCCAAGCATACGCAGTCTAATAAGAACAAGACACAGTCCTGTATAACAAGGCTTGTAGGCACTCTAGATTATTATTAGTACAAGCAGTTAAAACCAGGGACCTAGAGGGGATAAGAAATGTGAGGAAGACCTACAAGTTGGAACTGTGGAAAGCATTGCGGGACTGGGATGAAGCTAGATGGCAGGCACTTAAGGTAGCTTGCCAAGCCAGAGACAGCAAAAAATGATGGTCATTACTGGCTCGGGGTGCCAATCTAGGGCATATTGATTTGGGAAATCACATTCCGTCTGACGTTTGGTACACTCATTTTTCTACCCTCTAAATGGATGAACAATTGAGTGAGTACCGTACATCTAATGGGGCCCTCTTCTCTGTGGAAGATATTTTGGCTGCAATTAGTGCTATATTACTGTCCAAGGCACCAGGTCCTGATGGGATACCGGGTGACCTTTTCCTCTGGGATATCCCTGGTTGGTCACAATATATGCACATACTATTCAATGCAATTGCTGAAGGGGCCCCTATTCCAGATTCTTGGAAAATTGCAGAAGTTGTACCAATATTTTAAAAAGGAGATAGGTCACTTCCAAGTAATTATAGACCAATTAGTCTTATTGATGCGATGCAGAAGGTTTTCAGCAGGGTGCTCTTGAATAAAATCCAGCAATGGGCTACTGATAATGAAATTTAATCTCCATACCGAGCTGGATTTAGAGAGAAAACAAGGACTGTTGACCAAGTATTCCGTTTTCTCCTCCTCTGCTGGAAAACAGTGATAATTGGGCGAGGCATCCTGTTTGTCGCATTTATTGACCTCAAGACAGCGTTCGATCTCGTGCCAAGGCAGAAATTGTGGCAAACCCTCAGAGATCTAGGTTTGTCGGAGGAAATCGTAGCTTTGCTCATTCGCCTGCACGATGGGAATTCCGCCAGGGTGTGATGGGGCTCACAAGGTCAACTTACAGACCCAGTCTCTGTCACCAAGGGTGTTCGCCAAGGCTGCGTTTTGGCCCCAACACTCTTTTCATTGTTTATTAACAGCGTGGTACAGTTTCTTAGTGCGAAACCAACAGATGCTTCTATGTTAGGCGGGGAAAAGGTAGTTTCTCTTCTTTTTGCAGACAATACCTTGCTGGTATCTAAAACACCTGGAGGGCTTCAACAGTTGCTAGAAATGTTCCAAGAATTCTGCGATACCAAAGGCTTAATAATTAATTAATTAAAAACTAAATTCATGGCTTTGAACCCACAAAAATCTTTTCGGGGTTGTCCGAAGCTCGGAGGTATTCAGCTTGAAAGGGTCAGTGCCTTTGATTACCTAACAGAAAACCTTTCTTGGAAACCTCATATTAGCAAGATGGTTTTGAAGCATAAACAGCTGTCTGGGGTCTTAGGGAGAGAACACCGGTTGTCTTATAGCAAACCGATCAGCGCCGCACTCCAGGTATATGACGCCAAAGTAGTGAGCTCTGTGTCGTATGGTGCAGAGTTATGGGGCCTGGAATGTGTAGAGGAGCTTAGTACATTAGACTCTAAATACTTAAGAGGTCTACGAATGCTACTCCAAAGCACCCCCCTTCTTCCCCTCTTGTTAGATTTGGGCAGACACTCCCTTACCTCCAAACTGAGATTACTTCCTTTGTTATTTTGGTTTAAGATTAAGACAACCACTGAATTGTTGCTGTACGCTCGTGCTATGGAGGATGTAAAATGTAGGGGTACATCCAGTAAAATCAGCTGGCTGAGAGGGATTAAGAAATTGCTTATAGCAATCGGGATGGGTGAGGAATGGGAAGTTAATGACCCCACCTTGCTCCCTCTGAAATGTGATTTGAAGAATGATTATTGGGGTGGGTGCTCCAGGAGGAATTGAGCAGGGCTCAGGTGAAGCTTACGCTAGATTTTCTGGCTCATAAATTAGCTCATTCCCCGGAAGGATATATTGACTTCATAGAACATACGAGGGATAGGAAATTATATACCCAGTTTAGTCTTGCTACATTGCCCCTTAATGTTTTTACTAGCAATTGGGTTTGCAGGAACAAAGCCATCCTTAGTTGCCCGGGTTGTAATAATCACCACGAAACTCTACCCCACGTAATGTTTGCCTGCCCACTCTACACAACCCCAAGGAAAAATTGGCTTATCCCGATCTGTGAGATATTAGGAACAAATAATTATTGGATCGCATTGGGGATCCTGAAGACAGATGCTAGGCCTCTATTTGCCTGTGCAGTGGCAAATTTCTTGGGTCAAATGTGGGGTATTAGAGGGAGGGCCCAAAGGTTGGCTAAATAAGTGATATTTAATTTAAATGTTCTAGGCCATAATAGTACTAATAATCCTTTGTAGATGGCGCCCCTTCGGGGTTAGTAAGGCAGTACTCTGCACACTGGTATTTTGATGTTATTCTATGGATCCTTCACGGTTTTACTGAATTTGACGAATTTTAAATTTGATATACTTTTATTACAGTTTTGTTGCTCTTAATATATTTATTAGGGCTGCCCTTAAACAGTTTACCACCGAACGCTACTGGTTTTGAAGGATCAGACGCAGATAATTGCTGCCCTTTATTTATAATATTGATTGTATTTAATTGTATATATTTTATTTCCTGGTTGTGTATTTTATGTAGTGACATTAACTTAGTATTTTACTTATCTTTCCTGTCGCTTTACGGCTGAAGTACATAATTCTATGGATCGTATGGTTGCCAAGAACCATTTTATCAATGGCAGAATCCTTACCACCACTGATGCACTTTTGTTTGTCTTAAATAGGCCTAGTCCAAGATCTGCACTTTATTGTACTATTTTAATAACATCATTGTACTGTAAGTGAACTTTTATGACTTAAAGTCGAAATAAAGTATTTATGATGAGCAACTGTCCTCTCATTACTGAAGAAACACTCTGTGAAACTTTCAACGCTTGCAAACTACAGACCGATCTCCCAACTACCGTTCCTGGTCAAAGTCTGAGAGAAAATCATCTACATGCACCTGACTGAATACCTCAACGACCAGCAACTCCTCGTCACCATTCAGTCTTGTTTCAGACTCAACCACAGCATTGAAACTTCCCTCATCGCTGCAATGGATGACATCTGCATGCCTCTGGATAGAGGAGACAAGGCAGCTCTCATCCTCCTGGACCTCCCCGAAGCATTTGACTCAGTCTCCCATTTCATACTCATCCAACAGTTACATGAGATCGGAATCCAAAGACACACCCTCTGATGGATCTGCTCCATCCTGATTGGAAGGACACAGTCAGTCAATCTGGCACTGTACACCTCCGACAACCACAACCTCATCTGCGTAGTTCCTCAAGGATCCACCCTGAGCTTGACCCTTTTCAATACATCCATGATCTTTCTAGCCAGCATCATCTACTCTCATGATATCAGTGACCTCTTCTACACCGACAACACTCATTTGCTCCCTCATCGACAAGACGCCTAGTACCCTGATCAAGTTCAATGCCTACATGATTGAAATTGCCCACTGGATAAAGTCAGACTTTCTAAAGCTGAACACCAATAAGAATGAAATAGTGATCGTCGGGAACAGCACATCACCGTGGGACTCCACCTGGTGGCCAACAGAACTAGGACTGACACCCAACCCCATCACCCACACAAAGAACCTTGGGATCATCATTGACAGCAAACATGACCACCCAAGTCAATACTATTACCGTCTCATGCTTCCGTACCCTGAAGATGCTGAGGGAGATTTTCAGATGGCTCCCAATCAGCACCTGAAAAATTGTCACACACTCCCTGGTCACAAGGAAGCTAGACTGCAGTAACTCCCTCTATGCCGGAATCTACAATAAACTCACCAGAAGGTTGCAGACCATTTAGAACTTGGCGACCAGAATCACTCTCAACCTCCCATGCCGCTCTCACATCACACTACACCTGAAGTAGCTCCACTGTTTTCCCATTCACAAACAAGCACAATTCAAACTCCTCACCCACACTTTCAAGGCACTACATAACACTGGCCCAGCACACCTCAACAATCGTATCTACTTTGACGAACCTTCCAGGCACCTCAGCTCGTCTGGACTCCTACTTGCACAAATCCCAGCCATACAGAAAACCAGATCCGTCGTTTGAGCCTTCTCCTACATCGTTCCTAAAGCGTGGAATGACCTGCAACTACACATAAGAGCCTCCTCTTCATTTCTTGAATTCCGCAAGAAGCTGAAGACCTGGCTTTTCAAGTAGTCCCACTAGGCCCTAGGTTTGCCTAGACTCACTTTTGCTCAGCGCCAGGATACCCTCCTGCGTGATAGTGGGCTCTATACATCTGCATAGCATAACATAGTTAAACCAGTCCAGCATATGGATTGGGGAAAACAGGCAGGTGTCCTGTGAACTCTCTTCCATAACTTACTAGAGAAAGGATGTAATGTAATGTAAGGTGGATTTGTCGAGCGCTGCTTGTCACCCGATGATAACAGAATCATTGACAAAAGACAACAGATATCCCGTTTGTCAACTTTTGCATCCCCCACCCTCTTTCGAGCATGGGGGAGGAAGTGTTCCTGATGCTGGTGCTTCCGCCAGCTTTTCCATCAACAAGATGGCAGTTATGATGCATTTAAAAATGGCTTTGGACCAGTTGTGCTGGCAGGCTAACCTCCGTTTTTAGCTCCTCCACCTCTGCAAGATTGCCACGTAACACTTGCTTATAGAGTATCCTAGACACGCGAAGGAATAATTTACATCACGTTATTAACACTTTGAAAATGGAATACTGGAAATGATTAAATTTGTAGGCAAGACAGGATGGAGATGTTTCTTTCATGACAATGGGAAATGTCCACCCAACTTAAAATCATTGCAGCTAGGTTTGTTCTGTGTCTTCAAGAGGCCATTTTGATTACCATTACTTCTGACTTTTACGCGAATCATTCTATTTCTTTGCCAGGATTCTTTCCCCCTGATGGAGTTGCCAGTGGTCCAGTCTTTGCATACTCTGCATGTTGGAGTGACCTTAACACATTTTGGATCATACTAAGCATGTTAGATGCAGTATGCCTTATTTTAAAGATATCTATCATGGCAAACCGAGTGCACGCTTTGGGGTAGGCAATTCATTTACCACACAGATGCTTTTACCACACCTTCCTTTTCCACGAATGGGAAGTATAGATAAGGTAAGTAGTATGGAGAGGTAATTGTAGGGTTTGGGGTTGGGTAGCGGTAAAGGGACATGTGTGTAAATTTAGGGTTTAGGGTAGATAGTCATAAATGAAGGTTTGTGTAATTTTAGGGTTAAAAATGGGGTGTTTGGAAGGATTTCCCTCCGAAAAGAAAAAAATGTGAATGTAACAAGTTAAAATTAAGCATATTTTATATGGGCTTTACAACGGGCGAGCACGTTGGCAGTGGCCTCAAACAAGGCAGCAAGTTCTTCCCGCAACTTCCGCCTGGGAATCTTCTTGATCTCTTTCAGGAATTGGTGGTGAATTATATGAACAACATCCAAAGAAATTGTCAAACTGATTATAAAAAAGGTAACTTTACATCACAGGATTGGAAAGATATTAATGAACTAAAAGAACTTCGACGCTCAACATCCTGTGATTCTGGGCAAATCACTTAATCTCCCCGTGCCTAACAAAAATAAATGTATCCATCTGTAACGAAACTGGTGCTCATGTAAAGCGCTCTGATACCCGATTTCTCGGGTCTCGTTTGCGCTATATAAAACTCTTAAAAGAAAAAAAAAAAAGACAATCCTTCGCTCATCATAAAACCCTCTGACAAGGGGGGGAATATTGTCCTAATGGACCAAGGGACTTACGTGACAGAAGTACGAAGGCAATTGAACAATCCTTTGCATTATACACGTCTAAAAATGAACCCCCAAAACAAAATCATCTGAAACTGAAGAAGTGGTTTGAAATGGGCCTATTGGATTGGGAAGAACTGCAGTATCTTCACACGGAGAGCGCACGATTGGCCACCTTTTACCTATTGCCAAAAATTCACAAGTGTACAGTGAATCCACCCGGAAGGCCAATAGTAAGCTCAATTGGGTCACTATTGGAAAACAGTTCTAGATTTCTCGACCTGTTCCTACAAGCATGCAGAAGCCAGACCTACAGCATGTGCTACTCGATTGTACCTTTTCTAAAAAAAAAATTCTGGTCGGATGTCAGCGAAACCACAAAATTCTTCATATGAAATCGTCCCCTGACCTTGCCTCCATTGCCCTGGGCATCTTCCCCGCTGACACTGGCTCTAAGCTGGTCAAAAAGAAACTCATTCTGTGGGATATCCTTGTCTCCACCGGTCCTAAAGCCATCCTATCAGAATGGAAAGACCTTTCCAAACTTTCGGTCCATGCATGGTGGGAATGGGTGCAATTTACATGGGGTTCTGTTAAGAAAAAACAAATATAGACAAAGTTGGACACCCACATCTCTAACTTATCCCCGTAGGTGCCGGCCACCCCTCGAGCTTTCACACACCTCACCACCCCCACCTCCCCTATCCTACTTCTCCCCTTTTTTCCTCTACCTCTCCCCTTCTTCTTGCTGTTCTCTCTCTTTCCCTTCTCTTCACTGGCCTCTCTCAACTACATCTCAACTACCCTGGGGCATTAAAATGATCGGCGACATACCCTACCTTCCTACCACGTCTTTCTCCCCCTCCAACATAGATTACACTATTCTCATTTTAACACTGTCATATTCCACCATATCACATCCCTACCGAGAAGTTAACAATTCAGAATATTTGGTTATGTTCCCATGTCATCCCACATACCCATTATACGATTGTTCCTCTCCGTTTCGTACTATGTCTGTATTAACTCTCTTATAAAACGTTCAATAAAAATTATTTGAAATTTAAAAACAAAAAGGAAAATAAATCTTGCACAGGCCTTGTGAGCCGCAATACTCTCACCAATATAAAGTCATCTGGCGCCCCCTAATTTCAGGTTAAGGCGAGGGGCTCTCCAGATACCAAAGGGATGGCCTCCACTTTTGGAAGGTCTCTAGAGCAGTGTTTCCCAAAGTGTGGGAGCTGATTGTTGATGGGTCGAAAGTCCAAACAATAAATAAAGATACCTTTAAATTCTGTAATTATCTTTTCGCATTTGCTGCGCTTCAAATTTCAAGCTATGTCGTATGACAAATCGCTGCTTATATTTGTTTTAACAATGGGACTGGTGTTTACAAAGTTCTCTCACTTTGCAGTCAGAGTAAGCAAAGTGAATTCTGTCACAATCTTGCTGGGGTACACAGAGTGTGTAAGGAACGGCTGCAGGGTGTCACTTTTTGGAACACACAACAAAATGTAAATAGCTGTAAATGAACTGTACACATTAAGCAGTGGGAAAGCGAAAAGGAAGCACATGTTTTTTGGTAATTTTGAAGTGTGATGAAAACAATGTTTTCAATACGATAAGAACAAATCAAGACACTTTAGTTCGTGATGCACAAATAATATTCAGTGAAAACCGATTTCCACACCATTTATGTCCAGTGTAGCTTTATCAGTAAAACTGTATGTCTTTGCAAATTTATTGGCCATTTCAATAGAAAATGTGCTGTCTGTAAATGACAGCGCGCTACCACCCCATGCTTTAGTTACATTAAAAAATCGCCCACCTCATTCATGTCCATTAAAGCTAGGTGGCTCGCGAAAGTTTGTGGTTCTGAAAAGTTTGGGATGCACTGAACTAGAGTGATCTTTCTCTCTACAGACTCGCTCCTGCAAAATCCCTCCTGTGTTCTTCCTTGGATTCTCCTATGCATTGCCGTTGCTGCCTTCATATCATACGCCGTTGCTGCCTTCATATCATGCGCCAGTGCTCAGTATATTATAGTGAAAAAAGGGAGCTGCATAGAAAGAATATGGTCCTGGTTCTTGGCCACCATCCGTAAGGGTAAGCAAGTGTTCATTTGTCACGTTAAATGGCCTCCTGGCTGGAGGTATCACTTCTGTGGCTGGGTGAGGGAAGTTCAGCCACAATGCACATTCAGTTGTTGGCTTCGTTGGTGGCCCCAACTGTCAATGTATTGCACTGATTTTTTCCCCCATCGTTTCCATAAAAAACATTGTGCTGCACTTGGCAGTATATATTGATTCAGGGTGTATATATATATATATATATATATATATATATATATATATATATATATATATATATATAATGAAAAACCTTTTCAGTTTGAAACTATTCCTTGCATGTAAACCTATTTTGTGGGATGGTGTTTTGGTATTACATGCAGTTCCATGAGGGTATCTTTTTAGAAAATGTGTTCTAAATATATTTTATAGCACAATGATGATGGATCGCTGTGCCCTAGAAGAGACAGGACACTTGTAAGGATCTACACTGTGCCTTTTTTCTGAATTTCCTCTCCAGTATTCCTTCTCCCTCTGCACCGACTCTGCTCACCCAATAATGTTTCTTTCTCCTTGCCAAGGACCTCTTCTAACCCCTCCCATAACCTCCCCCACTCAAGGTTCCTATGGTCTCCTTATTGCGAGGACAGAACTGGACAAAAATAGCAATCAAAAGAAGTATGAAACAAAAATAGAGAAAAAAATAACTTGTTGCTCTTTGAGTTTATATTTGTTAAATTAATGGCTTGGACTTGAATACCTTATCTTCCCTAATATGCATCTCATCTTTCGCAATGTCTTACTTCTTGCAGTGTGCATCTCATCTGCTTAATATGCATATCTTCTTCCCTTTGTCTCTCCTCTTCCCCCCAGTGTTATCCTTACCGAAGTGATTCTTATCTACCTCATCCGTTATATATCTCACCTCTCCAGTGTCTTTTCTCCTTCCACGCTCTACATCTCCTCTTCTTCCAGTGTGCGTCTCATCTTCCTCCAGTGTACACTTCATCTCCATGTAATATGTACCTCATCTTCTTCAGTGTGCATCCCCCCTCCCCTTGTCGTATGCACCTAGTCTCTTGTCGTATGCACCTAGTCTCAGCCAGCGTCTCCCATCTTCCCCACTTGTGTATCTCCCCTTCCGCTATTGTGTTACTCCTCCCCATGTGTCCATAATCCTTCCGTAATCATCTAGCGGTTTCAATACTACAAACAGTAGTGAATAAATGTGATAGCCTTCCTCCAGGAATGGAATACATAAACTGTGGTGACAACCCTTTTTTTGCCTAACTTGTAAAAAGGCCTTTCCTCAGAACTATGCGATGGCATGAGTGAAGCCACTGAGGTTGGAGTTGGGCAGAACTGTTGCATATTCATTTGGGTATGTAGAGCCAATAATCTCCAGGACCCATGCATCTGGAAGTAAATCCCTCAGGCCTGAAACAAGTAGACGAGGTGGCTAGTAAGACTGTATCTGGATGGCAGGCGAGTCGAGACTGCTATTGACATTTTCCTGGTTGGCTTGAATGCTGTCTGCCTGTGCTCCCTTCTGGTTTCCTAGTCTGAAAGCAATCTTTGTTGTACGAGGCTCATTCTGTTTTAAACAGTGCTTGGGGAAGGAGTGATTCCTTTTCTCTTTTGTGCTTGAACTTCCTTTGAAGGACTTGGCCTGCTCCTGAATCTAGATGGATTTGTGGAGGCAGTCCTCTTTGGCCTTACCTATGGATAGAAACAGCTTACTTTTAAGGCAAGACCTTTAGGCCCAATCCACTCTGAGATGGATTTGTCTGCAAGCACACATAATGATGTCAAAGTTGAGGGCTTGAGATCGGTAAAGGCTAAGTCTGGTGAAAACATGCCTTTGATCTACATCTTTACCAAATGATCTGCACAGTACTCCCTAGACTGTATAGATTTGGAGAGGTTCTTAAAAATCGCGACTAAGGATTAAACTGATTGGAGCCCAGATAATGAGTCAATGGATGTCTGGATAAACTCTCGGGCATATTCTGCTTTCTGAGCAACCATGCCAGCAATAAAAGCATTCTATGTCATCATGAAGTGTGGCATGTACCATTAACTCCCATTAGGTCAAGCAAAATAACTGGGGTAACTCTTGTTCACCTTTAACCAAAGGGTGCTGACAACTTTTAAAAGTAAGTATACAACAAGTGATGAGTGGAATGCTTGAATTAATCTCAGCCACTGGTAATTACTTAAGCCGCATCTCAGGCCATTATTATTTTGGACACCATTCCACTTCAGTTTGGACCCATCTTATATCAAGTCAGTCGTGACCTTGCTCCAATAGGAACAGTTCAGCACTGAACTGCCTGGCCAGGTCCTCCCTGAACCGGAACGCTAGCAACCCAAGCCAATATCAGGGGAAAATTGGTGTCACTTCTAGAGGGGAGTTCAGTCTTTATTATCTTTCAGTCCTTAGCCTGCTTCTAGGGAAGCCTCCCGAGGTGAGTTTGGCCGCCATTGTCTTGCAATCCTTAGCCTGTCTTTAGGGATGCCTTCTAGAGGCAAGTTTGACTTCCATTGTCTTGTGATCAGTAGTCTGTCTCTAGGGATAGCCTCTAGAAGTGAGTTCAGTGTCTATTATCTTTTAGTCCTATCTCTTGGGATAGCCTCTAGAAGTGTGATTAGTCTCTAACAACTTTCAGTCCTTAGCCTGCTTCTAGGGATACCCTCCCGAGGTGAGTTTGGCCGCCATTGTCTTGCAGTCCTTAGCCTGTCTTTAGGGATGCCTTCTAGAGGCAAGTTTGGCTTCCATTGTCTTGCAATCCGTAGTCTCTCTAGGAATAGCTTCTAGAAGTGAGTTTAGCGTCTATTATCTTTTAGTCCTATCTCTTGGAATAGCCTCTAGAAGTGAGTTTTGGCCTCTAACATCTTTCAGTCCTTACCCTGGCTCCAGGGATAGCCTCTAAAGCAGAGGTTCCCAACCTGGGGTGCCCGCACCCCCAAGGGGTGTGAGATGGCACTTCAGGGGGTGCGACAAAGAGGGAAAGTATGTACTGTATGCATAATAGGAATCCGGTGAAACTTTTGTAGAGGGGTGCGAACATTAACCACGCATTTCCTAGGGGTGCATGGCATAGAAAAGGGTAGGAACCCCTGCTCTAGAGCCTCATTTGCCTTGCAGTGTTTAGTCTATCTCTAGGGAAAGCCTCTGGAAATGAGTGGGCCTCCATTGTCTCGTAGTCCATATACAGTCTCTAAGGCTAGCCTCCAAAGGTGAGTCTGGCCTCCATTTTCTTGCAATCTTTAGTGTGTCTCTATGGATAGCCTCTAGAGGTGAATAAAGCCTCCACTGTCTTGTAATCCATTGCCCATCTCTACGGATAGCCTGCAGATGCAAGTTTAGCCTCTAAAACTGTCCAATCCTTGGCGTGTCTCTAGGGATTGCCTGCAGTGGAAAGTTCAGCCTCTAAAACTGTCCAATCCTTGGCGTGTCTCTAGGGATTGCCTGCAGTGGAAAGTTCAGCCTTCATTATTTTGCATTCCTTGGCCTGTCTCTCAGGATAGCCTCTACAGGAGAGTTCAGCCTTAAAAGAGGTCTTTACTATCCCAGAGAAAATGAGTTAGTAAAACGGTTTAAAATAGTGTTAAAGGAACGTGTTCAATTTATGGTCTGTAGTGATTTAGACTAGGGAAGGAAGATTTAAAAAAAAAAAAATCAAAAAATTTTGTGGAGTTTTAGAACTACACCTCTTTCTTTGACAGGTAATTGGCTGTTTTGTTTTTTAAGAGGTCGAGTCCAGTTCACAGCTGTTTCTCCAGCATGGATGAGTAGACCTCAACACATGGGCTGGGTAACAGAAGGCTAGTTGAGTTGGTCATGCACAAACCAGAGAAGCATGGACAAAGACAGATGAGTTGAGGGGTGATAAAATGAGGTATGGGTGAAACTGGGAATGATTACGAAATAGTGTCATGGTGTTCAGAGCCAGTGAAAAAGGTTTATTGAAGCACGGTGATCATAGAAAGAGGTAAGCAATGGATCATGGGGATGTTGTAAGGAAGGGGAGATAGAGAAAAGAAAGAAGGGTTATGAAGGAAATGTCAGAAGAATACTAGATTGGTTAAACACCTGAGGAGATTTGAGGTTATGTGCTGTTGATGAGCCTATCCTCCTATTTGTTTTATATTTACAGTCCTATTCCAGTATATTTATATTCCATTCTGTTTTTCATATACTGTTCCATTCAGATATATGTATTGAAGGTTGTATTCTACTCTAACATATTAATGGTGATGGAGTGTAATTTTTATTTTCATATTTATATATCTATATATGTAAATATATGTAGATATACATATTTATTTATTGTTCAACTGAATAGTTTTCACGTCATGATGGATACTTTTAACCGCAGATTCCTCACCTTGTGAATATCCAGAGGTGCCATACTGGATCTGGAAATGTTTTGTAAGCAGTTCTGTTGTATGTCGGTAGGTGGTGCTTCATGTCTGATCCATCTCATCTCTTCCCGAATTTAACATCGGGCCCCTACATAGTCACCACCCCTATGAACTAACGTCAGTTCCTTTATTAGGTCTCGTGCAGCGCTGCTCTCGCCATGCGAGGGCTTTTTGTAATCGATTCACATTCGATGTGCACGCGTACGGAGGGACAAAAAAATGCACGCGAACTGACACGCGCTCGCCTGAACAGCCCGACGCCATCTTGGTTTACTTTAAATGGACTTGCGCGCTCTCGTCCACTTTTCCGCATGTGACTTGCGCGCTCTCGTCCACTTTTCCGCATGTGAGTCAGCGAGTGATTGTACAGTCCTCGCAAACTGAGTCGCCTCGGGTATTGCATTGTTTTAGCAAACACTTGTGAATAATCTATACAAGTATATACCCTTTACGATGTTGGGATACTAAGGCGCAAAGCCCTGTCCCGCCCGTCCTCTGCCCCTTCAGCACATCTCACCCGCAGCCGGGTAAGTAAGCATTTCACTGCTCCCTGCAGGAGCGCTGCGGAGAAACTGGCTATCACGCATGCGCAAAGCGGGGGTCGTGCCACTCGCAAGGCGCGCAGAAACCGCTCCTTATCAAAGCCGACGCGTGATATCTGCTTGCTAAATCGGTTTGTCTATGCCTCACCTCTTATGTTGGGAGTGAGACCTTTGAACACTGGGTAGCAAACCCCCTTACATAATCATTCATACATGTGCACCCTGAGCCTTAAAAATGGTATTCGTTTAAAAGTTATATGTGAAGAGTTTACACAACTTCGCTATCAGTGCCCTAAACGTGTACAGTGAAAATGAATGTCATTGGTTTTCTAGTTGTCATACCTTGTATTACACACGATTATACATATATATGTATATAAAGGTGTATATATATATAAATATACTTAGGTCCACATATACACACACACACACACACACACACACACACACACACACACACACACACACACACACACACACACACACACACACACACACACACACACACACACACACACACACACACACACACACACACACACACACACACACACACACACACACACACACACACACACACACACACACACACACACACACACACACACACACACACTCCCCCCCCAGTTTTCCGTTTCCCTGGATGCCAATACAGGGACTCAGGTCATAGTTTAAAAAGATTCTCTTTTATTTCTTATTCTGGTAACGC
Source organism: Calotriton arnoldi (assembly GCA_963921515.1). Taxonomy (NCBI): domain Eukaryota; kingdom Metazoa; phylum Chordata; class Amphibia; order Caudata; family Salamandridae; genus Calotriton; species Calotriton arnoldi. The sequence goes on from CAWUFW010003563.1 coordinate 331,958, forward strand.
GTTTCGCCTGTTTCCACAGGCTTGCTCATATATATATATACACACACACATACATATATAAACATACATACATCTGCATATCTAAATAAATGCACATATCTATATATATATGCATATATATACTCATATAAATATCCATACATATATATGTACATATACATACATACATACATATATATATATATTTCCAATACGAGTGCTCAGCAATTGAGGGTGCACTCGAGAAGCCGCAATCTGTTATTTTTGGCAATACCAGCACTTCAACCTCTGAGTTTGGGCAAGAGGCGGCGGCGTGACACTACAAGTCCCAGCAGGTGTTGGGGCAAGCCAGCAAGAAGCTCATGGGGAATAGGAATGGCCAGTTGTTTATGGAAACTAACAACAATACAGGATGATGATGTGCTATCTCTGATTGTGTAGAGTGTTGTAACTCTATGATGAATGCTGTTAGTGATTGGGGCCCTCAAGTGAAGTGTATGTGATGCAGTTTAGTCAGTGGGCTCTGGATACAGGATGTCTCAAGCGATGCCTGTTTGGTGCTGTATTTTGTTGCCAGTGATTGATGACTGCGGAGTATTGTGTTCGGTGGGGGCTGGAGACAGGGTGCTGTTAATGGTGATGCAGCCAGTAGTTTGTGTGTTGAAAGTGGGAATGGGCGCTGTCAGTCAGGTTGGTTTCAAACAATTCATTGATCTTTCCTACACTTAACATTTGAGAATTCCTAATGTTACTGGCAGAATTTGAAACAGCACAACTCAGTTGGGGAGAAGCATATTAAAGGCAGCAGCAGACCTTAAGGAGGACTTTAGCACCTGCTGTTATCCACCTATACCTGACAGCAGTGTAGATAAAGAGGAAGTAGTATTCCCGCCAGGAATCACTTTCACTTTATCAAGGGATCCTGCTTGTGCCGGGCTTGCCACCACCACTGGCACGATTATGAGTGGAAGAATATGTAATGCATGCTGCTGCATCCCAGTGGGTTACACAGAGCCATGCCTCCTAAAACTTGGTTGTAATCTGTAACGCACTCCAATTTATAACAAAGTATAACCAAACGCAAACCTGCATTGAGGGTTCCAAACTGTCTTTTCGCCTGTGCAACGTGTGACTCCTTATACTGCATCTGCTTTAGGCTGGTACAACTCTCATCCCATCTTAGGTCCAAACCTTAGGCTTTTTCCACTTTCTCTTTGTCCAGAAATACGCCATCATGCATTGTGGTATGACAAATGCAGATTGATAAATGGCTTGCTTGCAGTTTGTAAATTCTTGACCTGCGCAATTCAATGTACACACTAAAAAAAGGCTTTTAAAATGTAGCGTATAATTAAACTTCGCAGCTGAAAGCAAGCGCTGTGCATTCGTATTGCAGAAAAAATGATGTTGGGGACGAGAGCTGCCGACTTTGAAACTACAGAATCGGGCTCAAGCCCCGGCGTCTGCTCATTATCCTGTGATTCTGGGCAAATTATGTAATCTCCTTGTACGTAAAAAAATAATAATATCTGACCGTGTGTAATGTATAATGTGGGGCTCATGTAAAGCTGCACGTTGTTTTATATGTAGCTACTCGACAGTACTAAGTTATATGGTGCAAACTCGGCCCGGAAGTGCGGGCGCGCTTTACACGAGCAACAGCTGCATTACTAAGTTATATGGTGCAAACTCGGCCCGGAAGTGCGGGTGCGCTTTGCACGAGCAACAGCTGCATTACTAAGTTATATGGTGCAAACTCGGCCCGGAAGTGCGGGTGCGCTTTGCACGAGCAACAGCTGCATTACTAAGTTATATGGTGCAAACTCGGCCCGGAAGTGCGGGTGCGCTTTACACGAGCAACAGCTGCATTACTAAATTATATGGTGCAAACTCGGCCCGGAAGTGCGGGTGCGCTTTACACGAGCAACAGCTGCATTACTAAGTTATATGGTGCAAACTCGGCCCGTAAGTGCGGGTGCGCTTTACACGAGCAACAGCTGCATTACTAAGTTATATGGTGCAAACTCGGCCTGGAAGTGCGGGTGCGCTTTACACGAGCAACAGCTGCATTACTAAGTTATATGGTGCAAACTCGGCCCGGAAGTACGGGTGCGCTTTACACGAGCAACAGCTACATTACTAAGTTATATGGTGCAAACTCGGCCCGGAGGTGCGGGTACGCTTTACATGAGAAAAAGTTACATTACATAAGGTCACACTAATGTTTTTAGGCATGGGGTAGATTAGGTGATCTGTCCAAAATCGCAGGCTGTTGAGCCGAGCGGAGACTCAAACTCGCTTACCCAGTTCCAAATCAACAACCCCGACTGTAACGCCACACCCTCTCCAGCATAATAGGCAACAATGATTTGCTACCATCAGCTGCCTTTTGTCGCGTGCATGTCACACCTCTTGCCACTAAATTGGTTATTTCGAACAGTGGTCGAAGTACATTTTAACAAGCCTGTTTAAAAACAGCAATTTAGAGACATGCCGCTATGAAAAATGTTAATAAAACAGTGTATGTTTATTAGCACTACAGCAAGCAGGAGCGGTGAACACTTACTGGAAAAACAAGATAAAAGCACACACATAGCCACGCCGCTGTAAACAGACACCTTCAAAGCCCCAGCCCTTGCCCCCTGACCCCTCCCAGAAGCGCACATAATCGTAAACAGCCTTGTTAAAGGAACCGGCTGTGGAAGGAATGCAGCTGCCACCCTGCACGCCGCTGCTCGCTCCCGAGAGCAAAACGCCGTGGGAGTGAACATTTGAAGAAGAGGTGGGACATTCACCCGCCTTTGGCCATTTGCGTGCTTTCATTATTGAAAGACACACGCAAAGGCCAATCCAATGTGTGGGAGGAGTCAGACCCACACGGAGAAGTTTTGAGCCCTCACAAGAAGCCTCCCATAGAGCAGCGCAGGCGCGCTGCGCTAGGCTCGACCTAAAAAGGAACTAAGTCAGAGGCCTATTCCGGAGCGGGTACAAAGGCCAATATCCCTTACGGCACCACAACTGACTCCAGAGTGTCGACTCTGGCATGGATGCTACTGACACCAGAGGGGGAGTCAATAGTCCTTTTGGACACTAAAGTGAATCTGCATCGACCCCCACCAAAGTGCAACCTCCTCGTCCCTTAGCTTATTCAGATTTGGAGACTCTTCCTTTACACTACGCTACAGACTGCCTTCTCCCTATAATGTTGATAATTCACAGATTTATGACCATGAGGATCTTTTTCTGGACCTCCAAGATGCCAGTAGTTTGGACACCTCCCGTAAACTCTACTCTCCATATACCCACTCCTTGTTCTTCAATGGAAGAGTCTCTCTCCTGTGCCACGGTCATTTGGAGAACAGCAAAGATCCTAGACCTATAACTGCCTATCACTGAGGTCAAGACAAACTTCCTGAAAGAAGTTCTGCAAACCAGGCAGACCTCAGATGAAGCCTTCCTGCTTTTAACAAGGGCCCTAAGTGACACATTGCTGGGCCCTGGGCGAAGCCTGGATCTTGCCCACTCGTTAATAGACAGTCAGGAGACACAGGCCTATACCTGGAGACCCAGACTTTCTCCTGCAATAACCCACAGTGGAGAACCTGGTGCTCCAGGCCTCTACCAGCAACTTAACCCCAACTTGCTTCCGACCACCCTGCCAGATAGAGAGTCGAAATACATGGAGACAATTGCCAAGACATATTTTCCTCCATCAGCCTCGCCTTACTTTCTGTGATCTCCAGCTGCCTCCTGGGACACTATGTTAATGTGTTGTGGCACATGGGTGGCGGAAATCTTGCCAGCGGTCCAAATGACCTAGAACTAGCCTTCAACAAATCAAACCTGATGGTCAGGACACAGCAAAATATGTCATATGCTCAGGCCTATACACTACTGAGTGCTTGAGTAGGGGACTGCAGTCGTGACCAGTGTGGTGCTTTGTCGCATGCTTGGCTTCGCTCCTCAGAGTTCTCAAGCGACGTACAACAATCTCTGATTGGCATGCCTTATCGGAGACAAGGCAGATTCGGCCTTGGAGCACTTCAAGGAGAGCAAGGCAATAACACACTCCCTTGATCCCTATGCACCAGTTCCCCCAACAGTTTTACCCCTTTTGAGCCTTCGGATGAGGGTGCCAGGAGAGGCTACATCACACCTTGCCTCAGCAAGAGCAGACGTCCAATCCGGTTGCCAGTGTTTAGGGTTTCAGGGTCAACGTATTACCAAATCCTAAGCCCCTCCCTCTGCAACTACTGCAAAACCACTTTAATTTGCCCTTGGCAGCACACAGTTGCACGGTGGGAGGTCAGATCCTCTACGGGTGGCAGAACATTACATCAATACCACAACACCTTCGAGAGAGAAAAGGTCTTGAGTTGAGTCAATGAGTGTTATAAATAATCAAAGCCTCTGGAGTAGAAGAGTGTAGTAAGGCCTTTCTATCCATTTTGTAAAAAAGATGTGCGTTTTGAAGCACATGTTGCTCAATATAGTGCTAAGTCATATACGGTGGTATGGAACCATGATGATTTGTAGTTGGCACATTGTCCGTCAACATGGTGTGCTGGTGCTAATAAGTCACCCAAAAGCAATCAGTGAACAGTCAACTCAGATTTTTAGTTGGGAGGAGGACTTGCATGAGCCTATTTCAAAGTCACACACGAGAGCTTGCACTGATGCAGTAACTGGACAGGAGCGGCTCGTGCATGTAAGAGTGGTGGGGGGGGGGACTACGACGAGGGAAAATGATTTTTGTAATTTTCCCTCGTCGTCGTCTGTCGAGTCCCCCCGCCCTCCCCCACCCCACCACTTTTACCTGCACGAGCAGCTCCTGCAACTGAATTAATACAAATTGTAACAAGTAATTAAAGTCTGTGATTAACTTTTTAATAATAAATGGAGCAATTTTGTCTTTCCACAAATTTAGTTCAATCTTTTAAATTGAACAAAGAAAGAACAATTATTTTCTCCCATTTCCCATTTTGTAAGCACAGCAAACATTGTGTGAAATTAGTTTTCTTCAAGTTTTACCCTAGTTCAAAATTGTATTTTAGAACAAATACTTTTTAAACTATTGACTACTATGCTGGCAACACAAATGAAATGGTGCATGGAGGTCTGCCATTTCCGTGATAAGAGTCATTAGATGGACCCGATGAATGTATCCAAAAGTCACAATGTTTGATAGAACAAATAAAGTATGGTATCATTAAAATACATATTTGTGCGCTCGTGAAAACGTAGGCTCACATTTATCATACCCAGACTCAATCAGATGTCGCTGTAGGAAACACTCAAACGCACACGGTTGAGTTACCTAATGTTTGTATAACAAGGGTTTCTCTTTAATTTCTTCCAGCAAAACCTTTAACACACGTCTTCATCTGTCATTCATCCTCTCCTGGCTCCCATCAATAGGGTCCCTCAGGAAAAGTTACTTTGTTGAGGAAATAAACGCCAACTAGGCCTCATTATTGTCCTGCCATTCTAAACTTCCATATAAATCTGGGGGTGCTGCAGCATTTGCCAAACCCCTAGTTCTAGTGCCTAATGTTGCTTGTTACAGAGTTGCAGGTTCTCTCAGTAGTCCTGCATCGGTCAGTCACTGCTGCAATCTGCATGCATCAGTCAGTCACTGCTGCAATCTGCATGCATCAGTCAGTCACTGCTGCAATCGGCTTGCATCAGTCAATCACTGCTGTAATCTGCTTGCATCAGTCAGTCACTGCTGTAATCTGCTTGCATCAGTCAATCACTGCTGTAATCTGCATGTGTCAGCCAGTCACTGTTGCAATCTGCATGCATCAGTTAGTCACTGCTGCAATCGGCTTGCATCAGTCAGTCACTACTGTAATCTGCTTGCATCAGTCAGTCACTGCTGTAATCTGCTTGCATCAGTCGGTCACTGCTGTAATCTGCATGTGTCAGCCAGTCACTGCTGTAATCTGCATGTGTCAGTCAGTCACGGCTGTAATCTGCATGGTGGATGAAACATCGCTCCTTTTTTACAAAATGAATCAAATGTTTGTCATGCAATTAGGTCATTAATTTTGCAATGAACATTATCAGTGTTCCTGTTGCATTAAAACAATCTATTGTAAATCATGGGTGCTTCAAATAGTCACGAGAGATCTACTCTTCTTTCTTCATGCATGTTTGTTCAGAATGTAACTATAGGTCCCCAGAATTTTAAACTGTATTTGAGAGATAACTCAGTCTTGACATGAGCTGTAACTGCTCCCACGAAGTCAAACCTGTCTGTAGCCTAAAAACCGTGGAATTTAGAATGGTCAGGTATGTTGTCCTCAACCAGTTTTGAATAAATACATTTTGGAAAGACAGCTCCAGTGGAATGGACATCATTTCAATGTCTACGTGTGAAATGTACATATAACCCATGTGCCAGAGTGATGGGAGGAAGAGATGGGGAGGAGAAACATAGAGAGGGAAGGAGGAGCAGCAGGTACTGCTGGTCGTATAAACTCAATCTCTACAATATTCTCTCTATACATAACCTGACATGTTGTGTTTTTGTTTGTTTTTAGAAACCCAGCAAAAGTAATGGAAGAAAGTAAATTTCTTGTTTGTTTCTAGCTCTCCCTGCCAGTCTACTTTTTTCCCTCACCACACACATACTCCATCTTCCACTCTCTTAGCTTCTTCCCTCACTTCCTTTCCCCCCGCTGCTCTCTCCCCATTGTTCAGGTTGCCCCATGTCTAGCATGAGTAATCCTTTTTTAGGTCGAACCTGGGCAGCGCATGCGCTGCGAGGCATGCTGTATTCATATATGGGCTGTTGGGGACTTTGGACACGCCCACCTCTTTTGGTTGGTTAGTTGGCCTTCCTTTTAAAATTCCTTTTCTCTGGTTGGTTAATATTGTGCATCTGTCCTGCCTTTCAGTGCTTGGCTCCCTCCCTTCGGATATCACCAATTGATTCTTTTGGTTGGCCAGCTCTGGCCACCTCTTGACACCTAGCTCGCACACTGGTCACGCGCAAATGCAGCGTCCATCCATGTCGTTATCTAGAGGGGGAACATTTAGGGCCTTTTCTACAGGTCACTCGCCTGCTGTTAAAGAACGTCATGGGATCCCGGAGGTAAGATCAAAATTAAAACAAGCATTTGTAATGCAATAGGTCTCATATTACTGAAAGTTTGACCTATTGGCGTTGCAAATAATAATGCAACACCCATAGCGCAAACTTTCAGTAATGTGAGACCTATTGCATTGCAAATGCTTGTTTACATTAGCTCAGTGGAGTCTGCCAGAGGTATATATTCAAGTCAATCCTTTTTGAGATATAAGAACAAGCATCTCTGGTGTACTATGAGGAATTCCAGGTCTTGTGACTGAGCGGCATGAATGCAAGTAATATGCTTCAAGAAAGCAGGTGTGAAGTTGCAGCATGCTGAGGTGCAGGTCTCGCTTTCCACTGCTGGTGCAGATTACAGGACCGCAGGCCCTGGCAGTGGGCATGTATCGGTCAGCCACTGCTCTAATCTGCATGGTGTGTGGAACATGACTGGCTGATGAAAAAACGCATAAATAGTTCTGTTTTCCAAAATGAATCAATTATCGTGCAGTTAAGTCATTTATATTGCAGTGGACATTGTCAGTGTACGCGTTGCATTAAAAAATGTATTTTAAAGTAAGGTGCTGCAAATTGTCATGAGAAACCTACATTTTTGTTCAGAATATAGATGTCATAAACCAGGTAGTTAAACTGGACGTGAGAGAAGCCCGGGTCTTCAGAAGAGCTGCTTCTATGCTTCCACAAAGTCAAAACTCTCTGCTGCTCAAACGTATACAGGGTTCGGCATCCCAAACTTACTCTTGGTAGCCGGGCACAAGCAGCTTGGCATTCCCTTGACTAATGTCTATGTGATAGATGAACTACAGCACCAAAACAATTTCCTAAAATGAATTGCATTAGAGTCAGACCCCAGATTGAAAGACACTGTACCCCTAATATCACCAGATATTCCGTTTCCATAACAAAAAGCACAATTTCTTCGGCTAACCGGCAGTTTAGTTGTGGCTACCTTTCTTTTGCTAACATTGACCATTTAGAAATGGCTGCATTTGGTGATAAACAGAAAATGTAGCGTCCAGTTATTTGTCTTGCAAGGTAAGCCAGTAGTTCACTTTCAGTGTTTCACTTTCAGACGTTGCAGAAAGACATGCACAGCGAAAATTGTGGCTACAAACACAGGGATGGTGGCCTGCAAGGAACAGCAAACTTCACCTATGTGTTTGCATTCCAAATGGGAAACAATTTTTTAAAACAGCCTGTGCTCCTTAGAGGAACTGGTGCTGCTTTGAAAAAAAAAATACTTCATGTGGGACTGAATCTTATTTTGCGGTCACAAACCTTGTGATTGTACAAATTTCATGGTTTACGACTGCAGCATATTTTAGAACATTTACCCTACCCTTGATCTACAATGAACATATTACAACCAGGTCTCTGTAATAGGCACCCATTGATGGCATATGGGGCTGTATGTGGATGCCTGTGCGGTACAGTAGTTCAACTGCATGGTGTTCAAAAGCGCCTTACACTTGTCTTCATATAAGACAAAGAGAACACGTTCTGCAGGGGATATAGGTGATATGTTGTCCGCTTCCAGCACCGAAATGATATCCGATTATCACAGTAGTGTGACACTACAGAAACACTTAGCGGGCTTGCAAATGACACACGCATTACATCGAAGTTTATGTATAGCACTTCCCATACTCCTTACAGTGCCCAAACCACTGAAAGCAACTGTATCACTATCTTCCTGTGTCTGGCATTGTGAAGATGAGCAATGTAAAAAGTGTGATGCAAATAGGTAAAACCCAACATACCATCGGTGCCGAAACATATTCTCAGTCCCTCTCAGTAGTGGCTCCCACCATCTGGAACATCCTTCTGCTGGACTGAAAATTAGATGCCACAAGACGCTGCATGCTGGACTGTCCAAGTGAAGTGAGCCTCCCCTGTCCTATTTCGTGAAGGTCTGCAGTCCGTACCAGCTCCTACGTGATCAAAGATTTCAGTTGTGACTGCTTGTCGAACTTCACCTAGTCTGTGCTTAATTTGAGCCGGTGGTTGCAGGTAGAACCCAGCAACACTCGTTTTTGGGGTACAGCACTTATTTTCCCTTAACAAACTCTGACACAGAGCGAGAGAAAAACACAAAAGGGTGGAGAAGGAGAAAACCAATGACGAAAGGAAAAAGCAGGGGTGAAAACACCATGCAAGAGTGAAATAAAGAGGTGTGGGGGTGTCTCGTAGTGGATTACTGAGGCATGAGGTGGAATCAAGACACAGCCTTGATATTGGCGGCTTCTATTTGAGCAAAACTCTAGACCCCAGCACTGAGTCTTTCACAAATTAAACACTGCCTAAAGTTTTTTTCTTTCTTTTTCCTGTGCAGGAAAGCTGCTACCTGTGACTAAACAAGCAGGTGAGTCTGTCGAACTGAGTGGCAAATGCCGGTTCACAAAAGATTGTGTCCCCCTAAATGTAACTGCAATGAGTCACAAAATCAAATTTAGGGGACTTTTATAATTGTAAAGTGCACTGAAATTAGTGATGTAATCCGTCTGTAAGGTCGATTTGCTAAGTAGGTGGTTGTGAATACCTGTTTCAGGCCAGGTGACCCTCCCAAATGCAGGTAACAGCCACAAACTCACACAATTGTAGGTATTTACGTCCACGTTTGTGAGTAGTTTCTTGCTCTGAAGACTAACCTAAGCGTACCCCTGTTAAAGCAGGAGTAAGGCCTTCCCAAGTTGTGAAAGTGGCAAGGTTTGCTAGAAAGCTAAAATATTTTCCTTACAGAGTTTTGTTCTTTAAAAGAGAGTTGTCTAGATTAAAAATCCTCATGAGAAAAGTGTGTGGAAATGCAATTAGTGGAAAATCTGCCTGAGTACATTTATCTATAGTAGGATTAGGGGTGGCGAAGTGAGCTAAAGAACGATGATGGATTCAACCCAGATCTGTGACTGGGGGTGAGTGTCTGAAAAGTTTCAGCGCTCCGTCCATCATCTCCTTGTGTTTGCTTTGTTCGCCCTAAGTTGGCAGGGTATGCTCAGACGTGGGTCCCTTGCTCACTTTGCCACTAGATTCAAGCTAGCCTGGCTGATGAGGGGTATTACCCCGAAACCGGTCCCAGGATGCTTGTTTCGGGTCCAGGGAAGACCTGGCTTGGCAGTTCGGTCTGGACTGTTATATGAAAATTAAAGTTGTGCTGTTCCTGAATGATCTAGAATTTAGCAGTATACAAGGGACAGTAGGCTACAGTGTCAAAAGAGTTGGGAATCCATTTCTTTGGAATGTAATGCCCTCACACACCCAGTTGGGTGTCATGCTTCATCATCGGGCTGCTCCTCGTCTGGCCGGTGCTGCAATGTCTGACGGGCTCCCGATGAGGGGCACTTTGGCGGAGATCTTTTTCCAAATAGCCGTTTGGTGCCGTGGGTGTGAGATTTAGTGAGTGTAGATGAATAAGTGGTATGTGATGTTTATGTGAGTTAAAACAAGGTTGGGAGTACCAGCAAAAGTAACTTTAATTGTGGGGTCTCCTACCCTGATTAAAATAAAAAAGAAAGGCGCAATGCTAAGTTAATGTCTTAGGTGTGGCGCTCTTCCGTGTGGTTGGTCAACATGTTTCTTCGCAATTCTACAAATTTAGAGGCGATTCATCAGGACCTAAAGTTTAAAAACTATCTACACTAAGGTGGACCGGAAAACAAAAATAAATTAATGTTTGGGATTTAAGCCACCATGACTTACTCTGTCTAATGGCTGGTAGTTCTCGTTCTACCTATTATGGAGACAAAATCACATATTAATGTATGATGTCAAACCAATATCACAAGTATCAAACACTACTGTCCTATTCCCTGTGTGTCTAAATCACAGCACACAGTGGTGAGGTGTTACAGGCATCTAAACACCAGGTGCCAAATATTGAAGTGGTCACATTATTGCTCATGTGTGTAGTGACCACATCCGTGTATTAAAAACTAAAAACTGCAGAAAGAGCACAAGACTCACCCTAATTGGGATATACTACTGCTTCATCAGACCCCGGCAGGTCAAGATATGAGGAACTTCCCCATTTACTACAGGGGTATGCAGATAAAAAGGAACAGTTAAAAGCTGCCAGCTTGTGAAGGTAATAGCGTTTTTATTGAATAAACTAAAAGATTGTATATGTGGGACTCCTTAGTACATATAGTGACATACTCCTACATCACGGTATCTGCACAACATTCAGGGGTAGTTCATTAACATTGCCCACATCATTAAAAAGTAATCCCAGCTATGGTGGAACAATACAGGCTTTATATTTGTTACCGAAGTTGGGATAAAGAAACAAAAAAAAAAAAAAAAAAGGGTAAAGGAGGTTGGGAAAGTGCATCTACATAGTTGAACGTTTTAAACTGGCTGGGAATCCCTTTACAGGGGTTGGGAGTGTGGAACATTTAACAGACCATAAAGGTTAACATAGTACTCACGTTTGCGTAGTATTCAATGTGTCCAAGGACCTACCCACTGCTGCCGGGACCGGGAGGTGTGGTGTAGTTAACAGGCCCGGTTTAAATACCCACTGCTCCTCCTCGTTAACTCCTGATTGCTACCAGCTGTTGCTGGACCACTCGCGTGAGTGAAGACAATCATTGTGTTGTTCTCTATACTGCGGGCGCCATCTTGGAGTGGATACCCTGACTAGTGCTGCCAGTCAGTTTCTACATTTGAAGGCTATGGAAACAACCCCGATCAGGTCCTGGGTTTTGGAGGTTGTGGGATTAATTAAGCACTCGACCGCCCGGGCATCCATCTTATTTAAAATAGAAGGTATATACATGGTGAGCGGACGTTAGGCTACTAAAGATATATATTGCTCTGTCCCGCACTGTGTGAAATGCAGATAGGGGAGTAACCGAATAAGTTATGTGTCGAGTTTAAGAGTAATCCTATTTGGCAATCATTGTGAGATTCGCGCGTCCTCCATTCGTGGTAAAGAGAAGCAAAGGAGGATGGGGGCCATTTTGTAATCTTTGGGAAACTTGGGGGCCATTTTGGAATGGAGTAGAAGTCACCATAAGGCTTCATTATCATCTCTAGCAAAGTATCCCCTATATGTAATATCACATCAATGTGAATCTTAGTGTACTGGGTCTAATCAAGGGCAATAGGTGTCAGTGATGCAGTGATAAGATGCTATTCCAAGGGAGTTTTTAAGTGCGTAAAGCTCCAAGGAATGTCCTCATTCAGTCCTTGTCTGTCAGAAGACAGACGATGCATCCATCTTTGTTCTTTGTAAAACGAAGCTTCTTTGCTGATTTTAGTAAATGTTTCAAGAATCACCCAACGAAAAGAGTCAGGTGAATGTTGGGTGTTAAAAAAGTGTGTGCACATTTTGGTATTCACTTTATGACACCGGAAATTACTACGGTGTTCCGTGATTCTCACTTTGACCGGGCTTGTAGTCATCCCTATGTATCTGAGATTGCAGGGACACGTGATCATATAAATGCAATTTGTCGTATTACAATTCGTGTGTTTACGCAATTCCCATGTGAAGGTTGCATTGAAGATGATATTCTTAGTCACAGATGTGAGGGCGCAGACTGTGCAAGTGCTGCACGGGTAGTGACCCTGAACAGGCGGGAGGTCCCACAACTGTCTTTGTGTGTTAACCGTTCGTGTCTGAGGCCTGGTATGGATCAGTATGTCTTTCAGATTCTTTGATCGTCTGAAGGCAAATCGTGGTTGTTCAAGGGTCATGCTCCCAGTATTTAATATGCCCCAATGTTTCCTGATGCCATTTTTTATCCTATTGGAGGCTGGAGTATATGTTGTTACACATGTCAACATCTCTGTTTCTGCTTTTTGTCTGGGTTCTAATAGAGCCTCCCTGTTGTTGTTTCTTGCGCGTTTTTTTGAAAGGGCAATACTGCGTGTGGGATATTCACGTTGTGCAAGACTTTTTGCCAATGTTTCTGCTTCTGTTTTATAATCCTCCAGTTGGCTACAATTTCTGCGGAGTCTCAGAAACTGTCCCACAGGGAGATTCTCTTAAAGGGCACGCGGATGGCAACTACTAAACAGCAGAAGGCTGTTGCGATCCGTTGGCTTCCTATATATTGTAGTGCTCAAGGTACCATTATCTAGCCTTATCAAGAGATCAAGGAACGGAATTTGGTTGTCTCACATGGAGCTTGTGAATTTGATGTATGGATTCAGGGTATTAATCCACACGCAGAAATCATTACATGTATCCACATTGCCTTGCCAGAAGATGATTATATCGTCTATAAACCTCTTCCAGAGGCATAGATTTTCCTGGTATGGGTTGGAGTCGTTTAAAATGAATTCCCCTTCAAAAGAGGCCATGTACAAACAAGCTGCACTAGGGGCCATGGTGCTCCCCATGGAAGTTCCCTGGGTCTGATGGTATAATTGACCTTTGAATTAAAAAAAAAAATTCGGTCAAAACCAGTGTTGCTAGTTCCAAAACAAAACTGCTGGGTGTGGACGAGTCCCAGGCAGTTTTGTTGAAGGCTTCCTCAATCACGCCTAGAGTGGCCCTCTGTGGGATGTTAGTGTAGAGGGCTTCTACATCTAGGGTGACTAATAGACTGATGTTACTGGCATTGGGGAAGTTCGCTAGTAAACGTAGCATGTCTGCAGTGTCCTGTAGATATGTGGGTGTCTGTTTTACCAATGGCTGTAAGAAGTGATCACAAAACTTGGACAGGGGCTCAAGTATCGAGTCTATCCCGGATACTATGGGACGACCTGGGACTGGATGAACGCCCTTATGGATTTTTGGCAGTGTATAGAAATATGGAGTCTTAGGATCCGTTTTAACCAAACATTCTGCCTCCTTTTTGCTTAGCCACCTTTGGCTTTCTGCCGAGAAGACCATTGATGTTATGGTTTGGTGTAATCGTGACTCGGGATTACTAGCGATTGGCGTGTAGTACTGTTGATTCTCTAGTTGCCGTTGGCATTCAATGTCATAGTCACTGGTAGCCATTATCACAGTGGCTCCCCTTTATCTGCCTGTTTGATGGTTATGGAGGTGTCATTGGCCAGAGAGTTAACAGCCGTCAACTCGTCATTAGAGATGTTTTTGAAGTGTTTTTTGGTTACCCCGCTTCCAAGCTCTTTAAGCACGGCTTGTTCGAAGGTTAAGACTTCGTTCGGTACCATCCCATTGTTGGGAGTGAATGTCGAGGCATTATGTAAGCCCAAATCAGTCTGTTGTGGTGTCGGTGTCTCATTAAAGAAGGCTTTAAGGCTTACCTTCCGAAAGAATTTTTGTAGTTCACACTGTTCCTGAAACCTGTCTGGCCTGGGAGTTGGAACGTACCCAAGACCCTTTTCTAGGACTCTTGTCTCAATATCTGTCAGAGTCCTTTGAGAGAGATTGACAAATCAGGGTCTCCTTATGGTGTGGCTCTGGGTTTCCACCACATTCTGGTTGGATTCCTGCCATTGGACTCTCTTCTGTTGTTGTTGCTGATTCCCTCTTCTTCTTCCGCGCCCTCTGCCCCAACCTCTTTCTAAAAAAGGCTGGTTGTTGACAGTAGGGTAAAACTGTGGGGGTCCTTGAGGGTACATGGGGTATGGCCAGAATCCAGGGCCCTGAAATTGGGGTACTTGAAATCCTGCAAAGCCTTGTCGGCTTCCCCTTCTACGCTGGTTAACGCCCCACTCGTCTGTACTTGAGTCGCTGTTAGTAGATGAGCCTCTTCTAGTCGAGCTGGAGCTCGTATCAGAGGTGTTGTTAGAATCTGGGGGGACATAATCGGTAAAGTCCTAGAAAAGGGTCTTGGGTACGTTCCAACTCCCAGGCCAGACAGGTTTCAGGAACAGTGTGAGCTACAAAAATTCTTTCGGAAGGTATGCCTTAAAGCCTTCTTTAATGAGGCCGATTATGTCCCCCCAGATTCTAACAACACCTCTGATGCGAGCTCCAGCTCGACTAGAAGAGGCTCATCTACTAACAGCTACTCAAGTATAGAAGAGTGGGGCGTTAACCAGCGTAGCGAACTTCCCCAACGCCAGTAACATCAGTCTATTAGTCACCCTAGATGTAGAAGCCGTCTACACTAACATCCCGCAGAGGGCCACTCTAGGCGTGATTGAGGAAGCCTTCAACAAAACAGCCTGGGACTCGTCCACACCCAGCAGTTTTGTTTTGGAACTAGCAACACTGGTTTTGACCGAATTTTTTTTTTAATTCAAAGGTCAATTATACCATCAGACCCAGGGAACTTCCATGGGGAGCACCATGGCCCCTAGTGCAGCTTGTTTGTACATGGCCTCTTTTGAAGAGGAATTCATTTTAAACTACTCCAATCCATACCAGGAAAATCTATGCCTCTGGAAGAGGTTTATAGATGATATAATCATCTTCTGGGAAGGCAATGTGGATACATGTAATGATTTCTGCGTGTGGATTAATACCCTGAATCCATACCTCAAATTCACAAGCTCCATGTCAGACAACCAAATTCTGTTCCTTGATCTCTTGATAAGGCTAGATAATGGTACCTTGAGCACTACAATATATAGGAAGCCAACGGATAGCAACAGCCTTCTACTGTTTAGTAGTTGCCATCCGCGTGCCCTTAAAGAGAATCTCCCTGTGGGACAGTTTCTGAGACTCCGCAGAAATTGTAGCCAACTGGAGGACTATAAAACAGAAGCAGAAACATTGGCAAAAAGTCTTCCACAACGTGACTATCCTGCATGCAGTATTGCCCTTTCAAAAAAACGCGCAAGAAACAACAGGGAGGCTCTATTAGAACCCAGACAAAAAGCAGAAACCGAGATGATGACATGTGTAACAACATATACTCCAGCCTCCAAAAGGATAAAAAATGGCATCAGGAAACATTGGGGCATATTAAATACTGGGAGCATGACCCTTGAACAACCACAATTTGCCTTCAGACGATCAAAGAATCTGAAAGACATACTGATCCATACCAGGCCTCAGTCACGAACGGTTAACACACAAAGACAGTTGTGGGACCTCCTGCCTGTTCAGGGTCACTACCCGTGCAGCACTTGCACAGTCTGCGCCCTCACTTCTGTGACTAAGAATATCATCTTCAATGCAACCTTCACTTGGGAATTGCGTAAACACACGAATTGTAATTCGACAAATTGCATTTATAGGATTACGTGTCCCTGCAATCTCAGATACATTGGGATGACTACACGCCAGGTCAAAGTGAGAATCACGGAACACCGTAGTAATTTCCGGTGTCATAAAGTGAATACCAAAATGTGCACACACTTTTTTAACACCCAACATTCACCTGACTCTTTTCGTTGGGTGATTCTTGAAACATTTACTAAAATCAGCAAAGAAGCTTTGTTTTACAAGGAACAAAGATGGGTGCATCGTCTGTCTTCTGACAGACAAGGACTGAATGAGGACATTCCTTGGAGCGCTTTACGCACTTAAAAACTCCCTTGGAATAGCATCTTATCACTGCATCACTGACACCTATTGCCCTTGATTAGACCCAGTACACTAAGATTCACATTGATGTGATATTACATATAGGGGATACTTTGCTAGAGATGATAATAAAGCCTTATGGTGACTTCTACTCCATTCCAAAATGGCCCCCAAGTTTTCCAAAGATTACAAAATGGCCCCCATCCTCCTTTGCTTCTCTTTACCATGAATGGAGGACGCGCGAATCTCACAATGATTGCCAAATAGGATTACTCTTAAACTCGACACATAACTTATTCGGTTACTCCCCTATCTGCATTTCACACAGTGCGGGACAGAGCAATATATATCTTTAGTAGCCTAACGTCCGCTCACCATGTATATACCTTCTATTTTAAATAAGATGGATGCCCGGGCGGTCGAGTGCTTAATTAATCCCACAACCTCCAAAACCCAGGACCTGATCGGGGTTGTTTCCATAGCCTTCAAATGTAGAAACTGACTGGCAGCACTAGTCAGGGTATCCACTCCAAGATGGCGCCCGCAGTATAGAGAACAACACAATGATTGTCTTCACTCACTCGAGTGGTCCAGCAACAGCTGGTAGCATTCAGGAGTTAACGAGGAGGAGCAGTGGGTATTTAAACCGGGCATGTTCACTACACCACACCTCCCGGTCCCGGCATCAGTGGGTAGGTCCTTGGACACATTGCATACTACGCAAACGTGAGTACTATGTTAACCTTTATGGTCTGCTAAATGTTCCACACTCCCAACCCCTGTTAAAGGGTTTCCCAGCCAGTTTAAAACGTTCAACTATGTAGATGCACTTTCCCAACCTCCTTTACCCTTTTTTTGTTTTTTTTGTTTTTTGTTTCTTTATCCCAACTTCGGTAACAAATATAAAGCCTGTATTGTTCCACCATAGCTGGGAGTACTTTTTAATGATGTGGGCAATGTTAATGAACAACCCCTGAATGTTGTGCAGATAGCGTGATGTAGGAGTATGTCACTATATGTACTAAGGAGGCCCACATATTAAATCTTTTAGTTTATTCAATAAAAACGCTATTACCTTCACAAGTTGGCAGCTTTTAACTGTTCCTTTTTATCTGCATACCCCTGTAGTAAATGGGGAAGTTCCTCATATCTTGACCTGCCGGGCTTTGATGAAGCAGTAGTATATCCCAATTAGGGTGAGTCTTGTGCTCTTTCTGCAGTTTTTGGTTTTTAATACACGGATGTGGTCACTACACACATGAGCAATAATGTGACCACTTCAATATTTGGCACCTGGTGTTTAGATGCCTGTAACACCTCACCACTGTGTGCTGTGATTTAGACATACAGGGAATAGGACAGTAGTGTTTGATACTTGTGATATTGGTTTGACATCATACATTAATATGTGATTTTGTCTCCATAATAGGTAGAACCAGAACTACCAGCCATTAGACAGAGTAAGTCATGGTGGCTTAAATCCCAAACATTAATTTATTTTTGTTTTCCGGTCCACTTTAGTGTAGATAGTTTTTAAACTTTAGGTCCTGATGAATCGCCTCTAAATTTGTAGAATTGCGAAGAAACATGTTGACTAACTACAACGGAAGAGCGCCACACTTAAGACATTAACTTAGCATTGCGCCTTTCTTTTTTATTTTAATCAGGGTAGGAGACCCCACAATTAAAGTTACTTTTGCTGGTACTCCCAACCTTGTTTTAACTCACATAAACATCACATACCACTTATTCATCTACACTCACTAAATCTCTCACACCCACGGCACCAAACGGCTATTTGGAAAAAGATCTCCGCCAAAGTGCCCCTCATCGGGAGCCTGTCAGGCATTGCAGCACCGGCCAGACGAGGAGCAGCCCGATGATGAAGCATGACACCCAACTGGGTGTGTGAGGGCATTACATTTCAAAGAAGTGGATTCCCATCTCTTTTGACACTGTAGCCTACTGTCCCTTGTATACTGCTAAATTCTAGATCATTCAGGAACAGCACAACTTTAATTTTCATATTGCATTTGGGCAACTGTGCTGGACCTTATGTATAAAAGCCCGTTGTCCCTCTATTTGTGAATAACGGTCTGGACTGTTCCCATGAGGCACAGGGTCAAGGCTGATTTGCATATAGCTGTGTCTGAACTGGGGTGGCAAAGTGAGCTAAAGAACGATGATGGATTCAACCCAGATCTGTGACTGGGGGTCAGTGTCTGAAAAGCTTCAGTGCTCCGTCCATCATCTCCTTGTGTTTGCTCTATAGTAGGATTACTCCAGTCAAAGAATTTCCAGAAGGCACCTGGTGTTCTTTGTGAATCCCGAAGAGTCTGAAAAGTCAAAAATGTACTCCTTGATTTCTAAGTCCATTCCAGTAGCGTGCAATGGTGCCATGCTAATGCAAAGAAGCAACATTGGTCTACTTAGATGGGTGGAGGGCTCACTTACCACTGGGCCCGGTGCAACTGCACTTGCTCCACCAATAGTACAGGACGCCCTTGTGGCCCTTGGTTTTTTGCCCATAGCAAAGGATACAGCATCATTTTATAGGGAGTTTCATAAGCCACAGATGGATCTCCCAAACATGTATTTTGTTTTGGAGGGGAGCTGAGCTTCCTCTGCCCCGCTCCACACGTTTCATGTAACAGGTTTACTACACAACACAAATATTCTCCCAACAGGGCTGAATGTGTATGTGATTGTTTAGCAATTTTGAGGGTTGTCTAACTTGTTAAGTCTCGCTTGCTTGCCAGCGCATGTGCTGACTGCTGTGAGACATATTACCAACTTACTTTGGGCTTAGAGCCCGCCCCTTGCTTACCATTGGTTGGCTTTATTGTAACTTTTATTTGATTGTTTCTTATTCGTTTGCTTGTGTGGGCTTTAATTCCTCTTCTTGTGTTCGTCCCCCCGCTGAAGCATGGACCCGTTACTTGTGTCCTTTCCCTACTTGCTTTTCAAGCACCACTTTTTTGTTTTTGGTTAAGCACTCCACTAGAGTGTATGTTTTCCAGCTCTCGCCTTTGTGTACTTTTCTCCCCACAGCCCTCTCTGTTGGTCTTTGTTGCCCGTGTGCTTCTCCTCCGTTTCACTCTGTTATGTGCTCGCCCTCATGTGCTTCTCCACCCCCAGTTCCACTTTGCTGTCATCTGTTTGCTTTTAGTCCCACCTGTGCCCTCTCAGTTTCTTCCTCACACCTACAACTTCTGTGCTGCTTTCACCGCCCATAAGTTGCTTCAGCCCCCTCCTGTGTGGCTTTTGCCCCCGCTCACGTTGCTTCCACCCCTGCTCGCTTTCAAAAATAAAAAAAGAGTTTGCACTTTTTCTTTTTGTTTGCTGAACCAACTCAGACACCTACAAAATGATGCAACCGGCTGCGTTGTACGCTTTATTTTCTTATTTAGTCATGCAGTGCAGCGTGGCTAAACACAATTAACAAAGCCAATAGGTCCTAAAAGTGAGACCTATTGGCTTTGCCAATGCTTGTTTTTTTATTTAGCAGTTCACACCACGTCTGTTGTTATTGTTGTTTCTAAGTCCAAGTAACAACTGTTACTATTACCAAGTGCACAGTTACCACTGGGTGGAGCACCTGTCATCCCCCAGCTCCACAGTTCAATCCAACAGTTCTGGATGAATATAGGCCTTTTTTCCACATGCCTTAACAACGCATGCCTTAACAACGCGGTCGTTACAACGACCGCGTTGTTATTTCGCATACCGTTACAACGCAAGTCGTAACAACGACTTGCTTTTAGGGGGCGCTGGATGTTGGAATAGTATAATTTACTATTCCAACTCCAGTCTTTGCGGACACTAGGGAAGGTGTTGGATTTTAAATCCAACACCTTCTTCCCCCTAACGCAAGTCGTTTTTCCGACTTGCGTTGTAACGGTATGCACAATAACAACGTGGTCATTGTAACGACCGCGTTGTTATGGCATGTGTTGTTTAGCATGCGAAGTAAAGGCTGTTTACCGTTCTGGATTCCCCATTATTAAAAGGTTAGAACTGACATGTGGAAGGCGCGTGCCTACCTAGCTCGAGACTCACACATGACGCAAGAGCCATCATATTCCACAATAGAACACCAACACATCTCTTATTTAAAAGGAAAAGCAACAAGTACTCAACAAATTCAGAATTCACACAACATATTCGGCAATCCTACAAAACCAAAGCAAAATATAGCAGAGACTAAACCAACGGAAAAAAACAAGGCAAATTGCCAAAGCAGCAGATGATAACTACCTTGCAAGACTGCCTCTAAAATGTGGGTTCCCGGATATGCAGAAGTAAATTTAAACTGATGGGGAGGAAAGCTGAAATGTTGTTCACTTTTAGGCCTTCTTTAGTCTGGGAACTGCCATTTTGGGGAAAACCTTCCCAGCAAGCAATGTATTAAATCCTTGGAGTTAGATTTGATACAGGTCTAACTGTGCAGAACCTGATTAATTCTCTTGATATCTCTTGCTTGTATCAACTACAAACGTTAAAACTTTGTTTTACATCTGTTTATTTTTTCATGTAAAGTCCAAATTCTGAATGCTAAATCACAACCAGCTTGGACTTCTGCAATGCCATCCGCTTGGGCTTCCTGATAAGGTTCTCAAAAAGCTGCAGTTGGTTCATCACAACACGTCACATAGACTGGTTCTGTATCTGAAGAGAACTGATGCTGTTTCTACCACTGTGACCGCTTTGCATTAACTTCTGGTCAGACACAGGATTCTGTTTAAATATCTCTGTTTGGTCCACAAATATTTATAAGATCTATGCATAACCGCTTACTTCAGAAGTTTGCGCGCTACATGCCTAGGCAGAAACTCAGATCAGAGAATGCAGTTCTGTTAAGGCTACCAAAGTTTGGACAAAATAGTTTGGAAGCTAAACATTTTCTTGTGCGGAGGCCAAGCACTGGCATTCTCTTTTTTTTTTTAAATCTTTATTTTTCATTTTTAATAAATAGTCAGCAACAGTACAGTTATGACATAGCGGTGTACAGGTCGAGTACAAATGGCGACAGCTTCTCATGATGAATATCTTATAAGCATTCCATAAGTAGGGGGTGCCATAACATGCATCCTCATCCATCCAATACTTTATTCATTCGATTTTTCTCTCGTGGAGGACAACACCTCTCGTGCGCCGTCATTTTCCATCTCACTCACAACCGTCTCTGCACAGTCCGAGGAGTCAGTTTCCACACAGGGTTCAAAAGAGCTTCACAGAGCTCCCCCCACAAAGCACTGGCATTCTTTACCCAGTGGCGGCTCCTTCACTATTGTGGAGCAGCGTCGACCCCCGCCACCCTCAAAAGTAGAAAAATAAAACAAGATTATTATCATTTTATTTTTCAACTTTTATGTGCTGCATCCTGGGTGCGGAGCATTCAGGAGAGGAAGTGGTGGGCAGCACAACTATCAGTGTGCATGTGGGTTTGGCTGGCCATCTTAGGCCGGCCAAACCCACATGCGCACTGAGCTGTCTCCAACCCAGCTGTGTTGTTGGGTTAGAGACGGCAAAGCACAGGTTCCCAGTCAGTGGCGGCTCCTCCGCTATGACGGAGGAGCGTCGCCCCCCCCTGCCACCCTCAAAAGTAGAAAAATAAAACTATAATAAAACAAGCTTATTAACGTTTTATTTTTCAATTTGTATGCGCTGCGTTCCTTGGGGCGGGGCAGTCAGGAGAGGAAGTGGTGGGTAGCGCTGCTATTAGTGCACATGTGGGTTTGACCGGCCGTCTGAGGTGTCTCCAACCCAGCTGTGTTGCTGGGTTAGAGACCGCAAAGCACAGGCTCCCTGACTCTCTGGGAGCGCAAAGTCCCAGCACTCAGGCCAATCCTGACGCTGCTTTCTAACATTAAAGCAGCGTCTGGTTTGGCCGCAGGGGAGGCTGGGAGCCTGTGTTGCAGTGAGAAGAGGACACGGAGAAGAGCGTCTGGCAGCAGGCGGAAAGTAAGTTCGTTTTATTTATAAATGTTTGATGTCCTTTTCCCCTCCTCCCCCCCACCTACACGTTGTCCCTCGCCCCCCTCCAGCCCCCACCCCAGCCTGTCACTACTCCCGCACAGCACCTGCCACTCTCTTTACCACTTTCTTTGGGCTCCCCAGATTCCTTATTAAAATGCAGGAAATTACTGAATACTTACTCTTTCCAAAAATAGTCCTCTTTGGCTGAGCTTTTTCCCTTTAGGATGTCCGACTGTTGTCTTTCTGATTAGGTTTTAGCACCAAGAAACCTTTCAGATGGATGTTTACGCTTTATAAATATACAAAATATACTTGCAAAAGAAACACAAAGGAAACCAAAGTAGAACTAAGCATGGTCTTTCAACCATTGAGCATGTTTCCTCACCTACTCCATGTGGGACCTTCGTTTCCATAGATTACTCTTGAATAACTCAGGGCCTTCCATACGTCAAAGCAATGTCGCATGCTGCCTTGCTGAGGGCAACCATACTCTTATTCCACCATTTCCCCCAATCACAAACTGCAGACTTCAGCACATCTCCCATTATCTCAGGACCACAGTTACACTCGCCCTTTCTCAAGCTACAAGGTAATTTAATTCTCATCCACTTTGCTACTTGGAATTCGCTCTTTTCCACACAGTACAAGAGATTGTACCAAGCTTTCGCTCAACTATTTATCCATCACACTATCACCCACTTTGCGATTCTTGCATGTATGACAATCCATCTTCCTGGAATCTACTTAGCACCACTGTGGTTCAACCAAAGTGCATGCTCTGCGACCCTTCAAGATCTCAGACAGAGCAATACCAGTGGGGTGGAATAACACCACAACACATCTCATACCATTTGCTCAACGGGCAGCACTCCTGGCATTGCCAACCTAATGCATACTCCAGTTAAGCGGTTGGCTCTTTGAACCAAACCATGCGGACTTGTTTTGCTATGCTGGATACCTGTATATTTCAGAAAACCCTGCATTTCAAAAGGAGAGATTTGGACACCATTATCAGTGACCAAGATGATAGAAAGGACTTGACTTACAGACACTTCCATTGGAAATTCAACCACCACTTGGGTGTATTGCCGTTTAGCAAACCTGACCTATATCCAGTCAGACCTGTGTCTAATCAAAACTAATGCACTCACTTTGAAATGTACCCAAAAAATCGAATGCAACTTTCTTCCATATACTTTCTAGTAAATCTCCATTAACTATTTGGAGACGTTTTGGTTTAAGTGGTTATTGGCATTCTCTCATTATGATCCATCCTAGGGCAGCAGTAAGTCTCATGAAGTCTCTTTTTGTTTGATGTCACACTCAGATGCTCATTATGAGCGTAATCAAACCAGGTTGTACCTGATAACTTGAGGAGGCACTAATTTATCAATTTTGTATAAAGTTCCATGGTCCATGGACAGTTCAGATGCACCTTTAGAAAAACTCTAAAGATCTCCTGAAAAGCATTGTTCCTTAGGCCATCTGTTTCTTACAAACTGAATAATATCCTGCATTGTGGAATCCGCGTCTATCGCCTGACTCCATTCCTCCTCAGAATCACAAGCAACATCTTAGCTAAGGCTATTAGACCCTCCATATCTTCGGTGTCTTCCTCAGACTCACATTTTTCATGTACCGGCAAATGTGACAAACAATCTGTTCTACTATTTCACCCTCCCGGAATATTTGAGCACTCGAGTAACTTAGTATCAAGTGTCTCCAATCTAGCTGTCAATCTTGTAAAAAAAAAGAAATTTTCATAAATTTGTTTATTCAGTTTTCTATCAGAAAAAATGCAGTTAGAATTGCAGCTTATGTACATACATACTCATATTTCATTGTGTGATACGTGTCAAGGTGTAGTGCAGGAGGGTCTCATAATAAGGCGTGAGGAGAGGAAAGAACAGATCCATCAATTATTTATGCTACCATACATGTGGAATCTCGTAGGTCACCAACAGGGAGGTCTCTCCACCTTGAATGCAAAGTAGGTACAATGTCTTACTCAGTGGCCAATTCGCCAGATCCGTGCAGGATCAACGAATGCTCACTATCAAGTGATTTGTGCACAGCTGGTGCAGTCCGTAAGTCGTGTATCCCAGCTAAAGCTGTGCCACCCTCCCCTACCCCATTTCCAGGTCCCCTTCATCACTCATCCCTCCACTGTGGTCCCTCTGAACTTCCAGCATGCTAGACCAGTTTTCAAGATCTCTTTCTGCATGTTCGTCAGTATGCACCCTCTGGAGCCTACATTCCTCCTCCACCGCCCACTCCCAAAGGTCTGACCTCCACTTGGTGAAAGCTGGCCCAGTGTATTACTATACGACATCGCGCCAGCAAGAGGCCTAAATGGGCAAACTTAAATCGAATTTTTCTCTCCTTCTTAGGAAGTGGCAACAGCCCCAGCAAACAATGATGTATTGACAGTCCACAGCTACCCATGTCGCCATGTGCAATTCCCCGAGTATATCATTGCAGTTATGTGTGGAGTTGCGTGCAGGTCTATGCTATGTGACAGAAGTCTGCAGGTTATATCTCGCATATAGCGCATCCTGCTGATCTCGCCGGGTACGCTCTATGTAAACGAGTCAGTGTCAGATATGCTTGATAAAGAAAATAGAAGTGTACCAGCTTAAAGCGGGCTTTGCTAGCCACTTCGCATACCCGTGCTTGTGCCCTGCGCCATTCACTCTCCGATAATGGAGACCCTAATTCCCTATCCCAGGCTGCCCGCTTCAGGTCAACATTTGTCTTCCTATCGCATTTTAGGGCTGCATTTAGTCAGTATATAATACCTTTAAAAGAGCCAAGGTCCAGAATTACCCGAAGGACCTGTGACTGCTCAGGCTGCTCTGGGAAAGTGGGCAAATCTCACATACTGTACATAGTATGCCCGCATATTGTAGGAATTGTCGGTTATCAACTCTATAGTGTTTCTCTACTTCCTCCATGGACATGAAGTTGGCATTCAAAAGCAAGTCTCCCTCATTCCGACAGCCCCCTTCAATCCATCCTTCAACGTCCATATACTCACGGACATGCAGAAAAGGTCGTAACCACCAAAGTGGGAGAAGTGTGGAATATGGTGCCCTTTTTATGACTTTCCTAATGGCCATTTTCCACACTCGTGTTACTAGAGCAATATTAAGTGGGGTTCCCAGTGGGAGCCTCAGACCACACATTAACAAATGGAGGAGCCGAGCAGTCTCTGTGGTTCCCGGAAGCAAACTCTTTTCCCAATTGGGATCATCATCACACCACATTGCTTCGTTAGTGCAAGAGGCCTACTAAGTAATACAGTTGTAAATTAGGGAGTCCATAACCCCCCTTGTCAAGGTAGAGCTTCAGGATCTCTAGTCTAACCCTACACCGCCTATATCAGGTCAAAAAACAACTTATCTATCTGTCGAAACATTCCAGCTGGCAGGACGCAAAATAAGTTTTGCATCGTATAAAGGCAACGGAAGGAGGACCATTTTACTCAAAGCTACCCTGTCCATTACCGACAGGGGCAATGTGGCCCAGAATCGGACCGAGTTTGTGGGACAGTCCAGAATCCTGCCCATATTTAATTAATATTGGAGATTTTGGTCGTGGGTGATCTGTAGACCAAGATATCGGAAGCTACATGTTTACCAGGGCATCCCAACTCCGAAGAGATAGTCTCGTCTCTATCAACCAAGGCAGCCAGGGGGTAGAGTACCATCTTGTGGCAGTTGACGCAGAGCCCGGACACCCTGACATAATGCTCCAGTAGCTGCATGAGAAGAGGTACTGAGCGTTCAGGGTCTCTTAGATATATCATCTGCGTACAATGACACAACGTGGTTGTTATCTCCCACTGGGACGCCCTAATCTTGCAGTTGGTCCCCTCAGGTATTTCGCCAGTGGCTCCATTGCCATCGCAAACAGAGGCGGCAACAATGGGCAGCTTTGCTGTGTACACCTCCCAACCTTAAAGGTCTCGGAGAACTCCGCACCTAACCTCAATCTCGCTGTGGGTAATCTATACAGTAGTTGGACCCGTGATAGGAACCCGGTCCCCAGTCCCATACGACTTAGGACTTCCCATAGGTATGGCCAAGACAGGGTGTTGAAAGCCTTTTCTACGTCCAATGCTTCCAAAGGTGGACGCCCGGGTTTCATGCATCACGTGTGACAGTCGCCGTAGGTTCATGTGGGAGCCCCTCCATGGCATGAAACCACACTGATCCTCCCGCACTAAC
Source organism: Calotriton arnoldi (assembly GCA_963921515.1). Lineage (NCBI taxonomy): Eukaryota > Metazoa > Chordata > Amphibia > Caudata > Salamandridae > Calotriton > Calotriton arnoldi. The sequence continues at coordinate 358,632 of CAWUFW010003563.1, forward strand.
AGCGAAACAACCCGACCCAGTCGGAGAGCTAAGTCCTTTGCGAGCAGTTTAGGGCATTGAGAGAGGTCTGTATGAACCCTGGTCCACGGGGTCCTTGCCCAGTTTTGGAAGCAGAAGTATAACCGCCTCACTCATATGCATCGGGAGTACTCCAAGCTTGTGTGCCTCCAAAAGAGTCTCCAGTAATGCTGGGAGCAAAGTGGGAGAATGGGCCTGGTAATACTCAACTGGGAGTGCATCGGAACCAGGACATTTCCCCCTCGCCATGACGTGAAGCGCTTCCCTCAATTCCTCCAGAGTTATGGCCTCCCCAAGTCCCTCCGCCTGTGCCGACGTCAGTTGGGGAATAGCCACCGGATCCAGGAACCCTTCCGCCTGTGGTTTCCGCCAGCTTCGGGCAGTGTATATCCCAGTGAGATGGTCACGCAGGAGCTGGGTAATATCTGTCTCACCCATAACCAGTGCACCGTTGGGACCTCTTAGAGCAAGAACAGTTGGCGGGGGCATTCTCTTTTAAGTAGCCAAGCCAACAATCGTCCAGACCTGTCACCTCTATGGAGACGTTGCCAGTAATCCTTCCGTCGTGACAGTCCAGCCTATCCCAGACAGTTGCCACAGCACCATAAGCCTCTGTCAGTGATATCTCTCCCCGCTCCCACATCTGGTGCTGCAGTACTGCAAGCTGTTCCTCCTTTTCTCCCAGCTCCCATTCTAACTTCCTACTAATGTCATATATCTTACCAAGATTCGCCCCCCTAATGACTACTTTTAATGTCTCCCATTCTGCACGTTGAGAACCCGCGGTGTGCTAGTTCATGTTGAAGAAACCCTGGATTGTATCCAGCATATCAGTAGCGTATTCCGGGTCACCCAGAGCCTCGGGTCTGAACTTCCACAAGGGGCTACTGGGTCGATGACCTCTCACTCCACAGTCCAGAATTAGAGGGGCATGGTCTGAGAGAAACCGTACCTGATAGGACGTTTTTACAACATCGAGAACCCCTCATTAGTGAGGAGAAAGCAATCCAATCTGCTATGAGTGCCACTGGTAGGAGAATAACACAAGTACTCCTGTTCTGTAGGGTGAAGCTCCCGCCACACATCCACAAACTGAAGCCGAGTCATAACCTCCCTCAGCCTATCCACCATGCGAGATTTTGTGCCCAGTTTGGGCGGGTGTCGATCTAGTTGCCCATCCAGAGTACAATTAAAGTCCCCCGCCCAAACAATTGGTAATCCAGTATAAGTGAGCATCTCCGTTTTACGGAGTTCCAAAAAAGTCTCCATCATCAACATTAGGAGCATAGGCATTCAGCATGCATAATTTTCGTCCATCTAATATACCATGCAACAATATATAATGTCCTTTCACATCTGCTAGCTGCTCCCTCAACTGGTAGGGAACTCCCAGGGCCACCCATATAGATATTCCCCGGGCATAGGAAGAGTAGAAGATTACAGCTGACCCCGCCATTTTTTACTAAGTTTCTGAGCTTCAGCCTCCGGGAGACGTGTCTCCTGAAGAAATGCGATGCGCCCTCCCACCCGTCTAAGGTAGGTGTGTGTCCTATATCTTTTCACAAAAGAGGTGAGCCCCTTCACGTTCCATGATAACATTCAAACTATTTCAGCCATTCTGCGCCAACTTCAAGTACACTCTGTCCCCATCCAACTGCCTCTCACTGCTCCCGCTCCCCTCAATCCCCACACTGCATGACGTACAATGGCTGCCACACAAAACAGAAGAGTCTGAAACTTAACATCTCAACTTCGCTGCCCCACCCACCCCGGGTAAACACCCAAAATCTCATAGTGTCTGCCCATATATCGCAGCTAACCCCGCCTTCCCACCCCCCAATCAACACAACTGTGCAAAATAAATGTTGGAGTGTGTTGGAAACCCTTAACGGACGTCAATCCTGTGTATACCACTAAGGAGCGTGCCGGATAGGTGAAGATCCCTGTGTTACTGAGTCATTCTCCGCCTCGCATCTGTGTCCTAAAGGTTCCACTACTTCCACCAACAATAAAGTGTGCACTTCTGATGTAAAGCACAAAGTGATCAGAAAAACAAAGACAGTCAGAAGAAAAGCCAGCACAAAGAACAAGAAGAAGACTGAAAAGATGGAGATGGGGGAAAGAAGTGTGCTGTGATGTACTGTGTCCGTGCTCCCATGTAAGTGGCTGCCCTGCACTTCTGCCCCATTGCCGCATAGAGTTTGGGCGGCAGTCCAGTGTCGCTGCTGAAGAAGAGCTACAACATATCATTGCAGGTGCCCCTTTTCACAGCCTTGGGACGCACGCCTCAAAGAATCTCATCCGGTCATCTTCAGCATTTCTTCCCAATTGAGGAGGGCTCCTATCCTCTTACCATACATTGTTGATGTGAACTCTTGTTCACATGTCTCAGACAGCACAACTCCACTCCTCTCAAATCACAGCAGTGTTCGCCGGTGAGCCACCAGGATCGTCCTGTAGCTCCGAGTCGGCACTGGAGGACACCGCTGATGTGACTGTCTCTACCAGTGCCTTGGCCTCCGCTCTCTCCTGTTTCTCTGATTCCAAAGTGATGGTGCCATCTGTCCTCACCACTACTCTTGCACTCAATCATGTTCGTCGTCTGCGCCTGCTCCTTTTTCATGGCTGCGCACTCAGTTCAACCTGTCTCGGGGAAGCATCATGTCTCTGCACGATATATCCTGCTGACGATCACCGCTCCGGAACTCCAGCCAGTCCCATGTTTCTTCCGTTGTCCTAAAGAAGTAAAAGTTCGACCGTCATGGATATGCTGTAATCCCAAAGCAGCCAGTTTTTGCTTGACACTGCGAAACGATTGTCTCTGCTACTGAACAGCCCTGGTGTAATCCGGAAGGATGCGGATGAAGGTGTTATCAAATCTCGGGTCCCCCTGTTTTCGAACCACCTGAAGGATTTAGTCTTGATTCCTATAATTCAGAAGTTTGGCAATAACTGTCGTGGGAGGAGCTCCAGGTTGCAGCAGTGGAGCCAATGATCTATGTGCTCTTTCCACTGCAAAAAAGTTAGATAACTGTGCGGCCGGAATCGTCGTCTTAATCCAATCCTCCAGAAAGGCTTCTGGTCTATCCTTCTCGACGCCCTCTGGAAACGCCACGAACCGGAGGTTGCACCTTTGAGAGCGCCCTTATGCATCCTCCATTTTGCTGGAGAGAGATTCAAGTACAGTTACTGTTTTCTTTAATTGAGAGACTTCTTCCCTTAGTTAAGTGACCTGGCTCCCTGTCTCTACCGATCTCTCTGCCACCTTGCACAGGTCAGCTCTCAACAATCGCTATTGCCACAATTTTTACCTGCACTGCTAGTCTAGAGGATTCAATGGCCGCCAATATCTGAGTTCTAGTTGTTTCAGCTGTATCAGGGTTGCATCTCTCTCCACTGGCCATTACTCACATTCGAGGCAGTGTACTGGTTCATTTTTGTTGCCTGGTCAGTGCTATTTTATTTATTTATTTGTATAGCGCAGCTAATACCCTAAGGCGTCTAGGCGCTTGTCATCCAACATCCTGCCAGCTGTGAGATAAAAAAGTACTAAAGTATTAAAAATTTAAAAATATAACAGAAGTTATGCCTTAAAAAGCCAAGTCTTCAGACCCTTCCTGAAAGAGATCAGGTCAGGTGAGTTTTTAAGTGTGAATGGCATCTGATTCCATAATCTGGCAGTGATATTTAAAAAACCTTTGCCACCCCAGTTAGAAAATCGTGATTTGGGGACCTCCACCAACATATGTGAAGAGGACCGCAGCATTCTGGTTGGTGTGTACCAACAAAAGTGGTCAATCAGATATGCAGGGCCCTGGTTGTGCAGTGCCCTAAAGGCAATGCAAAGTGCCTTAAAATTAATCCGTTTTTCCACTGGAAGCCAGTGTAGAGCATTGACGGCTGCCTTTGCGGAAGAGTATTTTGGTAATCTAAAGAGCAAACGGGCGGCCGAATTCTGTATAACCTGCAGTTTGACAAGGAGGGCTTTGTTAATTCCAATCAGAAGGCCGTTGCAGTAGTCCAGCCTCGATAGGACTAGTGCCAAGACCACTGTTTTCTGCAGGTCCAGTGGTATGAAAGGGAAAATTTTCCTCAGGACCTTCAGAGAATAGCAGGTAGCAGAGGTAATCGCATTCACATGGTGGGAAAAGGACAGGGTGGTGTCAAAGATGACTCCCAGGTTTTTCGCCTTGGAGACTGGAATGGGGACAGGGCCTAATTCCATAGGCCACCAGTCCGAAGACCAGAGGGAAACATCTCTGCCAAAAAGAAGAACCTCCGTCTTATTCGAGTTCAACTTAAGACAGTTCTCTGACATCCATCTACTCACCTGTCGCATACAGGCGTGAAAATTATGGACTGTGTTTCGGGAATCATCTGAAATGGACACTATAATCTGGGTGTCATCAGCATATGACACCATAGCAAATCCGTAGGATTTGATAAGCCTGGCCAGGGGGACCACATCGAGATTAAAAAGAGTCTGGTTCAAGGACAAGCCCTGTGGAACCCCACACAGAAGATTGAAACTCTGGGAGCTAAGGCCATCCATTTCCACAAATTGTTCCCGGTCCGAGAGGAAGGATCTAAACAGCGATAAGGCGGCACCCGCAATGCCTATTTCTTGGAGGCGATGTAATAGGAGGCTATGATCCACCGTATCGAACGCTGCCGAAAAATCCAGTAGGACCAGTGCCGCCATGCCTCCCTTATCTACAGAGCGCCTGATTTCTTCTGACGCCGTGATCAGTGCAAGCTCGGTGCTATGTCCACTTCGGAAACTATATTGAGATGGATCCAGAATGTCATTGCTAAGGATAAATAAAGTCAATTCTTGGTTTAAATATTTTTCAAGAAGTTTTGCCGGTAATGGCAGGCGAGCAATGGGACGATAGTTGCCTGGGTCTGCTTTATCCAAGTTTTTTTTTTTTTAATATTGGTAGAATTTAGGTCTTTTTCCATTTTTTAGGGAAAATACCAGTTTTAAGAACAAGATTAAATATCTCTGTAAGATGGCAGGCTACTGGCTCAATCGCAGAGAGTATTATCTTAGGAGGGCATGGGTCCAACGGTGAGCCGGATTTGGCGGCAGAAAGAAGTTTGACCTGCTCGTGCGTTATAGGTGGAAACTCGGAAAGATGTGCAGTCAGGGCTGCTGGAGTTATTAGGAACATAGAGATCCAAACTTACTGCATCAGAAGTTGGAACCAGAGGGTGAAAGATAGAGGAAACACTAGCGTCCTGTACCTCCCCTATACCCACATCACGGAGTACAGACTGTGATATAGTATCAGCTCCAGATTGCGCTGTAAACTTGTCATAAATACAGCGAACCTTATTGCAAAAGGTGGAAGCCAAGGTATCGCAAAGGCTTGATCCGGTGTATTATCTTTGTGAACTTGCACTTAGCTGAGTTTTGGACTATAGCAAACAGTTCTTTAGAATTATTCTTAGCTTTTTCAATTTTTTCTGAAAAGTACTTTATTTTTGCGGTGTGGATCGTTCCTTTGTACTGGGTTAGTAATTCCCTGTAGCGCTTTTTTTCCTTTAAATCATACTTATGTCTCCAGTGCCTTTCTTGCCTGCGGCAATGCCTTTTAAGAAGTCTAAGCTCTTCTGAAAACCAGGGTTCGGTGGGTGCTGTCCTAGTGATTTTCCCAGCTTTTTGAGGAATTGTTGCTAGAACTGACGACCCAATCCAATTGTGGTATTCTAAAGCTGCGCTCTCTGGATCTAGGGGTAAGAGTGGTCTGCTCAGGCTAAGTTGAGTATTAAACTCGATTTTGTCCAGGCGATGCCATAGGTAGCGCCTGTGGCTTCTAATAAGTGGCGGCCTATTATCAACAGTAGGAGGCAGTGTGAGAGTTAGCATAACTGCTGCATGGTCCGACCACAGTAATTGCAGGGTACCTTTAAATTTCAGGAATGGACAGTCTGAAAAACAGCGTCCAGAAGGTGTCCAGCTCTATGGGTAGGACCTTCAATCAGCTGTGCCAAACCTACACAGGTTAGAAGGTCCATAAGGGCAATCGAGTCTTTATCCTGTTGGTTATCTAAATGAAAATTAAAGTCCCCGAGAATGGTATAGTCCTGGAAACTGACTTTGTGTTCAAGTAACTGCACCAGGGTTGGTAGAAAGTTAACCCTGGGTCCAGGGGGGCGATAGATCAACATTCCATTAAGGAGTACGTGTGATTGATAGCTATTTGAAAGGAAAGCACTTCACAATTAGCTCCGGTAGACATCTCATTTATCCTTAACTATGGTGCGAATGGCGTAGGCACTTTTCAGATGACCGAGCAACTAGACCTTACTGCAGAAAGACACCTCTGTATCAACGTTCAATATATAAAAAATATGCTGGGCGTAACGAATCAGCCTCCTAATGCGCCCTTAGTACGTAATCGTTGGGCCTCCTTCTGTCTCTCCCTCAGTGTCTCAGGAGCAGCATTCACTACGCACAACACCGAGCAGGCTTGCCTTGCACCAAAACACAAGAGAGTAGCAAACTTCAGTTTACATTGCAGTAGAGGGAGTCTTAGATGCATTAACAGTGTCTAGGTAGCGGCATGGCCGGTGATATACAGTTCTAATAATACTGCAGGGGGGATGAGATGTACATACTTGATGGCGATGTATAGATCGTGGAAGATTTAAACCAACTCCTCCTATCGTAGCTGGCAACTCTCTGATGGCGCCAAGGGATGTAACGGGGTCCCCCAGTGGGGGGGCACTATCCTGGAAGGGGCATCATCTACGATAGGCGATGTCTCGTACCCCACTTAGAAATAGCGCAAGTAACAGCCCGTCACCAAGCCTCTCCCCGCTTCCCTCTCACCTCAGTACACGTAAGGCTTTTGGGGGCCGGGTGAACTCCAAGATACTACTCCCTTTGAGTCCAGGTGAGGCAGCCGCTTCGGACCAGTCGGGCCCACCTTGTCTTCACACCTCCTCAGGTCAGCAGGGGGGGGGGGGAGGAGGCATCCAATATACCCCAGCACATAGTCAATTAGAGGCAGGGGAGGGGGGGGGAAGCAGGTCAATTCCACTCTCCAGTGAACAGCTCAGGCCACGTAGTCTCCACGCGGGGGGTGCTGGGACAAGTAGTCAATGCAACAAGCTCTCACGGGGTCCCCAAAACATGACGGAGTTACCCTAGAGCTCAGGCCTCCGCAGTCTCCTCCAGCAGCTGCACCAAGCAGTTAATTCCAGCATCCGGCCGGTGCATGCCGAGGGCCCAGCGTGCCACGGGGCCCACTACGTCAGTCCTCTCCGTCGCCGCAACAGGCCGCAGGAGTGCAGACACAGCAACTCTGGCTCAGGCACGAGGGGCCGGGGCGAGGGTGCCTCTGATCACTCTGTGACAGCCGCTTCCAGGCACGGTCGACCTCTCCGACAGCCCAGCACAAGACCTCGACGGGCGCCGTCAGTAGCGCCACTCGCTAGGCCACAACGCCCGTGGCTCTGGGGTCAGCTGCACCCTCGCGGGTTCTAATTCCGACCCCGATGTAATGAGCAGCGCTCTAGTGTTTCGAGCGCGGGGGACGGAAGTCCCTGCCAGACATCCGCAGGCCAGGCGTGGCTTGCGGGAGGGGATGATTAAACGGAAGGCGCTCGCTCGGGGGCGGCACTTCCAAGTCAGACACGCTAGTGTGGACTCCCTGCTTTATCGCTGCGCGTAGGTGCTTCGCGCTAGCGGCCATCACGTCCCCACCACGGTGGCCCCATACATCCCAACACAACACTGGCGACGAGGAGGGCCGAGACCCTCGCTCGTTTTCTGTCGGCGCCTGGAACTATCGGACGGCGGATCCGCGGGCCCGCGAGGAGCGGCACGGTCAACCCGCCGACGTGCATGCGGACGGGTGAGTCAGCCCCCGCAGTGCTGTGCCCTGAGGCGGCTCCAGCGCTGAAGCGCGCTACCCTGTGCCTCCTGCCACCAGCGCCACCTCCACAACCTGCCAGGAAGCACCAGTTACAGGCTGGCAAGGGCCTGATCTGCCATCCCAGACGCCTCATCACGAGGGCCAAAGAAGGGGGGGGAGTGGTCATACCCCAGCCCCTCACTGGTGACGCCTCCACAGCGGACGAGGAGAGACACAGTGACGTGCCCAGGCCAGGCCCGAGCTGCCAGCGTCCCAGACACTGCCACGCACGCAACCCAGGCCAGTGGGCCCAGCAACACGTGCGCAACTGCCACCCCCCAACACGCGCTGCCCGCAGGTGTTTGTGCTTAGCACCAGGGGACACGCCTGCCGCTGACGAGCTACAATGGTGGACGACAACCCTGGCCCTGCACAAGTCCATGTCCCGTTCCAACACGCAGCCTCGGGGGTGCTGCCACCTTTCAGCGAATTGGAGGACCCTGCGACAGTGTCTCCTCGGTGGAGAGTATGGATTGAACGCCTCGATAATTACTTCATTGCCACCAGGGAGAACAATGGAACAATCAAGCGGTCCCTCCTACTCCACTATGCCGGGGACGAGATTTTCAAACTCTTCAAACATCTCCCGGACACAGGAGCTGCAGCAGACTACGACGCTGCCGTGGCAGCTTTGGACGCCCATTTCGACCCCCAGCTCAATCCGGATTTTGAGCGTTTTAAGCTACGCCAAGCACGCCAAAGGGAAGGAGGGTCTATAGATGCGTTCTACGCCCGCCTCCGCGAACTTGCCAGCACGTGCACGGAGGATGACCAGCCCAAGGAGATCAGGGCCCAGCTCATTCAAGGGTGTAGAGACAAGACTTTGAGAGGCCTCATCCTTCGCCAGCCGAGAATAGCGCTGGAGGACATCCTCATTCTAGCACGGTCACACGATCTGTCGGCAGCCAAAGCGAATGAAATGGACCAAGCCCTCATCAAACCGGCGGGGCGCACAGAGTCGATCAGGTGGAACGAGCGGATGCGGTCAGGACGAAAAGCCGAACGGAGGTCGCACGAAAACCAAGGTCAGAGGCACCCCGGTCGCGCTGTGGGTACTGTGGCCACGAACCACACGCAGCGAAGGACTGCCCAGCCCAGGGGAAAACCTGTACAAACTGCGGGATCCCAAACCATTTTGCCACCGTATGCCGAAGAAGGAACAGAGGCCGCGATACCAGAGGCCCCAAACCACCATCCCGGGCGGTTTGACGACTGTCAGTAACAGAGGCACCCACAGCCGAGGAGACATCGAGGACCGGCCGTAGGCACCTCAGGCTAGTTGACTCCTCCTCGGAAGATGACGAAGAGGAGGCGTACCTCATATCATTCACACAGGAGCTCAAACGACGCCACAGGCCCCAGCCAACCTGCGTGGTCCAGATAGCTGGGTCTGAAGTGACGGCGATCATTGACACCGGGGCATCGGTGAACGTGATGGGCCTCCCAACAATATCGACGTCTCCGACCATGTCCTCCCGTCACCCCATCACGGACCCGGATCTATGCATACGGGGCAACCACTCCGCTACCACTGAAAGGGAAGATATCTGTCCCAATCAAGACGGAAGACCAAGAGGTGACCGCGACCATCCATGTGATTGACAGAGAAGCCGACACCCTAATGAGCAGCCATACAGCCGAGGACCTCGGGTTGGTTTCATTCGCCAGGAGTGTGCAAGCTCACCAGGTAGACGAACTGCTGGATCAGTTCCCGGAGCTGTTCCGAGGCCTGGGCTGCATCAAGTGCGACCCCATCCAGTTGCACATCGACAAGGCAGTCGCCCCGGTTGCCCTACGGCACAGGAGAGTGCCATTCCACCTGAGACCATTGGTGGAGAGGGAGCTAGAACTCCTCGAAGCACAAGGCGTAATTGAAAAGGTATCCGGACCAACACCGTGGGTGTCACCCCTCGTCATCGCGGAAAAACCAAAGCAACCAGGCGCCATACGTCTGTGTATTGACATGAGGCTACCAAATAAAGCTATCAAGCGGGAACGCCACATTACGCCAACAATGGATGATATCATCGCCGATGTCAACGGATCGAGGTGGTTTTCCAAAATCGACCTCAATGCGGGATACCACCAGCTGCCCCTTTCCAAAGAAAGCAGATACATCACCACTTTCAGCACTCACCTCGGACTGAGGAGATATAAACGGCTGAACTTTGGGATCTCCTCAGCGGCGGAGGTATTCCAGAACACGATCAGGGAAATGCTATCCGGCCTGCCTGGCGTACTTAACGTCAGTGATTTCACTCCGCAACGGCCGCGGAGCATCACAAGCACCTCCGCAGCACGCTCAAACGCCTGAGCGAACATGGAGCGACCCTCCACAAGGATAAGTGCCAATTCTTCCAGCCGTCTCTGGAATTCTTCGGATATATCTTAAACCAGGAAGGCATCCAGGTGGACCCGCGAAAATCGCATGCCATCAAAAGTGCACCTGCTCCTACCACACCCACAGAAGTACGAAGCTTCCTTGGGATGGCAACCTACTGCGGGAGGTTCATCCCTGACCTTGCAACCCGGGCAGAACCCCTTCGAGCTCTCACCCGGACAGACACCCCGTGGAAGTGGGGAAAACAAGAAGAAGAGGCGTTCCAAGGGATAAAAGATGCCCTGCTGGGTGAAGCGACGCTAGCCTACTTTGACCCAACGAAGTGGACAGAAGTGCTATACGACGCCAGCCCGGTGGGACTCGGAGCCATTCTAGCCCAAGAACAAGTGCCCGGCAGGTGGGCCGCATTGTCGTTTGCCAGCAGGTCCCTCACACCCACCGAAACGAGATATGCACAGATAGAGCGGGAAGCACTTGCCATAAAATGGGCCTGCAGCCATTTCCATCTCTACTTGACTGGGCAGCCGTTCACGATGGTCACGGACCACCAACCCCTCGTGCCTCTCTTCAAGGGATCCGCCCCCCATCCTCCGCCGCGAATTGAACGGTGGGCTGTGCAGCTTCAACCCTACGAGATGGAGGTTGTATACAGGCCAGGGGCAAAGAACCCAGCGGACTTCCTGTCCCGCCATCCGACGCAACAAGCGCCCGAGGAAGGTGATGATGGCCCCGAACAATACATTAACATCATATCCACAGCTGCCTTCCCGTGAGCCATGACCCTGGAAGAGATTCAAGAAGCTGCCAAGGACGACAGTGTGTATGGCCGCACCCTCCAGGCCGTTCAAAGGGGGTCATGGCAAGACTACCTGCGTAACGCGAATGCTTGGAGCCCAGAAGACAAAGAGGGGCTGACGAAGATGTGGCGAGTACGGAGCGAACTCAGTGCCAAAGGCGGCGGGCTCCTACTCGGAGGGTCCCGGTTGGTCATACCGCGGACGCTGCGAGACCGAGCGACACAGCTCGCCCACGGAGGCCATCAAGGAGCCACGAAAATGAAAGCGAGGATGAGGGAAAAGGTCTGGTTTCCTGAACTCGAGCAAATGGTTGACGACCTTGTCAGTCGCTGCCCGTCCTGTCAGCTCACCAGCACACTGGCTCGCCCAATACCAATCATGACAGAAGAGGCCTGCACCGAGCCCTGGTCCAAAGTGAGCGTGGATTTCGGGAGTTTCCCAGACGGCCGACACACTCTGGTGTTAGTGGACGCGTTCTCCAAATACCCCATCGTGGAGGTCGTAGCCTCGACAGCTTTCACTCATGTGCGCCCCATCCTCGAGAAAGTGTTTGCACTATTCGGGCTCCCTCAAGAAATCCGGAGCGATAACGGGCCCCCGTTCCAAGGGTCAGAATTTGCCACGTTCCTACAACAATGTGGAATACGCCACCGGAAGATCACTCCTCAATGGCCCCAGGCCAACGGGACGTAGAAAGATTCATGCGGACATTGAACAAGACATTCCGCATCGCCGCACTGGAGCAAGTTGACCCTGAAAAACGGCTCCATGAGTTTCTCAGAGAGTACAGGAGCACCCCCCACTGTACGACGCAACGCAGCCCGTGGTCACTGATGTTACAAGGCCCCAGGCGAGACCTCATGCCATCCTGCCCGGGGTGGACGTCCGCACCCTTAGACGCTCAAGCCACGCAAGATCGACGGGAGCAACGGAACAGGCAGGCTAGCGTCCGACGACGGGCTGCACCCCGATGCCTCAGGCCAGGAGCAACCGTCCTCCTCAGAGACCGCCGGCCGGGGGGAAAGTTCAAAACTGCCTACGAGCCAGGAGCATGGACAGTGGTGGGCAGTCGTGGCCCCATGGTGACCGCAAGGAGGAGAGGAGAGGACGTATCAAGGAACATCTCGTGGTTCAAGGAGGTTCCGGCGGAAAGGGAAGGCGAACAAGATCCAGGACCCTCCGTAGTCCCAGTCAGGGGACTCCCAGAGACAGTAGAGACCGAGGTAGGGAACGAGAGAAGCTTCGGAGAGCTGGGTACCAACATCATGCCCGACTCTCACACAACCACCGGGGGTGCTGGACCGGAAGAAGGGCGCAGAGAACGGCACCATCGGAAATATGACCTGCGGCCCAACCCCCGCCCCAGCCAGCGGCTGCGAGACTTCGCCTGCTGAAGATGAACACTAAAGGACTGGGAGATAAGTAAAGAACGGAGTGACTCACTGTGGACTAAGTGTTTGAGTTTGGGTGTGGTTGTTTATCTTGTTGTTTTTCAAGAACTGATTTGGGAAGGGATGTAATGAGCAGCGCTCTAGTGTTTCGAGCGCGGGGGACGGAAGTCCCTGCCAGACATCCGCAGGCCAGGCGTGGCTTGCGGGAGGGGATGATTAAACGGAAGGCGCTCGCTCGGGGGCGGCACTTCCAAGTCAGACACGCTAGTGTGGACTCCCTGCTTTATCGCTGCGCGTAGGGGCTTCGCGCTAGCGGCCATCACGTCCCCACCACGGTGGCCCAATACATCCCAACACAACACCCGCGATCGCCCAGCGGTGTCCTTTTACCAAGAATAAATAAAACGGGTTTAAACCCCGTTTTATTATCATTTTATTTAGCTTAGGGCGAGGCCAGGGTTACGATCGGCTGGAGGGGAGTGGTGGCCATGAATTACAACCTAACAGTAGTTTTTCTAGTCCAGTTGTTTGTTATGAGAAGCCATGGAGGGAATGTCACCCTTGTACGAGCCACACATCCTTTTGTAGAATTCCAGAGCAGTTTCTTAATACACAGAAATCTGCTCATCTACCTATCAAATGCCCTAATTCCGGGCCCGAGGCGATGGAGCTGCTCCACTGGCTCATTCTTGCAATCGGGCTGCAAGTGAACTGGTCCAAATCAGCAATATTTCTGTTGTTAGATCCTCCAGAGGAAATGTGTTGTGGCCTTGATCTTTGGTGTAAGGCTTCACTTACCTGGGCATGTATATTGTCCATTCAGCTGGCAATTTTGGGGCCAGAAACATCATGCACTCTTGTAAGTAAAGGAATACCTAAATCACTGGTCCCCCCCTCTCCTGTTGTTTCTCATGGGTCGGCACATTTGGCCAAATTGGTAGTCCTCCAGAAGCTGCTTTGTACACGTCAAACTTCGCTAACCTCCTGCCTCCTTGGCTTTCAAGCAACTTACAGCACAGGTCCACTGATTCCTGAGGGAGAGCACTATGCAGCGGATCTCAATAGAAACGAGCTGCCGATCCTCCCATGACGGGGTGCTCGGCATATTTGATATTGCCTGTTATTATCGGGCCTCCTTCTTTCTAGTATTAATTAATAGCTCATTATTTGGATTAGAGCAAGATCTAGTTTATCAGACACAGATGCGCACTGGGGGAGAGATCACCTTGTACGTCCCGAATGGAGAGTTTCTATTGATGCTGTCCTTGACCACCAGGTGTTTTCTTACAGTGTGGAGGACACGCTTATAGCAGCTCAATGGGAGGGCAAGTTGATGGGAGAGCCCACTCTGGTTGGAACCTGATGGAAGCAAGTCTCCTCCTTGCATGGTTTTGTGGTTTGGGATCTTGTAATGTTTCCCATTTAAAATATGTATTGTATTGTATTGTAATTGCATTTATATAGTGCTTACTACCCCTGACGAGGCGTTGAAGCGCTTTTTCGGCAAGTAGCACGCTACTCCGGAACCCATAAAGGATTAGTGTTGATTTAGTATGGTGAAATATGAAAGTAATTTGAGTGGTGGATAGGTTAGCCAGTTATTTGGATTCAGAAGGATAGCGGAGGAATAGAAGAGGGAAAAAGGTTTGCATTTATATAGCGCTTGTTACCCCCGATGGGGTGTTAAAGCGCTTTTTTCGGCGAGTAGCACGCTACTCCGGAACCCATAAAGGATTAGTGGTGAATTAGTATGGTGAAATATGAAAGTAATTTGAGTGGTGGATATTAGTCAGTTATTTGGATTGAGAAGGATAGCAGAGGGATAGAAGAGGGAAAAAAGGTTAGCATTTATATAGCGCTTGTTACCCCTAATGGGGTGTTGAAGCACTTTCTTGGCGAGTAGCACACTACTCCGGAACCCATAAGGATTAGTGACCTCCCAGTTCACTCTGTGATCATTTGAAGAACTGCAGTGCTTTCAACTGTATACGTCCAAAATCTTCAACTAAGATACACATCTCCCGCTGCTTGGATGATGTACGTTCCATTGCTTGGTTTACACATTGGAAACTAAGCTATCAATAGGAGACAAGAAGGTCTCTTGGTTATAAAAATCCCTGGTCATTAATGCCTCAGGCCCCCTACTCCTCACTGAGAGATTCCTTGGAGGTGGGTGTAGGAAGCCTCATAGACAAAGACTAGTAAAATGCCCTTATGCCCATCTGAGATATGTCCATATTTTCCAGACCGCTTCAAATTAATGGATTTACTACATCTGCGCAAGGCTTCACAGAATGGGTAGACTCTTCATTGGCATGCCTGTGATGTCCTGCAGCAATGAGTTCTTTCCAACACACGTGAGACTGCATAGAGGTACCAGTTTTCTGGCGGGAGGTCTTCAGGACACTTTCATACTTCTTAGGCTGGCCCATCCCACGCTTTCCCAAGGTTGCACCACATCCTAGCATGGATGACAGAGACACAATCCAATATGCCAAAGCCTTGACGCACTTGGGTCTAGTTTTGCCCCAGCTGAATATTGCAGAGATCTGGAAGGCCTCCTGCCCCCCACTGCAGTCCCCCCATACTGAGCAGGTGGCTTGGGGGACAGAACAAATATATGTTTTTGGAAATGCCGATCTACACGGCTTGACGATTTATTTATTTATTTAGTTTATTTATTTATAAAGTTTTATGTAGCACGAACATGACCTGTGAGGGTATCAGAGCACTTTACATTAAGGGGATGTACAAGATAAGTAGGAGAGAGGAGAAACAGTCAAATATATGTGAGAGGTGCAAACAAAGAAGATTAACAGGCTGATTAGCTTAACCTCCACAGAAATCAGGAATAAAGTGGTCATGGTCAACAAATGAATAATAGTCACAGATAAAATCATGAAACAAACAGAAGTGATCTTAGGTTAAAAATTTGATCTTCAGAAGTGCTTTCACTTCTTTTTTGAAGGAGGCAGTAGGCAGATTAAAGCGGATTTCTGGAGGCAGAGAATTCCACATTTTCGGGGCGATACCCGAGAAGGCTCTGTTGCACGTTTTCTTTTTGTGGAAAATCTGTGGTTTCAGCAGCAGGGAGCTGGTACTTTGCGATGCTCTGCATCTGCTCGATGGTTCTAGCTTTTTTGCCAAAACCTAGGGGTATTGAAATGTAAGGCTTTATGAGTCGTGCACGCAGTTTTTAGTTGTATTCTTGCCTTATAAGGGAGCCAATTTAGGGATTTTTGATCCGAGGAGATGTGCTTATTTCTTTTTGTTCCAGTTACGAGTCTGGCAGCAGCGTTAAGAGAGGCCTTTAGAGGGGCCAACTTGTATCTAGGCAAGCCCGCGAATGTAGCATTTCTGTAGGCCAGCCTGGGCAAAACGAGAGCTTGGACCGCAGATTTAAAGTCGTCCTGGGGGAGGAAGGGTTTTAGTTTCCTTAAAATGCTCATCTGATAATTCGCTCCTTTGGTGGCAGTACTGATGTAATTCTGCATGTTCAGGTGTTTGTTTAGGGCAATACCCAAAGATCTCGCATTGTCTATAATGTGAGGAGAGCAGTTGAGGGCCGTTAGATGCTTCATCCATAGGTCGATCTTGAGATTGTGGTTAGGTGGGGTCATGAGGTGGAGTTCCATTTTGGCAGCATTGAGTTTGAGATGGTTGCAAGTAAGTCAGTTCTGAGTATTTTGTAGAGTCGTGTTGAGGGACATAATGTCTTCTTGGGAGGAGATTTTCAGATACATTTGGGTGTCATCCGTATACATGTGATAATGAATGTTGGAAGATGTCACGGCGTCTACTAGAAGTACCAACAATGGGCTTGGACAGGGATTGATTGGCCTTCACTCTTTGGGTTCTGTTATGGAGGAATGAGGTAAACCAGTGAGGACGGACCCTGATAACCCCATCCTCCCTTCAAGTAGTTTTAGTAGGCTGACGTGTTTGACAGTATCGAACGCAGACGATAAGTCAAGGAGGATAAGAAGACACAATTCATTCTGGTCCAGCATTTCTAATACGTCATCCAAAAAGGGAGAATAGAGGATTTGACCTCCATAAAGATATTTGGAGGTAAAGGGTCGTTGAAGTGACTAGATGGTATCTGAAAGAGACACGTTAGTGATAGATTCCTTACTTTAGAATATCCCCAGGTGTCACACTGGATCCGGAAAGTTTTACGTCAGCAGTACCCCTGCGCGTCGGTAGGTGGCGTCTTGCGGCTCCGCGTCCGTCGCTGGCGTCGTAAGCGCCGAGATGACGTCACGGAGACTACTTAGGCGCCACCCATGCGCGCTGACGTCAGTTCTTTCTTTTTCCGCGCCAGCAAGCGCAGATCCGGTTAGAGCACGTACCCTAGTCACTTTTTGACTAACTTTTTTTTGGGGGGACTTTATCTCTACCTCTTTTGAGTCTTGACTCCTGGTGCCACGTAGGGATGCCTGGGTTTAAATCCTGCGGGGCCTGCCGCCGTACGATGTCGGTGGCCGACCCCCATGGCATCTGTCTCTACTGTCTGGAGCGCGACCATGACTCCCGGTCATGTTCCGACTGTCTGACCATGGCTCCGAAGGCTTTGCAGGAGCGGTCCCGAAAGCTGCCGGAGGCCCGACAGTTGTCTCCGCGCCGTTCGAGGTCCATCATCGCTCCTCTGGGTCCAAGTCTTCACCCTCGGAATTGGGTAAGAGACGTCACAAGAAAAAGTCGAAGAAGCGCGTTCGCTCTCCGACCTCCCCCCGTCGGTCTCCGGACGCGGACGAGGGGGCCAGGGGTCCTTCCCCCACGGCTCCGTTGGAGCCTGACAGTCCCGCGGCTTACCCGAGTCCGTCGGCGACTCCGGCCCAGGTGCAAGAGTTTCTTGCCGCCATGGACCGCCTTTTCAGGCCTAGGGCTCCCGCCGGCGCGCCTTTGGGCCCCGCGGTCCCTATTGAGGGCCCTTGCTTGCCACCGGCTCTGCCGCCGGCGGCTCCAGCGCCGCAAGGTCCTCCGCCAGTGGCTCCGGCCCCGGCGCCCCCTGCGGCTCCGTTCCCAGCGCCGCACTGGGTTCCGTTCGTCCCACCTCCGCCCTTGCCCGAGTTTCCAGGCAATTTTGCTCTGGCTTGGGACCCTAATTGGGACATGGAGCTGGATTCCCGGCGCAGTTGGAGCATTTGTTTCCCCCTGTGCCTCCCCCGCCGCTGCAGCCTGTGCCTCGGGCCGTGGTGGAGGGGGATGACTGGGAGGGGTCGGAGGACCCTCTTGCACGGCAGTGCGAGTCCGAACAGGAGTGGGCGGAGGACTCGGAGGATGCAGGTGGCCTTGACCTCTCCTCTGAGCCTGGGTTTGTGTCTCCTCCCGCTGTCATGGAGGAAGGCGCCACATACACTGTGGTGCTCCGTAGAGCAGTTGAGGCTCTTGACCTTGACCTGCCTACTGTTACCCTCAAGACGAACCTCCTTACTGAAGTGCTTCAGCCGGCGGCAACTTCTATGGAACCTCTGCTTCCGTTCAATGAGGCCTTGATGGATGTTTTGATGGGCACCTGGTCTAGGCCAGCCACAGGGGTTCCTGTGGATAAAAACGTGGCCAGGCATCACCACCCGGCACCGGGTGACCCTGCCTTTTTGATAAATCATCCGACACCGGAGAGCCTGGTCATTCAGGCCTCCACTTCTCAAATTGCATTCCCTACCGCTCCGCCGGATAAGGATCGAAAAAGCTGGAGCAGTTTGGCAAGAAGTTGTTTTTCTCTGCCAGCCTGGGGCTGCGGTCAGTCAACACCGCATGCCTCTTGGGCCGCTACTCTCACGCTGTGTGGGACACGGTGGCGCAAACTCTGCCCCAGTGCCTGGAGGAGGTTCGGGCTGTACTTTCCCAAGCTGTTGTGGAGGGGAAGGATGCCTCAAAGTTCGCCATTCGGTGTGGGTTGGACACCGCGGACTCTTTGGGGAGAGCCATCTCCATGACGGTGGCCTTGCGTCGCCATGCCTGGCTGCGGTCCACGTGGTTTTCGGGGCATGTCCAGAGTTCCCTCATGGACATGCCTTTTGATGGTACTCGCCTGTTTGGCGATAAGGCAGACAGTGCGCTGGAGCGTTTTAAGGACTCTCGGGCTACAGCCAAGTCCTTGGGTCTCTCCACCACACGCCCGGCCACGTCTACCTTTCGTTCCTTTCGTGGCCACGGAAGGGGCGCCTCTACACGTTCGTTCAGCCAGAAACCTGCGTAGAACCAACCTCAGCGCGGCCACGGGCGTGGTGGCCGCCATGGCGGCACAGGGGGCCAGCGTGCGGGTCAGTCCACCTCCGCTCCCGCAGCATCCGCCTCACAGCCTTCCTAGTCCGAGCTTTGGGGTGCACCCCACGCCGGTGGGCGGCAGGGTTCAACATCACCTCCCCCACTGGCGCTCTGTCACTTCGGACAGGTGGGTGCTGCAAATCGTCCGAAGGGGCTACTCCCTCCCCTTCGAGTCTGCCCCCCCGGCCATGCCACCTCAGTTCCACCGCATGTCGGGGGTTCACTTGGCGCTTCTCCGACAGGAAGTCACGGCCCTCTTGGCCAAGGGGGCCATCGAGCGCGTTCCTGGGCCAGAAGTAGGACATGGTTGTTATTCCCACTACTTTCTGGTCCCCAAGAAGGAGAAAGGGGGCCTGCGCCCCATCTTGGACCTAAGGAACGTCAATCGCTTCCTCCGGAAGGAGAAGTTCAAGATGTTGACTCTGGCTCAGGTCTTGGCTGCCCTCGACCCTGGAGACTGGATGGTAGCGTTGGACTTGCAGGACGCATATTTTCACATTCCCGTCCTGCCGGCCCACCAGCGTTACCTGCGGTTCACGGTAGGCCAGGAGCATTTTCAGTTTGCCGTGCTCCCCTTTGGCCTTACAAGCGCCCCTCGGGTGTTCACGAAAGTGATGGCGGTGGTCGCAGCTCATCTGCGCAGGTCTGGGGTGTCAGTCTTCCCCTACCTCGACGACTGTTTGTTGAAGACGGGCTCGCCCCATGCAGTCGTCACCCACCTTCAGACTACGGCCGACCGCCTGCATTTGCTGGGGTTCTCCATCAACGTGCTGAAGTCGCACCTGAGTCCTTCTCAGAAGCTCCCTTTCATCGGAGTGGTTCTGGATTCGACGCAGTTTCGGGTTTATCCTCCCGAGCAGCGAGTCCGGGATATTCATGCTATGATTCCGATCTTTCAGCCTCTATCCCGGGTTTCAGTCAGGATGACCCTCCGGCTCCTGGGCCTGATGGCCTCCTGCATTCTGCTAGTGCAACATGCCAGGTGGCATATGCGGGCTCTGCAGTGGGACCTGAAGTTCCAGTGGGCACAGCATCAGGGCAACCTGTCCGATCATGTCCAGATCTCGGGGGGCACTGTACGACAATTGCAGTGGTGGCTCACGAATCGCGATTGGGTAAATGGCAGATCCCTCTCCCTTCCCCAACCGGAGCACACAGTGGTGACGGATGCGTCCCTCCTGGGATGGGGCGGCCACTTGGGAGAGGCGGAGATCAGAGGCCTCTGGTCTCCGGCGGAGTCCCGGCTCCATATCAATCTTTTGGAGCTTCGGGCGATCCGACTTGCACTAAAGGCATTCCTTCCCTCTGTCCGGGGAAGTGTAGTGCAGGTGTTCACAGACAACACCACCGCCATGTGGTATTGCAACAAACAGAGCGGGGTGGGGTCGTGGACCCTATGTCAGGAGGCTCTGCGCCTCTGGACATGGCTGGAACATCAAGGCATTACCTTGGTGGTTCAACACCTGGCTGGTTCTCTGAACGCCAGGGCGGACGAACTCAGCCGCCGGTGCTTGATGGATCACGAATGGCGTCTGAACTCGGACGTGGCGCAAGGTCTCTTTCTGCAGTGGGGAGAGCCTTGGTTAGATCTATTCGCCACCGAAGAGAACGCGCAATGTCATCAGTTCTGCGCATTGGAATTTCCAAGGCGGCACTCGCTCGGTGACGCTTTTCGTCGCGAGTGGAGCTGCGGTCTGTTGTACGCCTTTCCGCCTATACCACTTCTGCCCAGAGTGCTGAAGAAGATTCGGCGCGATCGGGCCCAAGTCATCCCGGTGGCTCCGGATTGGGCACGAAGATACTGGTATCCCGAGCTACTCAACATGGCGATCGATCCCCCGATCCGACTGCCTCTTCGGGAGGATCTTCTGTCGCAGCAGCAGGGGACGGTCCTCCACCCGAACCTGTCCAGCCTCCACCTCCATGCGTGGAGATTGAGCGGCGACAGTTGACAGCTTTCGATCTTCCTCCCGAAGTCTGTGATGTCATTCTGGCAGCCAGGCGTCCCTCCACTAAGATGGTATACGCCTGCAGGTGGAACAAGTTTGTGGCATGGTGCACAGCAAAGTCAGTGGATTCCCTTTCTGCCCCTCTTTCTGAGGTCCTTCTGTTCCTACTATCCTTGGCCCAGCAGGGATCTGCTCTGGGCACTATCAAAGGTTATCTTTCGGCCATCTCCGCCTTTCTCAAGCTTCCAGATCATCCTTCTCTCTTTAAGTCCCTGGTTGTTAACCGTTTCCTGAAAGGCATTACACACACGTTTCCTCCCGTGCCTTTCATAATGCCTCAATGGGACTTAAATCTTGTCTTGACCTATCTGATGTGCGCTCCTTTTGAGCCCCTTCATAACTGTCCTTTACGTCTTCTTACTCTAAAGACGGCATTCCTGGTAGCTAGCACCTCTGCCAGAAGAGTGAGTGAGCTCCAGGCTCTTTCTTTTAAACCTCCTTTCCTTTCTGTTCATCCGGACAAGGTGGTTTTAAAGACCTGTCCTTCTTTATTGCCAAAGGTTGTCACGCCCTTCCACATCGGGCAGACCATCACTTTGCCCACTTTCTTTCCGCCTCCTTCAAAAGAGAAAGAGAGGCTCCACCGTCTGGACCCAAAACGTGCGCTCTCGTTCTATCTGAAGCGCACACAACAGTTCCGGGTGGATGACCAGCTCTTTGTTGGCTACGTGGACGTCAAAAAAGGTCGGGCCGTGCACAAACGAACCATCTCTCGGTGGGTCATTCTGTGCATCAAAGCGTGTTACTTGTTGGCTAAGAAGGAGCCTCCTGTGGGGCTGCGTGCCCATTCTACCAGGGCAACGGCAGCCACTACTGCCTTGGGACGCGGCGTTCCCTTGCAGGATATTTGTCAGGCAACTACGTGGGCCTCGCAGCACACGTTTACCAAGCATTACTGCCTTGACAGCCAAGTCCGGAGAGACGGCTTCTTTGGCCGTTCTGTTCTCCATGACTTTCTGGTGTAATCTATTTGCAGACCCACCACCGGGGTTGGTATTGCTGGGGTATCTATTCTAAGGTAAGGAATCTATCACTTACGTGTCTCTTTCAGATGCACAAGTTACTACTTGTGTAACAATATATCTGTAAGAGACATTAGTTAGTGATAGATTCCTTACCGCCCCACCCATCCTCCCCGTTCTGCGAACTGATTCTAGGGTTAAGGTCATCCCTTTCAGGGCCCTAGTTTCATGGCACCAGTGGTCAGTTTCTTGCATGGCTCTGCGTTCCTGGCGCGGAAAGTCTTGTACAGAACTGACGTCAGCGCGCATGGGTGGCGCCTAAGTAGTCTCCGTGACGTCATCTCGGCGCTTACGACGCCAGCGACGGGCGCGGAGCCGCACGACGCCACCTACCGACGCGCAGAGGTACTGCTGACGAAAAACTTTCCGGATCCAGTCTGACGCCTGGGGATATTCTAAGGTAAGGAATCTATCACTAACTAATGTCTCTTACAGATATATCGTTACACAAGTAGTAACTTGTGCTTCAATACTATAAGCATGTTGTGAATGCCACTTTTATTGAGGGGTGTGAATGTGTGCCAGGAGGCATTGTTTTTGGGGGAATGCCCAGGGTGATCAGCAGACTGTGAGGGATGCAGAGTGATATGTGATATAGCTTGTAGGCTCTCTCTCGCTGACTGCAGTTCGTTTTCAATGATTTCTGTTTTTCCCAAGAAGAAGTAAGCAAAGCCCTCGCAGTTTGGGAGTGAGTTGGACCAAGTGGTGAGAGGGTTTGGTATGTTTAGCTATTGTTGCTTGAAATTTCAAAAAGTTTTTTGGGGCGATTTCTTGCTAGATCAAGCTGGGTTCTAAAGAAGTTGGCTTTAGAGCTTCGGATTCTTTTGTTGTAAGTGTTCCTCAAGGTACTTAAGTATTTTAGGTGCTCCATTGGAGGGTGAGGACCTCCAGGCTCTTTCCGCTAATCTCAGGTTGTGTCTTTCAGTATTAATGTTGTCGTTGAACCAAGGCTTAGAGACTTTGGTGGATATATTTTTTAGTTGAAGGGGGCGATTGAGTCAAAGATGTTCAAGATGGAGGTGTTGTAGTGCTCTGTGAGGTTGTGAACATTTACCATGTCAATCCGGGGAGTCAGGGAGTATTTGAGAGGACAGAAAAGTCATTAGGGTTTATGTTCTGTAAATTTCTTTTACATTGTTTTGGTTTCTTTAGTTGAGCTCTTTTTGGGATCACAACCGCATTGATAAGGAAGGTGATACAGTATTGGTCTGTCCGGCTGCAGGGGTCCATAGAATACAGTGTGATCTTGTCTGTTTTTGCAATGATAAGGTCTAAGATCTCACCCTTGTGAGTAGGGCTGTCACAGGTTTGGGTCAGCTCGAAGTTGGATAGAAAGGATTTAAAGCTATTCACTGCATGGTCATTCAGGTCATTCTAGTGAAGGTTGAAGTACCCAAAGAAGATCTGGGTATCTTGCTGATCATCGTTGGTTGAGATTAGTTCCATGACTTGTTCAATGAACTGTAGAGTGTCACCAGGAGGTTGGTAAATCACATTAAGTTTGCAAGTGAGTCAATCGTTGCTTGCGATATTGATGCAAAGATATTCGTTATTGGGAAGAGCAGCGGTTTCTGACTGATTCACAGTGAGGGCGTTGCGGTAGATGCAGGCTAACCACCCCCAGGTCTGTTAGTTCTATCTAGTCTAATGTTGCATCTAGGGGGGACTAGTAAGTCTAGAATAGGAGGGGATGTGTTGTTTAGCCAGGTTTTTGTGAGGATAGCGATATTGAACTCGTGTGAAGATGAGATCATAAATATGAGGTGCATGACTAACAGCCGATCTGCAATTAAAGAGCTTGTAATTCAGGTGGTTATTGGTGCAGACAATGTCAGGCTTGTAGGGTTAATGCACTTGAGATTGGCGTTTTTTATCACTCTAGGATTGTAAATAGGTTCCCTGTAAGGATTATCCTGAATAAATTGGATTTGACGCCGAGCGATCATGTTGGTATCTGTAGTGGGGATGTAAGGAGGAGGGCATGCATGTCACTGTCTGATAGACACTCGGTCAGTTTCATGGGTCGAGAGGGGGCGTTAGAGAGGGGTATGGTTTTCCAATTAAAATGAGGAGTATGATGGATGTGGGCAGGCAGCGTGAGGGTTTAGGAATCAGTTCGATTCATCAGGGCTCTGTTGGGCCTTTGATTAAGCAGCAACTCTGTGGTGATGGATGTAAGTCTGTAGTTCATCCTTGAGATGGAGCAGGTTGGATGAAATCTCATCAAGGTGATATTCCAAAGAGGCGTGGTGACAGGTGGTCATCAGTTGGGGGGTGAGGCCAGGTTGAGAGGGGAAACCAAGGGAGGAGGAGTATGAGGAGTATGATGCCTGCAAAAACATGACAAAATATGAAAGTTATAGCGGGAACATTTCAAATTGCAGGGAAAAGTTTAAATACGAGTGTGCGGGTCCGTGCCTGTTATAATTGAAGGGACTAACAACAAATATCCATGCTTGCTGCTTTTATTTCTCACACCTGATCATGTTGACCGAATGGGTCTACTTGTACAACGTGGTTCCTAGGTTATTGCAGTCACTGTCTGTTGTACTATGTTATTTACACATTCCAATAAGCATCTTTATAAAAAAAAAATGTGCAGGTAGGAAATGTGTTTTTGGTGAGGACTCAGTGCTGACAACCCTTCTGTCCATTTCCTTTCTAGATGCAGAAAACCAAAACTGCCAAAATGAGTGCGGTGAGTGAGCAGGCATGAGAGCAGCTGCATGTGGCCCTGGGGTTTGGAATTGGCAAAGATTGTATTGTATTTGCAGAATTTATATAGTGCTTACTTCCCCTACGTGCGGCACTGAAGAACTTACCTACGTGGGTAGCACGCTGCAGCATGTAGGGTGTGTGGTTTTAAAGGTGTTATCTTTGTTTTGTGATCATATGTGGGAAATGTTTCCATGTCATGAGTGAGGACCACCGCAGTGCGGTTATCTTGTTCTGGGATGCAGTGCTTAGCAGTGTCGTGGGTGATGAGGTGTGAGAGACAGACGCACAGTTTATGGTTTTCAGTATAGTGAAAACTTTGAATAGCTCTGCAGGCCCCTTTATGGTATTTCTTATGATTATTAGCTGGGTACTGCACTGGGTTGCCCAGTTTGAAATGAGCTGGCATGGTTGAAGGAAGAGAGAAATGGAGAGATCTGCTGGGATAGACAGGTTTACTAAAAGCCCACATCTGAGTGTCATTGTGAGATGCACTGAAGTGGTCATAGTATATAGATATTTGGGACCTGCAGTGGAGGACTAGATTAAAGTTGTGCGATTGTTGAGCAGTGTGTGACAGATCTCTTCAGTCATTCCATTCCTGTTCAATTGGCAATGGCTGGTTTATCGGCTTTACAATAGTGGTGATGGAGAGCCCTCATAGCAGATATGTCATATGTGAATGTTGGAGGTATAAGTTTCAAATGGCTGCCCACCTCCAAGTATTATGGTCTTAGTTTTATTGTGTGCCAGAAATGTTATATATGAAAATACATAACTATATAATGTCAAGCTGAACCATAGGTCAGCCCTCCTTAACTTACATGCCTATCGAAAGTAGTTTGCTGATTTGATCATTTCCAATCTGTGGATTGTAAGCTGAAGATTGAGTTTGAAGCTGAGCCTGGAATTCTGGGTTGTGTCGCCGGGTTGTGCGGTGATGTGGTTATGTTGGAAATAGCCATGTTTTTAACTGCCTTCTTAAGTGTATATGCTCCTGGATGCTTCAAATGCTGGCTGACAGTGAGTTCCAGAGCTTGGCGGCTTGTACTGAGAAATCTGTGTCTCATAACGATTTCTTATTGTAGGTGCAGTGTCCGGTTTTGTTTAAATTGCTTTGGACTGAACTTGTAAGTATAGCGGTCCTTTTCCTTGGAAAGCTCTGTGGACAATGCGGAGTGCATTGAACATTGCCCTTTTAGCTACAGGTAACCAGTGGGGTGATTGTAAGATTGGAGTCATGTGTTCTTGTGGGTGAAGGTGAAGACGAAGTCATGTGGCAACATTTTGGATGAGTTGTACTTTGCCTATGATGAATCTGGGTGCGCCATGGTATAGGCTGCATAGTCGAGCTTGGAGATTACAAGTGTGAGGATGGTTAGGAGTATATGTTGGTATCCAAGGTACAGACATATGGGACATTGAGTTTTTATTGTGTAGAAGGCATTCTTTGTGACCTTGTTAACATATGGTGTCAAGGATAGGTCTGAATCCATGGTTAGCCCTAGGTGTGTGACTTCTATTGATGTTGATGAAGTGGCCTCAAGTTTTTAAGGCCATTTGGTGGTAGGCTGGTATTTTTGCCCTTCTACGCAGGTCATAAGCTCTGTCTTTGTGGTATTGAGCTTTAAATGGTTATTCATCATTCATGTGTTTATGGCACGAAGACAGTCATCAAGTTTTGAATTATTGAGGTCTTCGGGCTATCAATTTTAAGAATGATTTGGGTGTCATCTGCATAGGTGTAACAAATGAGGTTGAACAATTTAATTGGGTTTAGTAGGGGGTTAGGTAGATGTTGAATAATAGAGGGGATGTGATGGGCTCCTGAGGGAAGCCACGGTGGTGTGTGTTTGGAGATGATGTGAAAGGTGGTGGGTAGACTACACTTTGTCGGTGAGATGAGAAGCAATCCATTTTAGAGCAGACTCCAAGATAATGGCATCTTTGTAGAATCTGATAAATCCATAAGTAACTGGGTAGAAACTCCTTTCTTAACCACTGTGAATTTATTAAAGAGAAAAATGTGTCGGTGGAGAAAGTCATAGGACAAAGAGACGGAATAAGTTAGGGAGAGAAAGAGAGGAATACAGGAAAGCGAGACAGAGACGTAGAGAAAGAAAAATAGGAGAAATTTAAATGACATTCAGATGCGCTCTATGTAGAAAACATAAGCATCATAGCCAGCTGCCCTGATGTCACTGACTACTGATGCCTCAGAGTACAACTGCCACCTCTGTGGATACCATAACCTGAATGTGCACTGGTTCCACCTCTGTAGGTACCCCAGCTTGAGTGAGCACTGGTTCCACCGCCATAAATACTGCATCCTGAGTGTGCACTAGTTCGACCTCTGCAGATACCACAGCCTGAGTGTGCACTGGTTCCACCTCAATAAATACCCCAGCTAGAGTTTGTAATTTCCTCCACCTCCATAGATACTACATCCAGCCAGGCTATCACTGCTCCCACCTATATAGATACCCTGTTTAGAGGCTGCCCCTTAATTGATATTACTGATTATCACTGTGGCCATAGGAGAGTGAGACAATAGACCTGAGTTGACCAGTGACTGACTGCCCTCACTGCCCTTAGAGAGCAATCCTCAGATATGAGCCCTTGTGTCGAAGAAAAACACCTTGAGCCTACTGGAAGTCTAACACACGTTCATTAAGTAAACCACTGAATTGGCTAACCAGACTGCCAGAGCTCCATGTGTGAGAGCGGTGTCCATATAATACTGAGTTTTCCCCAAATGTATGAATTTTTATGCATTTTCATCGCATAAAACACCACTGGAAGGAGCACATGTGATAAAAGTGGAACTGCAGACAGTGGTAATAAGACAGTGTAGGACAGCTCTCGTGGGAAACTAAGAAACACAGTGGCAGCTTTTGACCAGCTAATTAAAGTCCAGAGAGAGTTCTTGGCCAAAACATCAAACGTTAGTCCAACATTATGTATAATTTCAGGGAAGCCCCCCCGTGGACAGAAGAGACTGCCACTGGCAACTCCATACGTACAACCAGAGAAAACCGCCACTTAGACACTATAGCATGTCACCATGAACACCAGAGACTGTCTCCATTATAAATACCAGAGGCTTATAAATCCCCAGGCTCCCTGACGCCATAGATACCAGAGACTGTCATCACCAAACCAAAGAATTATGGTGGGGACAGTGACTCTTATAATCATAGATACCACTGATGGCCACTTTCACCACCACAGGCGCTACAGGCAGAGATTATCACCACCACAGACTGTTGCTGTCACCACTAGGGACTCCAGAGGCTGTCCCTGTCACCACTGTAGACACCAGCGCCTTCCACTGACAAGAAACTGCCACTGTCCTCCCAATAGGTAAGACTGCCAGTGATGTAGACATGACGGCCAGGGAATGCAATCACCATTGATACCACAACAATGAAAAAGTCCAGGATGTTCTCAATTTAGGTGGAGCCAGTTCAAAATGAAACGCCTCCCGATCCTATAACCATCTTCTGCCTTAATAAGCCCAACTCCTCTCTTCATGTCGACTGGGGTTGTTCAATAGATTAATACATCATGAATCCTCTCACTTTGTTTCTTTTTCTTTATTGCAGAGTCACTTAAACAGCAGGATGACCCAGGTAAGTTCAGCGGTATTATTGTATTGAAGTTGGCTTCATGGACCATGTAAACGAATGCGATTTTCTGTCATAGCCCGCTGATCTCTGTATATAGCCAAAGGCGCACACTGCCTGAGACCTGGTGACACCCACGCAGACACACCTAGACAACTGTGTAGATATCAAGACATATAAACACACATACACACACACAATATTTACACATCTATACAGACTGCTCGCGACTGGCGAGTGGTGGAAATGATGTTTGACTAGACCGATGGCCACTTTATCAAAGTTTGTAGAGATGGGACCATCACAAGAGATTATGTCTTTGAGTTTGATACGGTTTCTGCTCCATCAGTAGCTTCCACTATAGAGCACTTTCCAGTGAGCTATGGTGATTACTCCCTAGTTCCTGGTTGTAGGTTATTCTAGGAAGCAGAGATAGACAGCTGTACTTCTATTGACCAAAGTACCCTATGTGTTGGATAGAGTAGGCACACAGTCAAATAATTTGTATAAAGTAGGCACATAATTTTTTTTAATGAGTTTAAACCAGAACAAAGGCGTGCCCTGTTGTAGTGAGCATTAAACCTGGTAACCATTCAATTGGTTCCCAACAATTAATGAAAAGTTTTGGTTGCGTCCACGAAGCTGGAGTATCTGATGGTGCAATGAAAGTGTGAACCTGCCTTTTTTTACCACAGGACATGGTACTACATGACAGACCACAATACAGATTGCGCTGGTACTAAAGGTGTACCACACAATCTCAAGGGAATGTCCCCTAATTTAAAACCGGAGATGCCCCCTTGCAAATGAGGGAATCCTTTGCCTTTGTGCCTGAGCCATGTTACAGGCACTGAAACCAAGAGTCCATCAGAGGCTCACTTTGTGTGCCATATAAAAGTGGTGCACAGTCAGTGTGCAGCCCGTGGGCACTGTTTGGAAGAGTGGTCTTAAGGAACCCCAAGGTATCCCTCAGCATACAGGCTCATTGCACCCACCAGCAGAGAGTTTTCTGCCCCCTTTTTGAATGTCAAGCTGGGTGCCACCTTAGCTGTGAAAGGCGGAGTGGTAGCTTTAAACAGCTACTCAGCCTTCCATTAAAGCGATATTCCCAGTGCGGGCGAGGGTCGCACTAGGACTGGCTACTCAGCCTTCCATTTAAGCACTGTTCCCAGTGCGGACGCGGAATCGCACCTGCACTAAAGACAGGGCATGTAGGGTGATACAGCACACCATCCCAGTGTGCACCCAGCACACACATTTAAGTGTGCGCTGCAGCACAGTGGCACATTGTACTGTATACATAATGCAGCCCTAGCTTTCAAATTCATGTTGCCCTATATTTCACCCAAGTAAAACTGTCCACTACATATCCCGCCAATGCTAGGTGTACTTTCTCAAATTCTGTAAGTTCTTTATATTTTCATCTAAGATGCTCTTAACAAAAGAGTGCTTCAAAAGTTTGTACAATGATCAAATCCAACATGTGTTTGACTCTATGGACTGTTTCAAGCTGTACGGTCTCAAATGGGTGCCCATTATGAACATTTTGCACAGTGGAGCTTACCCTTCCTGTCTTGGCTATTGATTTGCTGTTTATGAATGAGTGAATGATCAGATTTGTAGAGTGCAACAGCTACCCAAAAATGTGTCCTGACGGTTGAGTAAGCATAGCTGCCAAAGTTTCAGATTGGTATGTGTGACATTTTTATATTTTCAGTGTAATTATGAGTGACATTCCAACGACTGAGTGACACTTTGTCGTGAGGAAAATCAAGCAATGAAGACGAGGGAAACTTATAATTATCAACCCTAATAAAAATCAGATTTATCAGAGTGCCTAAAACACTCCCATGTCGTTTTAAGTGCCCCAGGAAATGCAAGATGGGAGCACACTGCTTCTCTCAACCTCAGACGCTGCTAGTCAGCCCGTCCGGTGCTGTGCAGCAGATCTTACTGTGCGTGCCAGCAGCCATTTTTTAGGAATAAACCGCAAACATAAGCAGGAGGCCAGATAGGAGGTTGCACTCGCCAAGCGATTGAAATCGTGCGCGCACCTACTGGGGCAAAGAGGTCTGACGACCTTAGTAACTCCAAGGAAATAAACCAACTGAAACCACGCCGCAAGTCAAGTGTGTTTGCACTATTGCATACGTGTCTTTCAGAAAGGAATCGTTGTCGTTTGAAAGATAGGCCTTTGCTGGGGTACCCAGAAAATATCCCTATGTGGCGAAAGAGACTTAGAGGACAGTAGACAGTTTAATATCCCTTTGAGTTGGTAAAACAGGAATGTTCGCAATTAATTCCTACTTTTTTCTCGACATGCACCGAATAATGTGTCACTCTGAACACATGCTTACTACTTTAGTTTAGAAGTACACGTTCAGAATGATAAATTAAGTGGCCTCTGGCGCCGTTTCTGTGAACAGCGACACTTCGTGCTGTTTCTTGAGATGTTAAACGGTGCCTCGCTAGAATGCTGACTAGCTAGAAATTGACCTCCCACCGAGCTCGTACAAATGTGTATGCTAATGAGACTAGTATGTCGCTAGGAGTCAGTCTAAGCTGTCTCGATGAAGCCTTTACGAGTCTGAGGTGACCCCGCTGTTTAAAAGCTAACAACCATTTGTCAACTGTGTAATTATTTTTAGGTCAAGCCTAGCGACAGCGCGCATGCGCTGTTCGCTCTGCGAGGCATGCTGTATTAGGGTATGCACTGGAAGCCCCGCCCACTCTCCTTCCATATTTGTCATTGGCTTTTGTCATTGTACTTCTTAAATGCTGGCTTCTGATTCGTAAATAGGCAGGGAAGGCCCCCATGGACAGAAGAGACCTGCCACTGGCAACTCCATATGTACAACCAGAGAAAATCACCACTTAGACACTATAGCATGTCACCATGAACACCAGAGACTGTTTCCATCCTAAATACCAGAGGCTTATAAACCCCAGGCTCCCTGACGCCATAGATACCAGAAACTGCCATCACCAAACCAAAGAATTATGGTGGGGACAGTCTTTCTTATAATCATAGATACCACTGATGTCTACTTTCACTACCACAGGCGCTACAGCCAGAGATTATCACCACCATAGACTGTTGCTGTCACCAATAGGCTTGTTAGTCCCTCCTTGGTACCTCCTTGTCTCCATTTGTTACCGCCCATAACGACTGGACCTTTTACTTGGCTCGTTACAAGGTCTGCATTATAAGTGGGTGAGCATTATGTTGTGTATTGACACTGATGAGGGATAATGGCGGCTGCTTTCTTTGTATTTGCATGCTGAGCGCGACGCCTGCTTCAGGGACACCACACTCTGTTTTTTAATTTATTTTTAACTTTAATCCTGAGCGCGGCGCCTGCTTCAGGGACACCGCGCTCTTTTTATTTTTTTAACTTTAATCCTGAGCGCGGCGCCCGCTTCAGGGACACCGCGCTCTCTCTCTTTTTAATTATTTTTTTTAACTTTCATTATAAGCGCGGCGCCCGCTTCACGGACACGCGCTGAGGTCGCAGCTCCCGATATGCTGCCAGGAGCAGCTGCTGCTATCAACACGCTTCGACTTCTTCACTGCCAATCCCTCAGCCAGTCCGCGCTCGCCTCCTCTATTGGCACCCACCCTCCCTCCCTCTGCGAGTATATGAAGTACTTTGGGCCAAAGAGGGGTGCAGCACAGACCACAGCCTAGCTTGTTGGTGTGAAAAAGGCCGCTTTATTGAAAACAGGTGCACCTTACATCAACATTCCTTGGCCTGTGCCGTACAAAACTGAACCTCACTAAATATTATCCTCCTACCTTACCCCCTCCCCCTCCCCTAAAGTTGTTCCCCCCTGCAAACATTTATAAACCCCCAAAACTTGCAACTTCTTAACCTTTCTTTACTTAGCTATCTATGTACACTACCTATGCTCTTTCCCCTTCCTGCGTGCTCCCGGAGTGACCTTCCCAACCAATAAACTGTAACTGTAAACCTCTGTACCAACTATTACCCAGGAAAAACGCCCCCATAAAAACAATCGTTAGCACACCAGCACCTGCTTCAAGCGACAACCAAAATACATGCTTCCCCCCCCCCGATGCACCTGTTACCAACAAAGCTACCCAAATGCTCCTGAA
Source organism: Calotriton arnoldi (assembly GCA_963921515.1). Lineage (NCBI taxonomy): Eukaryota > Metazoa > Chordata > Amphibia > Caudata > Salamandridae > Calotriton > Calotriton arnoldi. The sequence continues at coordinate 390,866 of CAWUFW010003563.1, forward strand.
ACTAAAAGGCCTACTAAAACCCCCCAGAAAAAACCTCCAGAAAACCCCCAGAAACTTGGGGAGGGAGGGCGGAAAAAAACAGCTCCACACTAGACCCTCCCAGCCGGCTGTCGTGTCACTTCCACCGAAATGGTGGCCAGTGACCTAAGATGGCCGGCTATGTACGGCCCCCAGCCCAAAACCAGCCCAACGAGCCCAAACCTAGCCCAGGGCAGCCCAACAAGCCCAACTGGGCTCTGGCTGCCCCCCGGCCCAAAATCCCCAGGAGGGGCAGGCCTCCCGGTGGTCGGCCGCCCCCCCCCCCAAAGCCCTATTGGGCCAAAGAGGGGTGCAGCACAGACTAGCTTGTTGGTGTGAAAAAGGCTGCTTTATTGAAAACAGGTGCACCTTACATCAACATTCCTTGGCCTGTGCCGTACAAAACTGAACCTCACTAAATATTATCCTCCTACCTTACCCCTCTCCCCCTCCCCTAAAGTTGTTCCCCCCTGCAAACATTTATAAACCCCCAAAACTTGCAACTTCTTAACCTTTCTTTACCTAGCTATCTATGTACACTTCCTATGCTCTTTCCCCTTCCTGCGTGCTCCCGGAGTGACCTTCCCAACCAATAAACTGTAACTGTAAACCTCTGTACCAACTATTACCCAGGAAAAACGCCACTCAGAAAATTCCTCCCCAAGGACTTTTCTGACCCCCCAACTAGGGCCCCTGTCGTTTCGGGTATCTACATATGCCTAGAACCCCGTCCAAAACCTCCTTAAGCTGCACTATGTACAATTCCATACCATAGCGGGACAAATGAACTCCATCCTCTCTAAAGAAATAGACTGCTGCATAACGCAGTTCTGGATGCTCCATCCTCCCAAAACCTTCCCTGTCGCAAAAAATCCGCATATCCCTGTTAATCTTCCTTCTTGCCTTATCTATTGCCGCTGGCCGCTCTGCCCCCCGCCAACATCTCCTGGGAATAAACTCCGACCATATCACATGACAACCCGACCACTGCCCTTGAATCTCTAAAAGGTCCCTCTTCATTTGTTTCAACAAAGCCAAACCTTTACACTGCACCAGATCGTTCTCTCCCAAATGAATGAACAACACGTCTGGGCAAATCCCACCTCTGATCGACCTGTTCAAAGCCAGAAACAACTCGTGCCACCTCATGCCCCCTTTTCCCTGCCAATGACACTGAAACAACCTAGGATCCAAATCTAAATTCACACTGTTCTGTTTCCCCCATTCGTAATGCTCCGCCCTTTTCACAAAAGAATGTCCTACGAGGAGGATGGACAATTCCGCCGAAGCAGGCCCCGCCACTGCACCTGAAAAGACACATATATGAGAAAAAAGGGGAGAAAATCATGCCTTTCCCTCCCCGGAGCCCCGCAGCCGGATGTATGTTTTAAAACAATCTGATTTCCATCGCCCCAAGCGCATAAGGTCTTCCCTCCCCCACCCCTTTTTTGCGCATCCGTTGCTGCACCTATGCGAAAGGAATGTGTCCCAAACTGTCCCGGGTTCTCACCTAGTCCTTGAAGGGCACGCCTCAATACCCAAAGTAGTTGAGGCACTGTCACCCTGCCCCCAACCTCCCCGGCGCCAAGGCCCCCCCTCGCGGCTAAGGTCCTCCCCCATGCCGCGGGGCACACCTCCTGTTCCCCTACAGGCCCCATGACCACCCACTTCCCTGCTCCCCGTTGGTCTATCTTCGAGCGCCCCAGTAGTACTGCCACTTCCTTCACCCGCAGGTCCACCTCCCCCCACTGTACCCCCCGCGCCCCCCTTGCACCCAGGAGCTCGGAAACCCGAAAGGCCCCGAAATACATCCACGACATTAACGTGGAAAACAAAACCGTTTCTTCATGGTTGCGGCATATATGCGGCAAAAGCCGCGTCAAGCCGACTAGGATACCTAAAGATATGGGCCTCCTCTGCTGCGATCTGTTGCCTCTTTCCCGTGCCCAGCCTTCCATCAGTCACATCCCCAATTCACCCGCTGACTGCGCGTAGCCCCGCCACAATTTTCCCATGAAGGCAATGGCTGACAGTTTGCCCGCTATCGTCACTTTGGACCATCCTTTGTCCATCATAGCCAGAATAAATTGTACCACCTGTTCTTCCCTGACCCAGAGCTGGTCCTGCCGCGTCGCGCCACTGTCCAGGAAATCCCGCCAAGCCAGCTCGTAAGCCCTCCAGGTTGATGTGGCCACTGACCCTCTTACCAACTGCATGACCCTTTCTCTCCTACTGACCACATCCCCTCTGGCACCGGCGTCCTGCATTCGTCCGCCTCCGTGGCTAGCCCATGGAACCTCTGCCACTGTGAACGAGACAAAGCGTCCGCAATGTCATTGTCCACACCCGGCACATGTCTGGCTTGAAACAAAATATCATGTTCCAAACATCTCAGCACAAACACCCTCAACAACTTGGGCACCTGAGTGTCCCTGGCTGACTGCCTGTTCACGACCTGCACTACAGACATATTGTCCACCTTGAAAATCACCTTCTTGTGCGCCAACTCCCGGGCCCAGACCGTCACGGCCACCACTAGTGGAAACAGTTCCAGAAAGGCAATGCTCCTCCCCCCGTTCTTCCAGTGCGATGGCCATTCCGCGGCGCACCACCTCCCTTGCCAGTAAAGTCCAAACCCTCCTGCCCCTGCTGCGTCCAAGGAGATGGTGACGTCCCATTCCCATTCTTCTGAGGCGGCCATTGGGATACCATTAAAATGCTCCAAAAACACCCACCACATGCGCAGATCCTCCTTTGTGCCCGCCGACAAGCGCATATGATGATGCGGTAGCGTCAAACCGGACAAGGACAGCCCTAGTCTTCTGCAGAAGGTTCGCCCCGCCCGCACCACCCGGCACGCGAAGTTTAAGTGCCCTAGGAGGACCTGTACTTCCCGTACTGTCACCTTCTTTTTTGCCAGCAGGCTGTCAATCAAGAGCAGCATATGCACCTTCTTATCTCCAGGCAGACGGGCTTCCATTGCCACTGAATCCAGCTCAATACCAAGAAATGACAACACCGTGCCTGGACCCTGTGTTTTCTCTGGCGCCAGGGGCACACCCAGGTAGCCCATGAGCTCTGTAAAACTAGCCAGCTGCTGCTGACAGTCCGCCGAACCGGGCAGTTCCACCAGGAAAAAGTCGTCCAGGTAGTGTGTCACCGTCTCTTTACCGGTGTGCCACGAAAAAACCCACTGCAAGAAGGTACTGAACCGCTCAAACAAGGCACAAGATATGGAACACCCCATTGGCAACGCTTTGTCCACGAAAATGGACCCTTCAAACTGTATGCCCAACAGCTGATAATCCTCTGGGTGTACCGGGAGCAGTCGAAATGCCGACTTGATGTCGCATTTTGCCATGCGGGCGCCCGTCCCTACTGTCGCTATCAACTGCCGCGCCACTTCCACTGATGAGTAGGACACTGACGAAAGCTCGGCCGCTATGAAATCATTAACCGACGCCCCCTCCGGCCATGACAGGTGCTGTATCAGCCGGTATTGTCCGGGTTCCTTCTTCGGCACCACTCCGATAGGGGAGATGATCAGGTCCTGAATCGGGGTCTCTTGAAAGGGCCCCGCCATACGCCCTTCCCGGACTTCTTTGCACAATTTTTCTCGAACCACTGCTCCGTGTGCGTTGGCGGATTTCAAATTTTCAGCCCACCTGGCGGCCCTCGGACCCTCGTACCCCAGCCGGAAACCCTCCTGAAAGCCCTGTTGCAGCATTCTAGCGTCCTCGGTCCATGGATAGGACACCAAAAATGTTTCCAGCCGCTCCTGTTTAATTGGAGTATGAGCCTTTGCCCAGATGCCCCTGTCCTCCCCTACCCCCCCTACCTCCTGTTTGTTGCACGTCCTGCGTGGACTGTGGCCCCAGTCCGCTGCTTCTCGTCCCCCAGCATTGCACCACTGGGTGTCGACCTGCGCACTTGGAGCATTTGCGTCTAAACCTGCAAAATTGCAGCGCGCATGTGCCCTTATTAAAGTCCCAGCACGCTCCCCCTGCGCCTCCGGAGTTGTTCCCCGCATACCCCACCCCCCGCGGGTGGGGCGGTTTGGAAAGGGGCGGGGCGCGAGCTGTAGCCCGCTCGCCGTGTATATGGATCTCCCGAACTTGGCCCCCCCCATGGTTTGCTGGTAGAGGTCTGAGTCTATTTCCCCCCACTTGGCCTCCGGATCCCAGGCCATCCGCGCCCGGAACTCTTCGTCATAATGGGACCATGCGTAACCCCCGTACGTGACCTGTGCTCGCCTGATCACATCCATGTATTTGAACAATGCGACGGCCCTGCCCGGGTACTTCTCACAGTACCCGCTGGCGAAAATCAAAAATGCCGCCGACCAATTCTCAATGTTCATGTGCACCCTCGGCCTCTTGGCCAGTTCTAGCTCCTCTTCCTTGGACCCTTCTTTCGTTGTAAGCTCTCTATGTAGGAGCTTTAGCATGTCCACGTAGTCGCCCTTCCATATTTTCTCTTTGGTGGCCAACGTAAGGTGAGCCCCCAGGGGTTTCGTAATCCCCATATATGGCAACTTTTTCGCTGGGATGTGGTGGCTCTCTTTCCCCCCCTCTTTGGGAGCCCCCCCTTCCTCTTTTTCTCCCTCTTCCGTCTCCCCTGCCGATCCCGTCGCGTGTCCTCCTGAAGAGGCGGGCGCCACACCCCCCTCGCTCTTGCCCCCCCCCCCCCCCTGGACTTGCCGACTCCGGCCCCACCCCCGTGTCTTTCACATATGTCCCTTTTCTCAAGCGCTCCTCCCCCCCCCCCCCCTCCGCGCATCGGTGCCAACCGAGACCCCCTAGCCTGCGGATCACGGCCTGCCGGCCCTTTGTGCAACCCTTTCGTTGCCTTACCTGGCGTCAAGGTCGGCGTCCGTACCGGATCCCGCCGCCTAACCAGTCGTGCAGAAGGGGCCGTCACTCTCTCCGCTTTGTTCCACCTGACCGAACCGCTCTGTAACAGACTAGGCATATCGTTAATTACAGCCCCCCCCTTCTTGCCTGTCCCCAGGCTCCACAATTTCCCCCTCTTCAATGCTTTCTTCATCGTAATCCAATAGTAATGGGCCGTCCACCTCGAACTCCGGCCCCTCCACCCCTGCGCGGTCCCTATCTGACCAGCTTGGCAATGGGCCGCCCTCCGCGGGCTCCAGCCTGCTCAAGCCCGCCCTCTCCCTGCAAGTGCTGAGCAATTCCCCCCAGTCAACACTCCCTCGCCGCTGCCCTGCGCGCTGTTTCATTGGATCCCGCTCCGTGCTATATGCCTCCTGCGTCTGTCCCCCTGCGGCCGCATTGACCCATCGGGGTTGAGCCACCGGGGACCGTTCGCCCCGCCTCCTGTACGCCGCTGCCGGCAGGTCCCTCGTGGGAGCGCGACCGCCAGCATGAGGCAGAGCCGGCCCATCCTCTCGGTGGGTTGGAGCCGCACGCAACTCTCCCAAGCACCTTGCCGTCCTTTCCTGCCAAAAAGAAGTGGAGTCCGACATGCCGGGGTTAGTCCTGCCCTCTGAACCTCCAATCCCCGATCCCTTCCCCCGGGAAGCCCCCATCCCCGTCCCGCACCCGACGCACTGGATGAATGGCCCCCCCGCCGCGATGGGGCAGACCCCACCTCCCCCGCCCGGGGCACCCCATACCCCCTCCCCCGGGAAAGCCCCCCCTTCCTCATCGCTCCATTCCAACGACTCAACCACCCGACGCCCTGCGCTGTCCACCCCAGCCCCCCTTCCGGCCCCCTCGCCTCCCCCTGACTCCAAAGGCCTCCCCCAACCCACTGATTCCGACCACCGGTGGCGCAGGCCCTCTGGCGCCCTATCCAGCCAGCCCCCTATCGTGAGGGACGGCATTGGCCCCCAACGCGGCCCCTCTCTTCCTGCCATCCCCGTCACCCCCCCCCCCCCCCGGCCCCACCCCGTCCTCCCCAACCTCGGACCTGTTGTTCGACTCCCGAACCCCCCGGGTCTCCCCCTTGCTACCTGCTATTCCCCCTGTCCCCCCACCCCTACCCCTGGGCCCATTTGCCCCACCGCCTGAATCCCCTGCCCCCCCAACCGGTCCCTCCCTCCGCCCCTGTCTTCCCGCAGACCCCCCTGCCTCCTCACTCTCCTCCCCACTTTCAATCAAAAGCGGGGAGGACCGCCCACTTCCCGTCGGCGAGGGGACATCCCCCCTGCTGCCCCGATCTTGGCGTGTGGCCGCTACCACCACGTGGACCCCCACGGCCCCCTTTTTGCCCTGTTCCCTGTTCGCCACCTTCTTGACCCTTGCGGCCCCCCCCCAGCCCCCTCCCGAAACTGGGTCGCGGAGCCGCGCCGCGCCCCCGGCCACGTGTGCGCTTCCCCGGCGCGGCCGCGTTAGCTGTGCGGCCGCGCCCCCCTGCCTCCAAGCTGAAACGTTTCCGAGCTCGCGGCGGCTCGCACGCCAGCACCGCCGCGACCCCGCTCGCAGCCCTCCTGGGGGGCCTTACCTTGATGTCGGGCCGCAGCATATCCGTGCGGCCCGCGTCCTCCAAGAGGCGGAGCGCCTCCAGCACCCGGGGATCCTGGCTATGGGCCGCCGCCATCGCAGTGCACCAATGCCCGCCGTAAGATACCTCCTAACCGAGTGCACTGTCAAACACCTACCCTGCCTCACCACAAACACCACAACCCCAAAAAACAGCTCCACACTAGACCCAGCCGGCTGTCGTGTCACTTCCACCGAAATGGTGGCCAGTGACCTAAGATGGCCGGCTATGTACGGCCCCCAGCCCAAAACCAGCCCAACGAGCACAAACCTAGCCCAGGGCAGCCCAACAAGCCCAACTGGGCTCTGGCTGCCCCCCGGCCCAAAATCCCCGGGAGGGGCAGGCCTCCCGGTGGTCGGCCGCCCCCCCCAAAGCCCTATTCAGCCCAGTTTCCACATTGCTGTAGTATGTTACCTACCATAAATCAATCTAGGACTCACATTACCCTATATGTAAAGCTCCACCCTGCCTCGGTATGGCACGTACCATAACCAAACTAGTATCCTCATAGTGTCACTGTAAGGTACCGATACCAGGAGAGGCAACCCCACTGTGCCATGTATCTGACTAGACATGATATTCTCGGTTCTCTGTGTGTGCCAGTTGCCACATCATTTCTCGCACATCTTTATACATTTTTTGAATAGCACCTCACACCACCTTAAAGGAAATACTTGACACTTCTGTCCATTAAAGACATCGAGGTGCAAAGACACACAGACACATCTCACACGGAGCACGAGCGCAAAATGGATGGAAAGAGAGTGACGCCAGAGAGGGCTGAGGATATGTAGGAAGGGGAATATCTTCATGTGTTGGTAATCAATGTCCCGACTTCGAAAATTGATTACAATTTGGAATACGGGCAGTTCATACAAATACGTTAATGCCCACCGCTCCATAAATCACCGTTTCTCACAAAAAGGAAACAACCGGCCCTTGTTTACTTCTTGCTTCTCGGATGAAAGCGCGTGCCCTGCTGGGAGCTGAACTTTAACCCCCCAGGCCACAGAGCAATGCGAGCGTTAATGGTAAATGCTACCGACAGAAGGAGCACCCTGAGATACTTGCGTTAATCCAATGCTAGCAAAAAAGATGGAGATTCATTTCGACCACATTTGCAAAATGTCCGCTTTATAGATCTAAAATGTAATCGAGAATTCAGAATTATATTCAAACTCTTCCTGTCTTTGGGATAGGAGAGCAGAGCCACTTTTTATATGTTTTCGGGCATTTAATTTGTATCGCAGTGGAGCACCCTAAAGAGATTATTTGTATTACAGCAGAGGTACACTAACAACAGATTTATAGATGTCTGTCTGTGTATCGAAGGGTTTGATGAAAGTAATAAGGTTGTGATGGAAAGAGGCGTGGGGAATGTAGATGGTATATTACTTGACAACACTTTAGCTTATTACATGTTCACTTACACAGTTGTATATTTGCACAAAATCACACTTTTCGGGCAGATGCTGGGATTATCACCATTTCTTGGGGCCTCACTCTTCACCATTTAGTCACTGGAACTCATTCACATCAAGGCAGACTTGTCACTGGTGAGCAATGGCGGGAAGCATTCGCCTGTCTACAGATTTGGTGAGTCAGGGAACAGTGGAGGGTGGTAATTTTTTTAGGTCGAGCATCAGCGCGCATGCTCTGCCTGCAAAACCTGCTGTATTCAGTGAATGTGACTTAGCTCCCGCCTGCTGCTGCCTGCTGCTGCCTGCTGCTTACCATTGGTGCAGTCCAGTGTCCCTCTTCTTTGCTGGCTCCTAACTGGTACACAAAGCCAGACGTCACTTCCCTTTTTCTGCAGAAGAGCACCGGCCAAGTACAGTCTGGTTACCCTTGCAGTGCTTTTCTGTTTGAAGAGAACTCTTTTTTTAGGTCTCGCCTACGCAGCGCGCATGCATTGGAAAAAGACCTTTAGAAATCGCTTCGCCTTTTCAGCCAAAAACGTGCACGCATTGCTTTGCTTTTAATGGCAACGCGTGCACGTTTAGCGATTCCCTTTGCGGGAGCGAGCTTTAGCAACATCTGTTTGTAATTAACTTCCAAACAGATGGTGCCCAAGGCTCGCTCCCGCAAGGAATCGCTGTGTGTTCTCTCGGCTGCACCCCCCACCCCTCCCACTTGTTAACCCGGAGTACTGTTTCACTTTCGCGGCCGCGGAGCCGTGCTTGTGTTTCAGCGCTTGTTTTGTATTCTCACAATTTTTAAATTATCATTTGTGCTATGCTATAACCTCTGTAAAGACAGTAATTATACAATAAATGTCATACGTCCATGCACAATCCTGTGACATTTCACATCAAAAGTGACCGGTATCTGAAAGCTGCAGAGCACACAGCTCACGCTAGGTACCTTGTTCGAGCACTGAGTGATTTGTACTTGCTGGCTGGCTCTGAGCTGCTAAAGGCGCTGTTCTCTGAGCGCTGAATGGCCGCGTCTGGATGCCGAATCGTTGCTCAATGGCTTTCTTGTGCCTTCACTTCTTCGGGCCAACGTGTGACCACTGCGTGGCTGCCGCCTGAGATTGACTGGCTTCAAAGCGCTCTGCGTACATTATGTAGTTTCACTGAAAAGCTGACCTCCTCCTGTGCTGAGAAAAACAGATGGGATGTTGTTTGAAAGGTGTCCACTGTGCTTACTGTGTGCGCCCTTGGGGAGGGGCGGCTAGTCATTAAAAGGCCGCGATATTTTACCGTTTGAAGAAGGTACTCTGCCTGCGGGTTGTACAGAGGTGGATGGGGGAGGGGAGCCACGACTCCGTCAGCGGAAAGTGCTGCTGCATTCTCTGTTTCACTGCTGCTGGGGAGTGGGCTTCGTAGCTGTCATGGAGAGGGCCCTAGCCCGTTTGTGCTGATGCTGCATCAGTGGCGTAGCTACTATTGCCGCCCGTGGGGGTTTGCCGTCCCGGCTGCATGTGAGGGGGGGGCTACGGTCCAGCCTCTGAGACGGCCGCAAGGGGGGGGCTGCCGCCCCCCCCCTGCTACGCCACTGTGCTGCATTCACCAACACCACAGTGTGCGCGCACACACGCTTTAGTATAATCATTGATACAACAAAGAGAAAGGATAGAAATGCTTGAGACAGCGCAACGTGTCATCAAAGACACAGACATACCCACCCAGTACACACAGGTACAGAACCAAATCACGTGCTCGCACAGCCACGCACGCACATACAAAGACACAATACCAAATGCACTCTAAAGAATCAGGTGCATGGTTGCGCACGACACATGCAGCTACGCAGACTCGTAAAGCCTCACATTTACAGACATATATTCACACCCCCTTTGTTTCTCATCCCACGTAGACACACACACACAACACTGATCGCCAAAGACACACATAAACGCAGGCCCAAGGCCGATTTGCACGTGGCCGGTCTCTGTCAAGAGTGGAGCGAAAAACGATGGATTGGAATGAGGCTTAAAGCATCCCTCCATTCACTTTGTTGTTTGTGAAACCAGCAGAAGGACACACAAATAAGTTTCACCACACGGTTGCCCACAGACAACCACAAACTCCCACAGATGCACACTGGCCTGTTTATAACACCCACTGGGATGTGTACCTAGAGAGGCCATGAGACACACAGATAGAAGCCCAGGCACACACGCATACACACTCGAGATGCAAAATGGTTCTGCAGAGACTAGGGCACCTCTCCTGAACTGGCACCGCTCTGCTGGGCTCTGTGTTTGCTGAGACATATTCACCCTGTTCACCTCTTGCTGTCCGACTCACTACACTCCAGGAATGCCAGCCACGAGCAATTAGAACAAACCCCAGACGGATTGAAACCCTAATCGGTAGATAGAGCGTGCCTGCATATCTCTGATCTGTTTGTGAGTGTGTGTGGCACCGCGGGCTCTGCTCAGCCGGAACAGACGGCTGGACGTGGTGCAGCGTGTACATTATTGCCCCTCCTGGACCTGTGTGCAGTGGGGTTGGCGGCAAACGTGTGGGAGGCCATGTGGGCTACTTGGCAATTAGCCAACTGTTTAGCCAGCCAAGGAGATTTGACTTTGTTTCCAGGACTGTTGTGTGATCTTGGGCCATCCAATTTATCTGTCGGTGCCTCGGTTCCCTCCTTACGCACCAAAATATGAGCGCTTAGAATTCCAGTAATAATTGCTACAAAGAACAAGCATTGGCATAGCCAATAGGTCTCGCTTTTGGGACCTTATAAGTATTTAGTTATGCAGCTTAATATCCTTGGTGCAACAACATAAACTGTTGCATGGCTAAACACTTATAAGGTCCCAAAGGCGAGACCTATTGGCTATGCCAATGCTTGTTTTAATTGTAGCTTTCTACCCGCGCATGCTTTTCCGCCTGTTGCTGCTTCTTTTATTTCTTTTTTTACAAGTACTTTTCACGAGCTCTGCTCATACTCACTGCCGTATGCTCCTCCCAGACTGCAATGCTAACCTCCCCCTTTTATTTTTACAACAGACACATGTTTTTTGTACACTGGGTTTTGTGGGGTTTTTTGTTTTTCATGGCTTAAAAAGGTCATGTTTAGGTTTATTTTTTTTGAGGTGGCGCTTCAATAATTATGTGGCTGGACTTCGTTCTGATTGAAATTTTGTGCATGCTTCAAAAGGCATTTCCTCTCCGATGGAGCGCGCACTCAGCAGTCCCCCGAGGGTACAATCGGGCACAGGCTTCAGTGCTTCCCGATCATTGCATACTTAGTAGTCCCCCCGGGGCACAAGCAGGCATTCACTTCTGTGTCTACTGCGGAGGTATAACTGGAAATAGAAAATGTCCTCTTTGGCTCAATCTGACACCTCAATTACAGACACCTTACATATCCATACTGCATCATCAGAGCATAAACGTTCCTCTTTCGGAAGTTCAGATAAATTGTTTATTTTAGAATAAAATATAATATAAAAACAAGGGTTAAAAAAATATATATTTTGTTTCTTAAAATATATCCCTAGAAATTTCATATACAAATTAGGTACAAAGTCACAGATCATAACAACAAAACCTGATAGGATTTGTAACGAACAAATATGAAAATACACAATAATTATACACATAAAACGGGAGAAAAAGAATTGACATACAAAGATGTTCATAACATTGTACATGAACACCCGCAACTGTTGGATTATCTGCCCAATTAAGGTACTTTCTATTGTTTCATAAATTTGCAGATACCATAGTAGTCAGGTGTCTATACATTAAAAGCATCGACGCGTTTCGGTGGATTCCAGTTGAATAAAGACCACCTTCTTCAGGATAATTGATGACTCCCGGGACCAAATTATAAAATCTAAAATACATATACATGGACAAAAAGAAAAATACAGACAACAAACATCAGACATAGCAATTTCTAAGGATTTACATTTCTTTAAAAACACCATTTATAACCTGATTATGCAGACATAAAAGCAACTAAATCAAGCTCCCACATTCCAACTCATACTTTCATAAAACTTAGGTCACATATACTCTACAAGAGTGTGTAATACCTTTCTAGGTTGTGTTCCTGGCACTGCCAGCCTTTAGAGCATTGTCAATCTACTCTAGGATGTCGAAGACGTCGGCCGAGAAGTCTCTGATCCAGTGTCCTGACACCAAAGTTAGTCTATAAAAGTTTATATCAAGCCATAAATAGAACGTCTACCATGTCCCCACCAAGCTACATGTTTAGAACAAAGAAGGCCATTACCTGAGTATTTAAGGTAAACTAAAAGTCCTTCAAGGGTTTATGGCCGAATAAATCTGGTCTCTTGTTTGGAAGTAGATAGATAGAGCTTCCTATATTACATAAAAATAGAGAAAGGCAAAAGGGCTCACTATTAGAACCTCGAAAGAATTGTCACGTTACTTAACGTCGAGGCATTTTATACATTTCTCCTCGTACTAACAATTCACTCTCACGCTGTATCAATAAATACAGCGCGTGCTCGTTATGGTAAATCACAGGGCGGATAGAATCAAACGACTACTCTGAGGCATGTAATGTGTGTTTATCCTCACACTACCAATCGCCCTCAGCTGTCTCTCACGTTACATTTTTTAATAGAAAAACGCACCCCCCCTCTGCTGAAAACGGGGCGAGTCCAACCAATTCAAGCGATAAAACAATTTTAAAGCTAAAAATAAAACTGGAACACGCCCCACATGATTTTGGGACGGAACCATACCCCTGCGTTACGATGAGACAAATATTTACATAGTCTGGCTCTGGGGTTAAAACCAAACCGTAACAAAGCTTAATAGCTACAGGTACCCTCAGCTTTGGCTTGCAAATACCAAACATAGTCTGTCCCCATAGGACTCTGACCTTCGTCCTTCAGTACGTGAGCCGCGACCGCAAATCCATATCGGGGGTAAGCCTAACCCGGCCGATTTAAGTGTAGACACGTACGCCTCACATGACCCGCGTGCACCCAATCATACGCCTCCTCCTTCACTCCGGAGACCTACCAATGGTAGATTAAATCACATGGGCTCAGATCTTCAACAAAACCACATCCGCCATATTGAACGGGATACATTTGCTAATAGAGGGTATAGCTAGAACCTATGTATTATGTATAAAATACACACCAATTACTAATCCTCAATTGTGAAATTTAAAAAAAAACGAACAGGCTATTATTATTGTCTATATCTGATCTCTCCGAGAAAAGCCATATTTCTACGAAGACACTTATTATTCGAGATCTCACAGCGAGTTTATTCCCCACTCAGGAGAATATAAATGAAACATATTAACCACAATGGAGAGGATTTGAACATGTATATTGTGACATTTATAAACGTCTATCGTGGGTGTAAAAAGCAGGAGGACAATCCCATTAAGAACCCTCCCCACACCCTGGCTAGCAATTCTTACTCTCAACCTAGATTCTCGGCCGAGATCCTAGGTCATTGCTAGTTAGTAAACAATCAGATGGAGATTAAGCTGACACGGTGTCAAACCTAGTGTCCAACATAATATTGCAGTCCCTCCAATAATGCGTGCGTAGGATCTTCGTGAATTTTGTTTTAATTTTGTAATCCCTCCAATAATGCATGCGAAAAATCTAAAATAACTCCATATTACAGGAGATCCGGTATAAAGAGATCTGGCAGTAATTAATACAAACAGATATTCTTAGCCAAGATCCTTAGTTTTACCGGTTAAAAAAGAAGTAAATAGTACAAAAGAGAAAAGAAATTGCACTAACACAATGTCCAGCAAGAGACTAAAGTCCCTCCCATACGGCCTGCGAGAGATCTCAACATTGTATTTAAGTACCTCCCATAGAGCATACAGTGAATATTGAGGGGGGCACTTCATATAAAACGATATGACATCAAGAGTTATTATCTCACCAATCTGCCCCACTCTTCTCTCGAGTTAAGTCCTTTGCGGACCGTCTTCAATTTTGAAATGAACCATTGTTCCGTCTTTCCTCTTTTTCACCATGTCTCCCCCTCGTCTTCCAATCCAAATCTTTTCCAGTATGAACCAACGTATATCACATGTGTTGTGTCCAGCTTCTTCAAAGTGGGATACTAACGGAGCATTACGTTTTTTTACTCTGATAGCTGACATATGTTCCTGTAGTCTGGTACGTACTTCTCTTCCCATTTACCCTACGTACCCCAGACCACAGGGACACCGTATTAGATATACTACATTTTGGCTGCGGCAATTATTCAGAGTTTTAGAAGTGATAACAATCCCATTGTGGTTGATCTCTTTTGTAGATATACATAGCTCACAAACGTTGCAGTTACCGCAGCGTGTGTTTCCAGTTGCTGGGGTGTTAAAAATTGTGCTTTGAACGCCACAAGGTTTTTCCCTGTATGTGTGGACTAATTCAGTTCTAAGATTTATATTCCTCTTAAAGGCAAACAATGTCTTCTCCAGGTTTGCAGTCTCTTCTTCATTTAGGATATGCCAATTTCGATTTATAACGTTTTTAATTCGGTTACTAATCTTAGAAAAATGGCTCACAAACACCAATCTGTTATCTCCTTTCTTTTCCTTTCTGTTGCCATGAATCATGGCCTCCCTGTTGTAGAATCTTGCCCTTTTAAAAGAATGCCAAATCAACTTTTTGGGATAACCTCTCTCCTTAAATTTTGTTTTTAATATTTCAGAGTGTTTATAAAAATCCTCAATGTTGGAACAGTTTTTTCGAAGACGAAGAAACTGGCTAAACAGGATGTTATCCTTTTGAGATTTAGGATGAAAACTTGAATAATGGAGCAATGTTTTCTTATCTGTTGATTTAGTGTAAATCTCCACCATGAGACCTCCATTATCTTCTTTTATTGTGATGTCTAAAAAATCAACCCTAGATCTACTACACTGTGACGTAAACTTGAGGTTAGAATCTCCCAAATTCAACCAGGCAAGGAATTCAGTAAGATGTTCCATACTTCCTTCCCAAATACAGAAAACATTGTCTATGTAGCAGTACCAGCCCGCTACATTCTCGAAAAAAAGAGCCAACTCGTTGTATATGTGCCTCTTCTCAAATTCTCCTACGTAGAGGCAGGCCAGACTCGGCGCACAAGTCGCCCCCATGCTGGTCCCCTTCTTCTGTATATATAGTTGGTCCTTGAAAAGGAAGATATTATTCTTGAGTATTATTGAGGTACAGTCCGCTATAAACTCCTTGTTTGCTCCATCTAAATCTAAATTGGTCAGAAGGTCTCTTATCATTTTTATTGTGTCGTCTTGAGGGATATTCGTATAGAGAGACTCAATGCCAGGGTGACCAGACACTGAGTCTCTCGATTGAAAGGTAGTCCCTCTAGCAGTGAAATGATATGTGAAGAATCCTTCACATACGACTTAAGGTCACTTACCAATGGACGCAGAAAAAAATCAATATACTTGCTAAGAGGCTCTAAGAGCGAATCAATACTACTGACGATAGGTCTCATAGGTGGATCAGTACAATTTTTGTGAATTTTTGGGAGACCATATATCGCAGGGATTCTTGGTTGGGTGTTGTTTAGAAATCTAAATTCTTCCTCACATATGAAATCATTATCTTTGGCATCCATAAGCAGTTGTCGACATTCATTAGAAAGCTTTATCAGTCTACTTTTCTGGACTGGTTCATAATGTTCTTTCACCTCCAAGAGGCATAACATCCTCCTGTCATAATCCAAAGAATCAAAAAGGAATACCCCTCCATCCTTATCTGCGGGCTTAATGGTGAGATTGAAATCATTCTTGAGGGATAAAATTGCCTCTCTTTCCATTTTACATGTATTCTGAGGATAAGATTGATGTTGTCCTGACAAAATCCTTTGAACCCCTATTTCTACAGTTTTTTCAAAGACCTCAATATTCTTTTCTAACTGAGTCAGGGAGGGGGTGAACGTGGACTTGGGTTTTAGTGCAGAAACATTACTGGATTCTCTCGAGGGACAACCCTCCCAAAAACTTTTTAGACTTACTTTTCTAAAAAAAAAAGAACGTAAATCCTTCTCTAATTCAAATTTATTAACCTGTGCTAGAGGAGCAAAGCTAAAACCCTTCTCCAAATCCCTAATCTCATGTGGACTAAGTTCTCTACTGGATACATTTATTATTGGTGCTCTGCTTGTCTCCAGTATCTCTGGTTCCGTGTGTGGATGTACTTCTGTGGAGGAGGACCCCGGTTTTGTTGTCCCCTCCCCGCATTCCCATTGTAACGTTGTCCTCTCTTGGGTTTTTGGACTAAAAAAAACCCATATTCCTTGGCGTTTCCCCTATTGTGACTTTCATCTCTTACTCCTTCCTCCTCGCTACTAGACCCTGAGGTATCCGAGAAAGTAACCCCTTTCTTACCTCCTCTGCTGTACACTGGTCTATTGTTGGGTCTTTCCCACCCATTATCATTACTTTGCTGGTAGTAATTCTCCTTTAAAAAAGGATATTTTGTCTCGTAGTTAAACCTACCCATATACTTTTTTAGTTTATTAGATTTTTTATTTATCAAATAATCCCGATACCCATCAACATCTCTATTAATATCTTCAAGCTTTTTCTTCGCTTCATCTAAGGCAGTACTTTCCCTCAACTCAGCTTCTAACTTATCGATGGCCTCTTTTTCAATAATAATTAATTCCTGGGCGGTCTCGATAATAAGAAGCATCCAGTCGCGGCTACAGCGGTTGGAGATCTGAGTCCATGTTTCCAAGAACTTACGATTCTCAACAAACAACCCAGGTTCATTTCGTACCTGTAACCCAATAGGAATGGTACCGGACTTAACATATTCAATCAGGAAATCAGCGTGAGCTTCGGTACGAATACGTTTCTTCTTTAGGTTAACTAACTTTCCCCAATTCTCACTTTTTCCTGTGATGACCATGATCTTGTTACCATTCTTTGCATTAATTATTCTATTGAATTGGTCATCGCTAAACCAAAATGTCTTCAATTGATCCATGGGTACCCAAGATAAATAAGTTATTTGTTCCTCAGAGGGAAGCTCTCCAACCTAGACAGGTTGTGCTTATGTATCTCAAAAAGAGAGAGGGGCTCCCTAGGACCAAAGAAGTAGAGCACCCAATAGACAAACGTCAAAGAAAGTGTCCTCTTTGGCTCAATCTGACACCTCAATTACAGACACCTCAATCACAGACACCTTACATATCCATACTGCATCATCAGAGCATAAACGTTTCACTTTCGGAAGTTCAGATAAATTGTTTATTTCAGAATAAAATATAATAGAAAAACAAGGGGTTAAAAATAAATGTTTCTTTAAAAAAAATATCCCTAGAAATTTCATATACAAATTAGGTACAAAGTCACAATTCATAACAACAAAACCTGGTAGGTTTTGTAACGAACAAATATGAAAATACACAATAATTATACACATAAAAAGGGAGAAAAAGAATTGACATACAAAGATGTTCTTAACATTGTACATGAACACCCGCAACTGTTGGATTATCTGCCCAATTAAGGTACTTTCTATTGTTTCATAAACTTGCAGATACCCTAGTAGTCACAGGTGTCTATACATTAAAAGCATTGACGCGTTTCGGTGGATTCCAGTTGAATAAAGACCACCTTCTTGAGGATAATTGATGACTCCCGGAACCAAATTATAAAATCTAAAATACATATACATAGACAAAAAGAAAAATACAGACAACAAACATCAGACATAGCAATTTCTAAGGATTTACATTTCTTTAAAAACACCATTTATAACCTGATGATACAGACATAAAAGCAACTAAATCAAGCTCCCACATTCCAACTCATACTTTCATAAAACTTAGGTCACATATACTCTACAAGAGTGTGTAATACCTTTCTAGGTTGTGTTCCTGGCACTGCCAGCCTTTAGAGCATTGTCAGTCTACTCTAGGATGTCGAAGACGTCGGCCGAGAAGTCTCTGATCCAGTGTCCTGACACCAAAATTACAGTCTATAAAAGAGTATATCAAGCCATAAATAGAACGTCTACCATGTCCCCACCAAGCTACGTGTTTAGAACAAAGAAGGCCATTACCTGAGTATTTAAGGTAAACTAAAAGTCCTTCAAGGGTTTATGGCCGAATAAATCTGGTCCAAAATCCCCACAGATAGATTAGATTCTATGGAGAAGAAAGGTTCATTTGTTATTTAAACCCTATTCTGGACTTTATAATATCTATAGCCCACTCTCAGTCAGGAATACAGGAAAGCATTACCTGTCTCAATCAGGAGACGATATCCAATATCAAATGATAACAAAAATATAAATGGGCATCAGTATCTGTGGATGAGAAAAAACAGACAGTTAAAACCCCGAAATCTGTTAGGTGTTCAAGGGCAGGCTGATACCACATGCCTACTTTGTAAATTCAGATACATACCGATTCCTTAAATAAACATAGAATGTAGACTGATATACATCTACTATTCCAAATGCAGTCCACACATATCAAACACCAGACCTCTTCTCTTTCTTGGAAGTAGATAGATAGAGCTTCCTATATTACATAAAAATAGAGAAAGGCAAAAGGGCTCACTATTAGAACCTCGAAAGAATTGTCACGTTACTTAACGTTGAGGCATTTTATACATTTCTCCTCGCACTAACTAACAATTCACTCTCACGCTGTATCAATAAATACAGCGCGTGCTCGTTATGGTAAATCACAGGGCGGATAGAATCGAACGACTACTCTGAGGCATGTAATGTGTGTTTATCCTCACACTACCAATCGCCCTCAGCTGCCTCTCACGTTACATTTTTGAATAGAAAAACGCACCCCCCTCTGCTGAAAACGGGGCGAGTCCAACTAATTCAAGCGATAAAACAATTTTAAAGCTAAAAATAAAACTGGAACATGCCCCACATGATTTCGGGACGGAACCATACCCCCGCGTTTCGATGAGACAAATATTTACATAGTCTGGCTCTGGGGTTAAAACCAAACCGTAACAAAGCTTAATAGCTACAGGTACCCCCAGCTTTGGCTTGCAAATACCAAACATAGTCTGTCCCCATAGGACTCTTACCTTCGTCCTTCAGTACGTGAGCCGCGACCGCAAATCCCTATCAGGGGTAAGCCTAAGCGCAAGTGTAGACGCGTACGCCTCACATGACCCACGCGCACCCAATCATACGCCTCCTCCTCACTCCGGAGACCTACCAATGGTAGATTAAATCACATGGGCTCAGATCTTAAACTAAACCATATCCGCCATATTGAACAGGATACGTTTGCTAATAGAGGGTATAGCTAGAACCTATGTATTATGTATAAAATACACACCAATTACTAATCCTCAATTGTGGAATTTAAAAAAAAATGAACAGGCTATTATTATTGTCTATCTGTTCTCCCCGAGAAAAGCCATATTTCTACGAAGACACTTATTATTCGAGATCTCACAGCGAGTTTATTCCCCACTCAGGAGAATATAAATGAAACTGATTAACCACAATGGAGAGGATTTGAACATGTATATTGTGACATTTATAAACGTCTATCGTGGGTGTAAAAAGCAGGAGGACAATCCCATTAAGAACCCTCCATACACCCTGGCTAGCAATTCTTACTCTCAACCTAGATTCTCGGCCGAGATCCTAGGTCATTGCTAGTTAGTAAACAATCAGATGGAGATTAAGCTGACACCATGTCAAACCTAGTGTCCAAATAATATTGCAGTCCGTCCAATAATGCGTGCGTAGGATCTTCGCGAATATTTTTTTAATTTTGTAATCCCTCCAATAATACATGCGAAAAATCTAAAATAACTCCATATTACAGGAGATCCGGTATAAAGAGATCTAACAGTAATTAATACAAACAGATATTCTTAGCCAAGATCCTTAGTTTTACCGGTTAAAAAAGAAGTAAATAGTACAAAAGAGAAAAGAAATTGCACTAACATAGTGTCCAGCAAGAGACTAAAGTCCCTCCCATAAAACATGCGAGAGATTGCGCTAACACAGTGTCCAGCAAGAGACTAAAGTCCCTCCCATACGGCCTGCAAGAGATCGCAACATTGTATTTAAGTCCCTCCCATAGAGCATACAGTGAATATTGAGGGGGGCACTTCATATAAAATGATATGACATAAAGAGTTATTATCTCACCAATCTGTCCCACTCTTCTCTCGAGTTAAGTCCTTTGCGGACCGTGTTCAATTTTGAAATGAACCATTGTTCCGTCTTTCCTCTTTTTCACCATGTCTCCCCCTCGTCTTCCAATCCAAATCTTTTCCAGTATGAACCAAAGTATATCACATGCGTTGTGTCCAGCTTCTTCAAAGTGGGATACTAACGGAGCATTACGTTTTTTTACTCTGATAGCTGACATATGTTCCTGTAGTCTGGTACGTACTTCTCTTCCCGTTTCCCCTACGTACCCCAGACCACAGGGACACCGTATTAGATATACTACATTTTGGCTGCGGCAATTATTCAGAGTTTTAGAAGTGATAACAATCCCATTGTGGTTGATCTCTTTTGTAGATATACATAGCTCACAAACGTTGCAGTTACAGCAGCGTGCGTTTCCAGTTGCTGGGGTATTAAAAATTGTGCTTTGAACGCCACAAGGTTTTTCCCTGTATGTGTGGACTAATTCAGTTCTAAGATTTTTATTCCTCTTAAAGGCAAACAATGTCTTCTCCAGGTTTGCAGTCTCTTCTTCATTTAGGATATGCCAATTTCGATTTATAACGTTTTTAATTCGGTTACTAATCTTTGAAAAATGGCTCACAAACACCAATCTGTTATCTCCTTTCTTTTCCTTTCTGTTGCCATAAATCATGGCCTCCCTGTTGTAGAATCTTGCCCTTTTAAAAGAATGCGAAATCAACTTTTTGGGATAACCTCTCTCCTTAAATTTTGTTTTTAATATTTCAGAGTGTTTATAAAAATCCTCAATGTTGGAACAGTTTTTTCAAAGACGAAGAAACTGGCTAAACAGGATGTTATCCTTTTGAGATTTAGGATGAAAACTTGAATAATGGAGCAATGTGTTCTTATCTGTTGATTTAGTGTAAATCTCCACCATGAGACCTCCATTATCTTCTTTTATTGTGATGTCTAAAAAATCAACCCTAGATCTACTACACTGTGACGTAAACTCGAGTTCGAATCTCCCAAATTCAACCAGGCAAGGAATTCAGTAAGATGTTCCATACTTCCTTCCCAAATACAGAAAACATTGTCTATGTAGCGGTACCAGCCCGCTACATTCTCGAAAAAAAGGAGCCAACTCGTTGTATATGTGCCTCTTCTCAAATTCTCCTACGTAGAGGCAGGCCAGACTCGGCGCACAAGTCGCCCCCATGCTGGTCCCCTTCTTCTGTATATATAGTTGGTCCTTGAAAAGGAAGATATTATTCTTGAGTATTATTGAGGTACAGTCAGCTATAAACTCCTTGTTTGCTCCATCTAAATCTAAATTGGTCAGAAGGTCTCTTATCATTTTTATTGTGTCGTCCTGAGGGATATTCGTATAGAGAGACTCAATGCCAGGGTGACCAGACACTGAGTCTCTCGATTGAAAGGTAGTCCCTCTAGCAGTGAAATGATATGTGAAGAATCCTTCACATACGACTTAAGGTCACTTACCAATGGACGCAGAAAAAAATCAATATACTTGCTAAGAGGCTCTAAGAGCGAATCAATACTACTGATGATAGGTCTCATAGGTGGATCAGTACAATTTTTGTGAATTTTTGGGAGACCATATATCGCAGGGATTCTTGGTTGGGTGTTGTTTAGAAATCTAAATTCTTCCTCACATATGAAATCATTATCTTTGGCATCCATAAGCAGTTGTCGACATTCATTAGAAAGCTTTATCAGTCTACTTTTCTGGACTGGTTCATAATGTTCTTTCACCTCCAAGAGGCATAACATCCTCCTGTCATAATCCAAAGAATCAAAAGGAATACCCCTCCACCCTTATCTGCGGGCTTAATGGTGAGATTGAAATCATTCTTGAGGGATAAAATTGCCTCTCTTTCCATTTTACATGTATTCTGAGGATAAGATTGATGTTGTCCTGACAAAATCCTTTGAACCCCTATTTCTACAGTTTTTTCAAAGACCTCAATATTCTTTTCTAACTGAGTCAGGGAGGGGGTGAACGTGGACTTGGGTTTTAGTGCAGAAACATTACTGGATTCTCTCGAGGGACAACCCTCCCAAAAACTTTTTAGACGTACTTTTCTAAAAAAGAACGTAAATCCTTCTCTAATTCAAATTTATTAACCTGTGCTAGAGGAGCAAAGCTAAAACCCTTCTCCAAATCCCTAATCTCATGTGGACTAAGTTCTCTACTGGATACATTTATTATTGGTGCTCTGCTTGTCTCCAGTATCTCTGGTTCCGTGTGCGGATGTACTTCTGTGGAGGAGGACCCCGGTTTTGTTGTCCCCTCCCGCATTCCCATTGTAACGTTGTCCTCTCTTGGGTTTTTGGACTAAAAAAACCCATATTCCTTGGCGTTTCCCTATTGTGACTTTCATCTCTTACTCCTTCCTCCTCGCTACTAGACCCTGAGGTATCCGAGAAAGTAACCCCTTTCTTACCTCCTCTGCTGTACACTGGTCTATTGTTGGGTCTTTCCCACCCGTTATCATTACTTTGCTGGTAGTAATTCTCCTTTAAAAAGGATATGTTGTCTCGTAGTTAAACCTACCCATATCCTTTTTAGTTTATTAGATTTTTTATTTATCAAATAATCCCGATACCCATCAACATCTCTATTAATATCTTCAAGCTTTTTCTTCGCTTCATCTAAGGCAGTACTTTCCCTCAACTCAGCTTCTAACTTATCGATGGCCTCTTTTTCAATAATAATTTATTCCTGGGCGGTCTCGATAATTAGAAGCATCCAGTCGCGGCTACAGCGGTTGGAGATCTGAGTCCATGTTTCCAAGAACTTACGATTCTCAACAAACAACCCAGGTTCATTTCGTACCTGTAACCCAATAGGAATGGTACCGGACTTAACATATTCAATCAGGAAATCAGCGTGAGCTTCGGTACGAATACGTTTCTTCTTTAGGTTAACTAACTTTCCCCAATTCTCACTTTTTCCTGTGATGACCATGATCTTGTTACCATTCTTTGCATTAATTATTCTATTGAATTGGTCATCGCTAAACCCAAATGTCTTAAATTGATCCATGAGTACCCAAGATAAATAAGTTATTTGTTCCTCAGAGGGAAGCTCTGCAACCTAGACAGGTTGTGCTTATGTATCTCAAAAAGAGAGGGGCTCCCTAGGACCAAAGAAGTAGAGCACCCAATAGACAAACGTCAAAGAAAGTGTCCTCTTTGGCTCAATCTGACACCTCAATTACAGACACCTCAATCACAGACACCTTACATATCCATACTGCATCATCAGAGCATAAACGTTTCACTTTCGGAAGTTCAGATAAATTGTTTATTTCAGAATAAAATATAATAGAAAAACAAGGGTTTAAAAATAAATGTTTCTTAAAAAAATATCCCTAGAAATTTCATATACAAATTAGGTACAAAGTCACAATTCATAACAACAAAACCTGGTAGGATTTGTAACGAACAAATATGAAAATACACAATAATTATACACATAAAAAGGGAGAAAAAGAATTGACATACAAAGATGTTCTTAACATTGTACATGAACACCCGCAACTGTTGGATTATCTGCCCAATTAAGGTACTTTCTATTGTTTCATAAACTTGCAGATACCCTAGTAGTCACAGGTGTCTATACATTAAAAGCATCGACGCGTTTCGGTGGATTCCAGTTGAATAAAGACCACCTTCTTCAGGATAATTGATGACTCCCGGAACCAAATTATAAAATCTAAAATACATATACATAGACAAAAAGAAAAATACAGACAACAAACATCAGACATAGCAATTTCTAAGGATTTACATTTCTTTAAAAACACCATTTATAACCTGATGATACAGACATAAAACCAACTAAATCAAGCTCCCACATTCCAACTCATACTTTCATAAAACTTAGGTCACATATACTCTACAAGAGTGTGTAATACCTTTCTAGGTTGTGTTCCTGGCACTGCCAGCCTTTAGAGCATTGTCAGTCTACTCTAGGATGTCGAAGACGTCGGCCAAGAAGTCTCTGATCCAGTGTCCTGACACCAAAATTACAGTCTATAAAAGAGTATATCAAGCCATAAATAGAACGTCTACCATGTCCCCACCAAGCTACGTGTTTAGAACAAAGAAGGCCATTACCTGAGTATTTAAGGTAAACTAAAAGTCCTTCAAGGGTTTATGGCCGAATAAATCTGGTCCAAAATCCTCACAGATAGATTAGATTCTATGGAGAAGAAAGGTTCATTTGTTATTTAAACCCTATTCTGGACTTTATAATATCTATAGCCCACTCTCAGTCAGGAATACAGGAAAGCATTACCTGTCTCAATCAGGAGACGATACCCAATATCAAATGCTAACAAAAATATAAATGGGCATCAGTATCTGTGGATAAGAAAAAACAGACAGTTAAAACCCCGAAATCTGTTAGGTGTTCAAGGGCAGGCTGATACCACATGCCTACTTTGTAAATTCAGATACATACCGATTCCTTAAATAAACATAGAATGTAGCTGATATACATCTACTATTCCAAATGGAGTCCACACGTATCAAACACCAGACCTCTTCTCTTTCTTGGAAGTAGATAGAGCTTCCTATATTACATAAAAATAGAGAAAGGCAAAAGGGCTCACTATTAGAACCTCGAAAGAATTGTCACGTTACTTAACGTCGAGGCATTGTATACATTTCTCCTCGCACTAACTAACAATTCACTCTCACGCTGTATCAATAAATACAGCGCGTGCTCGTTATGGTAAATCACAGGGCGGATAGAATCAAACGACTACTCTGAGGCATGTAATGTGTGTTTATCCTCACACTACCAATCGCCCTCCGCTGTCTCTCACGTTCCATTTTTTAATAGAAAAACGCACCACCCTCTGCTGAAAACGGGGCGAGTCCAACCAATGCAAGCGATAAAACAATTTTAAAGCTAAAAATAAAACTGGAACACGCCCCACATGATTTCGGGACGGAACCATACCCCCGCGTTACGATGAGACAAATATTTACATAGTCTGGCTCTGGGGTTAAAACTAAACCGTAACAAAGCTTAATAGCTACAGGTACCCCCAGCTTTGGCTTGCAAATACCAAACATAGTCTGTCTCCATAGGACTCTTACCTTCGTCCTTCAGTACGTGAGCTGCAACCGCAAATCCGTATCAGGGGTAAGCCTAACCCGGCGAATTAAGTGTAGACGGGTACGCCTCACATGACCCGCACGCACCCAATCATACGCCTCCTCCTTCACTCCGGAGACCTACCAATGGTACATTAAATCACATGGGGTCAGATCTTCAACGAAACCACATCCGCCATATTGAACGGGATACGTTTGCTAATAGAGGGTATAGCTAAAACCTATGTATTATGTATAAAATACACACAAATTACTAATCCTCAACTGTGGAATTTAAAAAAAACGAACAGGCTATTATTATTGTCTATGTCTGTTCTCTCCGAGAAAAGCCATATTTCTACGAAGACACTTATTATTCGAGATCTCACAGCGAGCTTATTCCCCACTCAGGAGAATATAAATGAAACTGATTAACCACAATGGAGAGGATTTGAACATATATATTGTGACATTTATAAACCTCTATCGTGGGTGTAAAAAGCAGGAGGACAATCCCATTAAGAACCCTCCTTAAATACTCAGGTAATGGCCTTCTTTGTTCTAAACATGTAGCTTGGTGGGGACATGGTAGATGTTGTTTTTATGGCTTGATATACTCTTTTATAGACTGTACCTTTGGTGTCAGGACACTGGATCAGAGACTTCTCTGCCGACGTCTTCGACATCCTAGAGTAGATTGACAATGCTCTAAAGGCTGGCAGTGCCAGGAACACAACCTAGAAAGGTATTACACACTCTTGTAGAGTATATGTGACCTAAGTTTTATGAAAGTATGAGTTGGAATGTGGGAGCTTCATTTAGTTGGTTTTATGTCTGCATTATCAGGTTATTTAAATGGTGTTTTTAAAGAAATATAAATCCTTAGAAATTGCTATGTCTGATGTTTGTTGTCTGTATTTTTCTTTTTGTCTATGTATATGTATTTTAGATTTTATAATTTGGTTCCGGGAGTCATCAATTATCCTGAAGAAGGTGGTCTTTATTCAACTGGAATCCACCGAAACGCGTCAATGCTTTTAATGTATAGACACCTGACTACTAGGGTATCTGCAAGTTTATGAAACAATAGAAAGTACCTTAATTGGGCAGATAATCCAACAGTTGCGGGTGTTCATGTACAATGTTAAGAACATCTTTGTATGTCAATTCTTTTTCTCCCGTTTTATGTGTATAATTATTGTGTATTTTCATATTTGTTCGTTACATATCCTATCAGGTTTTGTTGTTATGAATTGTGACTTTGTACCTAATTTGTATATGAAATTTCTAGGGATATTTTTTTAAGAAACAAAATTTTTTTTTTGACCCTTGTTTTTATATTATATTTTATTCTGAAATAAACAATTTATCTGAACTTCCGAAAGTGGAACGTTTATGCTCTGATGATGCAGTATGGATATGTAAGGTGTCTGTGATTGAGGTGTCTGTAATTGAGGTGTCAGATTGAGCCAAAGAGGACATTTTCTTTGACGTTTGTCTATTGGGTGCTCTACCTCTTTGGTCCTAGGGAGCCCCTCTCTCTTTTTGAGATAACTGGAAATAGACCGGGGCAGTGGCGATCGGAAAGTAAGTTCTTTCTATAAGTTTAATGTAGTACTTTGTGTTTGGTTTTAACGAAAATGCAGTAGAGCTGAGCTGGGTAGTTACCACATTTGTTTCCCAGTGCTATCATACAGCTTTATTAATGCTATCACCTCGTGGGCAGTGGAAGAGAGAGGTTGGTGTGCCCTGAGGCCAGGTGCTGAGTCTCCGCGTGCAGCTGTTCCGCTGTATCTCGGGTGTCTCTTTTTCTTCAGACCACTTCCTGAATACAGTGGCACAGCAACCTCCCTCGCATTGGGAACTATCAAAATGCTGCTGCCGCATGCCCTGTCCTATTGTGAAATAGCACTTTTTTGTCTTGTTTAGGCACTGCTTTCAGTTAGCTCTCAGTCGGTCCTGTTTTTCGACCAACAGTACTAGCCATGTCAGAATTTCTAGGCTTTTAATACGACGCGTGAAACTACAGGTCCCACAATGCATGGTGCTGGTTGCTAAAAAAACAAGCATTTGCAATGCAATAGGTCTCGCATTTACGCGAGTTGAAGCTATTGCCATTGTAAATGACAATGCCTTTTATTTGTTTTAAAAAACAAAACATAAATAAAAGGCATTGTCATTTACAATGGCAATAGCTCAAACTCGCGAAAATGCAAGACTTATTGCTTTGCAAATGCTGTTTTTTCTTTCAGGTTGCCTTTGTGCACTTACATTATTTTTAGGTCACCGCGTTCATGTGACCCGTGCCTCCCAACAACACGCAGACATCTCCGGTCCACAGGGCCGTTTCTACCATTAGGCAACATTAGGCGGCCGACTAGGGCAGGTAAAGGGCTAGGGAGGCAAAAAAAAAATATTATTTGAAGGCAGCAGCACCTGTATGTGAGTGCAAGCGCACCTGCTTGTACATGCTGCGCAGTGCACCCTAGCATACTGGTGTGTGGAGCGGGCGCCGGCTGTACCAGTGTATGTGGGTCCCCAGGGCCGTCAATCTTGTAGCGCGGGAAAGCGCTACCAATGACAGCCCTGGGCATCATTTTTGGCCAGTCCCCGAGCGGTACTTTTTATGCAGCAGCCAGTGACGGTGACTCGAAGACGCGCACGTCGCACCACCCTCTCTCTCGGCGCGCGGGGGACGTACTATGTGTGTCGGCTGCTCTGGTGCCTTGGTGAATTGATTACTGCTGCCAGTGCCACACAGTCCTGTCCCGTCATTTACTCCGAGTCCTCCCGCTTTGAGACCCCAGACCGACCGGAGTCTCACTCTCTGGACGGACCTACGGAATGGAGTAATACTAGTCACGCACGCTCACACAGTGTCTCTCGGACTCGGAGACCGGCCTGCGTGCACTGGGCCTGGCATGTGTGCTGCTGTGGCCCCGCGGGCGCGGCCCGGCCCCAGCCTTCCCTTGATTCTTGAATAGGTTGAGAATCTGATCGAGAGAGACCCACCACTGCTGGTGAGAAGCACGCCCCCTGCCCTAATTTAAGTAAGTGAAATTACATTTTTACTTCTCTCTCCATCCAGGCTATACAGCAGCAGTAGGAACTGGTCTGGGTTGAAATGTATGCCACAGAGGGTGTGTGCACTGACCAATGCGGTCTGGCTGGGTGCAGCCAACCTAATATTTGTTAAATTAACTTCAGGGTGGCTGTTTAAGGTATCTCTGGTCCCGTTTTTCGATATGGGTGAAAGTTTGGAAGGACACCACATGTGAAGTTACCCGAAGGCGAGGGGCAGGCCTGTGGAATGCATGTGGATGAGAAAGCATGAAACTGCCTTCCCTGTGTGTCTTATAGTGTCTTTTTCCATGGTGTGACGGTGTGTTACTTTTGCTGCAGCATTAAAGGAAAAAATATGTAAATTGTATTTTTTTACTCTTGAAATTAATGGGTGGTAGTTTTTGGAAAAAGTTGTCAAAGCAGGTTTCGTGTTTGGGTAAAATTATTCCTTCCTAAAATGGAAGGCCTTGACGCTATGGAGTTTCTTGCAGCCTCAGCACGTGGGGGGAATAACCTAGTTAGTCAGTATGCAAGTGACATCATGGTGTGTGCCATCATAGCCCTTGATGTCACACTGTGTGGCATTACAGTAAGTGACATCACAAGAAGTAACATCAGATAAGATCCCACTCATTGGTTTTTATTAGGTATATGATGAGTGCATTAAGCGCATTATTTGATTTAACAAATTTTGCTTTAGGGTTGTGCTGAAAAAGTGGCACACTACCGACGCAAAATGTGGGCCTCAACTAATTTTACTACATTTTTAAAAACCCTGCCATAAAGAAATTGGCAACAAGGAGAAGCATGGTAGTACATCTGTTATGCTTAATTGGTTGCAAAGTCTGCGTTTTCTAATATTTTATGGGGTTAAGACATCTTCTGCAGAGGTGCCCAGGGAATAATAATTGGTGAGATAACTTTGGAGGTTAAAGTATTTGTTGGAGAGATCTGTTTTGTGTAGTCCCAGATCTGAATCAAAGTAGTATCGAAGGTTAATGTGTCTCCTTCAAAGCACATCATGTAATGTGCAGATGACAGAATCTTTTTTTTAATGTAGCTAGGTAAGAGGGCTACTGCTTTGAACACAGATCCTTTCGTTACTTGCAGTTCATAATTAGTAAGCCTTTTAATATACCACAGTGAGCTATGTAGGATATGAGACTGCTACATCTTTTAACACTCACTGAGTCATGCAACACATCTTGTACATTGATTTACACACTTGCACGATTTATTGTCAATGTGTATGTTATGTAAAGCACTCTGACACCCTGCATTGGGTTGAGTAGTGCTATAAAAGAAATAAACTAGTGCTATTTAAATTGTGTGTAAATACTGGGACAGACCAACACAGCAGACATTCTTACAGTTCATGCACTTGCATAAAGGGATGGGCTTCAAAATCTGGCAACACTGAAAGCACAGAACCACAGCGGCGCCTCACCTTCGCGACAGCAATCAACCACCAGTGCAGTCAGCTAAGTGCAAGCAAGAGCAGTTTGCAAGTAGCCAAGCCCAGCGAGTCCAAGGGTTTCGCTTAAAAGGGGGGAGAGAAATTTAAAAACGAAATAAAATATCATGAACAGTGCTTATTTAGTTATTTAATGTTTGATGTGTTTAATTGTTTAATGTTGAATACAAGTTATTTTATATCTAATGCATTAATTCTTCTAGCCTGGATGACGGGGAGAGAGTGATGGTAGTAAAAGGGAGGGGGCGGCATTTTTCAATTCTCGCCGCGGGCGGTAAAACACCTAGAAACTGCCCTGCCGGTCCAGGCTGGATGCGCAGAGTATAATCATTTATTTATTAATATATTGCCTTGTGAAGCAGAGCGCTTTGTAATGGAACTGGTGCGTGTGCAAACACATTCGGCACAGAGAGATTCAGTGTAAAGGTTTTTCACAGAATCACAGGAGGTTGACCCTCCCACCGAGACTCAACCCTGTTTCCCAGCTTCAAAGTCTGCTGCTCTAGTTTAAATTAGTGGTATTTTCATTCCTCTTCTGTGCCTGCTATTTCGCTCGGGCGTGTAGGTGTAGGATTTTAGAAAGTATACTACACTAAGATGGGCACTAATATTGGTAATTTTGAATGGGTTGTTTCGGAGTGACGTCTCTGGCAAGCAGACTCTCGCAATGACCTGTCTGTCACACCCAGGACTCCTCCCACAGACACAATGTCAACCTTTCACATACTCTCTAATAAAGTCACCCTATCGAGGAGTCTGTTTTTCCTGAAATATGTATAAGTGAGATGCCGGCCCAGGAAGTTAACTTCACATCTGTTTGGATGTGTTGGTGTCAGCCGGCTTGTTTACATTCCACGGCAGTGACATCACTCGCAGTAAGCAGGATGTTAGCAAACCACATGGTAAATGCATCTAAAGCAGATTTACATAGACTTATTCACAGCCCACCTGCATCTCAAGGCGCTCTCACCTCTACTCATCTAACGCAAAAATAACCTTTCCCCTCTGAATGTGCGGGGTCCCCGATATTCCTTCGCTTCAAGATATACGTCCTCCTTCATAACTGTACTGCTCTCTGCCCGCAAAGAACATATTTTTACTCACAGGAGGGTTCTGGTCCAAGGCTGAATTTGGAGGCCCTCAGTTGTCATAGTGGCGTTCTTTCTGCCATTGTCTAAGGCCCTCTGTTGTATTAGCAGAAGTGTTTGGCCTGCCTCAATTTTACAAGACACTCAATTGTAATAAATAGGGGTTTAGCCTGTTGCATTGTGCAAAGCCCTCAGTTGTACTGCCAGTGGGGGCTCGCCCTGTTGCATTTGTCTAAAGCCCTCCTTTTTAGGTCTCGCCTACGCAGCACGCATGCGCTGCATAGGCAAAAAGACCTTTTGCAATCGCTTCGGCTTTTCAGCCAAAAACGTGCACACGTTCCATTGCCTTCAACGGCAACGCGTACACGTTTGGCGATTCACTTGCGGGAGCGAGCGGCGCCGTATGGTAGCAATTATCGCTCCTGGCGCTGCTCGCTCCCGCAAGGGAAACTCTTTCACTTACAGTTTTTTTTTTTACTTGAGGCGCGCACGCTTGTTATTACATGCTAACACTGCAGTTACACCTCAAGATGGCTTGACAGCCAGTAGTGCAAACAAATGGCAAACCTTTATGACAAGCCGATTGCACTCTTCATGCACCACCCAGCCCTTTCCTTCACATGCCCCGGCTGCCACACCCCCAGTGTGTCTAGAAAGTATCAATACATCTTAAATCGACATTGCAAGAGGTGCTGGCTTGACAAGATGGCGGTTGCCTTGTGCAAGCCCACATAAGTGGATTTGGTGAAGGTCAGCGGAGGAGGTCGATCTGTCCCAAACTCGTGAAATGTACTTAACGGTTATCAGAGAGGTCACAGGGCGGCAAACTAATTAATCTAGATTTATCGTCAGTGACATTCACACTCCTCGCACAGAAAGAATAATTTGCAGCACATTAGTTAATCTGTCAAAAGGTACAGGTCAGGGTCAGGCCTGAGCGTATCGCTCTAACCTATGCAAGCATGACACGATCTATCCAGCTAAAGGAGTGAAATCTATTGCAGAGGCCAAAATAGCAACGAATGTAGTCATTTTAAAGGTACAGCGACACACACCGCATGACGCAAGACGTTTGGTCCACAAGGGAAGAATCCATTTTTTTTTATGTAGAAAAAGCAGGAAACAGCACCATTTACGTCTTCACAGTATATTACTACTACAGAAACATTACCTAGTCTTATGCAGCTAAATATCAGGTGTTCTTGTACGAGGCATAGCACTACCATTTCAGCCAAGCATATTAATCTTTGCAGTTTTGGTGACCTTTCACCCCCACTGGCCTAATTTGAATCAGGAACGCTACCATACTTTTCCTGGTCATAGACATGATTTTTTTTGTTTTCACCCCACAGTTATGGGATTAGCGACTACATGAAGGTTTGCAGTAATTAGTCAAAGTAGGCATATTTTATTTATAGGTTTAAATACTGCAATGAAAACCTACAAAGGTGTATTCTTCCGGAACGCGGAAATTACTTCAATAGTGTTATGCTTCATTCTGCACTTCTGTCGTATCCAAGTGCTGTAAATAACGGTGTTACTAATATTACCCAGTGACTGGAGGGTGGAAGGAAGCCTGTGTTGATCTTGTTGGAATTGGAACTTTTAACCTGCTTTCTGCTGAAAACGTCAGTGATGAGCTTCAAGTTACTTGGCAACCTTGCTGGAGACATAGCACTACAGAACATAGGATGGACTTCTCATCACTTGAGCTTTGAAAAAACATCCCATGAACAAACAAGCATTAGCAAAGCCAATAGGTCTCGCCTATGCGACAGCTATTGGCAGTGACAGTATATTTTAGCCATCTTGTACTGCAGTGTGGCTGCTGTGCAACACGGCTAATAGTTGGACCAGTGCCATCATGCCAGGTCACTTTTTTTTTCTTAAGGCGGCTGGGGCAAAAGGGGGGTGGGAGGTAAAAAGCAACATGGGCAACAGGAGGATGGAATGTAACAAGCAACACGGGCAACAGGAGGGAACTAGCAACACAGGCAACGGGAGGGTAAAAAAACACTATGACAAGGCCAGCACCTTTTCCTTATAGCAGAATTGACAGACGTGCAAGCTGCAAGCCAGACTACAGAAAGCACGACATAACTGTAAATATCCCCCAGGGACAAAGATCATCCAAAGTGGTTTAAAGTGTATTCCTTTGTCAGGGCTTATCAACGGTCATCGATGGCGATATTACTGGGCGCATGGTTGGGTTATAAAACTCTTGCAGATGTTCCAAGACCAGACCATTTTTTTATACTGTGATGACTACACGCTGTCAGACAGGAGGCTGGAATACCACATGGCTACCTGGGTGCTCTGCTTGAGCCCGGATCTGGTGCTCTTTAAAAAAGTTGTGTGGCTGGACACAATGAGTTGTCCCAAAATCACGTTTGCTGGGTCACATGTCCATAAGCAACGGAAGTAAAAAAATCAAGTTTAGATAAAAAGGCTAATACTAATCAACTGCAAATCTGTGAAGGCAGCATAATCTCCACTGTAGCAGGGACATCTGGTGTAGTGGGTAATAGCAGAAAGAGACCTTCGGAGTCCCAAAGCTAGGCCAGCAGCCGAGAATTCCTTCCGCACCATACGCTCAGATTCAACAACTCAGACAAACTACAATGGAAAGCATTCTATTAGTTAACCAATTGTTAGAATTGAGGGGCATAGGATGTGATATGTAATTAACCAGAGAAGGTAAAATTAAAGTCTTAGGGCCTGATTTAGATCTCGGCAGATGGGTTACTCCGTTACAATGGTGACGGATATTCAGTCGGCCGAAATATAAATCCCATAAGATTTATTGGGATTGATAGTTCGGCTGCCGGGAATTTCTAAAACACACATGCTGTGCCTCCTAAGAACAAGTCAAAAGTTCATGGTTACCTAGAGAAATATGTTGGGGGACCTTTCAGATAAAGATTTTTACCTTAGTGTTTTTCTGTAGCTATTTGTGTTTGAAATATAAAGGCCTATGGCCAGGCTGACAAATGGTTTGGGTTACGTCATTATATTATACATGGGAACCTGCAAACCCTGTATGAAAGTCTGTCTCTAATTTTGTTATTACAATCGAGTTGTGAGGTCTCTAGTCATCTGTAATAAAGATTTCTTTTAATCTGACTTACATGAAACTGATCCGAATATCTTTTAGCAAAAGTTACTAACTGCTCTTTGGTGTTTTAATTTTGCACGGCAGATTCTGCAATGTACATGAAAGAGCACAACAGTATTCATTTAAGCAGTTTGTGTGACTGAGTATTTTAAGGAATAAAATACCTTTGGAGTTTCATGGTCCTATAAAGGACGTCTGGCTTTGATCTTGTTCCTTTAGATGGTCACGGAAATCCTCAGTAACTTGCAATATCCTTATAATGTATGGCAGAGGGTACTTTATCACAAATATCACAGGATACAGAAGGAAAGCTATGTGGCAATTGCAAAGCTATGCCTCAAATGCAATGATTTTAGTCTAGTTTCAGAGGGTTGCATGCTTGCAACGGTTGTGGTACATTGTGGATGACAGCCTGCCAACGCAGGCTGTCAGACATTGCCTCTGAAATCTTTGGTTTGCAGACCAGTCAATATCCACTTATATCTGCCTTCATTGTCATGACTGGCAGACTGCTTGGTATGTGGGTCAACAAGACAGGACTACCACAGCACATCTAAGACCAAATGGCATGATAAGTTACAAGCACCGTTTAATGCCAGGCTTCTCTTCCCCCACAAAAATTTTGCCCATTTGAAGCACTACCGATGCACAAGACAGAAACAATATGTCATTGTTCCCCTTCATGGCATTTACAGCCTTATAAGTCTCCTCAATATTTTATGATAATTTAGTCCCTGGAACACTTGTGGTGCTCGACTAATATCAAATGTTCCAATAAGGTAGGATCACCGTATATGCGGATGGCAGGTTGGTCTGCAAACATCAGGCCAGGGCGGAATTATTAATTCCGCCGGTGGAATTGGAGGCATTTGGTAATCCCACACTACTCTTGTAAAGCGGAATTACTTATAAATTCCGCTGTCCTGCTGGCAGAATGAATCTGCAGAAACTTCAATTATTTCTAAAGAGGGCTGGAAGAGGGAGCAGTCCCTCTATGTTTAAAAATCACTGCACAATAAAGTTTAATATGTAGTGGTTTTTAGGTCGAGCCTATAGCAGCGCGCATGCGCTGCAATAGG
Organism: Calotriton arnoldi; assembly: GCA_963921515.1. Lineage (NCBI taxonomy): Eukaryota > Metazoa > Chordata > Amphibia > Caudata > Salamandridae > Calotriton > Calotriton arnoldi. The sequence continues at coordinate 425,904 of CAWUFW010003563.1, forward strand.
AAAACGACCTCTTGGAGCTGACCAGCACTTCGCGCACGAGAGAGCAAGCTCGTGCTCGAAGTCCTGACATTCCATTGGCCTTTGTGTGCGTCTTTGTAAAAAGACAGCACGCAATTGGCCAAAGGCGTCTTTTTGTCCCACCTTTTTGTCCCAATGTTGACGCCCACAGCCTAATGCTTGCGGTTACCCGCACGGGCGGCATTTGTTTTGAATTATCGTGCCCAGACACAGGCGCGATAATTGAAAACAGATGGGCTGCTCACTCTCGCGCGCGCCCTCTTTTGTTTCCCTCTCGCGCGCACACACACACACACCACTCGCGGGCTTATTTTTTTATTTGATAGCGGCCAAGCATTCAGCACTCCCTCCCCCCTCCAAAAAAAAAACCACTGGTGCCCGTTTAACAACACGGGCGACCGTATAAACAACACGGGTGCCCACTTTCATAAATAATACGAGGCGCAATAGTGCATTTTTTTTTGCTGCCGGCATGCAAGTTCCGCCTCATGTTTCCCCGCTGCTTGACTTTTTGGGCGTTCACAGTCACAGGATCTCTGCTTCCATACTTCCCCGCTCTCCGCATGCCGCCATACCCCAAGCGCCCTCGGCAGGACGACGGTAAAACGCCCATCATTTGTATGTGTGTCTCTATGCGGTGCCTGTTTGCGGTGTGTGTGCGGTGCCTATCTGCGGTGTCTGTGTATGCAGTGCTTGTCTGCAGTGTGTTTGTGTGTGCACGCGTGGTGTGTCTTCTGTGTGTGAGCAGTCACAGGATCTCTGCTTCCATACTTCCCCGCTCTCCGCATGCCGCCATACCCCAAGCGCCCTCGGCAGGACAACGGTAAAACACCCATCATTTGTATGTGTGTGTGCGGTGTCTGTCTGCGGTGTGTGTGTGTCTCTATGCGGTGCCTGTTTGCGGTGTGTGTGCGGTGCCTATCTGCGGTGTCTGTGTATGCAGTGCCTGTCTGCGGTGTGTCTGTGTGCAGTGGCTGTCTGCAGTGTGTTTGTGTGCACGCGTGGTGTGTCTTCTGTGTGTGTGTATGTGTACATGCTCAAATTTGCACTGTCAAAGTACTTTAAGTAATGCCTGGTTTTTTTTCTGCAACGAAACACACGCTCCCCACAAGCACCTGTGTAGGCTGGTGTTTGCACATTGGAAAATAAGGGTGCCATAATCCAGCATAGTGCAAAGATAATGCGACTCGAGGTGCCCCGTGATTCATTGAGACAGCTCCAGCCCCAGTAGGTGCGTACTGTGCATAGTATTTTGTCAATGAACCCCATTTTTACTAAAATTGAACTCGGCGGTAGAGATGCACAACAACGGATACTGATTACAGTTCAGGCATTTGAGGGCAGAGCGTTGTGGTCGATGAGAGACACTACATTGTAGTAGGAGTCAAACTGACTAGTCTCTTAGTAATGTAAGCTTATTTTTTATAAAACTCTTAAGTCCACAATTTACACCGTGTCTCATCGCTGAAAAAATTGCCAACATTAAGGGTACTTCATTATTTATCGACCCATGAAGGTTGAAGGCTTTGTAACTCTTCCAGAATTCAAACTGTAGTCTATAAAAGTGGCTCATAAATATAATAATGTCAACAGTTCGCACAATACAGACGAGCATTTCATTAGACCCCCGAGGTGTCTGTCACGAGCGCTGACCCCAATAAAGTTCCAACTGTTTGGCATGCAGACACATATTATTTTATAGACTCGGCTCGTTCTTGGGCCCTTAGAGCCAAGCCGGAACCCTGGCTCGGATCGTCACGTGAATTCTTGGCCTCCCCACCTCTGTTAAATGCCCATTGTGGTTGGTGGCGTCAATGTCATGTCTTGGGCCAGAGGCGCAACTAGAGACAAATTTCGGGGGGGGGGCTAATTCTTTCAGCAATAGGCAGAGTGGAGATGCAGGGCCTCTAAGAAGGGGTAACAAGCATTGGCATAGCCAATAGATCTCGCCTTTGGGACGAAGGATATTGTGCTGCATAACTAAATACTTATAAGGTCCTAAAGGCGAGACCTATTGGCTATGCCAATGCTTGTTACTGCCAGTGGGGGATTAGCCTGTTGCCATTATCAAAGGCTCTCAGTTTTGCTTGCAACGAGGTTCTGGCCTGCTGCCAGTGTCCGAGGCCCTTGTGTGATGCTTGCAGGCCTGGGCTCTGCTTCTACAAAGCCAGGCACAACGTTTTTCACAATGCACACTTATCCAGTCATCCTATGTATTGTTTAAACATCAGCAAATGCTGCTCTACTAACACATCAGATGTGGATCGCCTGGCCTAAACAGCAGTACAACGTCAGTTTTCTATAGCGGATCTAGTTACTACTCATACTTTGGAAGGATTTAAAACCCAGGTGGCACTGCAAGTATTTAAACATATGAACTGAGGCCACCGTTGGCAGCAACCGTTAAACGCCGCCATTTGTCTGGTATTGTAAGTGCGATGTTATAAACCTGAGAAAACTCTGCATCTGCTGAATGAACAAAACCCAGTGACCTCTTTTTAGTATATGACTGTTTATCGATTTCTGAAAATGCTTTTCTTCATAGGAATGTGATTTTTTGTTTAAATTGCGCCTGGTACGGTAGATTGTTTGTTTGATTATAGCCCCCTAAATATCTCATATCATTTAATAGCCCTCTTTTCCTATATCTCGGAAACATGAAAGGCAGAATCAGCCGTACCCGGGTTCTCATTCGTACATACCTGCCCTAGGTAAAAAACATTATCATGTACAATACCAATAGCTCTAACTCTGATAATAGCGAGACCTATTGCATTGCAAATGCTTGTTCTACGACATGCTCCTTTGTACTCCCTCTTAAAGGCACTTTTGCTTATTTTTACTTTCCATACTACAACCCCATCTCTGCAAATTCTCATAGCTCTGAAATGTTCCTGTCCCTCTCTTCCTGGAGGCCAGCGCCGCAGCTATCAATGGTGCAGCAGGTGCAGTGGCACCGGGGCCCACTGACCCTAATTATTGCTATATTTAATTACTCAACCAGTGTTCGGAGGGGGGGGGGGAGGCAATTTCCTTGCTTGCGCTAGGGCCCATGGTATATTTGCTACACAACTACTCCAGGTCATGCTGTTCCGCTTCTTAGACAAGCCACAGACCGCACTGAACCACCACCATACGTTTGGTTATGGGGTGGAAACTTTGATACAGTAAACACATTAATAGTACGCAATAAACTAGCTTGTGCAGTCTGTTCTATTTGCTTCTGTAAGACTTTTTATCCACTCCAGATGTAATAGGTCTGTAAATACACGGTGGTCAGCAGTTAAATCATATGCCACCCAATATAGGGTGTTACTGACTTTTTCTAACAGACTAGTCTTACACACAGCTTGCGGTAACTCCTTGAGCAAAAGTACAGGGGCAGTAGCAGTGAGCACTACAGGATGTGACGTCCCCGCGGCGCCTAAATCAGACAACCTGAGTGGGTTGATGTCTCAGTAGTAGCCATTGAGCAGTACTTCGACGTGATGTCAATCAGTCTGAGAGCCGTTCCCTCGGGGTGGATCAGATCTCCAAGTTGATGATACATTGTAGCAGCCTGCCAGCAGCAGCTCCTACTTTTAGCTCAGCCGAGCCCAAAGCCTGCGGGAGCAGCGCCCACATGCTATGTGCTGCCAGCCACTCCAGTTTGGTTTAACAGTACTAGGCAGCGCTAACGGCTTGGCAGCTGAGGTCCTATGCCTATGATGCGTGACAATGCATTTCAGTGCGGTGATGCAGAGCACCACACTGAAATGATGCGTGGTACTTGGCACCACTAAGGGGCATATTCTCAAGGACTCATCGCCGATTTATCGGCACTTTAGCGCCGCAAAAGTGGCGATAGATTTATCGCCCCATTCACAAGCTGGTGCAAACTGCCGACATCGCCAGTTTCCCTGCGATAGCTACCGCAAAACACATCGCCAACTAACGCTAATGATATGCAGAGTAGGCGTTACCGTGCAAAAACACACGAAAACACCACTTTGCGAGATTCCCAACGACCAGTCAGATCTGCGATGCGAACCAAGAACAGGCGATAAGGCGCGTTAGAAGCAGGGATTTAACACCTGCCTTTTGCTGGTGTTAAGCAGGACGACTACCTGCAGTATGAAAGGGAGTCCAGCCCAGAGCCACATCTGAAGACCAACAGATGCCATGGAGACAATGATCATGCAGCTCGGAGAACCAAGAGGGCCACAACACCCACCGCCACCACTCCCAGCCCTCCCTCCCCCGGACCACCACCCCCGGATTACCACCTAGGCAGCTCAGGATAGCGGACGACCCTGAAACGCACCAGCCCCAGAGACTCCACGCCAGAGGAAGCCATTGGCCAACACAGGCTCAAAAGGACAACCATACACCGCATCCTGACCCACATTGCCCACAGGCTGACGGTACCAACACAGCGGACAACCAACATCCCCCCGCAGACAAAGCTGCTGGCTGTGCTGCACCTGTTGGCCCCTGGTACCTTCCAACCAACAACTGCCAGAGTCGGAGGAGTCTCACAGCCAGCCCCATCAAACTCCCTCACACATGTCATGGATGCATGTCCACAAAAGCAACGGCGGGCCCCTGTATCCGCACCACACGACAGTACCAATTCGCAGTGTACCTGCGCAACCAACCCCAACGCCAGCCGTGCTAGACGCTTCCGTGCCCCAGACCCAGGATCGTAGTAACCGTAATGTGGGTGCGCCAGGTCATGAAGTCCAGTAGTCAACAGTAGTGCAAAAACAGAACTTTATTACAAATACACAAACAAACAAAACGAAAAGCTCAGCCAACGCGTTCCATTTCCAACGGGGAACTCCAACAGGGCAACGTGTCTCCAGAAACCTGTGGGAGAAATGGTGACAATGGTCAAACTCCTGTATAGTCACATGCCTAATCTGGTACAGTGTACTGCACTTGGACAAACCGGAATGCTCACAGGCATGACAAATCATGCATGGGAAGACCAGAACAGAAGTTTGTGTGGCCGTAACCATCGTAGGAATGAAAAGGAAGGTAACGACCACACGAACTGCTGTTACGGTCACATCATGCAGGACTCATCATACCCGAAAGCATCACGGTGTGTGTCAGCTCGATACCCCTGCCCCTCACTCCACCCACACTGCGCAGGAACAACTTGAGACCACGCAAGGGAACTACGTATGTGTTGGGGGCAATTCACAGCACACGTGTACGACTCGTGCCCCCCTGCAGATACTGCACACAATCACAGCAACAGCAACCACACGCATGCCATCAATGTGCAGACAAAAGTGGACCACCGTGGCCTGTCCACCAATGTCGTCGCAAACTCCCCAGGCAGTGTGCATGATTCCCACATGTCCCCAAGTCCGCCACCAACCAGCGCTTTGAGGATGGCCCCCATGGAAGTGCACTGCCCATCGGCAAGTGCCAACTGAACACACCACCCACCTCAACTCCACAATCCCCCAACTCACAACTATGGGAATGCACACGTCACAAATCCACCACCAAAGTGACTACTGCGTGTGTCTCAGTCTTCGCCATAACCTGTCCATAGGCCTACACACAGGTGGCCGACCACCGTCCAACGGGCAGATTCACACTGGAGACAAGGTGGCTACGTCCCAAAACAACCCGCGCACATCACGTCATCGCATGCAGGGTCGTGTCAGCCAGGGCGGCACCCCCCCCAGCCATGAGGCCGCCACCGTGACCGGTGGTGCCTGCGCGCTCCTGTGCGCATGCTGCACCCCAGCCCTGGTCCCGAGGCCACCCCGCCACCCAGCGATGACTGCCCGCCCCTGCGCACCCAGGCTTCAATGCTCACCTGCCGCCACCGGCGTGTCTCCATGAGGGCCCTCCACGTGCTGGTGCAACCTCCTCAGCCGGGCGCTGGATTCCGCGCCACAGGCCCCTAGCGGCCACGCACCGCGGAGTCATGTGTGTGCCGACTGCTGCCTTCGGCGTGCACCACGGTCCAGCAAGGCTCACAATTGAAATCAAAGCACGATTAGCAGGACGGCTCATCGAGGCCTACCCATCATTGCAGGTTGTACACCCGCTCAGCTCTTCATGTGGATCGAACACAGTGCACCGCAAGTCAACCCCACGACGTGGTAGGCCCAGGCCGAACTCTGGGCCTCGTGTGCCACTACCTCAGTGCGCCACGAGTCACCGTCCAGCCTCCAGACCTACTGCATCACTGCAGGCTGTACACCCGCTCAGCGCTTCATGTGCCACTAACCCTGTGCAACTCAAGTCGTCGTCCCGTGGCGGTAGGCCCGTGCAGGGCCGCAGTGCAGCGGGTGCCACTAACTCCGTGCGCCACAAGTCATGGACCCTTCATGATTGAGCCACGTGGTGCGGACGCCATCATGTCATCTCCGGCAGTCGGGAATGTGATGTGCTAGGCCCCTTTTATTGGCAGGGTCACATGTCCTGTGACGCCTGTGCTTGATGGGTGTGGTGTGGGTGTTAACCAGCCCTCAGGGAGTGGCTGTGGCATGCAGACAACTAGACCAGTGATCAGCAGATCACTGCAGGGAAGACCTGGGACATGTAGCTTTGACGTCCCCCCCTCTGAGCGTAAGCGGAGTGGTCTGGCCTGGCGTATGTCAGGCCAGCGTAGGGGTGGGAACAATGACCCCGGGGCTCTGGGCGTGCTTCAGTTCCGGGCTGGACAAGGAAGTAACTGATGCTTGTGTCTCTGTTGTGGTGTCTACGCCACACGGACCGCAATCGGCAATGTTGCACCCTGTGACTCAAGTCCCACGACATGAGCAACATGGACGTAAGGGGGAATCACTGACCCTACATTCATCCATACTTTCATACCTGAATGATCAAAGACATGAAACATCTGTGCGATTCTGAATGTTTTATTCACATCCAATGGAGTGGTGCAGCTGGAGCAGTATAGGGCCATGCAAACCCCACTTCACATTATTGACCCGTGGAGGGCCAGCCAGAGTCCTTCAGGGAATGACAAGTACATCGGAAGAGGAAGAGTTCAGTCACCAGTCTGATCGCTGTGTCATTGGCAACCAAACAGAATATGGCAGTCCATGTCGAGGTCCAAGGTGAGTGTCGCAGAGTGCATCGGTGGAAGGTGATGATGCAAAGGGCAGGACCAAGCAGAAACAGGCCATATGGCGGAGATGAATGCTACTGCCTCCTCCTTACCAGTAAGATTGATTCACCCGCATCTTCGTCCTCTGATGTCACATGTGCCTCACACTTTGGTGGTGGTGGTATGTCGGCCGCACTGTGTGCCACTGACACATCAGGACCCGGAGGTGGATTGCCTGCCGCACTGTGTGCCACTGACACATCAGGGGCCGGAGGTGGATTGCCTGCCGCACTGTGAGGCACTGACACATCAGGGGGCGGAGATGTGGATGTAGAAGCAGCAGCAGCATTCATCTGCGCAAGGCCTTGAGGCAGCAATGCCATGACGATGTGCTGCAGGGCATGGAAGGTCCCAGCCAAAACTAGCTGGTGTGCATCCATGGCAGCCATTCTTTCCGCCGTCATCCGCTCCATGTTCTCCATGAGCCCCCGCATCTGTCCCAACTCCCGGCTGACATCGCTGGAGCCACTCTGACTGGACAGTTGTTCTTGTCTCAGTATCATGACTCCAGCGATGTCAGCCATGGATCGTTGGAGAGCATGGAGCGGACTGTGGGTGTCCGTTAGGGACTGTATGTGGTCCCTGATGGGAATCAGACACCCATGTATGGCATCAAGTTTGGCTGCCATGAGGTCGAACCCCACCCGCACCTGATCAGCCATCTTCTCCTGGGCCTCCAACACACGGCGTTGGAAGGCCATGTGTTGTTCGTGGGGGTCCTGGGAGACAGCCGGGGTGGTAGGTGCATCCTGCTGTGTGGTCTGTGCAGGGGGTGGGGTCTCCTCGATGCAGCTGGGCTGCCCTGCTCCTGGAGGTGGGGTGCCGAAGCTGTCAATGAGGACTTGGAGGGCTTCGGTGTCGATGTCGGGGATGTCCTCCTCGTCATCAGTGAAGAGTTGTTGGGGCTGCTCTGCAGGAGGTGTTGATGCTCCCTCTGCAATGTGAAGGGGAGATGCAGTATTACATTGTGTTCACATGTATGTTGACGCATTGTACAAGTTCACATACAGACTGCATGGCAATGTACATTGTGACTGTTCAGGAGGAGCTGCCTATTTGATGCGGGACAGTGGACATTTCGACAACATCACGGATATGTGTTTGTACTTGTACATTGACATCTCACATTTCCCTGCTATGCCAAATGTGATTGGCCAGTTTCTACACACAAGCGGCACCTGTGGTGTCCTCTGTCCTGTTGTTAACGTGTTGCAGTTTGTACCACATTGTTGTCAATGCTGATGTGCTCTGAATGTCATGTGTGTGTGCTGCATTTTGGGAGGCTCGCCCCTGCAGCTCTGATTTTGCTGCCCCTTGTCCCTTTCAGGCGGTGTGCCTTTGACTTCTGTGCCCATCCAATGCTGAGATGTTGCAGACTAGGGTGGATTTGGGTCTTGGTGGCAGTTGTGACTCTGGGGCATGGTTTGTCCGCCGATGTGTAGTTGTCGTCAGGGGTTGTTTGTGCAGGTGGATGTGTCAGAGTGTGACCTGCTCCTTTACGGATGTGGTCCACACTCCGCCACCTCAGTGATGGTCGGACTGCACCATGCATAATCGTCATGCAGTGTCACTTTCATTGTCAGTGTGGCTCACGGACCCGCATCTTTGCTGGGTTCAGCACATGTGCATGGGTTGGTTGTGAGATGAGTGATGTGTGGCGGGACTCCTCTGGGCACATAGTCGACGGGGGCCTACGTGCTGTTGCTATGTGTGCTGCAGTGTGCCAAGGGGTTCAGGGACATGATCCAGAGTCATTGTGGGTGTGCAGTGTGCCATACTCCATTGTGCATGTGTGCCATTGTGCCCATCTCTCCCCGTCCCCCCAGTCCCTGGTCGTTACTCACCCTGTTGCTGTTGTGTCGGGTCATGTTGAGCAGTGTCCAGTCCCCCAACTCCTGCCACCGTCTCCCCACTGATGACTGTGGACACCATTTCCTCCATCTTATCCTGCTCCTCCTGTGGCGCTGGACTCCCACCTCCAGTCTGCATTGCTGCCTTCTGGTTGTTGGCGAGTTTCTGCTTGGTCTTGCGCTTCACATCATTCCAGCGCCTCTTGACCTCGTCCATTGTCCTCCTCAGCACTCCGACTGCATTTACCTTGTCCACGATGGACTGCCATGTTGCATTTTTTGTTGCCAATGACACAGTGGAGGTGACGAACAGTTGTTGATGGTGTTCTATCACCTCCGTGATCAGGATCCTGTTTTCCTGCGGACTGAACCACGTCTTCCTCTTCTTCTTGTCCTTGCCCTTCCCTGTCCCCGAGGTCCCAGCCTGCTCCTCCAGGGGGCTTGTGGGGTTCTGGCCGTCCTCTGTCACTGCTCCGGCTGCCTCCATTGTGCGTCGCTGTAGTTTGTTTTTTGTTTGTGTTCTTTTTGTGTGCTTTTGTAGTGGTTTTTCCCGCCTGACGTGTGTGATTTGCAGGCCTGGCGCTGCTTTTCGCTGATTGTTTTATCGCGGTTGGGCCCATCGCAACTTTTTTCGCGTTCGGGTTTGGATTTTCATCGCCGTCCCGGTAATGTTATCGCGGACATTTTGCGCGTTATCGGGTGACTATCGCATGTTACTGCAGTGTTGAAAATACGACGTTAACACAAAGTTATTTTCCCGCGATAGACGGCGATATGGAAACTTGCGTTAACTTATTTTGGCGATGTTTATCGCACATTCTTGTGAATATCCCCCTAAGTAAGGCAAAAGCAGTGCACCTTGGAACTCACAAGGCCTCATTAAAAAGCCAAGTTTTCTACTGTCTTCTAAATTGGGTTTCATTTATGGTATGGCATAAAGCAGAGGCAATACTTTTCAGGTTTTAGCTGATACATAAGTAAAAGTCCCAAGAAGCTTGTCCTTGAGAACTCAAAAATACACTTATCACTTCTTTATCAAATTCAAGGCTTCATGGACAGTTTAGATGCACTTTTTGGAAAACTCTAAAGCTCTCCTGAAAAGCATTGTTCCTGATGGCATCCCTCTCTTACCTTACAAACTGAATAATCTTCTGCATCGTGGAATCAGCTTTCATCCATTCTTTCTCAGAATCACTAGTAATATCTTTAAAATCGGCTGAGGCTATTAGTCACTCCATCGCTTCAGTGTCTTCCTCAGACTCACATTCTTGTACCGGCAAATATGAACTAACAACCCATTCTGCTATTTCAGGGAATTCTCGAGTAACTTAGTACCTAGTTTTACCAATCTGGCCATCATTCTACTAAAAGGTACACAAGATTGTCCCAAAAAGAGCAAAGGTTTGCGCTCGGTCGAAAGTGTAAAACAAAAACCCCTCAAATAGGTTCTACATTTTTGGACAGCTCTCTTTCAAGTACTGGATATTGCTTTTCTACATCTTAGTGTGCGAGTAGGAAAGCCTACTGTAAGCTTACCTTTTCTTTTCCAGTATAGTTCCATATTCCTGATCACTGGGATCGACTGTAACAGACAGACCAGGAATCACTGGGATCGACTGTAACAGACAGACCAGGAGCGTATGGGTGTAACTGAGGTGCCTTAACTGAGACCGATTTTATATGGTCAAACGACCAACTCTGCTGACAAACACTACATTTTTCGTAAATCTAGTAATAGGTTCTGCCACTAAAGTAAAATTCAGCAAGAACTTTGAATATAATTCACAAAGCCCCAAAACAAAAGAACCTGGACTTTACCTTTAGGAGACAGGACCTCTTCGATTAACTTAACTAACCCCAGTCTGTGACTAATTTCTTGCTCACCAGTGACATCTCCAAGATACTCCAAATTAGTCTGACCAGTCTCGCATTTCTCCATTCTCAACCGATACTCTTTGGCTTGAAGCGCCTGCGACACCACCTGTAATATCCTTTTGTGCTGCTCTGGACTCCACAGTCCACTCTAACATCATTAGAATCACTACGAGTTCAGTCCAACACTGATGCATGAAAGGCACATACCTAGTAACTGGCTGGAGACCCATGTGCAAGGCAAGAGCCATAAGCCACAGTAGAAAATATTTGAAGGATGATTTGTTGATCACACATTGGGGGTGTTTTCTGAACTGGTAATCTGTGGATATATTTCACTGCCTACCACTCTTTGTCATGTATCGTGTGCCAAGAATCATGTATAGATATGAGTGGGTGTGGCTTGTGCAGCATAGATGGCAAATGCACACTCATTGAGTCACAGCATACATTCAAAATGCTTTCAATCTCTCAACAATTAGAGAGGCCACAAGCCTATCTCTGGGGAAAACCATCCAAAGCTTCTGCTGCTCAATGGGCATCGCTGCCCGCCACTTCCCCGAGCCTGGAAACACGCTGAGAATGTAGGGAGGGCGGCCAGTGTAATGCGGCTGGTGGACGGCGAGGTGCTCCTGATCTGTGGATGCACTGGAGCCGACCCCACGCTATTTATATGGTGGATCAATGCTTCCCAAACGTTTTAGACCTACTTTTTAGTAAGACAAACTTTGGCGACCCAGCTAGCTTTAATGAATATGAAGCGGGCGATTTGTTTTTTAAAGTAATAAAGCGCCGTGTAGTAGCACATTGTTATTTGCACACAGCACGTTTTCCCTTGAAATGGCCACTAAATTTGCGCAGCCATACAGTTTTATACATAAACCTATTTTGCACTCAAATGAAAATGTGTGGAAATCGGGTTTCAGTGAATATATATTATAAGTGCATCATCAGGTAAAGTGTTTGATTTGTTCTGATCCTACTAAAATCTTTTGTTTCCATCACACTTCAGAATTACAAAACAGTGACCTTCATTTTGCTTTCCTAACTGCTGAATGTGTACAGTTAATCTACAGGTATTCACATTTTGTTCTGTGTTAGAAAAAAAAATGACATCCTACAGCTTTCCTTTCCGACTCTCTGTACCCCAGCAGGACTGTCACAAAACTTATTTTTCTTTCACTGACTGCAAAGTGAGAGGAGTTTGTAAACACCAGTCTCTGCAGTAGAAGACATGGCCTGACATTTGACCTCTGTCTTTGAAGTACAGCAAATGTGACACGTTAAAGTACAGAATTGGAAACCATCTTTATTTATTGCCTGGACTTTACCAACCCACACGGGTCGCTACTCACCATGTGGGAAACACTGTGGTGGACCCCAGAGAGTGTGCATGTGAGGAAAGTGCTTAGGATGGAGCATGCTGGACCGTGGTACAGCCATTCGCAGGCCTCTTCGGGCCTAGTCCCAGGCACAGAGGGACGGAAATGAGAGGCTTGGGGCAATGCACCCGTTGATCTACTGGCTTGGGGACACCAAAGAGGACAGAGGCAAGTGAAGACCGGCAGACCACAGTAGCAGCTGGCCACCAGGACAGAAGAAGTGTAGCCAAGGGACATTGCCCGGTCCTCACACATAGACCTGGTGTGTAACTTGGCTTGGGAGACAAGTACCAGTCCCGGAGTTCCCTAAACATGGTTCGTCCTCGTACACAACCCACTTGGTGAACCCTGTTAGGGAATGGCGGTGGCAAGTGCACAGCTTAGTGTGGTGTGTGTGGGCTAGAGTAGGGCAGAACCTAACCAAGCCCAATCACAGGGGCATTTTGTTCCTGTGGGGCATCATCCTAGCATCCAGTAGAGAGGACATGGGAACAACACACAACTGCAATCGCCGGCAGCCCCTTCTAAGTACTTGGAGTGATAGGCCTTCCGGTGCTGGTGCACTATCTGCCTTGCAGCCCTGTATCTTCTAACGTGCCCTTTATGGACAGTATGTTTTGGTCAAAACAATCTGACCTTTCCACCGATCTGATTCCAGTCTTCCTCGCACTGCTCTGGAGTTGCCAGGTACGACCTTGGCTGCGGCATTCGCAATAACCAAGCTTGAGCCATGACTTATAATCTAACAGTAGTTTTTACACTCCAGTTGATTATCCTGACAAGTCAGGGAGGGAATGTCCCCCTGGTATGAGCCACACATCCTTTTGCAAACTCCAGAGCATCCAGTGGGCGGTAGAGACTGAGGACCAAGTTTCTCAATACAAAGAAATCTGCTCATCTACCTATCGAATGCCGTAATCATGGGTCCCATTGCGATGGAGCTGCTCGATTGGCTCGGGCTGCTGGTAAACTGGTCCAAATCAGCAATATTTCTGGTGTTAGATCATCTTGAGGAAATGTGTTGGGACCTTGATCTTTGATGGTATGTTTCACTTTCCTGAGCACGTATATTGTCAGGTCAGCTGGCAATTTTTGGGCCAGAAACATCATGCACTCTTGGACTTCATCAGGATACTTGAATTACTGGTCCCCTTGCCTATTGTTTCTTATGGGTTGGTGCATTTTGCCAACATGATAGTCATCCAGAAGCTGCTTTGTACATGTCAAAACTTTACTCACTTCCACGCCTTCTCAGTTTTCAAGCAACTTACAGCACAGGTCCACTCATTCCCTAGAGAGAATAGCATGCAGCAGTTATCACTAGAAATTAGCTGCTAATCATCCTGTGAAGGGGGTCTCGGCATATTTGGCATTGCCTGTTATTATCAGGCCTCCATTCTATTAGTCATTAATGGCCAGTTATTTGACTGCAGCAAGATCTAGTTTATCAGACACAAATGGAGGAGAGATCACCTTGTAGTTCCTGTATCTAGACTTTCCATTGGTGCTGGTGCCTTCTACAGTGTGGATGGACATGCTTAGGACAGTTCAATGGGAGGGAAAGCTGATGAGAGACCCCACTCTGGTGGGAACCTGAAGGAAGCAGTTCTCCTCCTTGCATGGTTTTGTGGAGTGGGATCTTGTTACTGCTTCCCTGTTAAAAGATGTGACCTCCCAGTTTACTTGTGATCATTTGAAGAACTGCAGGACTTTCAACTGTATACGTCCCAAATCTTTTGGTGCTTCAACTAAGACACACATCTCCCGCTACCTGAAAATGGTAAGTTCCATTGCTAGGTTAACACATTGAGAGCTAAGCTATTTATGGGGGACAGGAAGGTCTCTTGTTTATGTAAATCCCTGCTCTTTAATGCCTAAGGCCCCCTACTCCTCACTGAGAGATTTCTTGGAGGGGGCGTAGGGAGCCTCATATATGAAGACTGGGAAAATGCTCCTATGCCCCCCTGAGAAGTCTCCATGTTTTCCAGACAGCGTCTAATTCAGTTTAAGTTTTTGCATAGATTTACTAAAGCCGGGCAAGGCTTCACAGAATGGGTAGACTCTTCATTGGCATGCCTGTGATGTTCCGCAGCAGTGAGTTCTGTCCAACACACGTGCGACTGCATAGAGGGACAGGTTTTCTGGTGGGAGGTCTTCAGGACACTTTCATACGTCTTGGGGTGGCCCATCCCATGCTCTCCCAAGGTTGCACCACATTATATCATGGACGCCAGAGACACAATCCAGTATGCCAAGGCCTTGACGCACTTTGGTCAAGTTTTATCTCAGCTGAATATTGCAGAGATCTGGAAGGCCTCCTGCCACCCAAGACGGAGCAGGTGGATTTGGGAACATAACAAATGTATGTTTTTGGAATTGCCAATCTACAGGGCTAGACGATGCCTGCAAAAAGATAACAAAATATGAAAGTTATAGCTGGAACATTTCAAATTGCAGGGCAAAATTTAAATAAGTGTGCGGGTTCATGCCTTTGTCAATTGAAGGGGCAGACAATAAATATCCATGCTTGTTGCTTTTATACCTCACACCTGATCATGTTGACCGAATGGGTCTACGTGTACCACTTGGTTCCTAGGTAATTGCAGTCACTGTCTGTTGTTATGTATCATTTATACAAACTCAAGTAACCATCTTTATAAAAAAAAAAGTGTGCAGGTAGGAAATGTGTTCTTGGTGAGGGCTCAGTGCTGACATCCCTTCTATCCATTTCCTTTCTAGATGCAGAAAATGAAAACCGCCAAAATGAAAGGGGTAAGTGTGAGCAAGCGCAAGAGCAGCTGCATTCGGCCCTGGGATTTGGAATCTGAATATATTGTATTGTATTGCAGAATTTATATAGTGCTTGCTAACCATATGTGTGGCCCTGAACAGCTTACCTGTGTGATTAGCATGCTACAGCATGTAGGGAGTGTGGTTTTAAGGATGTTATCCTATGTGGAAAGTGTTTTCATGTCATGAGTGAGGACCACTGAGGCGTGGTTATCGTTTTCTGGGACGCAGCGCGTAGCAGTGTGATGGATGATGAGGTGTGAGAGACACGCACAGTTTATGGTTTTCAGGATACTGGCAATTTTGAGCAGCTCTGCAGGTCACATTATGGTATTTCGTATGATTATTAGCTGGTTACTGCACTGGGTTGTCCAGTTTGAAATTTTGTGTATAGTTGTGGTCCTGAGCTGGCCTGGTTGAAGGAAGGGGAAAATGGAGAGATCTGCTGGGATTGGCATTGCTACTAAAAGCCCATATCTGAGTGTCATTGTGAGATGTAGTGAAGCGGTCATAGCGTATAGATGTTTGGGATCTGCAGTTGTGAACTACATTAAAGTCCTCTGATTGTCCAGTAGTGTGTGATATATCTCTTCAGTCATTCCATTCCTGTCCAGTTTGTGATGGCTGGTTTATCAGCAAAACGATACTGGAGATAGAGAGCACTCATAGCAGATATGTCTTATGAGAATGTTAGAGGTATAAGTTAGAATTGGCTGGCCACCACTAAGTATTATGGTCTTAGTATTATTGTGTGCCAGAAATGTTATATATGACAGAGCATTACTGTATAATTTCCTGGCGAACCATAGGTCAGCCCCCCTTAACTTACATGCCTATCGAAAGGAATTTGCTGGTTGGATTATTTCCAATCGATGCGTTGTAATCTGTAGATTGAGTTTGAAGGTGAGCCTGGCATTCTGGGTTATTTCGCTGGGTTGTGCGGTGATATAGTTATGTTGGAAATAGCCACGTTTCCAACTACCTTATGAAGTGTATATACTTCAGATGCTGGTTGATAGTTAGTTATAGAGCTTGGCTGCTTGTACTGAGAAAGCAGTGTCTCCTATGGATTTCTTATGTTAAGGTGCAGTGTCTGGTTTCATTTATATTGCTTGAACTGAACTTGTAGGTATAGCTTTCCTTTTCATTAGAAGGCTCTGTGGACAATGCAGAGTGCTTTGAACATTGCCCTTCTAGCTAAAGGTAACTAGTGGAGCAATTGCAGGCCTAGAGTCATGCGTTCTTGTGGGTGCAGCTTTGCAGCAGCATTTTGGATGAGTTGTACTTTGCGTATGATGAACATGGACGCGCCACGATATAAGCTGTTGACCTAGTCGAGCTTTGAGATTACAAGTGTGAGGATGGCTAGCAGTTTATGCTGGTATCCAAGATATGGAATATGCAACATTGTGTTTTCATTGTGTAGAATGCACTCTTGCTGACGCTGTTAACATCTGGTATAGGTCTGAATCCATGGTTAGCCCTAGGTTCTTGACTTCTATTGATATTGATGGAGGGGCCTCAAGTCTCTTAGGCCATATGGTGGTAGGCTGGTATTTTTGCCATTTCCAAAGGTCATAAGCTCCGTCTTTGTGGTATTGAGCTTCGGATGGTTATTCATCATCCATGTGTTAATGGCCCGAAGGCAGTCATCAAGTTTTGAAGTGTTTGCGTCTACCGGGCCACCCATTTTTAAAATGATTTGGGTGTCATCTGTATAGTTGTAACAAATGAGGTTAAACAATTTAATTGGGTTTGGTAGAGGGTTAGGTATATGTTGAATAATAGAGGTTATATGATGGACTCCTGAGGATGTCACAGTGTTGTGTGTGTGACGCTGATGTTTAATGTGATAGGAAGACTACTCTTTGTCTTTGAGATGAGAAGCAATCCAGTTTAGAGTGCAGTCCAAGATAATGGAGTCTTAGTAGAAGCTGATAAATCCAGAAGCAACAGGGCGGTCACTCCGTTCTAATCCACTGTGAATTTAATAAAGAGGAAAAGAAGCTAGGGTGGAGAAAGTCATAGGACAATGAGAGGGAAGAAGTTAGAGAGAGAAAGAGAGGAATACAGGGAAGTGAGAAAGACATAGATGAAGAAAAATAGAGAGAACTTTAAATGACAATCAGATGCTGTATGTAGAAGACTTAAGTGTCATAGCCAGCCGCCCAGATGTCGCTGACTGCTGATGCCTCAGAGTACAACTGCCACCTCAGTGGATACCACAGCCAATGGCGGTCACTGTTGCTCCTCCATAGATACCTCAGACAGGGACAATCAGTGGTTCCACCTCTGTGGACACCACAGCCTGAGGGTACACTGGCTCCACGTCAGTAGATACCACAGCGTGAGTGTGCACTAGTTCTGCCTCTATAGATATGACAGCTTGAGAGTACACTGATTCCACTTGTGGGATACCAGATCCTGAGTGTGCACTGGTTCCACCGCTGTGAATACTGCAGCCTGAGAGTGCAATAGTTTGACCTCTGTAAGTACCACAGCATGAGTGTGCACTGGTTCCATCTCTGTCGATATCATCCTGAATGTGCACTGCTTCCAATGCACACCCTGAGTGTGCACTGGTTCCCCCTTTGCTAATGCAAAAGGGAACCCCCTCTGAAAAAAAAGTAGAGGTCAGGGAGAAAAGGGGAAACAGCAATAAATATAATAAACAATGAAACTCCCTCACGACCTATATTTCTTTTTATCATAAAGACTGAATCTAGTATGGGTTAAACATTCATATAGACAAAAACATCATCAATACAAATCCATTGTTATATTCAAACTTTATTTATTTTTCTTGATTTAATATTCATGATTACTTTTCTAATGACATTTACATCACAGTAGTTGTCTTTTTTTTTTAAAAGTTACATATTTGCTTTTTATAAATTTTTCTTTTTATACATTGTTGTACATGAACCAATGCATTATAGGCATATACAATTTAAATACGACACTATACTCTGGACCCCTGAAATGAATCAAATATACCAAAAAAAAAAAATTATCAATCTCACTCAGTCAAACCAAACAAACTCACACATAACCCGAACACACATACACATCTGGGTCAGGGGGAGACATAGATATTCAAGGTATCCACGACCAAGTTGGATGGACGTGTTCAACAAGGTCTGTTCAAACAAGGTCGA
Organism: Calotriton arnoldi; assembly: GCA_963921515.1. Lineage (NCBI taxonomy): Eukaryota > Metazoa > Chordata > Amphibia > Caudata > Salamandridae > Calotriton > Calotriton arnoldi. Next base: position 444,094 of record CAWUFW010003563.1, read on the forward strand.
CACACGTTTCGGTGGGGTATAACAGATGTAAAACCACCTTCCTCAGGACCTTCCCAAATAGTATGGACTCGCACAACAACAGGGGGTACAGTTAGTACTGATATAAGAATTGCTCTCCAATAGATATCTGGTTAAAAAGCTGGGCTGGTAAGTTGTACATGGAATGTGAGACGACTGTAATGCTTTCAAATACAGCGCTTGTCCACCTGAGCGAATGGGCACACTCCTGTTTACTTATGTTCTATATGGTCTTTACTGTGCCTCAGACGTGATCATTTAGCTGTCAGCATATGTTTCCTGTGCTATTCAAGTGTAACGTCAATGTAGGTATAATGTCTCCAAGTAATAGAACCAATCTCGCAATATGTAGGGTTTCCCTTGATGTATATTGTTACATACTTAGGCAACAACTTGTATTATATCTCACTTCGTAGTTCATCACAGTCACCGGGACTCCAGCTGGGACGGCAATATTCTCCCTTTGTACATACCACAGCCTGATCGTGCACTGGCTCCACCTCTGTAGATACCACAACTTGAGTGTGGACTGCTTCCAGCACACAGCCTGAGTGTGCATTGGTTCCACCTCTGTTGATACCGCATCCTCAGTGCATTGGTTCCACCTCTGTAGATAACAAAGCCTTAGTGTGCACTGGTTCCACCTCTGTGGATACCACAGCCTAAGGCAGGAGTTTCCAACCTTTTATGTAATAAGATCTACTTTTGTTTAATGAAAATCATCCCTAGCTACTAAAAGTAGTGATGCAAAGGTGACCATCCCTTCTAAGATGGTCAGCAGTGATAACATCAGTACATTAAGAAGGGTTGCTATCAGTAAAGTAAAAAAATATTATTGATATTAAATGCCTCTATAATGGGTAGTGCATAAAAGCCATATCTGCAATCCCCCTGGCACCAAGGTAATAATAGGCGTTATAAATCTCTCCAACTCAAATATCAGCTTTAAATACATTTTGAAAATTCAACCATTTTTCTCCAAACATCAGTTTATAAGTTATGAAAATACACACATTTTTGTCTCGAGTACATGCTTATGTACTTTTGGTATACAGATAATAATTCAACCAGGCAAAAGCTTCTATATTAATAGGCTGGGCTGCACCTAGGAGAGTTATTCGCAGGCCCCTGGAGAGCTACTGGTAGCTCACGAGCTACTCGTTGGAGATGCCTGGCCTAAGAGTTCAATGGATCCACCTATGTAGAGACCACAGCCTGAGTGTGCACTGGTTCCCCCTCTTTAGATACTGCAGCCTGAGTGTGCACTGGTTCCCCTGTAGATACCACAGCCTGAGTGTTCACTAGTTTCCCCTCTGTGGATATCACAGCCTGAGCTTGCACTGGTTCCACCTCTGTAGATACCACAGCCTGAGTGTGCACTGGTTCCACATCTGTAGATACCACAGCCTGAGTGTGCACTGGTTCCACATCTGTAGATACCACAGCCTGAGTGTGCACTGTTTCCACCTCCGTAGATACTACCGCCTGAGTGTGCACTAGTTTCCCCTCTGTGGATATCACAGTGTGAGTGTGCACTGGTTTCCCCTCTGTAGATACCACAGCCTGAGTGTGCACTGGTTCCACCTCAATAGATACCCCAGCTAGAGTTTGTAATTTTCTCCACCTCTATAGATACTGCATCCAGCCAGGCTATCACTGCTCCCACCTATATAGCTACCCAGTTTAGAGGCTGCTTCCTTCATTGATATTACTGATTGTCTCTGTGGCCATAGGAGAGAGAGACAATAGACCTGAGGTGAGCTGTGACTGACTGCCCTCACTGCCTATAGGCATCAGTCATCAGATGTGATTCAGTGTGAAAGCAACACTCCTTCAGCCTACTGGAAGTCTAACACACATTCATTGAGCAAACCACTGAATCGGCTAGCCAGACTGCCAGAGCCCCGCCTCCAGAAGCGGTGTGCATGTAATGCTGACTTCGTATACATTTTCTTCACATTAAAAACAACATTGGAAGGCGCACATGTGATAAAAGTGGAACTGCTGACAGTGGGTGTAGGACAGCTCTTGTGGGAAGTGCTTGCAGACACATTGAAACTAAGAAACACGGTGACAGCTTTTGACGAGCTAGTTAAATCGGAGTTCAAGCTGTCGAATGCCAAGTGAAGTCCAGAGGTAGCCCTTGGACCAAGCGTGAAATGTTAGCCTCACATTATTTATGTCTTCAGGAAAGGCCCCCGTGAATAAAAGAGACTGCCACTGGCAAACCCATACATACAACCAAGAAAACCACCACACAGACACTATAGCATGTCACCATGAACACCAGAGACTGTCTCCATCCTAAATACCAGAGGCTTATGATGCAGCGCAAAGCGTACTGGGTTTTTTTCTAACTTCAATTTGTTTAGTCTATCTCGTTTCTTACCAGGCCCAATTCATCATCACTCCCAGAATATACTATGATCTCAATTTGCCACTCAAACATCTACAGTTTCCTGGTCCTCAGATGGATCTTTTTGTTGAGCTGTCAGGGTCTAGGATACTAGGAAACGTGCACAATTACTCGTTGAGGACCTGGAATAGAATAATTGTTACCTGGAAACTAATTTAAAACCTTTCTCAGCCACAGATACAAATGCCTCGAAACAAGAAATATGACTAAAAGAATGAGACAGAATCGGTAAAGATAATTCATGGAAAACATTTATCTAATGCCTCTATTAGAATGGACAAGTCAAGAGAATACATCTCAATTTAGGTTTAATGATAAACCATACTACAAGCAGCCTCACATCACAGAACAGAGCAAATTGTAGACAGTTGGGAAATCCCCTGTCGAGAGAAACAGTATAAATTGGAAATTCAGTTATTGATCATACAAACCAAAGCAAAGCTGGTCGCTTCAAGTTCGTCCTTAATTAGATCTGGTCTAGTCTGATCTGCCGACCCATGTTCCACTGTCGGAGTCAGCTAACCTCTCAGCCGAAAGGTTATTTTTCCTGCACACTTCACCAGCTGGCAAAGCACAGGTTTTGGAGTCGCAGTTAGTTCAGTTCCATCAGTGCCAGTTCCACCCAGGAAGACGGATAAAAGGACTAGGAAAAGCAATCGGGTTCAGAGATCTGTCCAACAGCATGCCAGGCAGGAAAGGGAAATGTCAGCAAGCCAGCCCCCTGCTCCTTTGAGGGGGCAATTATACCTCAAATGTTCCAGGTTTACACCCCCAATCGTATCAATTCCATCAGTCCATGGGGTTCTCATTGGTCACTCATCGTGAGCTGTGATGGGGTGATCGGTGAATCACACAAATTCGGAAGAATAGAGTAATCCTTTTTGCAAATTTCATTAATATTGATTAAGATCAATTGTATTCCCATTTCGCCACTTCCACAGAACTAGGTGGAAGTAGGTGCTCACAGTCCGTCCGTTCCCAGACGCTTTCCTCTGGATTTGCAACAATACCGTTACATTTTGTCAAATATGCTTCTCAGCGAGTAGAGTGTCCATTGTTAGCTAAGGCAGAAATGAAACTTCGCAGAAAGTTCCCATGGGGCTTAGGTGACTGTCTCACATGATTTTACATTAAAGCCAGAAATAGAGAAGCATTTGAGGCCTACATGAAATTTAGCTGAATCACTACCGTTTAATTTAATTATAAATCTAACATTTCATAATTGCATTTCAATTGTCCTCATTATAGCAGTTATTATTTTCTTTCAAATACTACATATCATTATTAGGTACTACTAAATTCTTTTTTTTTTTCGTACCTTCTTTGTACGTTATCATTTTTCAAAGCCAGAATTATTATTGTGTCACTTCTTAATTCATATGTTATTGTATAAACGTTACAGAAGCTCAGATTTGGTTTACGTCAAATCTCTCTAATTTAAGCAATTTTCATGTTAAGAACTTCCATTATGCGTGCATAATTTTTAGGTGCAATACACATTTAAATGTTATTATCATAAAACTCTCTATATTAACACATCTTATTTTCTTATAGCACATAAATGCGTTTATGTAATGTTCACATGGTATTTCTTTGTTTTGTTTACATTTCGAGTCACCATTTAGAACACTCTGCATGCTTTTACGATGCATCATGTATTCTCACGTTTTTTGACTTAGCAGGTTAACATGTCTTCACCAAGAAATATTTGTCATATTGATCTGTTACAGTTAAGAATTGATAAAGGTAGACATCAGATGATATCCACGCTCAATCACTAATAAACCCCCAGGCTCCTTGTTGCCATTGATATCAGATTCTGGCATCACCATACCAAAGAATTATGGTGGTGACAGTCACTCTTCTAGTCATAGACACCACTGATGTCCACTTTCACCACCACAGACGTTACAGCCAGAGGTTATCATCGCCATAGACTGTTGCTGTCCCCACTAGGGACTCCAGAGGCTGTCTCTGTCACCACTGTAGACACCAGCACCTTCTACTGACAAGAAACAGCCACTGTCCTCCCTATAGATTAGACTGCCAGAGACGTAGACATGACAGCCAGGGAATGCAACCACCATTGATACCACAACGAACATGGCCAAGATGGTCTCAATTTAGGTGGTGCCGGTTCATAATGAAACGCCTCCTGGTGCTGTAACCATCTTCTGCCCTTATATCCCAACTCCTCGCATCATGTCGTGTGTAATGGTTTGGTAGATTAATGCATCATGAATCCTCTCACTTTCCTTTCGTTTCTTTATTGCAGAGTCCCTTGCACAGCAAGCGTCCATTACACAGCAGGACGGCCCAGGTAAGTTCAGTTGTATGATTGCTTCGAAGTTGGCTTCATGGTCCTTGTAAACCAATGCGATCCGCAGTCATAGCCAGCTGATCTCTGTGATTATCCAAAGGCGCACACTGCCTGAGACCTGGTGACATCCACACAGACACACCTAGGCAACTAAGCACATATCAAGACATATAAACACACACACATGCAATTTACAGAGCTATATAGACTCTGGATCCTCCTGCTCGCGACAGGCAAGTGGTGGAGATGATGTTTTACTACACCTGTGGCCACTTAGTCAAAGTTTGCAGTGTGCACATTGTGCTGTATCCATAATGCAGTCCCAAGTTTCAAATTCATGTGGCACTATATATCAGCCAAGAAAAACTGTCCTTTACATATATTGCAAATAATAGGTGTACTTTCGCGAGTACCTAACATGTTTCTCTTTATTTTCATCAGATATTCTTAACAGAGTTCTTTAAAAGCTTCTATAATGATCATTTCAAATGTGTTTCACCCTATGAACTTCTTCAAGGCGTACGGCCCTAAAGGGGTGTTCATTCTGAACATTTTGCACAGTGGAGCTTGCCCTTCCAGTCTTGGAAATTTATATGCTCTTTCTGAAAGATCAGATTTGTAGAGCGCGGCACCTGCCCAAACGGGCGTCCAGGCGCTTGCGCAGTGTCGGCTGATCCTTAACAGGGGTGGCAGGGCAGAGGGGGGTTACAAATAATAAAATCCACTTACCTTCATGCCGGCCGCGGCCTCTCGGTCCTTGACGCAGGAGGCAAGAAGCTCCCAGGCTCCCCTAGCCAATCACAATGCTGCTGTCACCCTGAGCGTCACTTAGCAGAGGAGCCATCCATGCGCTTTAGTGAGGCAAAAGCAGGGCAACTTGAACTTACAAGGCCTCATTAAAAGTCAAGTTTTTAACTGCTTTCCAAGTCGGGTTTCATTTATGGTATTGCGTAAAGCAGAGGCAATACTTTTCCAGGTTTTAGCTGATAAAAAAATGCGAGACCTCTTCCTTTAGCTGGCCAGTACCAGGAAGTTTTAAGCAGGCAGGCTTCAGGCAAATTTACCCTTCTAGGCAGGCAGCAAGGAGTAGGTTAGCCTGCCCCTAAGATATCTTGGCCCAGTCTTGTACAATAATCCGAGGGCCATCACCACTGATTTGGAAAATATATATATTTATATATTTTCAGAATCGGCAGCCACCGAAATTGTGTGAGATGTTTAACTATTGACTGGAACCAGGGTTTCTTCAGAATCAGTCTGGTCGGCCGCTGCATTCTGCACAATCTGAAGGCGATCAATTAAGTAGTCAGGGAGCTCCATAGAAATAACCATGCGTGTATCAGTTGGTAAAATACGTGGTATCTTTTTCATAGATCGTAAAAGAGAAAACCATGTGCCAGTCACAAACGGAAAATGGAAGGGTAAAGATGGTGCACAGACAGAATATCGAGTTTTTAATTTTGACCTACCATAATAGAGTTTTAAAAATGTTGGAAGTAATTTATTTATAAAAAAAGTAATTATTAATATGTATTTATTATTAATTATTAATTGGTTATTAATTAATATTAATGGATAATTATATAAATTGTTATTTTTTAGGAGCGGGTTGTGGGTTTATAGGGGAATAGGGTGGGAAGTAATTTAATTATAATAAAGTAATTATTAATATGTATTTATTAGTATTTATAATTAATTTATTATTAATTAATTATTAATTAGTTATTAATTAATATTAATTAATTAATAGATCATTGTATTAATTGTGTTAGTTTAGGAGTGGGTTTATAGGGGAATAGGGTGGGAAGTAATTTAATTATAATAAAGTAATTATTAATATTTATGTTTTAGTATTTATAATTAATTTATTATCAATTAATTATTAATTGGTTATTTAATTTTAATAATTATTTAATTGATAAGTATGTTAATTTGAACCCTCTGCTATCCAACACTTTCCCTACTGTTGCACTCTCTGGAGTGGGAATAGTAATTTTTACCCCCTTTGCTATCCAACACTTTCCCTACTGTTGCACTCCTTGGAGTGGGAAAAGTAATTTTTACCCCTTCGCTATCCAACACTTTCCCTACTGTTGCACTCACTGGAGTGGGAATAGTAGTTTTTACCCCTCCGCTATCCAACACTTTCCCTACTGTTGCACTCACTGGAGTGGGAATAGTAATTTTTACCCCTACGCTATCCAACACTTTCCCTACTCTTGCACTCTCTGGAGTGGGAATAGTAATTTGTACTTCTCCGCTATCCAATACTTTCCCTACTGTTGCATTCACTGGAGTTGGAATAGTAATTTTTACCCATCCGCTATCCAAAACGTTCCCTACTGTTGCACTCACTGGAGTGGGAATCGTAATTTTTACCCCTTTGCCACCCAACACTTTCCTAACTGTTGCACTGTCTGGAGTGGGAATAGTAATTTTTACTTCTCGGCTATCCAACACTTTCCCTACTGTTGCACTCACTGGAGTGGGAATAGTAATTTTTACCCCTCCGCTATACAAAACTTTCCCTACTGTTGCACTCACTGGAGTGGGAAAAGTAATTTTTAACCCCTACGCTATCCAACACTTTCCCTACTGTTGCACTGTCTGGAGTGGGGATAGTAATTTTTGCCCCAATGCTATCCAACACTTTCCCTACTGTTGCACTCACTGGAGTGGGAATAGTAATTTTTACCCCTTCGCTATCCAACACTTTCCCTACTGTTGCACTCACTGGAGTTAGAATAGTAATTTTTACCCCTACGCTATCCAACACTTTCCCTACTGTTGCACTCTCTGGAGTGGGAATAGTAATTTTTACCCTTACGCTATCCAACACTTTCCCTACTTTTGCACTGTCTGGAGTGAGAGTAGTAATTTTATCCCCTCCGCTATCCTATATTTTCTCTACAGTTTTAGTTAATGTAGTGTAAAATGTATTTTAAAAAGATTAAAAATATTGTAATATTTTAATATGTTGTATATATTTTTTATTTATATTATTGGTGTATGTGTATATATATATGTATTTCTAATTTTTTATATGTTTTTTAACAATTTATAAGTTATTAAAATAATTATTTGGAAATATTATTAAGTATATATATTATATTTTATACATATTTATGTTTAATTGATTTTTACATTATATGTATTACTTATAATTTTAATTTTTTTTAAATAATTTTAACTGTTTTATTTAATTGTATGTATTATTTACTTTATTTTACATTATTTTTTATACATAAAAAAACCCGATATTTTTAACAATATTTTTTTATCGATATTTTTGTACTTACCATTGTGTAGATAGGACTTCGATATTCTGGACATCGATATTCTTGTGTTGATATTGTTGTAGCTCGATATTCTGACTGTCGATATTCTGTCAGTGATCCGGTAAAGATAAGTCTGTCTTGCTCTTTTATTAATCGTTTTATAATGCATTGTAATGACATTTTTGGAAACAAATTGTATTTTAACGCATTGTCATTTATTGTACTTTTAGGATCTATTTATTTAGATCGAATAAAGTTTATTCTGATTCTCATAAATCTGTGTCTAACTTGACTCCCAAAGTTTTGGCTGCAGCCGTAGGCTGAGGGGGGATTCCCAGTGCATAAGGCCACCAGTTGCTAGACCATACCTTGTGTGCATTTCTGAAGAGCAAGGTTTCAGTTGTATCTGAATTGCATTTCAGATGCCTCTCTTCCGTCCGGTGCACCACTTTAGTTAGGCATTCTTTAGACACTTCTTGTGTGGAGCTAAGATTCTCCCGTTGGGGAAGAGCTGCGTGTAGTTCGTGTAAGAGACAACCGTCATTGATGATCACTGTCCTGCTGGTTCAGGTATTGTAAATGTATGTCCAGTAGCAGAAACTAGCCAGCTTGGTGTGATTCACATTGTTCTTTTTATTAGGTGACCAACTTCCTTATCTTTCCAATTCTTGACTTTCACCAGAACTATGTGTGATCTCAAGAGGACGTTCCCTCATTTGCATGGGGGTGTGGCCACATGCAAATGAGGAAAAACTTTGCCTCTGCACTGATACACACTGTATTACAGGTGCATGTACAGGAGGCAAAGCAGCTGTTAAGAGGCACACTGAATATCCACCACAAAGAGTTGGTGCACAGTCAGTGCTCCTCCCAGGGGTAACCCTTATAATGGGATAAAGAGGATACAATGGGCCCCACAAGACATCTCCCAGCATCCGCCTCCAGTGGGATTTCTGCACCTCTCTTGTAATGTAGGCCTGATTCCCTCCTGAAAAGTGAAAGGCAGACAGGCTGCTTGAAAAAGTAGCTCTACATTTCATTAGTGCACTGCCACCAGGGAAGCTGCGAGTTTGCGACTACCCCGGGGGTAACGCATTAACTGTAATAGAGCATATTGGCCCAGTCTGTGACTGGCATGCCTATTTGGAGGTGCACAGGTCCCAGATGTTCACCTTACTTGTAATAATCCCAGTGGAGTGGAGTGGCCCCCAGACTATGTATCTCACTTAGCAGTATATATACCACTCTGACCATATTACACATACTTTAACAATGCCCGAAAAAGATAGACAATGAATCTTGGGCTGCTTACATAAAAAACGCTATTAAGTGAATCAAATATCTATAACACAGGGGTCTTCAAACTGGGGGGGCAGGCCCCCCTAAGGGGGCCTCAGGTGATCCCTGTGGAGGCTCCAGGTTCTGGCTAAAAGAAGCATTATGCTCTGTAATGGACCATCACTAACATCTTTTGTCATTTATATCCTAGCTGGGACTATGTGTCAAAAGGAAAGGGACTCCAAATATTCTTCAAAACCCCCAGCCACACACTGTGGATACTTTTAATAGATACGATTTAATAGAATAATTGTGAAAAATTCTGAGGGGGGCCCCTATGATTTTTTTTTTTCCACGGGGGCGCAGCATTAAAATGTTTGAAGACCACTGCTATAACATAACAAATGCAAACGACGATGCATAATTATATGTATATCTCACACTTGTGGAGAACTATAAAAGATCATTCACAATGATACACATAAAAAAGGTACATAAAGCTGATGATCACATACACGTAGCTACACAAACATATGTACATGCAGAGCCGCACACCTGCAGACAGGAAGGGAGCAATGGATGGATGGACAGAAAAGGGAATATAAATACACCAATACAGAAAACTTTCAGAAACCTACTCAGAGCCACATCTTCAAATGAAATGTACACAGATTTATTTTGGCACACGTTATATGGCTATGACTACATATATGCTCACATGTAGAATATTGTGTACTCCTATAACACACACCTAATTAGAGAGATACACAAAGGTGCAGGGATGCATGAAACATATTTGCAGGTAGATACACGGTGATGACCTGTGCTTGGAAACAACCTTCCTAACGAACAATGAAACAGTGGCGTGCTGGGATGGAGTGGTGTGCAAAACTAGAGGAATCCATTTATGTTTGAAGGGGGTGTCCCACAAAGGTTTTTAAGATCTGGGGTAAATGGTGGGACTACTGTGGCCTAACTTCCACATTGGAATCCTTGGTGAATCACGTCATCTAGACCTGTGGGAGGGCAGGAGGGGGGGGGGGGCAGGTATGGGTCGATTAGCTTGATGCTTTACTTTTGCCGTTTTTGTTTCCTTTTGTTCTTGCCTATTCTGTTGGCGCTTGAAAATTTTATAAAGATTTCTTATAAAAAAAAAAAAGGTACACAGTGAGGAATGCACACAGGCAGCAGTACAAGGGAAAATGTGTACACAGATACCAAACAGAGGACAAATCCATGAAGAGACACATTCCCAAAACAGAATGGTACTTGAACTTAGACACAGACCCACACTTAGGGATTTTGTGCTGACATTTACATATGATGTGGTACACAAACACGATTGCAGGTGACATGCCATACCACTCAGGGGCACCTACATGGCATTGGCAGTCGAGCCCTTTATGCTCTTCCCTGGCTGACATTCACCACCTGTCTCTCTTGTTTCAGCTCCTTTCACTGAGGTTACAGTTACATTGGAAGAGAACTCAGCTAGCAGCCATCTTGACATCAGCAGCGATCAGAAGAGCGTAAAACTTGAAGGTGATGCAATGCCTGACGCCACTGTCAAAAGGGGGCAACCGGTCGCATTTGGGAAAGATGGCTTCACCAAAGGAAAGTACTTTTGGAAGGTTCATGTAGGTGAAGCCAACTGGTGGGCCTTGGGTGTTGCTGAAGAATCTGTGAAAAGCACCGTGAACAGTAACCTGCTCGAGGACGAGGGGGCACGGGCAGTGGGCCTGACTGCGGGCCAGTACCAGGCATTCACCTCTCCTCTGACCAATCTAAGCCCAGACCCACCTCCAGAGACACTGGTGGTGTATTTGGACATTGAAGGAGGACAACTATCTTTTTATAATGCAGACACTCAAAGACACATTTTCACCCATATGATTTGCTTCCATGAGAAGGTCTTCCCTTTCATCTGGACCATGGACCAGAATAACTGTATTACTGTCTCTCCTCCATAGTCTGCTGACACCAGTGATAGACACAGTGAGCCATTCTAGCAAAGCAATTGGCTGTAGCCCACTTGTGGGCAGAGCCAGACCGTGAGCCTTATCATCCTCAAATGTGGATGTAAGATGTATGTATGTAAATGGTATAATTTATACCAAAGGGAGTCGCCATTCCTGAGTGGAGATGGAGAGAAGGGAAGTAGGGGGACACTTGTCGTGTGCTACTCTGCTTGTGGGAGGCAGGGTGTCCTCATCTTGATGCCCTCACACACCCGAAGGATGTCATGCTTCATCATTGGGCTTTTGCTCCTCGTCAGGCCGGCGCTGCAATGCCCTACGGGTCCCCCGAAGGGTCTCTTTTTCGGAGATCTTTTGATGAAGCCGTATGGATGCGTGGGTGTAAGTGGCAGTGAAGTCCTAGTAAGTGTATTAAAAAATGGCTGGAGGGAGAGTGATTAATTTTTAATAAAGTGATCCCTCTGTCATTAAAACAAAGTGTATGGAGCTGCTTTAAGGGGTATTATGTCCCTTGGTAGCTGGGTGATTATATGTAGCTGAGCACCCTGGCCTAAGCATTTTTGATGATTTGAAACACAAAATAATACTTGATAATACTCTAAAAATATAGAAACAAGTACTCATCGAAAAAATACACAAATGCTAAAATATTCACAAACAAATATTTTAAAAAAAATCACAAAATAAATATTAATGGGAAGGTTGGAGCTTTTCTAAATTCAATTAAGGTCACTCGTGGTCCATACTATATTTTGTTTGATGAACTTGCATTGCTCCCACAAATCAGTCTGAGGATACTAATTTAATATTTAGCCTCTAATTTCAAATTCCAGCACATTTCCAGAACGTTTTAAAACTTTCATTTTTACATTTTGCTTATTTATTTATATACTCTTTATTAATCTGTTAATATGATTTGATTTTATAAGGTGTTGAGGACCCCTTGAGTAGGCTTTGCCGGCCTCTAGGGGTCCCCGGACAACAGGTTAAGAACCACTGCTATTTGATGTAAGATGATTGATGTCATCAAATGCTCATGGATCCCCTATCTCTAATTATCTAATTATGCTGAGGACTTCCTCCATAGATTTTAATCTTAACTATCTTTTTCATTAAATTTGCCTTGATGAAGGAAACTATTTGTTGAAAAGTCTTTAATAAAATAGTCAGTTTGATATTTTGTACAAGACAAATGAACACTCAGTCGTAATCCAATCATATTAAAATATATCTGGTTAGACACTCTAATAAAGAAACAATATGGACGGACCCTGAAATAGTGGAGATCTATCAATCACTATGTGTGGTAAGTCCAAGGACCATTAGGTATATTTAAAAGACCCCTCACACACCAACCTAGTTGGTGTCATGCTTCATCATTGGGGTCCCAACCGGGAGGCCTAATGCCGCCCGGTTGTGCTACGACGCCTGATTACAGCGGAGCAGGTGTAGTGTGAAGATGTGATGTAAAAATTAAAAATACCTCTGAGAATCCTTGCCCAGTAAATTTATTAGTGGCGGCTCAGGGTATGGTTAAAAACTATGTGAAACCGACTAACAAGAAATATTCATCTGTAGTGGTTTAGGTGATGCGGTCTACATGTTTCAGCCAGTCCTTTTTTAGGAAGGGGTCCCCGAGGCCGTGGAAGAAGACGAAGAGTAAATCAAGTGCATTGGGAAGACGATCAAACCCAAGGCACTTTGACAAGGAGCAAAACAAAGGATCTACAACCGGGACCCAGCACGAGATAAGTCTGGTTACCAACCTCTCAACTTATGCTCTATCATCAACAGACCTGTCAGTCCTAGAAAAGGGACTCGGTTTTTCACCAACGGCAAAACTTGACAAATTCCGACTACACTGCGAATTGGCAGAATTCTTTCGTAAACTCAGACTAAAAGCCTGCTTCGAAAGTACACCACAGCTCACAACTGATCAACCGGGTGACACCCAATTTCGTGTTAAATCCACCTACATGCCACCACCATGTGCAATACCACCAGAAATCACTGTTTTTGAGCAAGCTGTTTTTAAAGACGTGGAAAGTCTCCAAGACAAACATACCTTCCAAAACTTCAGCAGTAAGGAGTATCAGGCCCTGGAATCACTAAGAACTAACGATGCTATCATCATAAAACCGGCGGACAAGGGTGGTGGCACAGTGATCCTTAATCTTGAGGACTATCGACAGGAATGTGCCCGCCTCCTTAACGATCCCAAGAACTATGAAAAATTGACACAAGATCCCAGTGAAAAACTTAAAACTCGCATCCAAACACTGGTTGATGATGCTGAACACTCAGGTCAAATCACAACCAGGGAAGCTAAATTTCTGGTTACGACTTCTGGTAAAATACCTTACTTTTACATTTTGCCCAAAACTCATAAAAACAAGTTTCCACCTCCGGGACGTCCCATAGTATCGGGCATTGGGTCCTTATTGGAACCCTTATCACGTTATTGTGACTTTTTCTTTCAACCAATGGTACAGTCCACCAGTACGTATCTCAAGGACACAAAGGATCTCTTGAGACTCATTGACACTCTAGCTTTTAATCCTGATAATTCCTTCCTGGTTAGTCTTGACGTAGAGAGCCTTTACACCAGCCTCCCGCAAGACGACACCCTTGAAGTATTGAAAATAGCTCTTAATGAATCTGACTGGCAATACCAGACCCCGAAGATATTCATTCTGGAGTGTGCTGCTTTAGCACTCAAAGAGAACTTCTTTGAGTATGAAGGCCAACTCTACTTGCAGAAATATGGAACTTCAATGGGGAGTGTTTTTGCCCCCAGCATAGCGGGACTCTATGTGTACCATTTCGAATCAAGATATCTATTAGACAACCATACGCCATGCATCCCTCAGATCAAATTTTACAAACGGTATATTGACGACATCTTAATGATCTGGGAAGGAGACACCGAATCATTGTTACTCTTCTGCACATGGCTGAACACTTGCGATCCCAACCTAAAATTCACATACAGTTTCGATCACAATAAGGCGACGTTCCTTGATCTGGATATTGAAGCAGAAGGAGGTCTTTTGAAAAGCAAAACCCATTTCAAACCAACGGCTCGCAACTCACTTCTCCATTTCTCTAGCTTCCACCCCAGACCCCTGCGGGAGAATCTTCCCTATGGTCAATATCTTCGCCTCCGTAGGAACTGCAGTGACATAAGAGATTATAAACAACAAGCATCCGATCTTAGCACTAGATTACGGCAGCGAGGTTACCCTCAGCGGATCACCGATAAAGCAAACAAGCGTGCTCGCAATCAAAATCGTGAGGGTCTCATTGAAGCACAGAAGTGTGCATCTACCTCCATCCCACTCACGTGCGTCACTACTTATAACGCTGTCTCTCACGCGGTGTCTGATATTATAAAACGACACTGGCAGATTCTTAATACAGGCAACCTGAACTGGGAACCTCCACTGATGTCACACAGAAAAGCTAGATCTATCAAGGACGCTTTGGTTTCCACACGACCTGCTCCCCAAAGGAAACCCACTAACACTATTCTCAACGCATGGGGGCTCCCTAACATTGTGGGCCACTACCCGTGTGGAGATTGTAGTGTATGCCATTTAACAGTGACCACCAAAAGTCTGAACCTAGAACCAGGCAAGACCTGGCATTTAAGGACACACACGAACTGCAACACAGCTCACGTCGTATATCGTATCACCTGTCCTTGCAATCTCTCGTACATTGGGATGACTAATCGGAAAGTGAAGACTAGGATTTGCGAGCATCGTAGCACAATCAGATGCAAAAAGTCAACAACAAGACTGACAAGCCATTTCCTTGAAGTTGGACATACCACTAACGACATCAGCTGGGTAGTCATTGAGGTCCTAGATCCTAACCTACCTAACATACAAAATCGTCTACTGGAGAAAGAACAAAGATGGGTTTATCGCCTATCTAGTCATCTGACGGGACTTAACGATAATATTCCTTGGCAAAGTCTCAGGAGACAGTAGTCCTTTCTCCACACTCTTATCAGCATAGGAGATTCACTTAATAGCCTTCTTTTCTGACAGAATTTAGATCAACTGCTATCTGTCTTTGAAATTATTAGCTATTCATTTAACAGAATCCATATCTATCTTCTATCTGTCTTGGAAATCATGCCCAATTGTGCATACTGTGCTTTATATGTGGTCTTTTCCCACACTATTTTGGTTGAAACACGGAGCGCATTCTATGCTCAGCGCTATCCGTCTGTCTGTCCTTTATCTTTATTTTTATTTATATTGCTTGGTGCACCACCCTCTAAACACATCATCGTGGGCATCATTTACCCCCCATTTTTTTCCCCCTTTTTTCATTTGATATAGAGCACACACTATGGCTCTCCTGCATCTATATCCTGATCTTTTAACACTTAAGTATGGCCGCCACTGTCTATCTCGCTTACTTCGCGAGTTTTCCAACATGGCCGCCGCACTTTTGCTGTGTTTTGTCTGCAATACACAGACCAGTTGTTCCCTGCTAATGCCATCTCCTTACGTAGTGTCGTCATTTCCTTGTATGACGCCTGTAGTTTGGATTTAACTTCGTTCTCCCACCGCGTCCCTCACCAGCCGGGACTTCGGGAGACCGCAGTAGGTAGTCTCATGGGAATCCTCACGGAACCAAGTAAGGTTTTGTAGTTGTGGACGACGGGCATTCTGCCCCATGACTCTTTGGCTTTTTCACTAAAAGCCGCTTTGCACTAAAAATCGATCTTCTGTTTCTCTCCATGTTATCCCACAGATCGGTTGATCGGTTGAAACCCCTCTCATGCCCCGATTAGCTGCTTTCTTTTTCTACTAATTGTAATTATGACCCTTTTCATTTACGCTGCCACCTGTTTTTCTACCATTTTAACACTTGCTTTTTTGCATAATTTGTAATACATGCATTTACAGGCGCTCGATCGGCCGCACATGCAACTCGCCACTGTCGTGCCACGCCGCATTATTTTACCATCACTCGGCATGCAGCGCGTATTTGTCACTCGCTGCTTGGATACATACAAGCACATGGCTTCTATCATGCCTTGATGTGATTATTCAATTCACGCTTTAGCATGGACACATGGTTTATATAATACACGTCTTAGCACATGACGTCCCTATGTGTTCATTCAGCTTTATCTAATTTCCTAGCATGCCTTAGAAACGTGCATGCTATATCATCATTACACTATCACTGTCACGATGGTGGCTAGGTCATTCTTGACGGCTTGTTGGAGATTGCAATTTTGAGTTGCTTTAAAAGATTGCATTTTATGTTGCTAAACGTTATATGTCTTGTGCTGTCTATTTCTTTCTCCCTAACAGGTTTTTTGAGTGGTGTCTGTAAGTATATCGACACCGGGTCCACACACCTTAGTGCGTGTGTTGGTACTTTACTTTTTCACGTGGCCTTCACTTTGCCACTCACTTGAATTCTAGGTCCTGACGAAAGCCCATTTGAATTTTTTGACGGGCTGAAACATGTAGACCGCATCACCTAAACCACTACAGATGAATATTTCTTGTTAGTCGGTTTCACATAGTTTTTAACCATACCCTGAGCCGCCACTAATAAATTTACTGGGCAAGGATTCTCAGAGGTATTTTTAATTTTTACATCACATCTTCACACTACACCTGCTCCGCTGTAATCAGGCGTCGTAGCACAACCGGGCGGCATTAGGCCTCCCGGTTGGGACCCCAATGATGAAGCATGACACCAACTAGGTTGGTGTGTGAGGGGTCTTTTAAATATACCTAATGGTCCTTGGACTTACCACACATAGTGATTGATAGATCTCCACTATTTCAGGGTCCGTCCATATTGTTTCTTTATAACTTTACCCAGGGGATTAGGACGTACCCCAAAATCCTCGCTCTCTTTTTGTTTTTCGGATTACTACGCAGCGCACAGCTGTGAGAGCTATTTTTTCATCTTCTGGTAGAACTCATTACCAGCGTATCCAACCATGGCAGAAAATCAAGGCTTGGGTTTCACCTTGGACGATGTCACCAACATTCTATCCAACCCTCCTCTATTGGCAGACTTCAATGTATCGACATCTATTGCACAGACAGCTGATTGGGACAATCTCAACGAGAAAAAACGAAATCGCATTAGGATTATACTTCATGGGTTGATCCTGACAGAATATTTAAGAACTAACACTGCTCCAAGAGGCTTGATCGTTACTAATGCGCCACGTATCTTTTTAGACGATGCAACTTTCCGCAAGGATTGGGCTCAGATAGCGTGGCGCTGTACACGTGACTGGATGATCCTAATCATACAGACCGCTACACGCCTCTCAGAAGCCATCCTTATTGATATCCAGTTGACAGAGACACATTTCAAGGCCACCCTAACTTCTTTTAAGAAAAAACTAGATGAAACTAATAAGGAAGTTAATGAATACAAGGAGAGCCTAACTCAGACCAAGATTAATAAATTCCAGAAGGACCTTAAAAGTTCTCTTACACCAAAACCTATCCCTACGCTGACAGTGACTATAAACCACCAATACGAACAGATGCTTCAGGGGGATCTTCGGATGAGGACTCTTCTGGCAGCAGCGGTTCAAGTTCCAATAGCTACCGCAGGAGACCACAGAACAGGGGAAGGCACACAGGCTGGCAACAACCCTGGGCTCAAGGACCGCCGGGTGCTAACATGCACTTCATGACCCCCTATCCTCCAATGCATCCACAGTATGGATATGGCTGGAATCCGCCTCTTGCTCCACCACCATACTTGAATCAGAATCAACAGTTTCCTTTTTTAGGAAGGGGTCCCCGAGGCCGTGGAAGAAGACGAAGAGTAAATCAAGTGCATTGGGAAGACGATCAAACCCAAGGCACTTTGACAAGGAGCAAAACAAAGGATCTACAACCGGGACCCAGCACGAGATAAGTCTGGTTACCAACCTCTCAACTTATGCTCTATCATCAACAGACCTGTCAGTCCTAGAAAAGGGACTCGGTTTTTCACCAACGGCAAAACTTGACAAATTCCGACTACACTGCGAATTGGCAGAATTCTTTCGTAAACTCAGACTAAAAGCCTGCTTCGAAAGTACACCACAGCTCACAACTGATCAACCGGGTGACACCCAATTTCGTGTTAAATCCACCTACATGCCACCACCATGTGCAATACCACCAGAAATCACTGTTTTTGAGCAAGCTGTTTTTAAAGACGTGGAAAGTCTCCAAGACAAACATACCTTCCAAAACTTCAGCAGTAAGGAGTATCAGGCCCTGGAATCACTAAGAACTAACGATGCTATCATCATAAAACCGGCGGACAAGGGTGGTGGCACAGTGATCCTTAATCTTGAGGACTATCGACAGGAATGTGCCCGCCTCCTTAACGATCCCAAGAACTATGAAAAATTGACACAAGATCCCAGTGAAAAACTTAAAACTCGCATCCAAACACTGGTTGATGATGCTGAACACTCAGGTCAAATCACAACCAGGGAAGCTAAATTTCTGGTTACGACTTCTGGTAAAATACCTTACTTTTACATTTTGCCCAAAACTCATAAAAACAAGTTTCCACCTCCGGGACGTCCCATAGTATCGGGCATTGGGTCCTTATTGGAACCCTTATCACGTTATTGTGACTTTTTCTTTCAACCAATGGTACAGTCCACCAGTACGTATCTCAAGGACACAAAGGATCTCTTGAGACTCATTGACACTCTAGCTTTTAATCCTGATAATTCCTTCCTGGTTAGTCTTGACGTAGAGAGCCTTTACACCAGCCTCCCGCAAGACGACACCCTTGAAGTATTGAAAATAGCTCTTAATGAATCTGACTGGCAATACCAGACCCCGAAGATATTCATTCTGGAGTGTGCTGCTTTAGCACTCAAAGAGAACTTCTTTGAGTATGAAGGCCAACTCTACTTGCAGAAATATGGAACTTCAATGGGGAGTGTTTTTGCCCCCAGCATAGCGGGACTCTATGTGTACCATTTCGAATCAAGATATCTATTAGACAACCATACGCCATGCATCCCTCAGATCAAATTTTACAAACGGTATATTGACGACATCTTAATGATCTGGGAAGGAGACACCGAATCATTGTTACTCTTCTGCACATGGCTGAACACTTGCGATCCCAACCTAAAATTCACATACAGTTTCGATCACAATAAGGCGACGTTCCTTGATCTGGATATTGAAGCAGAAGGAGGTCTTTTGAAAAGCAAAACCCATTTCAAACCAACGGCTCGCAACTCACTTCTCCATTTCTCTAGCTTCCACCCCAGACCCCTGCGGGAGAATCTTCCCTATGGTCAATATCTTCGCCTCCGTAGGAACTGCAGTGACATAAGAGATTATAAACAACAAGCATCCGATCTTAGCACTAGATTACGGCAGCGAGGTTACCCTCAGCGGATCACCGATAAAGCAAACAAGCGTGCTCGCAATCAAAATCGTGAGGGTCTCATTGAAGCACAGAAGTGTGCATCTACCTCCATCCCACTCACGTGCGTCACTACTTATAACGCTGTCTCTCACGCGGTGTCTGATATTATAAAACGACACTGGCAGATTCTTAATACAGGCAACCTGAACTGGGAACCTCCACTGATGTCACACAGAAAAGCTAGATCTATCAAGGACGCTTTGGTTTCCACACGACCTGCTCCCCAAAGGAAACCCACTAACACTATTCTCAACGCATGGGGGCTCCCTAACATTGTGGGCCACTACCCGTGTGGAGATTGTAGTGTATGCCATTTAACAGTGACCACCAAAAGTCTGAACCTAGAACCAGGCAAGACCTGGCATTTAAGGACACACACGAACTGCAACACAGCTCACGTCGTATATCGTATCACCTGTCCTTGCAATCTCTCGTACATTGGGATGACTAATCGGAAAGTGAAGACTAGGATTTGCGAGCATCGTAGCACAATCA
This sequence comes from Calotriton arnoldi, assembly GCA_963921515.1. NCBI lineage: Eukaryota > Metazoa > Chordata > Amphibia > Caudata > Salamandridae > Calotriton > Calotriton arnoldi. The sequence goes on from CAWUFW010003563.1 coordinate 464,329, forward strand.
GATGCAAAAAGTCAACAACAAGACTGACAAGCCATTTCCTTGAAGTTGGACATACCACTAACGACATCAGCTGGGTAGTCATTGAGGTCCTAGATCCTAACCTACCTAACATACAAAATCGTCTACTGGAGAAAGAACAAAGATGGGTTTATCGCCTATCTAGTCATCTGACGGGACTTAACGATAATATTCCTTGGCAAAGTCTCAGGAGACAGTAGTCCTTTCTCCACACTCTTATCAGCATAGGAGATTCACTTAATAGCCTTCTTTTCTGACAGAATTTAGATCAACTGCTATCTGTCTTTGAAATTATTAGCTATTCATTTAACAGAATCCATATCTATCTTCTATCTGTCTTGGAAATCATGCCCAATTGTGCATACTGTGCTTTATATGTGGTCTTTTCCCACACTATTTTGGTTGAAACACGGAGCGCATTCTATGCTCAGCGCTATCCGTCTGTCTGTCCTTTATCTTTATTTTTATTTATATTGCTTGGTGCACCACCCTCTAAACACATCATCGTGGGCATCATTTACCCCCCATTTTTTTCCCCCTTTTTTCATTTGATATAGAGCACACACTATGGCTCTCCTGCATCTATATCCTGATCTTTTAACACTTAAGTATGGCCGCCACTGTCTATCTCGCTTACTTCGCGAGTTTTCCAACATGGCCGCCGCACTTTTGCTGTGTTTTGTCTGCAATACACAGACCAGTTGTTCCCTGCTAATGCCATCTCCTTACGTAGTGTCGTCATTTCCTTGTATGACGCCTGTAGTTTGGATTTAACTTCGTTCTCCCACCGCGTCCCTCACCAGCCGGGACTTCGGGAGACCGCAGTAGGTAGTCTCATGGGAATCCTCACGGAACCAAGTAAGGTTTTGTAGTTGTGGACGACGGGCATTCTGCCCCATGACTCTTTGGCTTTTTCACTAAAAGCCGCTTTGCACTAAAAATCGATCTTCTGTTTCTCTCCATGTTATCCCACAGATCGGTTGATCGGTTGAAACCCCTCTCATGCCCCGATTAGCTGCTTTCTTTTTCTACTAATTGTAATTATGACCCTTTTCATTTACGCTGCCACCTGTTTTTCTACCATTTTAACACTTGCTTTTTTGCATAATTTGTAATACATGCATTTACAGGCGCTCGATCGGCCGCACATGCAACTCGCCACTGTCGTGCCACGCCGCATTATTTTACCATCACTCGGCATGCAGCGCGTATTTCTCACTCGCTGCTTGGATACATACAAGCACATGGCTTCTATCATGCCTTGATGTGATTATTCAATTCACGCTTTAGCATGGACACATGGTTTATATAATACACGTCTTAGCACATGACGTCCCTATGTGTTCATTCAGCTTTATCTAATTTCCTAGCATGCCTTAGAAACGTGCATGCTATATCATCATTACACTATCACTGTCACGATGGTGGCTAGGTCATTCTTGACGGCTTGTTGGAGATTGCAATTTTGAGTTGCTTTAAAAGATTGCATTTTATGTTGCTAAACGTTATATGTCTTGTGCTGTCTATTTCTTTCTCCCTAACAGGTTTTTTGAGTGGTGTCTGTAAGTATATCGACACCGGGTCCACACACCTTAGTGCGTGTGTTGGTACTTTACTTTTTCACGTGGCCTTCACTTTGCCACTCACTTGAATTCTAGGTCCTGACGAAAGCCCATTTGAATTTTTTGACGGGCTGAAACATGTAGACCGCATCACCTAAACCACTACAGATGAATATTTCTTGTTAGTCGGTTTCACATAGTTTTTAACCATACCCTGAGCCGCCACTAATAAATTTACTGGGCAAGGATTCTCAGAGGTATTTTTAATTTTTACATCACATCTTCACACTACACCTGCTCCGCTGTAATCAGGCGTCGTAGCACAACCGGGCGGCATTAGGCCTCCCGGTTGGGACCCCAATGATGAAGCATGACACCAACTAGGTTGGTGTGTGAGGGGTCTTTTAAATATACCTAATGGTCCTTGGACTTACCACACATAGTGATTGATAGATCTCCACTATTTCAGGGTCCGTCCATATTGTTTCTTTATAACTTTACCCAGGGGATTAGGACGTACCCCAAAATCCTCGCTCTCTTTTTGTTTTTCGGATTAGACACTCTAATAGCCTGATTTACAAGAGGTGTTGAGTTAGATGTGTGACACCATGCCTATTTGATGTGCAATTCACAAATATTGCCTTGCTGCACACAAGCCTAGATTGCGCGTCAAATGTCCATGCAGTTGTGTATACCGTTTACTTACATTGGATCTTGCCCTTATTTCCTAACCCAGTTTCAGTAATGTACTAAAGTGCCCATTAGACATTCATAAGGTTTGGAATAGTTATGAATTTTGTTTCAGTAATATTTTTCCCATCGATTTCTAAATGGTGCCAGTAATTTTGCACATCCTGTAATAGCTGGAATGATTGATGCACTTTCCCGCACTAGGCAAAAATATTCCGTACACCCACTGACATTTGAATTATTCAAGATGTATGTTTGCATAAATTATGATTTTTTTTTTCTGGCAAGGGAGTAAAGCACTTGCTCCAAGGAAAAAGTAAGTGAACTGGGCTTCTAACACTTAGATTCTGCATAATCCGGGCCACTGTGACAGAGCAAAAATAAATTATGAGGTAGGATTGACTAAATTATGTGGCAAGAAAAAGCAAATTATAGGACATAATGCGGCACATTTTGTGATAGCATTACTTCATTATTTTGTCATTTTACCCCTGGTACAGTGTCTGTGACAAGACTTCATCTTATTAGTACAAATTAAACACCTAAATATAGCAATAAGAAACTGAACGATGGCCAGTCAACATTTGTGAAAAGCCTTACTGTTCAAGGAACCTGAGTTGCCATATTTTTTGTAACTTTAGATCAGTTTGAGCAATAAACAAACTTGTTTTTTGTTAAATTCTGCAGATAAAGCAGCAAACATGGATTATGTAGCAAACCCATAAATATGCAAAAATCGGTGCGACCACAGAATTGCATAATTCCAGTGTATACTTTACAAGATGAATATTTATACCTTTTTTGTAAAAATGGTTTACAATATTCTATTTGTACTGAATGTAAAAATATTTTTGAGTAACATGGTTTACATCTTTTATAAACTTTTCCAAAACTAAATGACGGATTGTATTGTGTCATAATAACATGTTTTTTCGATCATTCCAGTAGTAGGAATTTTTACATATTGATAGGATGTTGCAAATGTTTTACACCAAACTTTGTTTTTACTTTGACTATTTTATTGTGAATATATCATAGATTTCTTCCTGCATTCAAAATATCTTATTTTTCGAAATTTGTGTTTGCAGTATCTGTTCTTTTCCTACATGCTTGTGTAAACTTTGCAAACTTGAAAAATACTGATTTTAGAAATTAAAAACACAAAGATTTTTGTACTGTTTGCAGGTAAAAATGCACACCAAAAGCACCGAACTTTTTGTACCCATTGTTTGTCATTTTCTAGAAAGGTTCCAGAACATGTAACAAACTCAGGAGGGCAATATGATTCCCATATTGCAGCTAAACGACAAAACAAAATGAGAATGTGTGTCATCTATATACAAGTTACTGAAATCTGCAGTTTTAATGCAAATGTGGACGAATCTTGGGGGCAGGGCCAGGGGGATGACACGAGGAGTGGTGGGCACTGCCTTCAGTGTGGAGGGAAGCTCTCTCCAACCCAGCTACGTTGCTGGGTTGGAGAGAGCAGGTACAGACTCCCAGACTGTCTGTGAGCACAAATCAAGGGCGATCAGGCCAATCCTGAAGCTGCTTTCATGCATGAGAGCAGCTTCAGGATTGGCCGCAGGGCAATCTGGGAGCCTGTGCCTGGAGAAGAGGAGCAGAAGAGCACGACGCGGCTGGCTGCAGGTAGGTTTTCTTTCTGTTTTTTTCTGTATGCGTATGGACCACAATTGTATAACTTGTCTCGAGCATAACAGTCTTGCATTGTATCTTTCTTTTTTTGTTGTGAAATTTATAAATAAGGTTTAAAAAAAAAATATATATATATGTATATTATCTACTGGCGGTCGCCAGTAGATAGTTATAGTTAGGACCTATTTTCCATAGGAAATTCACAACATTCTATTTCCAATAACTTTAGCGCCGGTTGACGAATCTTCGCGAAATTTTCAAAACTTATGGCCCGCTCCGGTCCGCTCCTATCCTGAAAGTTTCGGGGTGATTCGGCAAGTGGGGGCCGAGAAAAAAGGGGGGTCCCAAAACGTGTTTTCCCCATGCAATTTTCCATAGGAAACTTTAGACACAGCTACAGCCCGAACTGCTGAACGGAATTACACCAAATTTGGCAAAGAGATAGTTCTTGGTTCAGAAAGAACCCTTTTTATTAAATGGTGTAAATCCGTTCAGTAGTTGCTGAGAAAATCAAAAGTAAAATCACATATATATCTGGGCGGAGCCTAACCACACATGTCATCGTGAGATCTGATTGGCTGTCAGCACTTCATCCTGGAATTGCTGGCAGCCATCTTGGGACCAATATAAATGATAGTACCCCATTGAAATGCATTGTAGTGAATCAAAGATTTTGAGGGTATCCAAAAGGAGAACTATAAAGGGTGATAACAGACTTTAGTTACATTAGAATTCATTTGTTGATGGTACCATACTAATTTCAGGAATTGTGGTGTGTTCTAAGGTGATTTTACCCTGTGAAAAACCTTCTGCTGGGATATCATGAATCATGTTTGAGAGAAAACTATTTTCACATGCTTGTCCCATAGAGTTTTGGAAGGTGCTCCAGAAGCTAAAATGAGAGCATATTTTCTGTAAATTCACATTATCTTTCTCAGTCATGTGAGAATGAAGTCTGACATTCTCAGTAAAACATGTACATCCAACAAGGGCAGAGACTGTCAGTTGATTCCTTTGTGTTCTACTGCAGCTTCCCAGAGTGTTCTAAAGAACAACTAGAGTGCTAACAGCCTTACTTATGACAAAAGTATGGCACACCTGAAGCCATCTTGATTGGAATAAACTGGTAACACTTAAAACATTTAATTTAAAAAGGAACAAAATGATGGGGTTCATTTTGTCATAGAAATTATGGTTAGTGCTATAGAAAGAAAAATTAGGACATGTTTCAAGTGAGATCTCAAATATCTTCCTGTTATATTTCAACAGGAGCAGCCTGTCAGTTGATGCCTTTGTGTTCTACTGCAGCTTCCCAGAGTGTTCTAAAGAACAACTAGAGTGCTAACAGCCTTACTTATGACAAAAGTATGGCACACCTGAAGCCATCTTGATTGGAATAAACTGGTAACACAAAACATTTAATTTAAAAAGGAACAAAATGATGGGGTTCATTTTGTCATAGAAATTATGGGTAGTGCTGTAGAAAGAAAAATTAGGACATGTTTCAAGTGTGATCTCAAATATCTTCCTGTTATATTTCAACAGGAGCAGCCTGTCAGTTGATGCCTTTGTGTTCTACTGCAGCTTCCCAGAGTGTTCTAAAGAACAACTAGAGCGCTAACAGCCTTACTTATGACAAAAGTATGGCACACCTGAAGCCATCTTGATTGGAATAAACCGTTAATACTTAAACATCTAATTTAAAAAGGAACAAAATGAGGGGTTCTTTTTGACATAGAAATTATGGTTAGTGCTGCAGAAAGAAAAATGAGGGCATGTTTTAAGTGAGATCTCAAATCCTCTTCTATTTCATTAGAAAATTCTGACATGCAGACTGAAACAATCACTTTCAATACCAGCAGCAGACTTCCAGTTAACTCCCTGGTGAGCAGTAGCTTTACTACAGTGATCTAATGAGCAACTAGAGTGCTAACATTCTGAATTTATGGCAAATGTGAGACACATCTGAATGCCTTCTTGATGGAATCAAAGTAAAAAACTGAAAGCATTTCCTACTGAGGAGACTGCAGTAAATGAGGAAATTAGGAAACTTCATAACAAAGAAGTCTTCCAAGATGGCCACCAGAGAAAAAAGAGCCCAAATGTAGCACAAATGTTACCCAGATGTAGCCCACATATAGCCAAATGACAAAAGTGTGCAAAACACTTTTTATTTTTAGTTTTTTTGCAGTTTTATGTAGTGCAGACTGGTCAGGTATTGGAGCGTTGCATCTTAAAACATGACCCCCTACACTACCCGAACACCACTGCACTGCCCTAACCTTGAAACACCAGCCCCTGCACGACCCCCTACACTGTTCAAACACCACTGCACTGCCCTAAACCCTGAAACACCACCCCCAGCATGACCCCCTACACTGCCTGAACACCACTGCACTGCCCTAAACCCTGAAACACCAACCCCTTCACGACCCCCTACACTGCCCGAACACCACTGCACTGCCCTAAACCCTGAAACACTACCCCAGCAAGACCCCCTACACTGCCCGAACACCACTCCACTGCCCTAAACCCTGAAACATCACCCCCAGCAAGACCCCCTACACTGCCCTAAACCCTGAAACACCACCCCCAGCATGACCCCCTACACTGCCCGAACACCACTGCACTGCCCTAAACCCTGAAACACCACCCCCAGCATGACCCCCTGCACTGCCCGAACACCATTGCTCTGCCCAAAACCCTGAAACACCAGCCCCAGCATGACCCCCTACACTGCCCGAACACCACTGCACTGCCCTAAACTCTGAAACACCAGCCCCAGCACGACCCCCTACACTGCCCGAACACCACTGCACTGCCCTAAACCCAGAAACACCACCCCCAGCATGACCCCCTACACTGCCCGAACACCACCACTGCACTGCCCTAAACCCTGAAACACAAGCCCCAGAACGACCCCCTACACTGCCCTAAACCCTGAAACACCATCCCCAGCACGACCACCTACACTGCACGAACACCACTGCACAGCCCTAAACCCTGAAACACCAGCCCCAGCATGACCCCCTACACGGCCCGAACACCACTGCACTGCCCTAAACCCTGAAACACCATCCCGTGCACGACCCCCTACACTGCCCGAACACCACTGCACTGCCTAAACCCTGAAACACCACCCCAGCACAACACCCTACACTGCCCGAACACCACTGCACTGCCCTAAACCCTGAAACACCACCCCCTGCACGACCCCCTACACTGCCCGAACACCACTGCACTGCCTAAACCCTGAAACACCACCCCCAGCACAACACCCTACACTGCCCGAACACCACTGCACTGCCCTAAACCCTGAAACACCACCCCCTGCACGACCCCCTACACTGCCCGAACACTACTGCACTTCCCTAAACCCTGAAACACCAGCACGACCCCCTACACTGCACGAACACCACTGCACTGCCCTAAACCCTGAAACACTACCCCCAGCAAGACCCCCTACACTGCCCGAACACCACTGAACTGCCCTAAACCCTGAAACACCAGCCCCAGCATGACCCCCTACACGGCCCGAACACCACTGCACTGCCCTAAACCATGAAACACCAGCCCCAGCACGACCCCCTACACGTCCTGAACACCACTGCACTGCCCTAAACCCTGAAACACCAGCCCCAGCACAACCCCCTACACTGCCCGAACACCACTGCACTGCCCTAAACCCTGAAACACCATCCCGTGCACGATCCCCTACACTGCCCGAACACCACTGCACTGCCTAAACCCTGAAACACTACCCCCAGCAAGACCCCCTACACTGCCCGAACACCACTGCACTGCCCTAAACCCTGAAACACCACCCCCAGCATGACCCCCTACACTGCCCGAACACCATTGCTCTGCCCAAAACCCTGAAACACCAGCCCCAGCACGACCCCCTACACTGCCCGAACACCACTGCACTGCCCTAAACCCTGAAACACCAGCCCCAGCACGACCCCCTACACTGCCCGAACACCACTGCACAACCCTAAACCCAGAAACACCACCCCCAGCATGACCCCCTACACTGCCCGAACACCACCACTGCACTGCCCTAAACCCTGAAACACCAGCCCCAGCACGACCCCCTACACTGCCCGAACACCACTGCACTGCCCTAAACCCTGAAACACCAGCCCCAGCACGACCACCTACACTGCACGAACACCACTGCACAGCCCTAAACCCTGAAACACCAGCCCCAGCATGACCCCCTACACGGCCTGAACACCACTGCACTAAACCATGAAACACCAGCCCCAGCATGACCCCCTACACGGCCTGAACAACACTGCACTGCCCTAAACACTGAAACACCACCCCCTGCACGACCCCCTACACTGCCCGAACACCACTGCACTGCCTAAACCCTGAAACACCACCCCCAGCACAACACCCTACACTGCCCGAACACCACTGCACTGCCCTAAACCCTGAAACACCACCCCCTGCACGACCCCCTACACTGCCCGAACACTACTGCACTGCCCTAAACCCTGAAACACCAGCACGACCCCCTACACTGCACTGCCCTAAACCCTGAAACACTACCCCCAGCAAGACCCCCTACACTTCCCGAACACCACTGCACTGCCCTAAACCCTGAAACATCACCCCAGCAAGACCCCCTACACTGCCCGAACACCACTGCCCTAAACCCTGAAACACCACCCCCAGCAAGACCCCCTACACTGCCCGAACACCACTGCACTGCCCTAAACCCTGAAACACCAGCCCCAGCACGACCCCCTACATTGCCCGAACACCACTGCACTGCCCTAAACCCTGAAACACCACCCCCTGCACGACCCACTACACTGCCCGAACACCACTGCACTGCCCTAAACCCTGAAACCACCCCCAGCAAGACCCCTACACTGCCCGAACTCCACTGCACTGCCCTAAACCCTGAAACACCAGCCCCTGTACGACCCCCTACACTGCCCGAACACCACTGCACTGCCCTAAACCCTGAAACACCACCCCCAGCACGACCCCCTACACTGCCTGAACACCACTGCCCTAAACCCTGAAACACCACCCCCAGCAAGACCCCCTACACTGCCCGAACACCACTGCACTGCCCTAAACCCTGAAACACCACCTCCAGCACAACCCCCTACACTGCCTGAACACCACTGCCCTAAACCCTGAAAAACCACCCCCAGCACGACCATCATCACTGCACTGCCCTAAACCCTGAAACACCACCCCCAGCACGACCCCCTACACTGCCCGAACACCACTGCTCTGCCATTAACCCTGAAACACCAGCCCCAGCACGACCCCCTACACTGCCCGAACACCACTGCACTACCCTAAACCCAGAAACACCACCCCCAGCACGACCCCCTACACTGCCCGAACACCACTGCACTACCCTAAACCCAGAAACACCACCCCCAGCACGACCCCCTACACTGCCCGAGCACCACTGCACTGCCCTAAACCCTGAAACACGAGCCTCACCACGACCCCCTACACTTCCTGAACACTACTGCACTGCCCTAAACCATGAAACACCATCCCCAGCACGACCCCTAAACTGCACGAACACCACTGCACTGCCCTAAACCCTGAAAAACTACCCCCAGCAAGACCCCCTACACTGCCCGAACACCACTGCACTGCCCTAAACCCTGAAACATCACCCCCAGCAAGACCCCCTACACTGCCCGAACACCACTGCCCTAAACCCTGAAACACCACCCCCAGCAAGACCCCCTACACTGCCCAAACACCACTGCACTGCCCTAAACCCTGAAACACCAGCCCCAGCATGACCCCTACATTGCCCGAACACCACTGCACTGCCCTACACCCTGAAACACCACCCCGTGCACGACCCCCTACACTGCCCTAAACCCTAAAACATCACCCCCAGCAAGACCCCCTACACTGCCCGAACACCACTGCACTGCTCTAAACCCTGAAACACCAGCCCCAGCACGACCCCCTACACTGCCCGAACACCAATGCACTGCCCTAAACCCTGAAACACAACCCCAGCACGACCCTCTACACTACCCGAACACCACTGCACTACCCTAAACCCTAAAATACTCCCCCAGCACGACCCGAACACCACTGCACTGCCCTAAACCCTAAAACACTCCCCCAGCACGACCCCCTACACTACCCGAACACCACTGCCCTAAACCCTGAAACACTCCCCCCAGCATGACCCCCTACAGTACCCAAACACCACTGCACTGCCCTAAACCCTGAAACACTACCCCCCGCATGACCCCCTACACTACCCGAACACCGCTGCCCTAAACCCTGAAACACCACCCCCAGCAAGACCCCCTACACTGCCCGAACACCACTGCACTACCCTAAACCCTAAAACACGACCTCCTACACTACACAAACACCACTGCACTACCCTAAAACACTACCCCCAGCACGACCCCCTACACTACACAAACACCACTGCACTACCTTAAACCCTAAAAAAGTACCCCCAGCACGAACCCCTACACTACCCAAACACCACTGCACTACCCTAAACCCTAAAACACTACCCCCAGCACAACCCCCTACACTACCCAAACACCACTGCACTACCCTAAACCCTAAAACACTCCCCAGCACGACTCCCTACACTATCCAAACACCACTGCACTACCCTAAATCTACCCCCAGCATGACCCCCTACACTACACAAACACCACTGCACTACCCTAAACCCTAAAACACTACCCCCAGCACGACCCCCTTCACTACCTAAACACAACTGCACAATTTGTAACAGGCGTTGCAACGCAGGCCTGTGGTGCTTACTGGAAGTACCTGGTGGGCTAGTTGGGCCCCAGGGACCCTCAGGATTCAAGGTGACCTAATCCCCCAACTTAAAACGCGCCACGGGGCGCGTTTGCATGGTGGTGAAGGGAGGGGGCGGGGCCTCAGGTGACATGTGCGCAAACACGCCATGTGGTGTGTTTTAAGTTGGGGAATTAATTCCCCTTGAATCCTGAGGGACCCTGGGGGCCAACTAGCCCACCAGGTACCTTCAGTAAGCACAACAGAGTTGCGTTGCAGAGAGGTGAAAAAAGGTGCGTGGCCTCGGAACGCCTCTCTGCAACTCAGCTCTGTGGTCCTAACTGTAGGTACCTGGGGGCTAGTTGGCCCCCAGGGACCCTCAGGATTCAAGGGGACTTAATCTCGCAACTTAAAATGCGCCACGGGGCGCGTTTGCACACATGTCACCTCAGGCCCCCCTCCCTTCACCACTGTGCAAACGCGCCCTGTAGCGCGTTTTAAGAGGTAGTTTTAATCCCCCTGCCCTATTATGTACTAGGGACTTACAGAGGAGGTCCTGCTAATCACAGGGGTACCCCAACGCATAGTGTTCCCTAGTGTATGTAGGTGTTTTCACTGTATTCTAAGTGTCTTTTAGCATAGCACTGACTCTGGTTAGTCAGTCAGTTACCACCAGTACCCGTCTGAAAAAGTTGTGGGCACAGGATGATTTTGCAACCAGGCCTCTTTCTGCTCCTCTGTTGGTTCTTTCTGCACATCTTTTGCTTCTTCCTGCACTTTTCTTCATCTTTGTGGACTTCTGTTGCTTCTTTCTGCATTTCTTTTGCTTCTTTCTGTGCGTTTTTTCTTCTTTCTTCACATGTCCTACCTCTGTAGGCATAGTTAGAAACTAGCATTTAAAAAAACCTTTGAAATTCACTTAAAAAACCATAGGTTTCAGACACGTTATAGTTAGAAATTAGCATTTAAAAAACCTTTGAAATTCACTGAAAAAACCATAGGTTTGAGGGACAGTTATAGTTAGTTGGACATTTCACTCGTACAAAACCATAGAAATTCCCCTGTTATAGTTCAGCTAACTATAACTCGCGCCCCCATAATGCACTGCTGATGACGTCACATATTACATCACTCATGACATGGTCAGTGACATCACTGATGACATCTCAAATGACATCACTGATGACATCAATGATGACATCATCCATGTGATAATTTCATGCATCTTCTCACACCCTAATATAACTTTTGATACACCCACTCTAAATTACAGACTGCCATTCTCAAAACCATACACACTCCAATACCAATAACTACATACCCACTCATTGATTCTTAGGTCTACACACACACACATCTACTCACTCACCCGTATAGTCACTCATACTTAGTCACTCAGTACAGGACTATCATATGCACTCATACACCTATATAAACACACACCGCCACTCATCCATAGAGGTACTCACACACCTAGTCAGTCATGCAAAAAATTAATCACACACCCATTTACTCACCTATACAGTTATACACACACCAGCTCACTTACTCATACAAATACTAGCACATTCTTACTCTTATACAATAACTGATACAAGCACACACGCATCCATACAGCCACTCTCACAATCACACACACTCACTTATAGCCATTTAAATACTCTAACACACATATATACTGCCTTTTACATATGTAGTTACTCGCACATGTACCACTGAGATATACATTCACTCACTAACACACCCATACACACACTCACCCACCCAAGCAGTCCATCACAGATGCACTCTTGAAATCATGCACCCAGTGAATCACCCACTCACACATCTATGTACAGAGTCACACACCCCCCACCCACACAAACACTCAGGCAGCCATACAGATACTCAGAGAACCAATCAATAACACATATAGACACTCATGTAGCTATTCGCAAATCCATGCATCCACTTACACACCAACAAACAGACGGATACAGACATTCACACAGTTTAGTCACTAACCCATGCATTCAGTAAGATACGTTTAATCACTCACTTGTAGAGTCAGTCACGGACGTACTAAATCATCCATTCAGACACTTGTACACCCACTCATTCTTCAATACGCCTTTCCCTATATATATTAAACATATTTAAACTTTACAGAAACACACAGTCACTGGATGATGTCATCAGTGATGTCATTTGAGATGTCATCAGTGATGTCATCAGTGATGTCACTGACCATGTCATGAGTGATGTAATATGTGACGTCATCAGCAGTGCATTGCGAGGGCGCGAGTTATAGTTAGCTGAACTAACTATAACAGGGGAATTTCTATGGTTTTGTACGAGTGAAATGTCCAACTAACTATAACTGTCCCTCAAACCTATGGTTTTTTCAGTGAATATATATATATATATATATATATATATAATTCGATGGCTTCTCAGTATTTTTAACAATGCAACTCTTAAATGAGTAATTAAAAATAACGTCCGACCAGTGCCCCTGAGTGCCTTTCCATCAATTCAATGATTTTACAAAGTTCCATCTCGATTCACGGTGGCATGTATAAAACCTGGACTGGAGTGTAATTAGAGTCCTCTGCTGCCTGACGAAAATCTAATAAGTCCATAAATAAAAGCAAACCAAATTGCAATTGCTAAAACAATTTTTGATGAAAGCACTTAAAATTACTATTTATACAGCCATAGTGCCATCTTCTATACACATCCCGAGACTCCTCTTAAGATTAAATATTCGTATCTCAGTCCTCAAGCAGATTTTCTGCCTCGTATTTCCAATCAATATTAGACACTTTTCTCATATATTTTGGCCCGGAGGACCCCATCCTCCAGGGACATATATATTTTAAAGGGGAGTGGGCCCCCTCGCTGAGCCTCTTTAGGCCCTGGGTACCCCACCCCAGGCCTTGTATTTTTAAAGGGGAGGTGGCCGCGGAGCCCCCCTCTGTGAGCCACTATAGGCCCCAGAGAGCCCACCACCGGGGCTGACAAGGGGAGGGCAGAGTTGGTCCACCTCCCCTGGCTACAAATGCTGCTCCCTGCTTCCGAGAGCAATATTTTGAACTGTTTCCCTGCCCGCATCACTGCAGGCAGGGAAACCGATCAAAAGTCAGCTCCCAGCAGGCAGGAGTATTTTAAAGCTACCACCTGCTGGGAGTGGTGCTTGCTCCCGCATGTTCGGAGTTTTGAAAATACTCCCACCACACGAGAGCAAACACAGCTTTCCCTGCCGCAGCCGCTGCAGGTAGGGAAATGCTATGTCCCGAAGCTAGCTCCCCGGGACATAGTATCTGAGCCGGCCCTGGGGAATGAGGTCCCCCAGGCCATTAATGACTCGGGGAGGGGGGGCCGCCTGGGACATCCCAAGGAGGGGGTCCCTTCTCCCCTAGTTTAATGATTTTGGCCCCAGGGGTGGAATCCCCAGGAGCACTGATGGCTTGGGAGGGAGGACTGCACATCCCACTCCCTATAAATAATATATTCTGTCCCTGAGGTGGTTCCCCAGGGCCTCTGATGGCCCGGGGAGGGGGTCCACGCGTCCCCCCTCCCCAAAAACATTGTTTTTGGCCCTGGGGGTGGGCTCCTCGGGGCCTGTCGAGACTCGGGGAGGGGGCCACGTAGCCCCCCTCCCCTTTATGAATTCATTCCCAGGGGTGGGCTTCCCGGGGCCGTAAAGTAAATAAAAGTGGCCCAGCCACCATTTTTTTTCTTCTTTTTGATCCTGCGAGAGTCTCGCAAAATCGCAGCATTTTTTGCTGTTTTTCTTTTTTCCCTTTTTTGGCCACAAGTGGGTTCATCTGGATGACCGGCATGGGGCGTAGAGGATTAGGCTATCTCTACCCTGCCCCCTTATATTATTGTTTTTTTTGTTGTTTTTTTTACTTCAGGACAGGGGAATAAGTCTACAAGTCTTGTTATGGCTACCAGTAACAATTTTCTGATGGTGCTTGGTAGCCAACCAGAGCGCTCACTGTCACGAGAGTCTGACTCCCGCAGGAGTGAAATTACCCAAGGGAAATAAAGATCTCTGGGCCAGTCTGAACAATCTGGGGCATATTTACAAGAACTTAATGCCATTGTAGCGTCAATTTTTGGACGTTACGGCTGCTTTTTTTATCGCCTTATTTACAAGTTGCTGCTAATTGCAGTAAGCGCCACTTTTCCAGCATAAAAGTGAATTTTCAAGATCGCCACTTCTGTTAGCGGGACTTAACGAAAATGAGATGCAAGGTAGGCGCTCCTGTGAAAAGACTGCCGCTAAACACACTACGCAATATTTACAAGGAATTCTTTGTATGACAGGATCTGCGCATTTTGATAACATTAACTGTGGGACTGGTGGCAGACTGATTCCGTGCACCCCCACCGAGTATGTTAGCCTGTCTGTATCTGCAAGCTCACAGTGCCATTATAATCTCCTCTTACCAAGGAGAGAATAGATTCTGGCAACCTCAGAACATGACAACCCTGATCCCTCAGGACCGTGGAAACAATATACTACTTTTCGCTCAGTCACTCGTGCTTACTTAGTTTGTCTCAGAGAGATACACAGAATAAACAAGCTGGGCGTTTTCAATAAACATTTATTGAACAGTTGTTATTCTGGTGTAGAATAGAAGTGCTGAAACAACCGTTAGACAGTATAGGATATAAATGATTAACAGTCCTATGAAAGTAAAAGGATGGTATAGTTCTACCATCGTACTAAAATCATGAATACATTTCAGTATATAAAACACATGATAATAAAAGGTGCGTACTCCTACGATGCCTCCCTAACTAGATGTACCTAAGTGTACTTAGCATTGGTGTAGGTGTTAAGCCAAGAATCCCTCTAGGATCTAGTCAACCCTATTACTTAAGTGAGACTGTGGGACCCCCTCCTGGTCTCGAGCTGGACACCCCACGAGGGATGTTAGACCACTGCGAGCTGGATTGTCTGCATGCAGGAACCTCAGCGTCTCTGGTCAGTGTGTCGGCCGGGAAGTCTCGGTCTCCTCTAGCTATCTTAGCAAGACGTGATGTATATATACCCATAGGTCTCCCCAGGGGTCCTAACTTGCTGAGTTACTGTGTCGGCCTAAGGATGACGTTGGGCCTGAACTTTGTACATAGATTTTATGTAGGAGATGGCAGTCCTGCTGGGCTTCCAAGAACCCTCATGCATAATGTATGAGATTTCGAACTAGGGAAAACCCGCGTTCTGAATGCAGTGTAATATCTAGGTAAAAGGTCAGTCCCTGTAAACTGTGACAAGTGTAATGTAGGGAGAGAATATAGGTGAAGGGTAACAAGTTTACCAAGGTCTATATTATGGTACCTATATGGAATATAACACCCACTCCTCTTCCGAATGGACTACATAGTTTAAATTCTATACGTACTACTAGGTGTTCTAGATACTTGTATGCAAATATACAAAAGATTAGTTCCTTATTGTATTAAACCAGGTGTTTAAAAGCGTTTTTCTAAAAAAATTGTTTTAAAAAAAGGAAAGTATTAAAAATTGACAGATAGGCCACTGCTCTAATATGTCCGTAGGTATAGTCTGAACTACTACAAGCATTTTGAAAGCCATACATGCGTGAAAGGAATGTCAATTTTGATATAGTGTTTTAATTTTTCTGGTTTGTTTTTCAAAAGCCGAATTTCTTCCCAGCACACGACGGGCCAAATGAGTCAAATGTTTGTGTCCTGGCTGGTAGATGCAACAATCTCGTTGCTTGCTTCCGCAGTTGGCGGTTCCTGTAACACCTCGCGGATTATGTCTATTGAGCACAGATGATTTTCCGTGCTGTCCACAGCCAGTGCTGGGGCAGCTTGTGCAGCCTGTGTGCCATCCAAGGCCTGGGTGTCAGAGGAGTAGCCGGTGTCCATACCAACAGGAGCAAATACTACCTATGGTGGCTCTAGGAATGCAGCCATCAACATGGGAATACGCTGGGGATTCTGCAAAACATGGGCCGTTATTGGGTCCAGTAAAGCGTCAACGTCCGGTCGCGCACATGATGGGAGTGTCAGACAGAGATCCAACACGCATTCTTCTCCGCAAAACAGGCATCGGAGGACAGGTGAGATGAAGTCCATCCTGACTGGTCTAAACGACAAGAACCAAGAAGCACTTAGTTCCCTTAGGCGAGGTGTGCCTAGAAGTTGTACCATGCGATCACGGTATTTTCTCTCCAGGAGCACTGTTTCCATCTCCTTGGTGACTGGGACGTCCATTGCGTAGCAAAAACACGACAATCAGGTTCCTGCTATTAAAAACATGATCAGCGGCAGTCCTCCAAAAATGCTCCCAAATACGGAGTGTATAAAGTTTGGAATAACTCCGAGGACCGTCTGAAAGGTGCTTAGTAATCCAGAACCTACGTTCTTAAATAAGTGGACAATGCCTGTCGTATCAGACATGTTAAAGATACGATTTACCATTTCTGCGAAATCGTAAGGGCAGTTTGTACTTATAAGTGCCTGTATCTCTGCTGAAGACCTTGCTACTTGGAGATCAAAAGTCTCTCGAGCGGAGGTTAAGGGCACGGATTTCTATGTAAGCATGTGTGACAAGGTGGGCTCGGAGGACGCTGTTGACTGGTGGACTGCAACGCCACTCTCTCCCCCCCTTATCTCCCCGCAGCAGGATGACTGGGATTCCCCAAACCAGCCTCTAGTACAGGACCCGGATTATCAAGAGCACGGCACCTTTAATTGGGGATTCCCTGCTGACGAGACTCCTCCTCTCCTCGACGTCACAACGAACTTGCCAATAAGGAGCGAGGAATCCCAGACGCAGGTGTGCACCGACACCGGAGGAGACGGGAGAAACGGAACAGCGAGAGCCGAGAGGAGCGACTTTGGAGAACAGAGAGAGAGCAGCGGTACGGGATCCCGAGGAGTACAGGCTACGCCAGGAGGCCATCGGCACCACGCTTCGCCGAGTCACGCTCCAGGAGGAGCGTGGCTAACCCAGGTACGGGACCGGTTTACAGGGTGGTTCGGGAGGAGGGACTCTTCCGACTTCTAGGGAAACGGGAGGACAGAACGCGGTCGCCCCGCTTGCTCATTTCCCTCCCCCTTCACTTTCACGCGGCCGTTCCGAGCACGGGTTGTTTGTGAGGTGTCCCCAGCACTACCCTATCCCTGACTCACTTCTAGAACGGAAGACTCACACCGTGTATCTTTGTTTCCCCTTGCTCCATCATCCCCGTTACCTCCTACCTACACCCCGGAGAGGGAGCTCCTGCGGAGGACCCGATCCCGGAGAGAAAGGCTCAAGCTGGAGAAACAAAGGAGAAGCAGACGGAAGGCGGAGCAGACCCCATACTCTCCAGAAAGACTGTCCCTTACCACCAGAAAGTTGTATGGAAAAATAAGAGTCCATAAAACGACCTAGCCTACGACCGCTTATTACGACCCCACAACAGCATGGCTTTCATCCTGCTCAAAGTATCAAACCGTATTAATGCAATATTTAATGAAGGCCATAGCGGCACCTCCCTGACTGTATGTGTTGGGGGAAACAATACTTGCATACAGCAAGTAACCCTGGAACTTACAGTTACCAGATATGCGATGCCCGGAAGCATCCCACAGCAACCTTAATGGTTCAGCATCAAATAACTCCCATTCAAAAGTAGTTTGAATACTGGAGTGATCACGGCAGCTGGGGCCCCTTCTAAGTGACAGGACAAGTTTGCTACTGAACCATTACAGGCCCCATGAGGCATTATATCCTGGCATATAAGTGATCCACTTAAGGTAGTCTCAAAGTTAGTACCGCTAAGAAACACTTCTTTTTCCCCACTCCGGCATCGAAATCTGTACAGCAATTTCCAAGATTCCTTGATGAATTCCTTACCCATTTCTTCATATCTGCCTGCCTGCATTTGTTCTAGGCAGTAATGGAATTGAAAAGTTCTAACCGGGAGAGTTATGTGTCCATGGATTAACCATTCTGTGGAAGGTGATTCTGCCACTGTAAATGTTAATCTGTCCAGTTTTTCAACGCGCAGCATTGTATACTTTGCTCCCCTCTGTGCCATTTCTATCTGTTTTTCTGTCAGATTATACGAGGAAAACAGAGACGTGCTGTTTATAAAACGCAATGGCACATAGCCTGCACGCAATGATTGCAGCGTCCAGCTTAATAACATAATAGAACGTAATTGTGATTGCCCGTGTTGTAATATAGACAAATCTTGTTCTAGTACATCGATAGCAGAAGATACAATGTTGCCCAGTGAATATATCCTGGATGATAATGTTGTTAACCCATTATCGACTACTGCTAGAGCTTTCTCTAGATTTAGACGATCAATTGCTCGTAATCTTTCCGTGGCTTCTTGTTGGGATATTTTCCATACTTCATTATAGACAGCACATAAGAAACGTTTTTGACGTGGTTTCCTATGACCTAATAAAAAATCCCGCAGGTCCACATCCCCTGTAAGTACTGATAAGTGTTGTTTCACCTGTGTGAATGTTGAGGTTTGTAGCCAATCGAGGCATAACTTCCCAACACTGTACGATGTCACTACCCCTGGGTGTTGTCTTTGCACATAACGTGGATCTGGCCTATTAATACTACATCCTTTAGTTTTACTCAAGAATCTTTCTTGACAGTTATTAGTGTCTATGGGCCAAACCAACCATTCCTTCAAATCGGGGTCTGATCTATTGCTTTGCAAGATGTCATCTACTGTAACCACTTTTTGTGATGTTACATTCTCCTCAGTGTGTGATGGTGCTGGCACCCGAGGTGTATTCAAATACTTATTCCTGGCTAATTCAAGACAGGTTGTTTGTTGCACTGTTTCGTTCAAAAACATTATTTGTTGAGGAATCGGGCATGCTCTAAATAGTGCCTCTGTTCCCTGGACCTGCCAGTCTCTTGTACCCCAGATGGATTTTAAGTCTATAGTATCTTTCTATAGGTCAAACCCTTGTTCAGACAACTGGGCAATAAAAGAAGCAGAATAGATATGTTTTGTGTTTGTCAACATATTTTTCTGTGCTTGTGTAGGTGCAACCTTATAGTAAGATGAGGCTGGGTATGACATGTTAAACCCTGAAAAATATGAACATTTTTGTACAAATGTTTTAGAACTGCTTTTCGGTGGTGTTGGGCAATGTTCCCATTGATGATATGTGAAAACATTCCTAGGATTAGCAGATTTATGCAAAAAATATTGACCATAATGTTGATAGCAATACATTTTCTCAAAGTCTGATGTGTCTTCTAGCATTTCATTATTAGAAAAAGCAGCAGATTTCTCTAAATCAGACAGCATATTATTTACAGTTTCATAGTCCCAATCATTGGAAAATGTACTCGAGGTAATGATATCACTCAATGAAATTTAAATAAATGTGGTATTTTTTAAAGTTCAGTCGGACCAAATATATCGAAATTAACCTTGTCCCATACTGTACCATCAGGTATAGGAACCGCTGTAATGTTCACTGATGACAGGTCTCTTCTTTCACGATGTGATGATAGGTGCGGTTTTAGGATCACATTCACTTTTTGTGCCGCAGAGCTTTCTCTAAGATAAGTTCCATTAATAAGCATACTAAAAACCATTACAAGGCCTATCCAGAAAAGAAAGAAAAGTATTCCAGTAGATACCCAGAGTTCCACCCAAGGTGATACCAGGTAAGTCTTTGTGAGAAAATTCCGAAAGTCTTTAAATCGCTGTAAATGAGTTTTTTGGGCTGGCATTGTTTCAGGTTCGCTTGGATCTAATGAAAAGGTGTCAAAGTCAATAAAATAGCCAGATGCAGTTCGATCAATTTTCGGTAGTTCCGCAGGTTTTGTGGAAACTGTAGATTGCTCTTGTTGGGGCATGTTGACATAGATATCCGTGTTTGGTCAAATTGAAATTTGTCTTTCAGTGGAGTTCTCATTTTGAACTTAGTCCTTCATTCCGTGTAGGTGACCCTTCAAACGTGATGAGTCTTTCTGTTTGAACTTTTTGTATAGTTGCGAGAGGAGGGTGTCTGTTACTTTGGAGTCCATGTGGCCTACTACTCAGTATCAGCCACATAGTGTGGTTTGATTAGGTCAGTTGAGATTAATCTTTTCTCCTTTTTACCGGCAAGAGGTGGCAGAAGTACCGTTCTTGTTCCTTCTACTGCCAGGACAGGTACAGGCTTTCTAAATGATGGCCCAAATTCTTTTTTGTCTGCTATTTTCTCTCTGCCCAGATCCCCGACTTTAGTGATCCAGACTGGTCTTGCCATGACACTTTTTGCTTCCCCAGTGGCGTTCTTCTTTATATTGACATTACTCTGTTGTTCCCTGGTTTCATTCAGGACCTGTAAAACAGCCAAACGTTTATTGATGTCAAACTGGTTATTACCTGCCACTGTGCCTTCACAATCAAGATCAGGTACCCACATTCTCATCCCAAATAGGACCTCATAAGGAGTGACCCCCCTAGAGAGCTTCTTGGCTGATTATTTAACGCCCTTTGGACTCCGTACAGGTGTTTTACCCAATTGCCACCCGAGCCTAATACTCTAGCTGTTAAACATTGCTTTAAGTCCCGGTATTTCCTCTCCACAACCAAATTTCCCTCGGGATGGTACGGAGAGGAGTACCGCAATGCTACACCCAGACTTCCCATAGCTTCCTTGTAAGCCCTAGAGCTAAACGCTGGGCCACGGTCAGAATGAAGTGTGCCGATTGCGTATGTCCCTATAAAGACTCGCAAATCTTTTATAACAGTTCGAGCGTCAGCCGAGCGCTGGGGCCACACCCATAGGAACCTAGAGCAGGAATCCACTGCAACCATGATATACTTGTAAGCCCATCAGTTTGTAAGGGGCCGCTGTGGTCCAAATAAACACATGTGAGTGGTTTGTCTGATATTAATAAAGGTGTCTGTACTGGACGTGTTACGGTGGAGCCTTTCATCTGCTGACAGATGTCGCATTTCAAGATGTAGTCTTTTGTCTGCCTTCTTAGTCCTGGCCACCAGTATCGTTGTTTCAGTAAAAAACACAGTAGCGGAAACTCCTGCGTGTGCAGACCCTACACCCTCGTGTGCTGCTAGGATTAATCCTAACCTTCGATCCATATTTGGTATTACTCTATCCCCCACTCCAGGAATCTGAGCAAATGGAACAATGTTTGCATCTAACTTGTATGAGTACTTGAGTGGAAACTTTTTCGGCACTGCAGAGTTATTTCATGTAGCAATAATTGCAACCATTATTTCACCGTCTTTTCTCGTTTTTGAACGAGTGATTGCAGCTACGGAAGCCGTGCGTACAGCCCCCTTTGCGGCCTCGTCGGCCAATGAATTCCCTTCAACGTGAACGCCTTGACGTTGATGACTCAGTGTGTGTATGACGTGAGCCCTTGGTAGTTCGTTTTTCAACTCCACTACCTGTTCCCAAAGCATTTTGTGCTTAATTGTGCCACCTTTGCATCTTTAAACCCATTCTGTTTCCAGTTATGTGGATATTCATTGTATGACTGTACGCAGTAAAAGGAATCGCACATAATTAGTGTGAGGAATTCTCGATCCGTATTTACCAGTCCCAGTATCAGTGCTTTTAGTTCTGCCAGCTGTGCCGTACAGTTTCCGAGAGACTGTTTTTGTGCAATTCGGATGAAACTTTCCATCCTGCATCCGTCCTTTAACGATAGCACGCGCGGGTCTGTATTGCAGTTTACTCCCTATGGGCGGTTGCACAGAACCATCAGTGTAAATAATGTATTCATACTGATCTAGAGGCATTATTTCATTTGGTAGAGGATAATCTTGTTCGTATTGCAGAAATGCTTGTGTTTTTAAATTTGGGTCGTACTTGTATTCTACATCTGTTGCAGTGAGAGAATTAGCCCATTGTATCCATCTTGGATGTAAGGCTTTAGCGTTGGGAACACTTGCCTTTGTGGCAGCCTCTAAAGCTGGAACCGGGGTCATGACTATTATACGTTTCCCTTGAGCCAGGGCTCTCTCTCTGACTACAGCAGTTTGTACTGCTGTTACAATTTTTTCTGTAGGTGCGAAACGCATCTCAGTATTTGTGTACAAATGAGATTTATATGCTATTGGTACTGTTTCACCTTCATTATCTGTTAGATAGGTGTAGCCTGATTGACCCTCAACTATTCGGATCACCGGATTGCGTACGTTTACGCGTGTCTGGAAGTGTTTTGAAGCTATCATGTTAGCTTGTAAGGAACAAAGTGTATCTGTGTGTTCCTGTGTCCATTGTCGAACTGAAAAATCAGGTTTTATTAAATCGTAGGAACCTTTAACTCTTTCTGCGTAATCAAAAATGTATGTTCTGCCAAAATTAAGGAATTCTAGTATTGATTGTAAGTTTTTTAATGATTTCGGAGGTTGGAGCAGCGCACACTTTTCTAAAAAGTTGGCTACCAGGCTTTCCCTTTCTCTTGAAAGTTCATATCCTAGAAAAAGGACGTTAAGGTGGGCTATTTTCGATTTTTTTAAAGTTGAATTTGTAACCCTCAGACGCAAATCCCAAAATTATGGTATTTACTCTATTCAAGTGTTCCTCCAGGTCATCGTCCGTTAGATAAATATCATACACATAGGACAATGCCTCTTCATCCAGGTTCTGAAGTAATTCAGTTACCCTGGCTGAAAACAACTCCGGGATTTCTACTCCTGGGGTAGTCGACAAAATTGCCATTGGGACCCTAGTGCTGAGAATGCTGTCAAATATCTGCTCTCAGGTGCTATATTCTGGCAAAAGAACCCATTTGAGATATCTATTGTTGTTTTGTATCTTTTCCGCACAATGTTATTCATTAATGCGGCACTGTGTGCATTTTGTACTGCAAATGTCTTTGTGCAAGTGTTTAAATGTCTGTAGTCTAAAACTAGACGATATGAATTGTCAGGTTTCATGACAGGAAACAAAGGATTATTCATCGATGAGGTGCAATTTTCGATCACCCCTTGGTATTCAAGTTGATCTAAGATCTCCCTGACCTGTTTTTTAGCTTCTTGCTTTATAGGATACTGCCTTTGTGCAGTTGGAGTGTTTTTTAGTGGAATAATGTGGTGGGTTGAATCCTCATCCCAACCTACATCGTTTTCGTATAATGCTGGAGCTTGGGCTACCGTCAACTCCCGCGCATATGTATATTTTAAATGTTTTGGAACGTGGTCAGAAAATGCTGGTAAAATTACCGTTTCTCCCCTAGGGCAATCCATGACGAATGCTGGCGGCCACTCTTATTCAGCTCACAAAATGTCATAGCCAAACGTCAGGTTCTCCCAAAAGAGACCTTTAACTGTCCTACATTTGTCCCCCTCCATCTGGAGCATTATTTCATACAATTTGTGTCACCAGAAATTCCATCAGGTTCTGGCGAGCTATTGTTACTTCTGCCGCTTTGTCTACCATCGTCAGAGCCCATTCCACGTTCAGTAGTCGAGTCCTCAGAATTCTGGGCATGTCTGATCTTTAGACCTGCAATCTTCTTGTTTTTGAACTGTGGTTTTTGTTTGGCTTTATCTTCTTTTTTGGAAGTATAGTCTTGAGCATGCTGCTTGTCTCTGGACTTTTGTATGCCCTTCTTGTCTGTCTGACCGTCCTTTCCTCTCTGAGTTTTTCAATGAACCCTGAAAGGAACGAGAGGAACGTGTATCAGTATCCTGATACCCATCAGGTCTCCTAATGTTATCTCTATTCCTAAGGTTATACCTCCTTTCGGAGGGCTCCTGTGGAGGAGATCTACCTCTGGATTGAGATCTGTTCTCTTTAATATTTTGTTTTTTATTATTGTCCCACTTCTTTTTAGAAGAGGTATGTGTCTGCTTGAAAGTCTCCTTCTCGGGACTACCCATCAGTTGTGGTTTTAACGCTTTTCCACCCAAACTGTCGCTGCCTAATTCTGCATACGCAGTTTCAATTATTTCGGGTAGTTCCTGTTCCTATTGTAAAGGACTGAACTCCCTTAGGCATTGGCGGATGGCCACTGATGCTGCTTCCCCTTTAATATTCGCCAGTATTATTGCTGATACCCGGGCATAGTTACCTAGTAACTTCATCCCTAGGTTAAGAGCAGGCTCTGCGCCGTACTCATTTTGTATGTGTCTCAATATGTCTGATACTACTGCTAATGATGGGATACCATGAGTTCTGGTATATATGGCAGCGAAAACTGTACCCCACGAGGTACAGTCCTCTAGTTGTGGTGTGATCCCCATGGGCAAGCGTATTGTTAGCATTCTGTGTTTTTCATAAGGGCTAGTATTTGGGAATACTGCTTCTAGCTGTGTTATTTTCTGAGCTATCCACAATGGCATTTGTTCACGTTTTGCGGGCATCTTACCCATTACTGCGTGTAAAGTTTGTGGTGTAATTTTAGTTATGTTTTGAACTTGAGCTGTATTTGTTGTTGCCATTGCTGGCTGGACTGTAAATGTCCTCATGACGTATTGCGTCATGTTTCTGTAAAGTTTTATTAATTCTTTGTGAAATATGAGTAAGTCAGGTCCTGGCATTGTTTCAATGTCAGGATGTGGTGTATAAGTTGCTAATATTGGCCACGTCGCTCCTTCTCTTCTGAGCGGACCGAGTCTTACTCTTCTTCTTATATGGGGTAGGGCGCCTTTAAACCAGTATGAGTGTTCCTGGTACGTAAGCGGAACCTCAATGTCCTCAAACGGACAATATTCCGCCGGTGCATCACCTTCTGTGTAGAAGTGAAAAGTTTTTATTCTTGCATTTGCTGCTGGGAATGTAACCCACAAATAAAATACCTCTGTTCTGTATGATTCGTGTGCCTCAATCACGAATGCTACTATGCCACCCCTATGTGTTAACCCATGCGCAAGCAGTTTTAGGGTGACTGTATTTCTAAAGTTCTCTGCAATCGGAATTGCATCTGCATTTTCTTCTTCATCTGAGAGGTGCAAATTATGCACAACTCCTCCCGCGTTATCCGCTTCTTCAGTCATTGTTTTAAAGAAGAAGTATTTTCCAAGGAAACCAAGATAAGGTGTTTTTGCACAATTCTAGGAGCACTGTGTCCTTCAAGCTTAATTAACAAACAGCCAATAAATAGGATTTTTTCACCTACTCAGCTGTGGCGGAGTTTGCTCCCTACCACTCCAGACGTCTGGTATTTTGTGAATAGGGATTTCTGAGAATAGCACGACTGAACTACTCAGATTCTACTGTTAAATAAGTACCCAACCAACATTGGCGGCGCCATGTCATGTAGTTCCTATATGACCTATACAGGATCTGCACGTTTGGATAACAAACTGTGGGACTGGTGGCAGACTGATTCCGTGCACCCCCACCGGGTATGTTAGCCTGTCTGTATCAGGTAGCTCACAGAACATGACAACCCTGATCCCTCAGGACCGTGGAAACAATATACTACTTTTCGCTCAGTCACTCGTGCTTACTTAGTAAACAAGCTGGGCGTTTTCAATAAACATTTATTGAACAGTTGTTATTCTGGTGTAGAATAGATGTGCTGCAACAACCGTTAGACAGTATAGGATATAAATGATTAACAGTACTATGAAAGTAAAAGAATGGTATTGTTCTACAATCGTACTAAAATCATGAATACATTTAAGTATATAAAACACATGATAATAAAAGTTGCGTACTCCTACGATGCCTCCCTAACTAGATGTACCTAAGTGTACCTAGCATTGGTGTAGGTGTTAAGCCAAGAATCCCTCTAGGATTGAGTCAACCCCATTACCTTAAGTGAGACTGTGGGACCCCGTCCTGCTCTCGAGCTGGACACCCCGCGAGGGATGTTAGCCCACTGCGAGCTGGAGTGTCTGCATGCAGGAACCTCAGCGTCTCTGGTCAGTGTGTCGGCCGGGAAGTCTCGGTCTCCTCTAGCTCTCTTAGCAAGATGTGATGTGTATATATACCCATAGGTCTCCCCAGGGGTCCTACCTTGCTGTGTTACTGTGTCGGCCTAAGGATGACGTTGGGCCTGAACTTTGTACATAGATTTTATACAGGAGCTGGCAGTCCTGCTGTGCTTCCAAGAACCCTCATGCATAATGTATGAGATTTCGAACTAGGGAAAACCCGCGTTCTGAATGCAGTGTAATATCTAGGTAAAAGGTCAGTCCCTGTAAACCGTGACAAGTGTAATGTAGGGAGAGAATATAGGTGAAGGGTAACGAGTTTACCGAGGTCTATATTATAGTACCTATATGGAATATATAACACTTTGTATGGTGCAAAAGCAAAAAAACTGCCGCCAAGTCCAGTTAGAGGCAGTTTTTTAAGACCAAAAAATAGCTGGTCTTAAAATTGGTGCAAACACTTGGGTCCACCTATAAGATGTTTGGGTGCTGGACAGCGCCACAAGGATCATTGCTGCCCTGCGCCAAAACAAAAGGTCAGGAATGCGCCCAATCAATAAGAAAGGGCGCATTCCTGACCTCCTGGGAAAAGTGTTGCATCGCTGCGACAAAACAGCGTTGCAACACTTTTCACTGCACCCTCCTTGCGACACCATGGATGCACCATATTTACTGTACGGCTCTCCATGTCGCTATCAATGACAGATACGTCTGGAATCCTGACGTATCTGTCAGTGCTAAAGTCACGCATTGCTGCAGTTGTGTCGCAAGAATGACACAACTCCAGCAATGCATGGGGCCAGCCTATCCCTATGGCACTGCGTCACCCTTACGCCTGCCATGAGGCAGGCATAAGGGTTTTTATGCAGTGGCATCCTAGAATTGTTGCAATGAAATCTGATAGATTTCACTGCGCCACTCCTATGAGGCTTTGTTGCGTGGGAACGCCTACCCTGCATACATCATACCTGATGCAGGTATAATGTGGCACAGGGCTTCACAAGGTCACGCATATGCCTAGATGCGTCACTTTGTAAATACGGCACAATGTGGTGCAAAATTCATGCTGCAAGTACGTCAAGAAAATGACGCAACGGGGCGTGGCTAAGCCGCGAGGAGAAATGGCCGCTCTTCTGTAGGGCTCTGGCGCCCTTGAACCCTACCTGACAATCCGGCACACTAATCCGGCTCCAGAGGCACCTTTACCGACGCGCGTAGCCCCGCTGGATCGGGCCCGCACCAGCACGAAGAACCATCGAGGCCTGTGGCTCCTTTCGGGAGCCGAGACGCTGAGACACGGCGCGCTGGGCGTGGCTGCCCGATCCCGCTGGTGGCCGCCTACGAGAGGCCGTGGTGGAGGCCTGCTGCCTGCCTGGTGACGCAGGGACCCGCGGACGGCGGGATACGAGAGGCGCGTTCTCGCAGCAGCCCCGGGTGTGTGGGAGAGACCCCGGGCCGCCGACTGCGCTTCTGAAGGTGGGTGTGTGCGTGCCCGGCGGGAGCAGTAGCTGCGCCGAGGAGGCCCGTGAGTGGTGTGGCGAAGCACGACACTTTGTAGAGCGGCACACCGGGGGGCGCACCGGCTCCATCCTTCCTGTTGCCCACCCCTGTGCTGACCAGAAGTGCTCCCCGGAACGGGGGAGGAGCGCGAGGTTCACTCTGCCTGCCGATCTGTGACTCTGTAATTGCCTGTGGCCCAGGGGTGCCTACCGGTGTTTGGCTGGAGCGTGGTGCAGTCTGAGGCTTGCTGGGGGTCTTCACCTCGCATTTGTTTGCTGAGACCTGGTGGAGAGGACCCAGCGCCCTCCGTCATTTCTGGGGCCCCTGATGTCTGGACTAGCGGGGCCCCCCCTGGCTGGTGCCCGGGACTTGCTTGCGCCCTGCCTGGACTGCAGTGGTGGCGCAGGGCTTGAGGCCATCTGGGGTGGCGCCCTTGTGGTCTGGTCTGAGGCGGGGGCGCCCCTCCTTTGATGCGCACGGCCCCCCGGGGCTCTGGGGAGCACGTAGAGGTGGCGCCGAAGACAAGTGGGCGCAGGCAGTGTTGCTGAGGACGCCGAGGGCTGTGACGCCGTGGACAAGATGTTGGGGACCAGGGGATCGAAGATAGTGCAATCCAGCAAACTTGAAAAGTACGCGTATTCAAAGGCGACTCCCCCTGATCTGCAGCACGCGACGAAGAGTGCGGAGGGGGCGGCCGCCGAACTGACATTGCAGGATGTTATGGACGCCATCTCCGGCGTACGGGTGTCCCTGGAACAGCGGACGGACGCCATCGCGACAGAGGTCACTCTCCTCAGGTCAGACCTTACTAAAATTGGGGAGAAGGTCAAGCAGCTGGAGATAACTGCGACTAGTTTGGTTGATGACACATCCCAGCTGCAGTGGGATGTAGTGGACCTGCAAGATTTTCGGAAACACGTGGAAGAGAGGCTGGATGACTACGAAGGGCGCGCTCGACGGAACAACGTGTGCATAATTGGGGTTCCCGAAAAGGTGGAAGGGCAGGCTACTGACCTGTTCGTGGAAGACCTCATCCTTACCCACCTCCAGCCTAAGGGACTCTCTAAGTTCTTCGTCATCGGGCGGGTGCAAAGGGTCCCCGGCGGGCGACCGAAGCCAGGGGCGCCGCCTAGACCGATACTGGCTCGATTGTTAAACTACCGGGATCGGGATGTTATCCTCCAGTTTGCTCGGAAGGCTCCACCGCTTCGCTATGACAACGCGGAGATCTTTCTTTCCAGACTTCACCCTGGCTGTTCAGAAGCAGAGGAGATCCTTTCTGGCCATTAAAAAGAAACTGCGAGGCAAAGGGGTGAAGTACGCAATGTTGTTCCCGGCCCGGCTCCGGGTGGAAACGGATGGCAGAGCCTGGTTTTTCGACCGCCCAGAGGACACCGCGGACTGGCTCAAGGGCAGGAGAAGGGCGGAGGACCAGGGCGAGCAATGATGATCCCACTTGAACTGCCAGAGACATTGAGCACTACAGAACTGTAAGATGCAGACTAGTGGGGTAATTCCTTTTTGGGGGTGTGGGGGTTCACATGGGGTTCGTGTCATCTCATCGCCTTCCAGCGGGTGCTTGTTGTAGTACTTTGGGACAATGGGCGGTTTGCTGGTTGCTTATGGACCGTAGTCTTGCTTTCTGGAGCCACACTGATGTCGTTTGAGGGTAGGGGTTTGCGGGGCAGTGGTCGCCCACCCCCCCAAAGTTTAGCACCAGTTAGACCAGTTCGGGCGACAGGCACTCTGCAGAGTTTTTTGATGGGCGGTTTGAGGCCCAGAGTGCAGGGGAGCAGGGAGGGGGGTTGTTGGGTGGGTTTTGGGGATGCTGTTTTGTTCTCCTTCTTTATTATTTGTTTTTTCATGTTGACTGTAATATTCTTCGAACTTGGGTATTTGAGTGTATACTGTGTCAGCTCCAATGGGAAACAGCCAAGACAGGCAGGTTAGATTGTTAAGTTGGAATGTCAGTGGCCTCGGGGACAAACTCAAATGTAGCATAGTATTGCAACATATTAAACGTCATTCCCCTGAGGTGGTCCTACTTCAGGAGACGCACCTGGTCGGTAACTCGTGTAGGGCGTTAGATAGGTGGGGCTACAAACTGGTGGCTCACTCTGGATTCACCTCTGGGTCCCGGGGTGTGGGTGTTTTACTCAAGAAATCCTTTCCATTCGCAGTGCAGTGCACCTGGGTGGATGACATGGGGAGGTATGCAGCGGTGTCCGGACAATGGGAGGGCGCAACCCTTAACCTAGTTACGGTGTATGTTCCGCCGGGACTGCAGAGCCTGACATTCAGAGATTTGGGCGGTCGCTTGCTCTCCCTTCCCGAGGGTAGGTTGGTGATCGGTGGTGACTTCAATGCAGTGGTCTCGGGACACTTGGATCGCTATCCCCCACGAGACATGGCACACTCTCAGAGATGGCTCCCAGATTTTCTTGAAGCCATGGGACTGGTGGACTTGTGGCGCACACTACACCCTGACTCTACTCAATACACATTTTATTCCGGTGCGCACGGTAGCTCCTCTCGATTGGACTACTTACTGGCCCCAGCGGCCCAGCTCGTAGAAACTCAGGAAGTCAGACATATGGCGCGGGGTATTTCTGACCACTCCCCAATCTGGGCACATCTGGTTCTGGGAGTTGGGAGGGTTGGGAGAGTAGCGCCAATTAATCCATGGCACCTCCGCAACCCCGCTGTCAAAAAGACAATCGAAAGCAATTACTAACTATTTCAGTGAGAACGAGGGTACAGTCCAATCGGCCCAGGTCCTATGGGAGGCGTTTAAGACGGTGATACGGGACAGGCCCTGTCCTCTATCGCCGGGTTACGTAAAGGTAGGGTCAAAGACCTGGTCCGGGTGGAGGATGAGATCCGTCATCTCGAAGACTCGGAGGCAGGTGATCCCTCGCCAGAGACGCTCCACAATTTGCAACTTAAGCGAGAGGAGTACAGGAGCATTGCCACGGAGATGGCCAAAACACTGGGGAGAGAGAAGGCCAGTAGACTTTACGACCGAGGCGATAAAGCGGGAAAATTGTTATCCTGGCTGGATAAGAAGGAAATGGCTAACAGGCTTGTCCCGGAATTGACAGTCGAAGGGGGGCACATGATAACCGACCCACAAGCAATCGCAAACGCATTTGCTGATTATTATGGCTCCGTGTATCGATCCACTTCCAGTTTCTCTGTTGCAGACTCGGAGCAACTCCTCCGAGATATCAGGATGCCGACTCTCAAGGCTGACGAACGCGACGTGCTTGACAGCGCCCTCACGGATGACGAACTGGCACAGGCGATCCATGGCCTTCGTTCAGGCAAGGCATCCGGTCCTAACGGATTGCCGGTAGAGCTGTACAAACTGAGACCGGATGTTATAGCTCCTCACATGCGTAATATGCTTATTGAAAGCCGCGATAAGGGACTCCTTCCTTACGATCAGCGTGTTGCCACGCTGGTGATGATACACAAGGACGGTAAGCCCCGGACCCTCCCATCTTCCTATAGGCCTATTTCCCTGTTGAATGCCGAACCCAAAGTGCTGGCGAATCGCCTGATATCAGTGATCTGCAACCTCATCCACCCTGATCAGTCAGGCTTTATGCCCCACCGCAATACTGCATTAAATCTGCGGCGCGTACATGGCGTTCTGGGCAGACTCGATACCATCCGAGAGGCGGCTGTCGTGGTTTCATTGGACGCCACAATGGCGTTTGATACAATTGAGTGGTCTTATCTCTTTGCGGTCCTGACCAAGTTGGGCTTCGGACTGGGCTTCATTGGCTGGGTGCGGCTTCTGTATTCGGAACCCCTGGCGCAAGTGGTAGTCAACAACAAGCAGTCCGGGACTTTTGGCCTGAGTAGGGGAACCCGCCAGGGGTGCCCCCTTTCGCCTCTCCTTTTTGCCCTGTCCCTGGAGCTGCTGGCGGCATGGATCCGTTGGAGTCCCTCAATTCGAGGGATCAAATGGACGGAGGGATGGGAAGACCGCATTTCCCTCTATGCGGATAACATCCTCCTATTTTTGGCCTCCCCCAGGTCCTCCATTCGGGTAGTACTTGATATCTTCACGGTCTTCGGGAGGTACTCGGGCTACAGAATAAACTGGAGCAAGTCCCTACTTTACGTCCTTAACGGGGACACTCCACCCCTGCCCCGTAACTGCCCCATGCAGGTGGCGAGCGGGGGATTTCAATACCTGGGCATCTTTATCACTGCTGATCCTCAGATTCGTTATGAGCGTAACCTCCTACCCCCCTTGCTCAGACTCAAACGTGACGTCGAGGTGTGGAGACAGCTCCCGCTCTCCCTCCTGGGAAGGGCGGCATTATTCAAAATGATGTCATTACCCCGTTTTCTGTACGCCCTGCAGAATTACCTTGATCTGGTACCGACCAGTTACTTCAGCGAAATAGAAGCCCTACAGAGAAATTTGCTGTGGGAGGGCAGACCTCGGATAGCGCTCCAAAAACTGATCTTGGGCTGGTATGATGGAGGTATTAGTCTACCGGACATACGGAGGTATTATTGGGCCACGCATCTGGCGGTTATCAATCATTGTGTATATAAACCTGAGGACGACCCTGCCTACAGGATGGATAAATGGCTGCTTCCTGGTGGCACATACTATAGAGCGCTCTACTCCAGACCTAGCCGATATCGACTTACGGGCCCGACCAAACACTCGGTGGCCGTGTGGCACACGGTGAGCAAAAGCCTCGGGTGGGATGGGAAACTCTCTCTGGCAACCCCCCTATGGGATTCGGAAAAATTGGGCACACTCGGCACCACCAAGGGATTCGACAAATGGGATCTTATTGGGCTCTCAACCATTGGTGACCTGTGGAAGAGGGGGCAAGTGGTGTCATTTGCAGACTTGCAGCTTAGTCACGGCCTTGCGGACTCCGAGCGCTTCCACTATCTACAAGTCAGACACTCACTACTATCAACCATCACTTTGGATACTTCCCTGCCGGATTCTCGCCGTTAGAGGACTGGCTACTAGATGGCTACTTACCGGATAGGATCATATCATTGACGTATAAGAAGTTGGTCAACAACGTACCTGACCCCCTGACCCTCCTGAGACAGCGATGGGAAAACGATGGGCTTGAGATAGACGATGAGGAATGGCAGGATGCCTTGACCTCCCCCAAGGAAGTGGCCATCTCTTCTAGATTGCGTCTAGTGCAATTAAAGATCCTGCATCGGATCTATATCTCTGGTCCGACACTGGTTGGGCAAGATGGATGAGGGTGAATGTCGGCGTGGCTGTGGACAGACCGGCTTCTTCTTGCATATAATCTGGGAGTGTCCCCTCATTCAATCTTACTGGTCCAGGGTACTTGAGTGTATGAGTTGAGTTACTGGGGTAGCTACACGTCCGGAGGCGAAGCAGTGCCTCCTGAATATCTGGGGGCCCACGGACCTTAACAGCAGGGATAAATTGTGGGTCACTTTGGGCCAGATGGTAGCCAAGCGGAACAGCACAGGCATGGGGGGCAAGGGAACCACCCGGGGTGATCTCCTGGAAAAACAACATGGACTGGTGCATGTTCAGGGAAAAAACTGTATATATCTCCCGTGGGTGCCCCCGGAAATGGTCCTCCATCTGGGACAAATGGAACAATTATCGAGGGGGTATCTGTGCTCCCCCCCCTGGACCCCGACACTGATGACGAACTTACTCCTTAATATCCTATTGCACTGTTCTGTAATGTGTATGGTTGCACCTGAGCTTACCACAAGATTCGAAGCTGATATAACTGCAAATTTCAATGGTATGTACTGTCGACATTGTTGGATGTTAATAAAAAGTTGTTTTTAAAAAAAAGAAAATGATGCACCAGCAGCTTTAAACTGTCGGAAGGGGCTCATGAATAAGCCCCCCTGTATTTTTCCCCTACGTTGGCGCACAATGGCTGCCATGCACCAATGCATGCACCCTTGCGCCTTGGTGCAAGGGTGACTGGTTGCGGAGTTGATTGATGTTGTGCAGGAAGGGACACCTACCTGCACAAAACCTATCAATCCAGGGTATTTCCTCTTTCTCTGTGTGCTGCAGAATACTGCACACATAGAAAAAGTGAGAAAAAGGAGAAATGAAAACATTTATCATCGTAGCGCCACCCAAACGTCACCCTTGGGGTGGTATTAGATTCAGACGCATTCCGAAGGTTTACGTTTTCTCGTAAATCTGGAAAAGCTTCAGATTAAATTGGTTTGGCGTGGGAACGCCCACAGCCACACCCATTGAACGCCTATTTCACACTGTTTAATGCGTGAAAGGGGCACATCTTTCCAAGTCCATGAAAAGCCACGTGAAGTGGCTTTGCGTGGCCTGGTAAACATGCTGTGGCAGATCGCGGTACCGGAACATCAAACACGTGACGTCACAGTGTTGCAAGAGTGCATCTACGACCTCATAAATGAGGCCCTTGGATAATAGAAGTACTCTAACAATTCATCCTTGGCAAGGTCAACAACGCCATGGACCTCCTGCCATTGCAGCTTGGAGCATCAAGGAGACCACCACCACCCCTGATATGAATCGCTCCCCTGAACAACTGTTCCGTTCCCTTTGGGTGACAACTTGACCTGATCCCCTCTAAGTGCTGACCTCTGTACACCAGAACTTCAGCAACAAGAAACTGGAGACCAGGAACCACAGAAAACCAGAGACTCTCCTGAGCTGTCTGTAACCATGGAAGAAGGAGAGACACGCAACCAGTAAACATTAAGGGGCTTATTTACAAGCCCCTTGTGCCACCTGTACGTCACTTTTCCCATTATAAAAGTGACGCATCGGTGGCGCAAGGAGCTTGTAAATAGGCCCCTAAATTAGGTTATCTGCCATCTGAGAAGTCACATCCGGGGGCCGCCCGGACTCCGCACCGGATGGCCATGTCGCAGTGGAGCCATTGTCGCTGGGGGAGCGTTCAAGAGAAGTGTTGGGATCCTGTCTCTGAGTGCAATCGTGCATTGATGCCACTAAATGCAGAACATTCCGTCTCTCTTGTATAACCTGCTCCAGATTGGGGGTGGCTTGTAGTTGAGGCGGGGACGCCTGCTCCTCCTACACCTCCCACTACGACTGGCTCCGCGAATGACAGCTTGTTGCGCAGACCCTTCACTCCCTGTCCGCACCTCCTGGCAACCAGTAGATTCCAGCCAGGTCCAGACCTGTTCAGCGGCGTCAAACAATCGCGTGTTACCATCTGAGACCACTCGCAGCCTTGCTGGGAAAAGGAGGGAGTATTTGATGCCCAACTCTGAGGCATCACTTAACCACTAGAAACGACTCCCTCTGCACCCCTGTGGCATAGTCAGGGAAGAAGAGTACTGTGGCGTTATCCACTTTCACCTCCCCCAGCTTGCGTACCTCCCTCAGGACAGCGTCATGATCCCTGTCAGAGGCAGAAGAGAAAGGCACTAGGACCTGTCCCTGGCGGCAGACGGCTCACCGGCACTTGATGGGACCGCTCCAAAACAAAGGATGGGGAGAGTGCAACTGCTGGCAGTAGATCACGCAACCATGCCTCAGTATATGCCACTGCCTCAGCTCCCTCGGATAGACCCACCAACTGCACGTTGTTCTGCCGGGAGCGGCCCTCCACATCCTCTGCTCTTCTTTCAAGTGACTTCACACGTGCCATTAGCTGCTGAACATCCAATGCTGCATTCCGGGTATTAGGGTGGACTTCGGCAATTTCTTGCTCAATGTCGTGTACCTTGCCAGTCAGCGTGCGATGATCTGCGTGCTCCAGGGTGAAGACGACTGTGATTTTGTCGATGCGTCCCTAAAGGGAAGTGCGCGTTTGTTCGAGGGAGGTACCTCTGTGGTTTTCTCCACAGCTGCGAGTACAGTCTAGTTTGGTGTCCAGATTCTGTTGTCACCTGCCCCGGCAGCCAGCGACCCCCAGCCGCTCGGTCCACTGACATGGAGGAGCTGCCAGGTGTCGACGCCGCCCCGTGTGCAGGTGGCCCATTGTTGCGCCAGACGCCCAGGCACTATGTATGCCATGCGGTCAAGTGCAGTGTGGCCAGCCAGCCCCTCTCCTCCAGTCAGGTGTATGTTAGCCAGGAATCTTCGTTTGGGCGGTAACGAGGGAAATCAATCAATCAATCAACGATGGGCTTATATAGCGTGGCTACTCAACCATGAGGGTCTCAAGGCGCTGGGGAGAGGGCTGCTGGTTGAACTGGGTGGGGCATCATTCAGCCAGGTCTTGCGGTCCTTCCTGAATTGGGTCAGCGACCCGGATTGCCTGAGGTGCATGGGCAGGGTGTACCAGGTCTTGGCGGAGAGGTAGAAGAACTACTTTCCTCCTGTTCTGGTCTTGTGGATCCTGGGGACGGAGGCGAGAGCGATTTGGGAGGATCACAGTTGTCTGGCGGGTACTTGGAATGTGAGGCGGTGTTCAGGTATGCTTGTCCTTCGTCGTGTAGAGCTTTGTGGGCGTGAGTGAGGAGTTTGAAAGTGACTCTCTTGTTGACTGGGAGCCAGTGGAGTTGTCGGAGGTGTTGGGTGATGTGGCTGCGGCGGGGGATGTCGAGGACCAGTCTGGCTGCGGCGTTTTGGATGTTCCATGGTTTCTTCAGCTGTTTCTGGGTGACGCCGG
Source organism: Calotriton arnoldi (assembly GCA_963921515.1). NCBI lineage: Eukaryota > Metazoa > Chordata > Amphibia > Caudata > Salamandridae > Calotriton > Calotriton arnoldi. The sequence continues at coordinate 500,998 of CAWUFW010003563.1, forward strand.
AGTAGAGTGCATTGCCATAGTCAAGTCTGCTGGTGATGAGTGCGTGGATTCTGTCGAGATCCATTTGAATGTCTTTCGAAGCAGGCGGAGCGTGTGGAAGCAGGCTGGGGAAACTGCGTTGATTTGGCGGTTCATAGTGAATGATGAGTCCAGTATGATGCCGAGGTTGCGTACATGGTCCGTCTAGGTTGGGGGAGATCTCAGAGCGTCTGGCCACCAGGAGTCGTCCCAGGCTGAAGTGGTGGGTCCCAGGATGAGTAATAGGTTTTGTCCGAGTTGAGCTTGAGGCAGCTGTCTTTCATCCAGGTAGCAACAGTCTTCATTCCACTGTGGAAGTTGGTTCTGGCGGTTGTGGGTTCATTGGTGAAGCAGAGGATCAGCTGGGTTTCGTCGGCATAGGAGATGATGTTGAGTCTGTGGCTTCAGACGATGGCTGTGAGGGGGGACATGTAGACGTTGAAGAGGGTGGGGCTCAGGGAGGAACCCTGGGGTACTCCCCACTGAATCTCCATGGGTTCTGAGAGGAACGGCGGTAGTCTGACTCGCTGGGTCTGCCCAAAGCCTTGTCGTGGATGAAACCGTTGTGGTGTCTTGTAATTAGGGTGCGTTGGGAGACGGTGTTGAAGGAGGCCAAGAGGTCTAATAGGATGAGGGCTGCGATCTTGTCCCGGTGGAGGAGGAAGCAGATGTCATCTGTGGCGGCGAGGAGTGCAGTCTCTCTGCTGTGGTTGCTTCGGAAGCCGGATTGGGAGGTGTCCAGGACGTGGTTCATCTTCAATGAACTTGGAGAGTTTGGCATTGAAGGCCTTCTCTATGACCTTAGTTGGGAAGGGGAGGAGTGAGACCGGTCTGAAGTTCTTGAGGTATGTCGGGTCTGAGGATGGCTTCTTCAGCAGAGGGTTGATCTTGGCGTGTTTCCAGTTGTCGGGGAAGGTGGCGGTTTCAAAGGAGCAGTTGATGGTGTGGCAAAGCTGGGGGCGATGTTGGCGGCTGCTCTGTGGAAGATATGGAACAGGCAGGGATCCGTCAGGGCACCTGAATGCATACTCTACATGGTCTTGAGTGTGTCCTCCGTTGTGAGCAGGGTCCAGCAGAACACGGTCTGTTGGGGTGCGACTTGGTTGTCTACGATGGTGGCGGTCGTGGTGGCTGGATCCGGAGTGTTGAAGCTTTCGTAGATCTTCCTAATCTTGAGGTGGAAGAAGATGCCGAGTTTGTTGAAAAGGTCTTGGGATGGGGGCACGTCTGTGGTCTCGCTGTTGGGCCTGGCGAACTCCTTGATGTTGGCTAAGAGTTCCTTTCTGTTGTGTGCGTTGGCATTGATTCTGTCTTGGAGGGCCATTTTCTTAGTGGTTTTCATGAGGAGGTGGTGTGCCTTGATGGTGGATTTCAAGGTTGTGTGAGTTTCAGGGGTATTGTTGTGGCTCCATCTCTTCTCGAGATGTCTGCAGGTGCGTCTGGACTAGTGGAGGGCTGGAATGAACCAGCTGGCCTTCTTGGAGTGTTGTTTACCTGGTCTTTTCTTGATGGGTGCCAGGGTGTCGGCGCAGTTGGAGGTCCATCGGTGGAGGTTGCGCGCTGCGGTGTAGGCATCTGTAAGTGTTGGCGGATTGTTGGTGTTGAGGGAGTTGACGAGAAGTTCTTCGGTCGCCTTGATCCAGCTGCGACAGGGGGGTGGCGATGATTGCGGTAGTGTACGGTGGGCATGGTGAAGGCGTGATGTATATAATGATGGTCGGTCCAGGAGAGTTCGGTGGTGTGGCTGTAGTTGAAGTTCCCGCTGGCAGAGAAGACCGGGTCGATCATATGTCTAGCTATGTGGGTTGGTGCGGTGACTAGCTGCTTGAGTCCAATGTTGGTGAGGTTCTCCAGAAGGGTGGTGGTGTTCTGGTCACTGAGATTGTCCAGGTGGAAGTTGAGATCTCCGAGTAGGATGTAGTTGGTGGATGGAGAGCCTGGGGTGCTGTGAGGTCTACGATGGCATCGGTAAATGGGGGTCATGGGCTGGAGGCCTGTAGACGAGGGTGCCACAGAGGGTGGTGCTGGGGTTGGTCCAGATCTGGAAGTGGAGGTGTTCCATGGTCGCCGTTGGGTCATTAGAGTGCGTGGTCAGTTGGAGTGTGCTTTTGTAGACGATGACAATGCCTCTTTCTGGGCGGTCGGGGTAGTCCTTGCGGGTGATTTTGTAGCCGTCAGGGATGGCGATGTCCGGTCCAGAGCAGAGGTTGGTCCAGGTTTCCGTGAAAAAGGCGTTGTCTGAAGAGGTGGCGTCGAGGAGGTCCCAGATTTCTGTGGCATGTTTGTGGAGGGACCAGACGTTGAGGAGGATGCAGTTGAGCCGGTCTGGTGCACTGTTGGTCAGCTGGGCGGCAAGAGGCGGTGGTGTGTTGATGAGGCAGAAGGTGCATTTGCAATTTTGGCAGGCAAAGAGTGCAAGGGTATTCTCCGGTGATGCTAGATGGCAGGCGGTGTGGCATCCAGGGTTGAGGGAGAGGAGTGTGCTGGAGTTTTAGCTGTCGAGTGTCCAAGAGGCAGGGTCCCTGGCACTGGGTGCGGTCCATGCACGTACAGACGCAGACGGCCTTGCCTTTGGCGCGCATTTGGCGCACCAGTGGCACACCCGCTGCGCATGGCTGCACAGCGGCCGCCATTGAGTAGTGCTGCGGGGGAGGCCCGACAGCTGGGAGGAGGGAAATGCGGGAAAGGACACTGAAGTGGGCGGGGCCCCGGGGGATCACAGTGGCAACGAGGGAGAGGACAGGGAAAACGGAACTGAAAAAAAGTACAGGAACAACAAAGCCAAGCAAAGAAAAAAAAGACAAAGCCAAAGGTAGAAAAGCAGCAGAGAAGAGCAGAAATAGGGACAGGAACAGCAGAAAAGAAGGACAGGAGGGCAGTCAAGCAGCAGAGCAGTGACGCTCTACCACTGGACCACCAGGAATGAGGCGCAGGCAGGAGCCTGCGGGTGGAGGAGGAACTCAAACACCTGACCTCAGGGTCAGAGGAACCAGCAGCAGCAGATAGGGACAGCAGCAGCAGCTACCAGATGGCGCTGCGCTGTGGGAAGAGCAAGTCCACTAAGGGATAGTCACCCGGACACCCAAAAGCAAACTAACAGGGAGTGAGGAAAGGCAGCACCACCTGGTTGCCTCTTCCGATCTAACAATGGCGACCAGATTCCGTCTTCCCCAGTTCCCCAGCGAGTAACAGTGGATCAAGCTGCATACCCAAGGGCCTGGGCCTGAACCGCCCCTTTGCCCCTGGCGCTCATTGCCACCAATGGCCAATCTCAGCGACTTTAGCCAGTTAGTGGAGTCCCCCACCAGTCTTGTGCGGTGCCCTCGGCGATATAGGTCAGCCGCAGCACAGGGATTGCTCAGGGCACAGTGTGCGCCACCCACAGGCACTAGGCCTGGGCCCTACTCAACCACCGGGCCTCCTCCGCTCCGCATCCCACCTTCTCATCACTTGGACATTGACACCGGGGCTCAATCCGCTGCACTCTCTCCAAATCTGTAACTCAGCCAGCAGGAGCCTCAGTCACGCAGGATTTCACAGGCTTGGGTACAGCAGTCTACGACAAGTTCGCTGGGGAACCTCCCTATGCAGGTGATGCAACAGGGCCCCCTTAGGCGTGAAGTTGCAGCGCTCCCACCACACAAGTTCGGCGCAGCTTAGGGGCCTCACCCTCCACAGCGTCCGGGCAGTGCCACATCCTCCGGCCCTTGATGCAGAGAGGTGCGGCCCACCATTGGTAATCTCCTCCGTGCACCACGGTGTAGTGGTGTCGCATGTTATGCGATGCAGACCTCCCTATGTTGGTGTTCAGGAGCACCTCTACCGTTCACAGCTCCAAGGGGCTCCAGGCGGTCTTCTCACACAGGTCAGCAACGTGTCTCCATGTGACTTGCCAGACTTTACCACCAGGTAATGGTGATTGCTGATGCCTCAATGTCTACCGCCACAGCCCACAGGCTTGGGGCCGACACGGCCCGCCTCCACCATCAGGCCACAGTGGCTCCAGAGCACCGCCGCCTCCCACTCCGGGTCTCAGACGCAGGCCCAGCAAGGCCTCCAGGCCCTGGAGACTGTCCGCGCTTCCAGGCATCGGCTGCAATGGTGTCACAAGGATGGCGCTATGTAAAGTGCTGCATTACTGGTTTTTCCCAGCGATGCCCCTCTTTACATAAATGGAGCCCTGAATCTGCATTTGCTCTTCCCCTGGCACTCTGGCTGGTCATCCTGGCTGTTTGGGGATTTGGGGGGGGTTGTTTACCTGTGCTGAACTTGGCCCTGGCTGCTCCATTCTGCATTCCATTATTTTTATTTGCTTTGTATCATTTGAGGCGGACTTAAAGGCTATTTTTGCCTCTAGAGTCAGAAAAGTGACGTTGGGCTGACTAACGTGAGTTTTTTTGCTGCTAATTGCCTTTCGTCACTTTTCTCTCGCTAGCGCCAAATTTTTATCTCCTTGACGCTAGTGTTAGCGGCAGTTTTCACAGCGGCTAGCTATCGCCATGTAGCGACGTATTGTACATACGTCGGTAACAGAGCGATAGTTTTCGGCGATAGGCAGCGTTAAGAAAGTGACCGCTATCTAACGTAAACACTGGTTAGCGGCAATTCTTGTAAATATACCCCTCTATTTTTAAACTGCCTCAATATACAATTATTTTTTACCCAACATTTCTCAAAAACTACTGAACAGATTTACACCAAATCACAAAAAGCACAATCTGCTGACCAAGTTCTAGCTTCTTCCCAAATTTGGCGTAATTCCGTTCAGCAGTTTTTGCTGTAGCCTTTTCCAAAGAAGTCTGTGGAAAATGCATGGGGATTTTGCATTTTGGGACCCCCTTTTTTCTCAGCCCCCGCTTGACGGATCACTCCAAAACCTTCCAGGAAGGAGCTGAGGTGGACTAACTTTTCTTTTGGAAAGTTTTGTGAAGATTCATTAAACAGGGCTAAAGTTATTAACAAACCAAAAAAAGCTCTTTCTACGGAACTATAACTACCTAGTTGCGACCGCCTGAGAGAGTCAGTTTGATTTACGGTGATTAGGATGTTTATTTGATTAAGTAACAATTGCATAAAAACATGTAAATGGACTGCGTTGTGCATGGGACTAGAGCATGCTAGAAATATATGTGCGTGTGGTGATGAAAAAAATAGTGTGTGAATTCCATGCATAGAGAGCAGAAACCTGACCTATGTCTATCATTCCTAAAGCATTAAAAATGACCACTCATATATACAACCTCTATACAAGCACATCATGCATTGACAAAACTTTCATAACCTAACAGATCAGTGATAGACAACCAGCTCTTGATACCTTACTGGGACATGGATAGTTCTGATCTCAAATCTTGACATCTCCACTTGACCAAATTGTGTGATCCACGCTTATCACTTTACTTCTCTATATATATTTTTCCTTAACCATCCACTTTGAGATCACATTGAAATAATTCAGCACAGGATCTGCGCTCTACAAAAACCTCACTGTATGGTTAACTTAAAATATTGTTCTTCACACTTAGCAACCATATAGACTGTATAAATAGACAACATGATAAACAGACGTATTTTGTGTAAATTGAGACATGGGGGCATTCTTAAATGTTTCATGTATGAAAAAACTATTACTTCCCAAAAAATGTCACTCAATTAAGTGATATAATCGTATGTACTTAATTGAGACACTGGGAAAAAACGAAATATATATTTTTCATTTTAAAGTCTTTATCGTGCGTTTTCATGATATTTGTTGCCTGATTATATGTTTTGATGACAAGGCTCGTGCACTGGCTGTTAGAGCCAAGCTAGGCCCTAGGTCAGCTCTCCCCAAGGCTGTCTGTGTCCCCTATGCCCTTGCTCTCAGATTGTGCAGGTCTCCGTCCTGAGGCACCACTTATGGGTCCTCTCTTAGAAAGAAGCAGTACTTTATGTGTTATGAAAAAAAGTGGGAGCAGACTCTTTAAAATAAGCACGGCTTGCGATGCGTAACTAGGAATCTCTTCTGTAAGAAATTGGATTACAGTTAGGAAGGATGTGAGTCCTGTACAAGTAATAAGTCTGCAATCGTCTTTTTACTGGGAATCAAGTACCCTATAGTTCTACTTGAGTCTCTCAAAGTAGCGAAGCATAGCAGTGCAAAGCGTACTCGGGAGAGGTGGTATGGGCTAGCAATACCAATTTACTGGCACGCACCAACAACATTAAACAAATTATTGTCCAGGCATTGCTTTTTCTTGTTCAAAGGAAAAATATTTTTATTACACACACTACTAAACACTACGTATTATATGACAAATATATGCATTCAGGGAGATAGAATTGCCTCTGGTGACACCCTCATATCACATTTCACTGCTAGTGGGACTTGAACCCCATCATCACAAAACCTCCCACTTATACCAGATGCACCATCACAACATAAGGGACTGGAATTCATCACAAAACCTCCCACTTATACCAGATGCACCATCACAACATAAGGGACTGGAATTCATCACAAAACCTCCCACGTATACTAGATGCACCATCACAACATAAGGGACTGGAATTCATCACAAAACCTCCCACATATTCTAGATGCACCATCACAACATAAGGGACTGGAATTTAAAATAAGGCAGGCCCATTGGCTTTGTCAAGGAGTCATCACATTAATAGCAATAGGCACAGGTTATACTTCGTCAATTTAGCACATCATAAAGGGTATCTATATATAAGGCAGGCCTATTGGCTTTGCCAGTGTGTCACCACATTAATACAACAGCCACATGTTATGATTCATTCTGACATCACCGTGATATCACCATTAAAACTAATGGAGACATTAACCACATTCTAATGCATTCATAATAAGTATTGCAGCACAAATATTGCCAATAAAACATTTGGGTTCAAAACAACGTGTGTCTGAGTTTTTCTTTCCTGGTTACAGGCCACAAAATGTAACCATAGAACCAGTCACTAGGAGTCCCAGCACTGCAGCACCCACGAGCAAGAGCTCCAGCACCGGAAGTGCTTGCATTCAATAGAAACCTCTTATGGGATGATCATTTCTAGGCCCCAAGGTGCTTGGCGGCTCCTTACGATTGTAGTCGGACTGCACACCGACAGGTAGTTGGTGGTCCAACTGCTGACAGTCCTCCGGTCTGACCGCCACATTTTAATGCTGACGGTCGGGCTCACATTGAGACAGCGTCCAGACCGCCTCCTCCGACAGGATCTCAGATCCTGATGGGGTGGCGATTGGAGTCAAGACCTAGAATGGAGGCGGTGCCAAGCCAGGTACCGCCGTCAGGATTTGAATATCCCTTCCAGACAGCCTGTTCATGGCGGGGAACACCGCCATGTTCAGGCTGTCGGAAAGGGATATTTCTGACCCAAACAAGGCCCCTGTCCCTCGTGGGCCACTGCAAAGTGGCCCTGGGGTAAAATGTTGTGCCCCACTCAACTCCATGCACCGTGTGCCATGCACCACATGCCGCATGGCACACAGTCCATGGACGTGCAGGAAGTGATCCTTTTCACGGCGGCTTGACCTGCGGCCCTTTTCCTGGGGCACAGCACAAACCGCAGTGAAAAGGAGCACTTTCCGACTGCCAGGCCGGCGGTTGCATCCTGATGCGGCAGTCGGACCACCAACTGCTTCTTGGGCGGTCTCCTGACCGCTGCGATAGGGGTCGGTGGTCTGACCAACCACAATCGTAATGAGCCCCTAAGGGTCAGTATTCATTAAAAATTGCTTTGGGTGTCTGCTGCCCTCCCTGCAGCCCCCACAACACTTAATATCTGTGTTGGTGGTGCCCCTCGTTGGGGCACCGTGAGGGACAAAAAATGCAAATAAGGCTGGAGTTTATATATGTTTAAGGAGTGGGTTTGCTTGCTTTTGCTTTGTGACCTCATGCTGCAGTATTTTGCCTTTTGTTTGTTTGGGGATTTTAGGTGCTGTGCTCCGGGTTGGGAGCTCCTGACTTTTCTTCGGCTTGGGCTGAGACATGGGGGGCAAGCAGCGTGCCTGACAACTCTCTCTGCGACCCCTGCCTGGGGAGATGGGGGGCCCCTGGGGCCAAGAAGCAATACAAGGAGGAAGCCCAGGCATGCCTTCTCCCCAGAGGAATTGAATCTATTGATGTGGACTAATTCCCAGGCCCTGGCCCACCCCAAAGGTTTTTTGTTTTGTCAAACTTGTTTTTATTGAGTTTTGCAGAGTATTATACAGCAAGCATGGCACTACATCTAATCTGTGCGTTCGGATTTCGCTTTCAGCTATCTATTACCCTGTACAGATTCTATCGGGTAATCCGAGTAATTTCTCACACAGTTCTTTCTTCATGCACTACTTGCAAATCCACATTACTGTTTGATACGACAAACAAAGAGAATAACAATAACATGAACATACCCTCTGTATCGTTAGACCATTCTCCCCCCCCCCCGTCACTCCCCCCTCCCCAGCTCCTTTCCTAGTGGGGCCTGGATCCGTTATTTCTCTTTTTTTAGAGCTGTGAATAGGGGGATCTGAGATCGAACCATGATTTTATATAAAAAGAGGGGGAGCGTAAATTATAACGGGGTAATAAGAACAACTTGGAGTGTGTGGGGTCTCGGAGGTCCGGAGTATCTAAACTTGTCTTGAGGTGGTTTCATACGTTCGTGGTGGAGCAGGTTAATACTGGAACAGGTGGAGAGCCCTGGTTCTCGTTGGGCAGGTGGTTAGAGGGAGACTACTGGATAGAAATTTGACTAAGGGGCTCCAGGCAAACTCAAAGTTTTTAAATTCGTCTCTGTATATATCGTTCATGCGTTCCATAGTGAGTGCCTGCCACAGCCGTGAATGCCATTGAGTTATGGCGGGGGCTTCTTTCTTTTTCCAGGCGGCAGCTATCGCTATTTTGGCTGCTCCCAAACAGAGCCATATAATGGCCTGGTCGGCTCTAGTTTGTTGTTCCAGGGAGGGGTCCCTCAGGCTTAACAACACAAATTCAAGGGAGTCTGGTATGGGATAGCCCAGTATCTCTTTGATTTGAGCTAGGATTTCTGACCAAAAGGGGCGGATTGAAGGGCAGTCCCACCATATATGGCGGAAATTGCCCAGGAGACCACAGCCCCTCCAAGAAAGATCTGAAGTATTGGGAAATATTTTCTTCAGTTTTTACGGGTACAAGTACCAATCAAACATTGTTTTGTAGTGGGCTTCCCGTTGACTGAGGGAGTGACAGTGGTGTTTTATATCTTTCCAGAGGCCTTTCCACTGAGTGTCCATGATATCTTGGCCCAGTGTGCGTTCCCAAAATTCCAGGTAACTGGGACGCCTAGACGGCAGCGTGTGCAGTAATAGAGAGTATAAAAAAGAAATCGCCCCTTTTACGGAGTTGGCACCTTTCACGTAACTCTCCACGGGTGTGAGTTCCCTGGTTGCCCCTTCTCTAATCTCAGGTTGGAGGGCCCAGTGACGTAGTTGGAGGTAGCGAAAGTGTTCTGTGTTAGGTAGGTGGAATTCCCTTTGACAGTTTGCAAATGTTAAGACATCCCAGTTGTGGAATATGTGCGCTAAGGTAAGGCAGCCCCCTCCTGCCATGCATCAAATGGACTTGGTTGTAATGCCGGTGGAAAGGCAGGGTTGTAATGGATAGGTGTGAATGGTGAGGGGAATGTAGTCCATTGGGTCTGTTTTAGTACCTCGTCCCATACTTTAAGCGTCGTCCTAGTGGGTGTGCTAATATATGCGTTCACTGGTCGATCCCCCTTTGGTTTCCAGAGTAAGTCCCATATCACTCTACCCACAATTGCTCGGTCCATATGTAGCCAGTGTTTATCTGACTCACGTTGACTCGCAGTTGGGCCGCTTTGTAATAAAGGTCCAAATTTAGCATCGCCAGAGTATTTGGGCCTCATGTAAGAAATCTCTTTCGAGTGTTATGGGCAGACTCTGAAATAGATGAAGGAATCTCGGCAGGACCACCATTTTAACTGCATGTATTCTGCCTAACCGGGAGAGGTAGAGGGGTGCCCATCTTTTAAGGGCCATTCATAACTGACTCAAGAGTGGTGGGTAGTTGGCTGTAAATAAGCCAGAAATTTGTGGCGTTAGTTTTATTCCCAGGTAGGTTAAATCTTCCTTGGCCCAATGAAAGTGAGTTGATGCCACTAATTCCCTCATCTCGGCCTCCGGTAGCGTTAAATTGAGGAGAAAGGATTTATGAAGGTTAATGCGGAATGCTGCTACGATCTCAAAGCTTTCCAGCTCGTCACGTATATTCCGAATGGATTGAATTGGATCTGCAATGGTTAGTAAGATATCATCTGCAAATAGTGATATTTTGTGTTCGTCAGACCTAAATGGAATACCTCTAACCCTTCTATTGTCTCTAAGTCGTGTAGCTAATGGTTCAATGCTGAGGGCAAAGAGGAGCGGGGACAAGGGGCAACCCTGCCGTGTTCCCCGTTCCAGGAGGAAGGGGTCGGAAGCCATGCCGTTGACTAGCACTCTCGCACTGGGAGCCGCAAAATTAGCTTTGATCATATTGACAAAGTTTTCACAAAAGCCAAATCTTTGGAGTGTCTAAAAGAGAAAACTCCAGTTAACTCGGTCAAATGCCTGCGGGGATTTGTCGCTTATTCGTTTTTTCTATGAGATGTATCACTCAGTGGACGTTGTCATGGGTCTGTCCTCCCTTAATGAATCCCGATTGATCTGGGTGGATCAGTCCTGGCATCAGGTTTTCTAGGCGGGTAGCTAAAAAAATTTAATATAATTTAGCGTCTAGGTTAAGAAGCGCTATGGGGCGGTACGACCCACAATGCTTTAGGTCTTTCCCTGGTTTGGGAATCACGGTCCAAAGGGCTTCACTCATGGTGTGGGTTGCTTGTGTAGTAGTGGCTAAGTGATTAAAAAGAGACGTTAGCTGGGGGATTCGTTCTGTACTGAAGATTTTGTAGAATTGTGTTGTCAGACCATCAGGCCCGGGAGATTTATGTTGTTTCAGAGATCCAATCGCATTTTGTACTTCTTCCTCCTTGATAGCTTCCCCTAGTTGTTCGTTCTGACTCTGGGTAATCTGCGGGAGTTGCACTGTGTCTAAATAGGCGGATTGCGTCTGAAGATTAAGTGGGTCAGCTATGTACAAAGTGTTATAAAAGTCCCTGAATGCTCTTGCTTTATCCGAGTCATCATATGTCAATGAACCTGAGGTTTTTGAATGTCCCCAATGAAGTCCTTTTCTCTCTTTATTCGCAGCTGGCGTGCCAGATGCCCTCCTACTTTATTGCCTTGTGCATATGAGGTCTGCTTGAGTCTAGGCAGTGTTAGTTCTGCTCTGTTAGAATAGATCGCGCTGAGTTTGCCCTTTAGGGCTGTGACCTTTCTTTGAGTTGTGAAGGTGGGGTTGGCCTTGTGTGTTCATTCTAGTGTTTTCAGTTCACCCTCCAAGTTGGTTCTTTCTGTTCTTTCCTTGTTGAGCGCTGCCTTTAGTGTAATGCACTGGCCCCTAATAACGGCCTTAAAAGCGTCCCAGTTGTTTGATGGGGAAGTGTCTTGAGGGTCATTTAGTTGAAAGTACTCCCTTATTGAGGAGCGTAGGGTATCTCGAAGTGTCTTATCTCGTGTTACCGTGTTGGGGAAAAACCATCGCCTAAACTTCGGTGTAGGGTTGTGCTACTCTAAGACTACCGTCACTGGGGCATGGTCAGAGATGATGATGGGGTGAATGCTCGTCTCCTGACTAACTTATTAAGGGATTGGCTCATGAATATATAGTCGAGTCTCGAGTAGGTACGGTGGATGTGTGAGAAGTATGTAAAATCTTTATCTTCTGGGTGTGCTTCCCGCCAGCAATCTTTAAGACCTAGGTCGCAAAAAGCTTGTTTCAGACTCTTAGGGAAGCTACCTGTATGTGCCTGATGTGGGTGGGTGCTGTCTTTTCCGGAGTGCCATGTCAAGCTAAAATCTCCCATCAGCACAATATCCCCCTCTGCGAAGACCCCCAGGAGATTCAATATGTTATGGATGAAAGTTGCTTGATTTGTGTTTGGAACATATATCCCCGCAAATGTACATACTCGTCCCCATATACTGCCTTTTACTAGTATCACCCTTCCTTCCTTATCTGCTTTATAGTCTATTGGCTGGAAATTGAGAGAGCAATGGAAAAGAAGGGCCACTCCATTGTTTTTGTGTTGGCGGAGGATTTAAGGACTAAGGGGAATACTTTGTGTTTGATTCTGTGGTCCTCTGACCTTTTAAGATGCGTCTCCTGGAGACCCACAACATCATAATGCCGATCGGTTAAGTACTTCCAAATTTTTTGACGCTTAGATGGGGCATTTATCCCCCTCACGTTCCATGTGAATGTGGTGATCACCATCTTGATTCTATGTATTGCGTTGTTATAGCAGGTTTACCCTCCCTCACCTGTGATTCTCTCTTTGCCGTCCTGCCCAGATGCCACCCCCTCATCTACGCCCCTGGGTCCAGTCACTGATCTTGCCCATCGTACATGAACCCATTGAGTATCAGTATTAGTGTTCTTACCTCTCCGGACCCCGCACATAACATAAAAAAAGAGAAAAAAGGGAACAAGAAAACATAGAGAAATGTAAAAGAGAAGTCTAGTAACAGTCATGAATAATAAGATCGAAGGGACAATCTATCCCCCAGTTGAGTCACCATTACGGTGTTAGAATAGTGTTTGGGACGAGTTGGACCATGGTCCGTCGCCAAGGTCCGTCCAGTAATCTCAGATTCAAAGATTAGCTCAATTTTCCCGCTTCAGAAGTTTGCAAATGTTTTGCTGCGGGGTAGTCCTTTTGACCGGTCTCTGGGACTTCAAGTCCGTATGATGGTCGTAAGTGTCAGTTGAGGATGTAGACTAGAGTTACCTTTCCTGACTTTTAGAAACCATTTCGTTCGTCGCTGGTTTAATTGCGCTCCGCCAAGTGGTTTCTGAGTGTGGAACGCTCATTCCACCTGGTGTCTAGCCTCTCAGGGTATCTCAACGGGGCCGGGTTTCTTATGTGCTTTGGGTGGGCGGCGCATCTGCCAGCGGCCCCCCTTTTTAGGTCGAGCCTAGAGCAGCGCATGCGCTGCTTGCGAGACTTTTAGTAAGGGGGTTTGGAAAGCTGACCAGACGCTCGTGCGTCATGGCCTTTTTCCTGCGGTTACTCGCGCAGGGGCGTCATCTGTTTTGCATTATCGTGCCCGATAATGCAAAACAGATGTCTCGCTGTGGCGCGCGCACCACTTGTTTTTGTCAGCAAAAGCATGCCTTTCGCTTTCGTAAGCATCACCCCACTCCCAATGAAAGTTGCGGCTCGCCAAACTCTATTTTTATAATATTTTAAGCTTTAAATAAGCAGCGCAGCACAGGCGGCATGCTGCACTGCTTACTAAAAGCCTAAAATATTGAAAAAAAAGAGTTTGGCGAGCCTTTTAATCTGCGCCGCTCGACAAACTCTGTTGGGCGACCTACAAGCCCCGCCTCCCAACCGCAACCTGAAGGTTTCTCCCGATATCAGCGCACACAGGCACTAGAAGCTAAAAACTACCCATGGCTATTTATTTGTACAGGCCCTGCGTCGCACAGGTCAAGCTCCATTGGCAATCCTGACACTCTCAGAATGTGTCACAAAAACAAATTATGTTCCTTCTGTTAGCCCCGCCGGCCTCTCTGAAACACACGTGTGCCATGTGATTGCTGGATCATCCGGCACGGGCGGGGCTGCTTAACTGTGGACATTGAATGGGGGTGTAGTTCATCTGGTCTTTGGCTGGTGCATGAGGCCGCAGAGCGCGCAAAAGCTGCCAGTGGCTCTCCCTCCACTCAAGGACACAGTCTTGAACTGCTGCTGCAAGATGAGTTTAAGCTCACGAGAAAGCAAGCCAAGCTTGGAAGACACACTCCCCAGGCACTTGTGGACTGTCAGCAGTCAGGTGAGTCACGCACTGTGCTCATCTAATCTTTGCAACATGTGCCTATAACATAATCTTACTAAGCCGCAATGAAGTGTAATGGCCTGGGAGGGTGACACGGACATTCCTTATGATTTACGCTTTAACTTGTTTTTAATTTACTGCCTGCCCGGCCGAGCCCTCAGGAATTGCTGCTGCAGTCCGGAGTCGGAGTGAATGTGTTCCACCTCCTGCCTACACATGCTGCTGTAAAGCCTCTTGTCGTGGCTGTCCCCTGGGGTTGTGTCCGATCATGGGCGTTGTGACTCTGAGAGCAGGTACCACTCATTTCCGAATCAGTTTCATGTATCTATTTATTTAATGCAGTTTTATATAGCGCTGACTTTACCCAAAGGTGTCAGAGCGCTTTACAATAGAACCTAGTAAGTTACGTAAGTAGAGTTACACTCTAACAAGTTACATATACAATCAGGATAATTAAAAAAAATTAAAGGTGGCAAAATTAGGTTAATACAGGTACAGAATACATATTTACAAAGTTGAGCTCATGTGAATGCCAAGCGGCCTTGAGGGTCATGAAATGGGTTTAATTATTCCTGGAAGTATGTAGAAGTCATTAGCCGAGTGTGCGCCTTCATTACAGAGTCAGCAGCAATTATTTTCATTATGGTTACTTGTGGTTAAGGCTGACTTTTTTTTACTATCTTTTTTTGTGCGCATAACTGTTAAATCTATGTATTTATTCTTTAGAACAGAAAGCATGGAAATTAAGTCTTCGTATGCATGACTCAACGGAGTGCCAGCTGTGATGATTCACTGCATTGCGAGTTTCAAAACGTTGTCCCATAAGTAGCTGCAGGTTAATATGTTTGCCAGTTATAAACATTCTTTAACATATCCATCGTGCTGTGATGTTCATTTGAACTCTGTTGTAAAGCGCATTTTGCTAGGCACACGGGCAAAACTTTGTTGGTTTTAATCTAGTAAGTGTTAGTCACTGGTATCTTCTTCCTAATTTAATTTACTTTTGTGTGTGCAGCCTCTCACTCTCTCTGCGAGTCAGCTGTCGTGACTGAGTAATTATGATAATTTATTAGCAGGCAACTGGGATCATCTGCGCTGGGGCCTCTCACATCCTATGTGGTACATGTGGGTCCCATAGTGTCCTTCAATTTAGAGTTTCTCGTTGCTCAAATGGGTGACATTTATGATATTTATTTCCCTCTTCTTCACTGCTTGATTTTTCTCACTGGAAGTGTCACTCATAGTCGTTGAATGTCACTCATAATTAGACTGAAATTATGAAAATGTCACACATAGCAATCTGAAACCTTGGCAACTATGTATATTCATTTGGAACATGACTGTTCTGTCTATGTTTACTTTAATTATTAGTCATGGGTTATTGAAACAACTTTTAAAAGTGCTTTTTGCTTATCTTTGGTGTATAAAGTATCTATAGACAAAGCCTAAAAATACCGGCTTTAGGTTTTTTGCTTATTTTTGTATTTTTGACAAGAGTCGTCAAATTTGCAGAAAGCGGAAACTGTTTCACCTTTTCTTGTAATATTTATAAACCACATCAATTCAGGGAAATTTGGAGACTATTATCATGAAACCTCTGAACATTTGAATTTTCCTTGCCGTTAAAAGTGTTAGCGAGTGAATGATTGATTGAATTAAATTTTGTAGTCAAAGCTGAAGGGGTGCCTTTTATATCACCATCGTGCTCTTTCTCACTTTATACAGATGTGGGCTAATGTAGTTCCCAAAAAACACTCACCAGCTGGTTTAACAAGCATTGGCATAGCCAATAGGTCTCGCCTTTGGGACCTTATAAGTGTTTAGCCATGGAACAGTTGATGTTGTTGCACCAAGGATATTGTGCTCCATAACTAAATACTTATAAGGTCCCAAAAGCGAGACCTATTGGCTATGCCAATGCTTGTTGGTTCCTTGTGAGGGACCATCTTTTTGCCCCTCGTCTCCTGTCTCCACAGTAGTTTCCATGGTTGGTAAGCCTAGCACCTTGAAGGCTTCTTTGACTTCAGTAATGTGGTGTGCTTTGTTCTGGTATTCGAACCCTATACCAAACGGATATGTCCATCGGTATTTGATGTTGTCCCGTCTGAGTTTTTCCGTGACTGGGCTGAGTTGTTGGCGTCGGATCAGGGTGGCTGGCACTATGTCCTGGAACAGTTTGCATGAGTGCCCCTGGAATTTTAATACCTCCAGTTTCCTTACCGCCTGCAGTATAGCTTCTTTGGTCTTGACGGAGTGCAGTTTTGCCAATATGTCTCTAGGTCTGCGAGTCTCCCCTTGATTGGGTCTTCCTACCCTATGGACTCTGTCTATTTTGATTTTTGCCGTTGCTGTCCCCATTGCTTCAGAGAACAGGCCTATGACGAAGGCCTCTAGATCCAGCCCTTCCGCTCCTTCTTCCAGATTACGAATTCGTATGTTTTCTCGTTGTGACCTGTTCTCGAGATCTTCGTTCTTTAGTAGCACAGCTTGAAGTTGAGTTTGGAGAACCTGCGTCGTAGATGTTAGCTGTTCTGTTTTCTGTTCCAAGGTGGCTGTGGCAGCCTCTACGTCCATCACCCTGGCCCTTCCGAATCGACGTCCTGCTGCAGGCTGGTGAGTCTGCCACTGAGATCTGCCCTGAGTGAGTCTATGGATTGCATGATATCCGCCTTTAACTCCTCTCGTAGCTCTTGTTTAAATTCCCTTAGTGACACTAGCAGGTCTTCCTTGGATAGTGCCATGTTGTGTTCTCCCAGCGCCGATGCCTGTGCTTCTTTGATGGCAGCGGGGTTGAAGTAAGAGGAGACCCTGTTGGTTTGCTGTTTTTTCGGCGGCATAGAGGAGCTCTGTATCGGCACTGGGTTCTTTAGTGTCCAGTTTCTCCCCGCCCAGAGTGGTGGAAGGAGGTCACTCTGGGGTGTGTTTAGGCGTCTCTTCTCTCACCGTGCAATAAAACTCTATACTCTTGATAATAAGGCTCTCTGATGCCTCTGTCTATTTCGCAATGGCGTTATCCATGGTCTCTAGGTTTGGTGTCTTATGGGCGTTGTCTTGGGGACTGTGCGCCTCTTCTGGTGATCAGCGGTGTGGTTGCAGAGTTCTCTACCCTGGGCAGCAGTAGTTGCTGTGGATCAATGGTCACCTTTCATGTGGACACAGCATAGACCTGAGCAGATTAAGCTGCCCTCTCGTTTTGCTCATGTTCAAACCAGTATACTCACTCTCTGGGTCTCAATATGGTTGGGTAGGGCTGGGACTCTGGGTCAGCAACCAGGGCAGGGCCACAGGTTAGCCGCGGTGGACTTTGCCGATGGAAAGTGTTTCGATGCTCCCGCAGCGGGTGTTGCTCCTTGTTTGCTTATGGAGCGTCTCTGCTGGGCGCCATTTTAAAGTCAGGCACCCAGCTTCAACTACTCCTTGTCGCCGCTGATACTCCCGCCGATGGGCCCCCACTGACTCCCAGATTCAATTCAGGTGCAAACTTATTGGCAGCGGGCTCGGGACTCTACAGGGGTTCCCTCACTGAAAGCTCTAATTTTGTGTCGGGGGCCGGCACGCACCTTCCGAGCAGTCGCGCCTCACATTTTGTGCCCCCACTCACCAACAGCACCCCCGGCGGTGCCAATCTTCTTGGCGGTGCTTCGTGGGACGTTGGTGTCCTGGCCAGACAGCGGGATGCCGCGAGATCGTATCGCGGCCTGCCTGCCGCACTAGTCGATTTCCGTGGTCACCACAGGTGACGTCTCAGCCTGGGCCCAGCTCCACTCGGCCCCCGCAGAGTCCAGCACCATCCGCCGTCGATTTCTTCCTCCCAACCCGCTCTGCACCGGGTGCCTGAATCCCGCTGGGTCAAGCGGTAAGGATCTTCATTTTTTGTGCATTTCTGCCATTAAAATCCGTCCTCAGCAGGGCCTCGGCCGCGGAGCCGTCGTGGGTTACGACCACACGGCCATCTTGGTTGGCCACGCCCCCAAAGGTATTTTTAAGAAGTTGCGGTGGCGTAGCAAGCACTCAATTTTCACATTTCCTTGGTTTTTAAAGCACAATACTTTAGGCAGAATGTCTCTGGCCTTCTTGTGATTTTTTGCTCCTGGTGTCCAGGCCTAGTCATCAGGGGCATTCCCATCACTGCCTTATCCCTTCCCACCAAGCTTCAAAGGTGTGCTTCTCCTGTGTTGACTCCAGAGGTGCAGTGTGGCAAGAGAATTAGCAGAAGCTAATTAGCCTGTCCCCACCCCGTTCTGTGCCAGGAGCTGAGTCAATAATTGATAATCACTCCTTTTGTGTATGAAGGCATTTGATCCTTCTTCTGGGTAGCAGAGTAATTAACTTGGTCTAGTGAGAGAAAGAAAGGCCTGGAATCTGATTGTGAGCTGAGTCAGAGAACCATGGCAAATCCTGAAGTCCCATATGATGTGCATGTGTGTTATTTGGAACTGCAAATTCAAACTCAGTGTGCATGTTTTACCCTAGTTTGATATCCCGCTGGACTTTGTAGGCCTAAGTAGAGCGAAACTACTTTAGGGCAGATTTTACCAATATGTATGATTCAATGAAAGCACCACAGATTTTACAGTAAGCACTATAAGTCTACATTCAAAATTTACAACTGTAAATGCCCACTCATATTATGAGGCCTACCCCAGGTCAGTAGCAATCCTTGCAGAGTACCTTCTGTACCAAGCTACCTGTGTGCAAATACTGGGTTGGCAATGATGGTAGTCACGCATGCACATCCCGCACAAGTGACCACACGCATGTGTACAAGTGTTTTTTTTATATATCCAGCATAGTACCCCTTACCCTTGCTGCACAACAATAGCCTTACCTCAAAAGTCAGACACTGGTGGTTAACAGGTGCAGTTCAATCACCATGAATTGACCGGTAGTGAGACTCCGGTAGTGAGACTCACTCACAGTAGAAGTCCAAAATCCAGGTAGTCAAAAAACAAAACAGTGTGTTGGACCAAATGGGCGGAATCCATATGCTTTGCTTTCCAAGAGGCATGTCCTATATATTTAAGAGTGGGGCTTAAAACACGTAAAATAAAATCCTGTGCGTCCCATAGCGTATCACCCATCTAGCATGTTCGTGCCTTTCTGTGAGCTTTATGTTCTTGCATCCAGGCATATCACACAGTAACAGACATTCACCTAAAACAAGCCCAACCTTGTGTTAGCATAAAAATGAGAAACAATAAGGATTTTGTTGTGAATAATTACCATTAAAAATGGTTCACTTCTGAAAACATGAGACTGTTAATTAGGCATTATGAGATTGGTGGAAGGGGTAGTAGTCTTCGGGGTGCTCACTCATCCCAATTGTTCACTTCACACCACTTTCCTCTGCAGTTTTTCTGTTAAACACTTACACCCGTTTTCTCCCCAAATCTTTCTGAAGTCTTCCATTAGCATATCTCACACCTCTTCTCTTACAGCACCCGCTTTTCACCCTCTCCTGAATTTACTTTCTTCTATCCCTTTCACTTCACCACGCCCTACATACAACACACACATTCACCTGTGAGCACTGCATTTTCTTTAACGTTTACTCTATCAGTATTTCACCAGCACGGTACCTCCATCACTCACTTTTTCATAGAATCGTAATTTGCACACCTGGCCATTGCTTTGTGAGATCTGCAGAGAGGCAAAAGGTTGGATGTGAATGTATTTACATATACTCTGAACCCCTGTGAGAAAAAACTTGCACTGCCTTTTGCCAAAGTTAGAGAGCACTGAAATGGAGGCCACTCAATCGCAGATCGTTATAAGCACACATCCACAACCTGAAGTCACATAGACACCTAGGGGCAGATTTACAATAAACTAACGCAGCGGGGTACAGCAAGTCATTTTGCTGCGCCATGCTGCGTTAGTTTGGAAAGCACAGGGATACAACATATTTACAAGAATATGTTGCATCCTTGTGCTTCCCCCTGCGCTGGCTCACAAACTGCAGCCATGCGCCGGCGCAGGCACCCTTGCACCATGGTGCAGGGATGCCTGCGTCGTGGGGAGATTGTTTTTGTGCAGGAAGGGGAACCTTCCTGCACAAAAACAATCACTACAACCATTTTCCTCTTTCAATGCGTGCTGCAGAATGCAGCACGCATTAGCGGAAAACGAGGAGAAATGAAAACATTTCTCCTCGGTGCGCCTCGCTACGCCACCTCTAGGGTGGCGTAGCTTCAGACGCATCTCCAGAGTTACGATTTCTCGTAATTCTGGAGATGTGTCTTGTTCCATGAGTGTTGCGTGGGAACACCCACAGCAACACCCATGGAACGCCCCTTCACCGCAAAGTGCTGCGTGTGAAGGGGCCGTATTTACAAGGAGAGGAAAAGTCACGCAGGGTGGCTTTTCCTCTCCTTGTAATATGGAGCAGCCCCTGCGCCACCAGTACGTCACAAAAAGTGACGTACTGGTGGCGCAGGGGGCTTGTAAATCTGCCCCCTAGAGTCAACTCAGTACACACTAAACAAGAGAAATATGCTGCACAAAAAAATAAAGAAAAACAACATCCTGGAAAAATCAAACTCTTTTAGGTAAGGCAAGATTTAAAAAACGTAAAATGTTAACATGAACCACAGGGATTACTTTAATGTTTTTACAGTCATTGTTGAGAAATCGATCTGTGTTTTTGCCTGCAAACTTGAGGGCATAAAGATAGATATGTATCGATAGAGCCTAATAGGGGCCCGTTTCAGTGTTATTAGGTCTGGCGTCAACCAAGACCTTTTGATTTTACTAAAATATATATACCTACATATAGGGACTTTCAGCCACTTCTCTTCAGCAGTTGGTCTGTCATTTTATTCACATTTTGCTTCTGCCCACTACAGCATATAGCACGGGCAGTGGTTAACTTCTCTTTGAGTGACTACATTTTGTTCCCCCACGAAGAGCACATCCACACACAAGCTAGTTCCCTTTAATACCAGTGTTTTTGTTTTTATTTTATAAATTCTTTAATGTTACCTTTGTGTTTAGAGCCTGATGTGATAGCAGGACTCTTCTGATGCACATTCTATCTTTATCAAATACCATCTCCTGTCAATGCTGTTGTACATTTCTTATGGGGTATTTTTCTTTTCTGACTACTTCTATTTCACAGCATACCAGATGGTGTCCATTTGAAACTGTTCTGTTCTAAGTTATCCTCTTTTTACTTTCTCTCCTTTCTTTCTTTCCTTCGTTTTCCTTTCATTAATTGTCCCTACTTTCTTTCCTTCTTTTTCTTTCTTTCTCTTTCATTCTTAATGTCTTTCTTTCTTAATTTCTTTCTTTCTTTGTTGCCTTCTTTTTCTTTTCTTCTTTCGTGTTTCTTTCCTTCTTTTTGTGTTCCTTCTTTCTCTTGCCTTCTTTCGTGCCTTGTTTCTCTCTTTTTCTCTTTCTTTCTATGTCCTTCTCTCTTTCTTTCTTTCCTTCTCTTTTCTGCTCTTTTCTTTTCTTCTCTTTCCTTTTCTTTCATTCTTTCTTTCCTACTTTCCTTCTCTTTGCTTTCTTTTCTTACCTTTCTTTCTTTCCTTCTCTTTCTTTCTTGTTCTTTTTCTCTTTCTTTTTCTTCTTTCTTTCTATCTTTCCTTCTCTTTCCTTCTCTCTTCCCTTCTTTCTTTCCTTCTTTCTCTCTCTCTTTCTTTCCTTTCCTTTCCACTTTCTTTCTTTCCTTCCTTTTTTTGCTTTCTCTTTTCTTTTTTCTATTTCTTTCCTTCTCCCTCTTCCTTTTCCCTTCTTCCCGTCCTCTCTTTCTATTTTTCTTAATTTCTTTCTTCCTTTTTTTCTTACCTTCTTTCATTCTTTTTGTTTATTCTTACCTTCTTTATTTCTTTTTTGTGTCCTACTTTATTTTTTCTTTCTTTCTTGCTTTATTTCGCTCGCCTTCTTTCATTCCTTCTTTCCTGCTATTGTGCCTTCTCTTTCTTTCTTTCCTGTTCCTTCCCCTTCTTTCTTTCTTTCTTTTTATCTTTCTTTCTTTCTTTCTTTCTCTTTCTTTCTTTCCCTTTTCTTCTCTTTATTGCCTTCTCTCTTTCCCTTCATTATTTCGGTCTCTTTCCTTCTTTTCCTTCTTTCCTGTTCTCTTCTCTTCCCTTCTTTCTTTCTTTCTTTCTTTTTTCCTTTTCTCTTTCCTTCTTTCTTTCTCTTTCCTTCTCTTCCTCTTTCCTTCTCTCTTTCTCTGTTTCCCTCTTACTTTCTTTCACTATTCTTTTTTCTTACTTTCTCTTTCCTTTGTTCTTTCTTTCTCTTTACTTAGTTTTTTATTTCTTTCCCTTCTTTCTTTCTTTCTTACTTTCTCAAAGGCAAGAGGCTTGCAGCCAATGCCAGACTTAGTGGTTTTTTAAGTAGTTCCCTTCAGTGCCAGGGAGTACTATGATAATGTCTTAACTGTAGAAAATATTATTTTAGATTGAGGAGGACCCGGCATATTCCCAAACAATAAAGTTTTGCAAAAACCATTATAAAGCCAAACAAGAATTGCTAGAAGGATGACGGCCAACGCCATACCTATTGGCTTTTGCCAATGCTTGTTTTTTGTGTGTTTTTTTACTTCCAGGTTCAGGGTTGAAAGGGATGGGGGGGAAGGAGGGGTGATCCAGTCCACTTAAAGCTATGAGAAAAAAACACCATGAGAAAAAAATCACTCTGCCGTTTACAACTAGAGTGTGGTGAGAGGGAGGCCATCAGAATGCATATTTCTCAGTCCTGGTGCCTGTCCTAGGGGTTCAGACTCTGTATATTTTTGTCCGGAGGCTGAGGTGCTCTGATTATGTATGTCACAGGACAGAGACTGATGTCCAGCCATCCATGGGTGCAGAGCTGATGAATTTGTGAAAGCCCCCTTCCTTTATCACCAGAGGTATTATCTAGACATCCGCGAACAGGCGGCACTAGACACGCTTCATAGTGCCGATATCGGCAACCCCCCCCGCTTTGCAATAATAGTCGCTCTGTGCAAAATAAACAGTCCACACAAGTTTTGTTGGGAAAACAGTTTGCTGCAGGTTTATTACATACAAGGAGTATGCCAACTTGGTGGGTTAACTTACGGGCGATCCAAGGGCAGGCAGCAGTGACTAACCTAAGCTGCCCTGCCTGCCTGATGAGCCAAACTGCACCGTGGCCATCCCAATCGGTGTTACCATTTATTTGGGGGTTATCCCCCTTACATACCATGGACCCCTAGTCCATCACTTTTACTCACGCCTTTTTAGGGGCGGAGCGTAGTAAGGCAAGCCCCCGGTTGCTCAGGCTTACAACCGCCCGAAGGACTAGCGGGGTGCCGTCGTTTTCAACCAGGGTCCTGCCGTAAAGTCTCCTGAGATTTTGGCATAATGCACCCCTATTGTGCTCCTGAAAGGGTACCCCTTGTACCAATCAGCCTCCGGATCGCCCTGTAACTCCGCCAAAGCCCGAGATGTGGCCGCCGTCATAACCGGGGCCCCCCCCACAATGGCAGGCTCCATAACCTCCTGCAACGTGCGGTTACCAGTCCTAGCTGGACAATTCCCCTCCACCTCCGACAGGTTACCAGTCCTCTAGCTGGACAATTCCCATCTACCTCTGCAGGTGTTCCTTGTGGTGTATGCACTAAAGAGACCATGCCTTATTTACCAGGCCCTTCTTATTTTATTTGATTTTGAATTAGAGTTGAACCAAGCCCACCTGCTTGGTGGACTTGTGCTTGGCTTATTTACCCTTCCGTAGGCAAATTCGATGGCTTCCACTTGAAATGGGAACTACTGTTCTCTGTTTTAACCACAGCTTTATTTACCCAACCGTAGGCATGTTCGATGGCCTCCCCAGAGTTGGAAACAACTGTACTCTACTTTAACCACAATTCAGGGTGAAATCCCTATGGTGCCCTCTGTGCCAATAAGAGCCTTCTTGTTAGGTTTTGCTGGGTCGTGCATTTACCCAACATCGCCCAGTCCCTGATTTCAGGATACGCTGGAAAACATATTGGAGTTCGCCTCCCCGGCCAACTGTGTATTTGTTAACAAGTTATTGTGTGTGGCCCACACCATACCCTTATCTCTGCCGGCTGGCCTCCTCCTGTATGGGAGTACAACGCCAGCAAGAATTCTTACCCCATAGGGGATGCAAAACTACTGCTCTTACGTAACCATAGTTCTGTTTGATTTAATCTATAGTGCACCGTGTGCAATATGGGCCTTATATTTTGGATTGACTAAGCCCTGTTTACGCCCCCTACATGGGAATACCCAAATAGGGGGTTCAACTGGTAACCGTGTGCCGCACCAGAAGTGGGAAATTTACCTGCTCCTCCTAACTTTGAATGCACGCTGTGTCTTGGTAATTGTCTGCATTTGTGCTCCGAACCCTTCTTTCTCCACCCTGTTGGAGTCACAGCGCACACTTTTTTGGAATGACAACCTTGCGCAACCCACCTATTTAAACAGGCAAATGTATGGGCAAATGTACGCCTAAAGCAACGCGCCTGCACCCCCCTCACCCCCGCTTCATTTCAGGTCCGTATTGGATGCCAGCCCCTCATCGTCTGACTGCGATATTTAGATGCAGTGTTGCCATGCTGATGTCCCCACCCTAGCGCAAGTCGTCCCCTTCCCAACTTCTGCTAATGTGTGCCAGGGAGCAGACAAGTGGGTGGGAACAGGAGGAGAACAATATGTACCGGTACCTGCCCTTTCTTGAATCATGGGAATGCCAAATGTTCTTAATATATTGTAGCCTTTTTGTGCTCTTACCCATTGTAACCCCAACTTTAGGAACTGCAGCACACTTGTTGGATGACAACTACCACAACCTGGCTAGCTGCTAAGGCTATAGGGCAAGTACATTTTTTTTTTTATAGCTTCAGTGATGCAACCTGTACATGCCCCCGTTCACAGAATGCACCTACTTTGCTGAATTGACCAGACCTTTACACAGACAGTTTTATTGATAAACTATGGCGAACAATTTAATGGTGCCTCAGCAATCCCGTGTACCCGTCCATCCTGTGATACACCCGCTGTGATAACTAATATGCTCCCTACCCATGGTACTTTGTGGTAACTGAATGATGACAACAGCAGGGCCTTACTGGGCTGTAACCATGTTGCTTAAACCAGGAGTTGGACCTAGATCAAAGGCTTTTCCCCGGAGTTAATTGCCCTCCACCAGAATCAACGGCCTGCCTATTTACTGGTTTAGCCACCTAGCACCCTTCTGATTGGTGATATGAAACATTCTACTGAGCATGAGCTGACAGTCTTGCGTTGCCATTACACCACCATGCCCCTTGTAATCACTCTCCATCCTCCTGTGCAGTGGTCATTTGGCAGAAGCCAAGGGGTCCCTGAAATGCCCTTTAACCCTCCTTTCCTCTGCACTAATGGCAGGCGCCACTTACTGTTTGCCACCTAGGGGCTCCCGGTAGGAGAGTGTGAAATTGTCTTGCTAGAGTGGCGACCCCGGGCAATTATATGTTTGTGACCGTCCTCACCAAGCTACCTGCCAGCCCAGCTTCTGGTGCTTATGCCCGAGTGGCTTAGCACAATTGCAAGTCATTATACCACAATCTGTCCATTAACTTCCTAAAGGAATTTTACCCGTGCAGTTGAATCATGTGTTGTTCAACTGACCACCCTCAAGGCTGTTTAACTGTAGACAATCTGAGTGGTGCGGGGACTTTTTCGGAATCTAACAGTTACAGTTTTGTGTTCTGGTGCAGTCCCTCTTTATGTGGTTCCCATTGGAGCCCCTCTGCCTAATGTGCATGGCCTAGGTACCTAGTTCAGCTCATTTGACGCCCTTGCCTGTGGCTCCAGGCAAACTAGCCCCCAGCTGGGCATGTTGCTGCTGGCAGAGTCTTGCTGCTGCAGGTGGAAGGGCATGTCAAACCCTTAATGCTCCCTTTGATATAAAGTGTGTGTCAATGCCCTGCCAAAATGACCCCCCAAGGCTGTTGATTGTTGGTGCCTGTCCCCACTATTATCCAGGTGGCACCCCTTCTGGTGGGATAGCCTTGAGAAATGGATGCCCCTATCCCTGCCTGACTAAATTGTGCGATCCTAGGCAATTGTCTGAACTTTTCCTTGTACCTTAATTTGACATAAGGGCACCCTAAGTCCATGTGGTCAAGACATACACTGTATAAACTTTCTCTTGTATTTGAATGTTGAACATAATGTTCTTCATCTATCATAACCACCCAGAGGGTTCCTGCTTAATGCCCTCTGAGGGAGGCCAGTGATGCCCCACCAGGAGTTTATTGACCCATTTGAGGAGATGACAAATGACTTTTCAATATCATCGAAGTAACATTGGGGTAAAATGAATAGCAGTGCTAGGGGCGGACTGGTGGGTGCTGTGGACCTACTGACAACTAAACTGCCCATGCTACGTCTGGGTTTCCTAAGCACCAGTTTCACACACCTCATAATACCCCTTTGGATAGAACAGAATTGACCTACCAACCGATAGATTCAGCTCCACTTTTACAATGAAACTCTGCAGTCCTTTTGCCTGCACGAGAAAAGGAGTTATTAACTTCGGCGCTCTACAATAGCACTCAACAACGATTATGCTTGCAATTATATAAAGGTCTGAAACCGGTCTTTCCACATATCCTGTTCACACTCCTAACCCAAACTGTGCACAAGATTTCCACCCTTCATGCTGTGCCCAGCTGGCCACAGTGATGGTGCTAAGTTATCTACATTAAGGAACAAGTCACGCCGTTCGTTATTAACGATGTTGCCCTAGGATAGCGGAACCACGATGTGCGTGCTTGCCACAAACCTCAGAAAGGGTTGCCAACATACTAACCATCTCCAGCACCAGAGAGTCACGCAGCCACTCCTAGGTCCGATTAATAAACCAGATTAAGTTTATGGAGTTGCATGGTATCGAAAACCCATCCCTCGGCGGTTGCCTGCAACCAATTCCAATGCATCACCCTAGTCGGTCAATCCAGACCCAGAGTGGCATGCAAGGCTAGACCACGAAGAAGTCACCTGCCCATGCGGGCAGGCCTTGCAACCTTTGCTCCACAAGCCATCAGAGCTGACAATGATACTCATCAGCTGTTGGGCTACTCGCCCCACCCAACTTAAGCAGCTGGACATGCACAAATTACAAGTTGAAGAATAATTGTCAGGGGCATCTCTGAATTAAACAAATCATCCCTTCTAGTGAAACAAAGTATTGATTTGAGCCAGCATATTTGTCTGTTGTACAAATCATCCCCATTTGACTAGCACAAAGTGGCCTTAAGGTATATTTAGCATGCACCACATTGAAAGTACTTTGTCGTGCCACCCGGTGGCCTGATGATTCTGGCCCGCATAGTTCTGCCCCTTCTGTCATTGTATCCCTATATATAATAAACACATAACATTACACCTACAGCAAGCCAGGACTATTGACCTTGTAATGGTTGTTATTTGCATAAAGTAATAAGCCACAGCTTATGACTTCGTGGTGAGAATATTGCCCAGATGTATCCACAAAATTAACCTACACCTACCAGCTAGTACTACTGGCTTTGTCGATGCTAGTTAGTTGCATAAGATTACTAAGCCCCCATTATGGCTTTGTTGCCTGGCACCCTGAGTGTAAGGACAAAACTTGAGTGTCTTGAGACAACACACAAGCAGCGTCACTCTTCCTCCTGGTGGTACACCTTGAAAAACATGAGGGGGAGTGGCCACAACAGCATGTGGCGAGACACACAGACTCAGCGCAAACATGCTGCGTTGCCTATTCCCGAATGTAGTGCCACAGGCCACCTCTCATTTAACTCCCAGGTAGGCACACTCTCCGCCCTTGCACTGCAGATCTGTTGCTCGACCCATGTTCTGAGCACTCACCTCACCTCTGGGAGCCTACCCATCCCGGGGTCCCAGCGCTAATGCTTCCAGGTGGCAGTCTCGTCTGACCAATTCATTGATATTGTTTTGTGTAGAGCGCTCTGATGTTGAGTTGCTGCTGTCTGCCCTACACAAACTTCAAATAAGTGCATTATGGAGAGCCACACAGAGGCTCCCTGTGCCTGGGACATCCTCTTAACTATGCGTAAAGCATGCGGAGATTCAGACTGAGAGACTCAAAAGCTTCTTTCTGAGACACCCGGGAAACTCTTTCTATAAGACATTCAGAGGGCAGCTTTTACCTGTGACACCCTAATGACTGTGCCTGAGACACCCAGAGGCCTGAGACCGGCGCCCAGAGAGACTGTTTCTGGGACATCCAGAGGGCTGTGACAGAGTCACCTAGTGGCCTGCGTCTGGGAGTGAAGGCACACAGACGATGTCTGTTTATGAGACACCCAGGACTGTTAGTGATTGTGTCTGAGAGATGTACCCCGGTAATTCAGACTGGCCATGAAGACGAGGCAAACCTTGCTAGAGCAACTCAGCAGACTCGAGTAAGAAAATTCAGGATGCTTTTAGCTCATAATCCGGGCAGCTATTAGCTAAAAAACCCTTCCAACCCAGCTTCAATTCCTTGGCAAACCGACTCCCAAGAAACCGTGGCAAGTGTTAGCCAGTAGCCCCAGGCTAATAGCTGTCAGGAAACCTGGGCAAAGAAATGGGAGCAAATACCAGCAAAGAAACTGGACCCAAACACAGATAAGAAACGGCCAGGAAACACTGACAACATCCAGAAAATAACCCAGGAGAAACTTCAGCAGAAAACCTGCCAAATACCGATAACCCCCAAAGTACAGCAACCCAGACAAACACCAGTAAAGCAAAAAACAGGTGACTCTGGTAAAGGTGAAAGAACGTGCAAACTCCGGCCCTGAAACCCGGGTATAATACTAATTAAAACAGCAACTCAATATAGGCAAAACAAGAGGACCGCAGAAAACAGCCAAAGCAGCGCCACAACTAAGAGCCATGTTATGTTTAGAGCCCACGGAGGGGCGTGGTGCCGTTCCGGCATGCTTAGAAACCAACAACATTACTAGGGAGAATGTGGCTGTCCGCGGCCCCCACAGGGGCCACCTCAGCAGGGCGGCCCTTTAGTGCCATCTTGGCACCACCCACCCGCTCTAGTGTCCAGAGGGGTCTGCGAGCCCTCGGCTGGGCGCCTCCGTGACGTCCTTCCTGTGCGCCGGGGAGGGTGGGAGGGCTTATATGCCTCCCCTGCCCCTCCTGGCGGTCTCTTTTCCCAGCCACGCCGTCTGGGGAGGTCTTTCCTTGTTCCCCCCGCTGGACACGATGTCAGCTGGCTGGCTCGTTGTCGCGCTCGAGCAGCTGATCGTCGTTGTTTGCGGTGAGTTTGGTGTGCCTCGGGGCCGGAGGTTGCTCACTGGCCGCGGTCCTCCTATTGGGGTCCGGCTGCTTGGCATCCATTTAGTGTCCAGGGGGAACAATTGAAAGCGTGAGTCGGGGCCCGCAGTCTGTCGTGGTTGAGGGCACGGATCGGTCAAAGGTTAGACATCACGTTTTGGGGGGATTGAACTTCACTCTCACCACTTAGCGGTTTCTGAATCCTCAATTTAAGAGGAGTGGTGTCTTACATTCTAGTCTTGACACGAAATTTCCCCTGATGAATGGCGATTGTCCGAAATGCATTGGAATTAGGAATTATCTATGGCTGGTGGCTAATTATGTGAATGGTGGCTCCGGGATCCCTCAGTATGTGCCTTCGCCGGAATGAAATGGGAATTCAAATAAATTAATTTGAATGTCCAGCAGGTGGCAGGCAAATGCTACCGAAATTCTGTCCGGTTGAATTGATGCACAGGCGTGTGACCATTATAGATTAACGGGACGGATACATTAGCTGTGATAGTAGCTTTTAACATCCCTATTTGGAAAATATGACGGGAATGCATCTGTTTGTTTGAAGTGTTGTGCTTTTCTCGTAACGAGAACCTGGCCTGGCCTGTTATCTAACTAATTTGTCCTCGGCCCTGTAATTAACTCTGTGATGATCCCAGCAGAAGGCAAAAACAAGCCATGCCTGTCTTACCTCTGGGAAACCGTCAATTTCCGTTTTGTTTTGTTTAAAACTATTTTAATGTAAATAAATACGCCGCCGCATTATAAACGGGCGGGTGTAACAGAAATCTTGGGTCTGTATTGTGGTGGTATATTTTGCTGTTGAGCGCTTGATTTATGTGTCTCCTGTGCATAAAGTTAATTTAGTTTCCCTGATATTT
Source organism: Calotriton arnoldi (assembly GCA_963921515.1). Classification (NCBI taxonomy): domain Eukaryota; kingdom Metazoa; phylum Chordata; class Amphibia; order Caudata; family Salamandridae; genus Calotriton; species Calotriton arnoldi. Next base: position 531,084 of record CAWUFW010003563.1, read on the forward strand.
CTCTGAGTTAGTCCTCTATTTTCAGACAGGACTGTGGCTGCCCGCGCCCCCGCAGGGGGCCCTCCTACAAGGGCGGCAACCCGTGTCTGCAGCCCCGTGTTGGATCCCAGCGTGGAGGCATGTTTGGTTTGGGGCACTGTAAATACATGTGCCGTATGATAAATCATTTGGTCTCCTGCGCTATAGAGCCCAGGAGCGTGGCACCCTGGTTCACGAGGTCGCGGGCCCGATCACGGAGGGGCCTGGGGAGTGCGACGGGATCGGCGTTGTATCGCACAAAGCTAGGCAAAAGTTTAGGTGGTGTTCAGGACAGCTTTTCGCTAGGCCGCCGCAGCGCTTGCCAATTTGTGGTACTTAACGAGATGTACCAAAGGAGCCACGAATTGGTAGCGTGTGAACAAGGCCTATTGCTGATCGGGATTAAGGTTTTACACTGCCGAATGCCGCTTGATTGGGTCGCAGCGCATGGTTGGGGGTATGAGGTAAGCATATGACTGCTGGGTGCCATAGTTATTTGAAAGGAAGCGCAGAGCACGCAGCGCCACGATAGAGGCAGGTAACGCTGTACCGCTGGCCAACCGTACACCCCGAGTGGGATAGCTGGCTGCGGTGGTCAACGCGCACGATGAGTTCATAGAGGCATATGTTTAAATTGAATCACAGTTCCTGCTGTGTTTCAGGGATGTTGTAGCGTGATTTGGGACAGTGGGACGTGGATGGCTGGCTGCAGCTGGTGGTAATCACTCGGGCAGCGCAAACACCAGAGGGTCGGCCCGACCATTTCGGTGCAAAGACGAAGCTGCAAAATACTAGTCGGCAGCACACCATGCTAAGCACTAAGTTTCAGCTGACGCATTTTATGCCACACCCATAATTACATCGACCACGCCCCGCCGGAGGGACCCACAACAGAACGATTTGGGAGTGGGAGACCTGGGCTTGTCTCTCGGTGTCGGCCCTCCATCCTGCGATTCTGGGCAGGTCAATTGGCTTGTGTAGCGCTGGGAGCGGTCGTTGATGGATTTGGGACCGTGATGGGCTGGTGGGTGTGAAGTTTATGGCATCGGTCCGGTGGGGTGGTGACGAGTCATTTGTTTGATCGATGGTGCAGTGCTTACACGGTTCAAGCACTGCAGGGTCAGGTATGCAGTTACACTTCCTTTTAACCACATGTTGAATGACGTATAGGAAGCGGTGCCGGGGATGGTGGCCACAGGGTGACTCGGACACAGTCCTCGGGATGTTTCAGAAACGGTCTCTCTGGGTGTCATAGGCACAAACATTATGGTGTCCCAGGCAAAGCTGCCCTCTGAATGTCTTACAGAAAGTTTTCCCAAATGTCCAGTGTATAAATGCTCGCTTGATGGGTTCTTCAGTCATCTACTCCAAGGAGGAAGGTTAGAAGAGTAGCAGCAGAATGCTTGGTGGCGGTTAGCTATGTGCATCGATGGTGGCACAGTGAGGGGCGCGAACTGGAGTAGCGCGGCGGGTAGGTGGTAGTTTTGTAGACCGTTGTGCCAGGATGTACTTCTAAGTGACTGACCCTGAACATGCACAGCCTCATCATTTCATAATTGAAGCATGTTCAATATTCGCACAACGGAGCCATAGTTGTTGCTTACTTATGCAACTATCACCCGATGAGTCGGTCTGGCAGGTGTAGTGTTACTTTTTGGTGGGCAGCTCCTGTAAATGACAGAAGCCGTAGATTACCAGTCGGCACCACGCTAATCTAAGCACCAATTTCCAGCTTGCGGAGCCTAGTTGTTGCTATTTACTTGTGCAACTATCGCCCAATAAGTATTACTTGTAGTTGTAGCGCTTATAAGTTAGAGGGTAGCCCACTGACTACTCACTTAATTTGAGAAGCATTGGCCTCTTCCAATTGGCAGGCATGCGGAAGTAGTTTATTTAGGAAGAACGGCGCAACTCTAATCTGAGCACTATTTTCTTATGGGATTGTCACTTAAAGGAGCAATTGCAGCCGGTTTTTCATTTTGTTTGCATGGGTTGGACTATGGGTGGGGTCTATGAGCCGGGAAGGTGGCAAGTCGCGTCGTCTTTAGGGTTACAATTAGCCGGGCCGGCTAGTAAGGGTCACGATGCTCCAACCTATCAGAGCTATGAATTGTATGGCCATCGAATACCGTACATGGGTCTTGTTGTACAGTACCAGGGGCTGCCCGGCTTGCAGTGGTTGTAAAATAGGCCAGTGATGCGGTGAGTTGACAATGAGACAATTATGGCTTTCATGTTCGGTTCCAGAAGCCTTCTCGCATGTTTTGCAAAGTTTAAGCGGTGGCGCTACTGTTTTGTCCAACAAAATCAACGTTTTCTGGGTCTTCTGACCGGAGGTGGGAAATCTTAGCCTATTTCCACCGGCGCATTGTCTAGCTACTGCATTAGTGACGGCCCTAGTGTCAGTGGCGCTTGTCTGTTTCTGGTTTAGTCTCCAGTCACCACTGGCATTTCTATTTGCTGGACTGCGTGATGCGTCCGGGCGTTGCTAGGCACACGAGGTTGTAATTGTAATCTCGGAAAGGTCTGTGTGTCCATGTTTTGCCAGGCAGCGAGGGTAGAGTGTGGCGGTGTCGTCACAGCAGTTCCCCTGGTGGTGCTGCATGTCAAGACTATTGCTCCTGTCCCAGCTGCCTCGGGGCTCGCCTGGTCCGGCGTAAGATGGGGGAGCAGAGAGCCTGGCTCCAAAGTTTTGCTGCGCATTGGCAGGATGCCGATCCCACCGGGGGTATGTATCTCGAGCTAGCGCAGAGGCACTGGGTACAACTCTTTGGTTTTTGAAAATTTTGCGTCTCTCCCCACAGCGCGGTTGGTCGGTGCGTCCCGCAGGCGTTGGTGGGCTGCGCACCAGGTCGTCGCGGCTTGCCCGGTCGCTGGTGTGGCGTCGAGTGCATGGATCCCCCGCAGCGGGGAGCGGCAGATTGTCCTCGTTGGTTTTGGACAAGTGGCGGTCGGGAGGATAGTGCTCTGCCTCCCTGTCCTCGTCGGCGTTGTGGTGTTTGTGTTTCAGGCGACAGCCATAAAAAGAAGTTTCTTTTAGATCAAAACAGGACCTCACTTATGGCACGCAGGTTGCACTTACACCCTACTGGCACTCCTTCTTCAGGGTGCGTGACCTCACGGACCTCGGTATCAGTGTTGGCGCCTTTCGTCCAGTGACTGTACTCTCACCCAGCGCACTTGGTAGTTGGACATCCCGCTGTGTCCTGCTGATTCCATGCAGCGCCCTCAGGGGAGACTGGAGATTCCCCTCGTCGAGCTACACGCTGATCGATGGGTTCCTGCTGAACGGCATTGAGTTGCGCTTGGGTGCCTGTGGGCAGCATTGGGGTTTTGCGGGGCGAGCTCGGGGCCTGTCGAGTTGGTTTGTTTTGCCCTCTAGGTGCCGCCTGCCAGGCTGCTTCCAGGTGGGGGGGTGGCGGTGGCAGGGGTTGAGGGTCCACAGCCAGGGTGTGCTCGGGCCCTGTCGGGCGTGCCGTCTTCTGGCGATGGCGACTTGAAGAGCTTCCGGTGTGTGGTTTCAATGCAGTATTTAAGGTGGTCAAGGGGTGGTGTTGACTTTTGCAATATCAGAAGAGTAACCAAGGACCCCCAAGTCCCCCCTGTGTTCCTCCGGCAAAGCCCAACCATGTCCGTTAAAAAGCTATATATGTAGGTTGAGGTCTCATTATTTATGATGAGGGAGAAGTGCCATCATCAACAAGTTCTGAAGGCGGCGAATGCTTGGTCCACTCACACTGGCAGGTGATTTATGCATGGCCTAGCCTTGCATGCCACCCTGCAGTGGCTTTACTGACTAGAGCGAGGCAGTGGACAGTGTTGCAAGCATTGCGCTCAGAGATGGGTCCTTCGGTACCATTATTAATCTTAAACCTGGTCAGTGCACAGGCCAAGGAATGGCAGCATGCCCCCGGGTACTGGGGATGGTTTGTTGGTGGCAGCTTTCCAGATGTTTGTCGCAAGCTTGCACTGCTGTTTCCGCAGAGTCTTGGGACGTGTTAGCATCCCCAGCTTGTCTACGCGGGGTTGATGTGTCTTCCGGGTCATTATGATCAAGTAGAGCAAAAGCGATTGGTAGAGCTGGACATAGGATTGCCAGGCTTGTTGGTGGGCAGCTTGTCAAGCTGGCACTTGCTGCGGTTTCCGCAGAGTTGGGGGCAGGTTAGCATCCCCACCTGGTTTCCGCAGGGTTGATGTGTCTTCGGTCAGTATGATCAAGTAGAGCCATTATCGATTGGCGTAGCTGGACATAGGAATGCCAGGCTGGAATCCAAGGGATTATAGAGCAAGTGTTCCGTGTTCTGAGCCTAGTATATGCAGGCGTGAGTGAGAATGGTAGCCGCCAGTTCAATCTTGCATCACTCTAAATTCAGGAGAATAGGCATTTGTTTAAGTGTGAAATAGGCCCCACACAGAGATCAGAGGGACCATTCACCTAGGCTAACCGGGACTGTGCAAACTAGTATGAGCTGGGTCGTACGCTGGGACCCAAAAACCCCCCTTTCCCAAGCTGCTGGGCATTATGCCGCCAGGGTCGTTGAAAGCCAGGCAAGGGCATTAATGGGCCATATTTAGCAACAGGGTCAGCTGCGGGTTGGACTGTCGGGTCACTCCACGAAAGGGTGCGGCGGTGCTAATAGTGGGCACAAACATTACCTTCCAAACCAGATGTGACACCATTAGGAGGTTCACTAGGGTTTAGCAATCAAGAAGGTTGGTGCAAACTGGCCAACTGGGCGCAGTAAGTGCATCCTAGAACCAAGGGTAGGCTCCATGTTGCTCCGTTAAGCTCAATGCCCCGCCTGGAGAGCGGGACCAGCCAGGCCGGTTGGGGACGCTGGAGCCAACATCGGGTGCTGCTGCCCCAACAATTGGGGAAACAAGGTATGGGGGGTGCCTAGTTGCTCCCAGCACAGCACATTAAGGTGGGCACAAACCGGGATGTTACCCATTTAATGTCGCGGCTGCACACGGGGTTAGCAGTTAAGCAAAAGGGAAGTCCCCTCAGCAGGAGCTGAACAGGTGTAATTCTGTAAGTTAAGCAAGCCAAAGGGTCCAGTGCAATTACCTGGGCAACTGCATCAGAGTAGGGGCACCTTGCTCGACGGGCAGGTTTCAAGTTGCTTCAAGTTAGCACAATATTCTCCGCCCCGACAGCCCCAGCAGATAGGCTGGTTGTGGAAACGGTCATCTAGCAAGGGTGTCGCTGTCCCCCAAATTTGTGGGAAATGGTGTTACAGCACTTTAAATACGGGAGGATTGAAACTAAAGGTTGCAGGAGGGTGGGAGCCTACATTAGCCCCAAGGGTAACGTCCGGCACCTTATTGCAGACAGTGCGCACTGTATTAATGCAGACATGTTAACCAAGCTGTTATGCCTAAGGGGTTTCACCACAGAGGGAACTGAGCAGGCGAAATTCCCATAAGGAATAAGGGATGCATGGCAAGGGCGGGAGGGCACCCTCGATCATTGGCACATACTTCCAGTTATGACCATGCCCTTGCGTCATGATTTAGAAAGCAGAGGGACAGCGCAAACGTTAGACGCAGGTGTTCAGGCACACACGGTGCTAGAAGGATGGCAGCTAGGTGAGAGCAGCAAATAGTTGGGGCAATGTGAGCCAGGGTGTCTGAATTCGGCCCACCCAGAGTGGGCTCGTTCTTGTGAGGCAGTGGAACTTTCCCGCAGGAGGGGGACTAGTTCTTGGCACAGGTTCACAGGCCAGAAGGGCCTTTGGTTTCATCAGATACTAGCTGATCCAGGCTAACGTCAAGGGCTACTGTGATATAGAGGGGGTTCATCTATCACCAGTAGGGAGAATCCCTTCCCTTAGATTTGCAGGAGGCCTGGAAATTGAGCTGTTTTGGTGAGATCAGCAACTACATGGGTCAAGGTAACTCTGGTGGTCCGAGATGATCCCCCGCAGAGGTGGCACAGAGCTAAGTCAGAGGAGGCCGTTGAACATCCCTGTAAGAGTGAACAGTTCATGGCGTAAGTTCACAGACCAGAGACGAGCTGTTCCAGGCTAATGTTAAAGGCTACTTTGCTAAAGATGGGGTCCATTGTCACCATGGCCATCCAGGCGTACGCCTAGGCTAGGTTGACAAACTTGGGTGCAATTGCCACAGGTGGGCATGGACACTTTCCACTGGACATGCACGAGGCCCTAGAAAGCAGGTTGCAGGTCGGAAATGAGCTGTTTTGGTGGGGGGCTCTCGCGGCGACGGGAGCCGCCTCTAGAGCTGTGGCGGAGTTACAGGGCGATCTGGAAGCAGACTGGTACAGTAAGGGTACCTCTGCGGCAGACTGGTACAGTAAGGGTACCTCTGCGGCAGACCGGTACAGTAAGGGTACCTCTGCGCGGCACAGTAGGGGTGCCAGGGCCAAAGACCGGGAGCCTCAGGGCAGGTTCCGGGAAAACCGCGACGGCGCCCCGTTAGTCCTTTGGGCGGTTGGGGGCCTGACCAACCGGGGGTTTGCCCTGCTACGCTCCGCCCTGAAAAGGGCGTGAGTAGAACAGACCAACGTGTCACGTGATCCGGAAGAGGATCGTCTAAGGTAGCACTGACGGCTCACCAGGCGGGCGGGGGCAGCATAGGTTGGCACAGCTGCCCCGCCCTTGGATCGCCCGTAAGATAACCCACATATTGCATACTCCTGTATGGAATAAACCTGCAGCAATATTTTCCCACTACAAAGTTGTCTTGTGTATTTATTTACTGCATGCTCAGACAAGGGGGGGAGAGGTTGCCAATAATGGCACTATGTGGCTGTCCGCGGCCCCCACAGGGGGCCACCTCAGCAGGGCGGCCCTTTAGTGCCATCTTAGCACCACCCACCCGCTCTAGTGTCCAGAGGGGTCTGCGAGACCTCGGCTGGGCGCCTCCGTGGCGTCCTTCCTGTGCGCCGGGGAGGGTGGGAGGGCTTATATGCCTCCCCTGCCCCTCCTGGCGGTCTCTTTTCCCAGCCACGCCGTCTCCCGCCCCTCCTCTTACCCGGCGTCCTGGCTGGGGGTCAGGGTATCCTGAATGTTTTAATGTTTTCCTTTTGTGTTGCAGGCGGAGTTACAGGGCGATCTGGAAGCAGACTGGTACAGTAAGGGTACCTCTGCGGCAGACCGGTACAGTAAGGGTACCTCTGCGCGGCACAGTAGGGGTGCCAGGGCCAAAGACCGGGAGCCTCAGGGCAGGTTCCGGGAAAACCGCGACGGCGCCCCGTTAGTCCTTTGGGCGGTTGGGGGCCTGACCAACCGGGGGTTTGCCCTGCTACGCTCCGCCCTGAAAAGGGCGTGAGTAGAACAGACCAACGTGTCACGTGATCCGGAAGAGGATCGTCTAAGGTAGCACTGACGGGGTGCCCCACAGTGCTGGCTCACCAGGCGGGCGGGGGCAGCATAGGTTGGCACAGCTGCCCCGCCCTTGGATCGCCCGTAAGATAACCCACATATTGCATACTCCTGTATGGAATAAACCTGCAGCAATATTTTCCCACTACAAAGTTGTCTTGTGTATTTATTTACTGCATGCTCAGACAAGGGGGGGAGAGGTTGCCAATAATGGCACTAACCGAGAAGGCAGCTTGCCTCCGAGACGGAGAGAAGGAAGGGGGTAGTAAGAGATAACTGGCAACAATATGCTAACAGCAACTGTCCAGAGGCGCGCACCGCCACAACCCTTGTGAGAGCGAACGGAATACACGGATACACACGCACAACAACAACTTACATAAGAAACTAAACCTACATGGGAGAGAAAGAAAAACCCGCAACGCATGCATGCACGCTAATGCCGTACATGGGAGGGCCCATGAAATTACACCGTGTCACCGTGCCGAGGTGCAGGCCATACTCCGATACCGCCCATTCTGGGGACCGGGCACAGCCAGCCAGCCCCAAGCCTCCGCCAGCTAGCACTGGGAGCAACGGGCCCCACTGCGCCTTGCACTCACACAAACACCAACGCTGCCTACAGCCGTAAGGGTGCGACGCAGTGCCGCGAAGACAGCGTGCCCACAAAGCAATGCAGACACCACCAATATCCCTTCTCCTGTAACATGCAGCTCTCTTGCCACCTCGCAAGCCGGGAAGACAGGCGGCACTCCGGTGACCACAGCCACCTGCCACAATTCCCGCACACAAACGGACCAGGGAACCCAGGCAGCCTCAACCCCCAGACTGCCAACAACAAGGAGGCTGGTCAGCCCAGACAAAGGCCACAACCGGCCAACACTCACCGCCTACTTCGATGCCCGCGATCATGACGACCCCGGCGAGCCTGGACAGCGTGTCCAGCGGGGGACATAGAGGGTGGCCAGTGGGTGTGGGCAGGTATAAGTACCTGGTCTCAACCCAATGCGCAACGGAAATGACGCCACAGAGGCGCCGGACATAGGAGGGACTCCCAGGGTAGGGTATCCCTGCAACAGGGCGCGGGGAGATGCCTAATGCAGCACTAAGGGGGCCACCCTCTTATAGGGTCCACTGCATGAACCGCGGGCAGCTGCATTACACTGGCTCCTACAGACAGCAGTCCTAACCTGTCTCTAGGGTGTCCTTGAATACCAATTGCATGACTGGTTGCCCCCTTCATGGAAAATCAGTGGGCACCCTTTCATAACTCGCGCAGATACGCAACCCTTTCTCATGCCAAGAGTAGTCCATGACCTCTAGGCGCCACTCTTAATCCCACCAGTCGTGTTAGGGATCCGGACTTGGTCCGACTGCTGAATCTGGGATCCTGTCACTAACTCTAACAGCTGCTGTAGGGAGGGTTAGGTGGGGGAGTCACCTATGGAATCCTTACAGCTGGAATCAGCACCTGTGACGTAGCGCCCTGAAGACCACAGATATATGTAGAATACACATATAGCATATAACAACTGGAAACACAACTTGACCCAAGGGCTGTTGTTCCTCCATTGTGCTAAGCAGGGATTAGTATTAAATGGTGTGAAGTTCACCCCTCGGCCCCTCTCACATAGTCGAGAAGAGAAGGTCTGTGATGCTAAGTGCAGCCGAATAAGGACCAGAATAATCACCAGCACAATTATGCATGTCAAAGATCTGATGAGATCATACCCACCCTCCCACGGCTGTCAGGATAGCCGAGTTGTCTAAGATGCCAGACTCAAGAGTTGCCTCGCATGAAATTATCGCATATTTGATATAATAAGAATAAATGCCCTATTATGGCAACTCTCATCCTGTGTCCTGTTGTACAATTTTAGTCTACTATTTTTGCTCCCCTCTAGCATTTATTCAATAATATGCCCCATGTCATAGGCTAATAGATTAACATTGCCTCAAATCCTTGGTTATTTTGTAAAAGGACCAGTTGGCCCCCTATGAACCACTACTTTTCCTAATATTACTTCTAGGACGTGGGCATGTCTCTGCTCTAAAACTCTTTGTGTGCCTTTTAGTTTGACTACATCTCACACTGAAGGCTGGGGAAACACATCTGTGCATTGCCCAGCAACAGCTATGGACATTGGGCAGGCAATTGGAACAGACCTCTGCCGTTTGAGGGCCTAGCTGGATAGACTGGAGGAAGAGGATTTGACACCTCTGGAGCCAGATCATGGCCCCACTAAAGATTAGGATCTGCATTCCACGGCCACATGGCAGACAGGACTGAACTCTAGGGGAGACATCTGTGGTTCAAAGGAAACTCCCTGAACCACCCTTGACTTCAAAGGCACACTCCACTATATCTACTGGTGCCATACTTCGGCAGGGAAGAGATACACTTGTGGGGATGTGGGACCGGAGAACCTGGAACCACATGGTGCACACTGCCAGAGAAATCTGTTGTGCACAAGGAGGATTACTGCCATTGAAAGGGACCACGCAACCTTTCTGAATAGTGACTGGCCCGGGCTGACTATGTGTTGCTGTGTGGCACCCTGAAGTGTGCTCTCCAAGGGCTTGTTGGTTTGCCCACCAGTCTCCTTGGAGGTCTCAGGAACATCAAGGTCCTCCCCCCAAGGGACCCACTCCATCTACTTGTGACACCCAGAGAGCGGTGACCTCTTAAGTGCCCACATCGTCTGCTTAGTCCCAACTGGTAGTGCGGTGTGAGTATGGAACTAAGAATTGTGTCCAGAGACCGGATTGCCTGGTGCGGAGCTGCAAAAGCATTGCCCACATCTAAAGAGTGGGCCCCCCGCATCGTGGGGACCTCGACGCGCATAAGCATCTTGGTGGTGGTGAGCGGATTCACCGGTTGTGAGATCCTGCATGACCCGCTGCATCGATCATGCCACATCTCTCTTGTGCGACATGCTAACTGCATGCTCATTGCATGCAGTGTCCACTTCACAGGGTGCAGCCCTCGGAGGTGAGGGCCTACCCATAGTGGTGCCGCATTTTACCTCGTGTACCCAGCTGAACTTGTGCCCGTGTGTGACTGGAATTGCTTGGTGCGACCAGTATCAATGCACACCAGGCATTGTGTCTCATTTCCAGGGAGGTATGAGATTTGCAACTCTTCGTTGTGTGAGGCCTATATTGTCTGGTGCGACTCGTATCACTGCGCACCAGATGTTATGCCCAGAATTGACTTTGGTGCGACTAGGATAGAAGTATGCCGAGCGGGGGGCCTCCTCCTTCCGAGAGGCCTCCCCCCTATCTGCCCCATTCATCCCTTGTTCCTTTTTGGCCCTCAGTGCGGCGGACAAATTGCCCTCTCCTAACCCGGGCCCCGACGACATTGTACGGCCAGGTACTGTTGCCCGAATTAGGCATTGGTATTGAGAGTGACTGATGGGGTCAAAGGGATGTTTCTGAGAATGCCCATAAGTGGGTCCAGAGGCTGTGTGGCACCACCCCCCTGTGCTTCACAGCTGATATCGGAAGGCCCCTGGTGGAAACCTATTGAGTGACCAATTGTTGCCCTTAGCCCGCTTCTGCTCTGCATCCTGTGATGAACTTCTCGAGCGGTGGCCAACCCCCCATTTGACGACTTCCTCCTAATTAGTCCTCCTACATACCCCCACCTTCTTCCCTGGAACCCTGACTAAGTGTGACTTTGGTCGTGTGTGGCCTAGTATCCGGGGGAGGGCTGGTTATCTTCAATCTGGGGGTGTAGGGCAGTCATGGTGAGTTGGAGGGAGGCTGGGGCCACTGGGTTTCTGCAGTGCAATACCACTTGACCGGTCGGATATCAGTGGCACCGCATTAGGGTGCTTTGTATGCATGTGTGCGAGCGCGTTCCATACAGACTTGCCTGATATCCGTTGCACCGCGTATCAGTGCTAAATGTGTGTGGGATTGACAGTCTTTGGACCGCCTCTGATTGACAACACCGGCTGACGGTGCAACGTTACATGTTGATTTCTGCCAGAAGAACACTACGTTTGACATTGGTTTTACCCGCGCGGCCTTGGCCCGCAGTGCTGCTTTAAAGTGTTATAATTCCTTGTATGTACATATTTCCAATATCGTTTTGGCCTGGGGTGCACCCCATAAATGTGTGGTATTGATTGAATTCTAAGAACTACCAGGGTGAGTCTGGGTTTGACAACATGTTGCACTTCATAAGGGTGTTGTAGGGGGTAGAGTAGGATCTTCCCAAGTGTGCATACTACTGTTGTCATTTCAATACGGTTGGGCTAGTACTGCTATTAATATTTCCAAGTGTGATTTATGCCCTGAAGTACAATATGTGCATGTTGTGTTGATTATTGTGTGTGTTGAATACAAACGTTATATACATACATCATGTGTGAAGTCTCTTTTGTGATTCTCAATATATTTAGTGTGAGTGAGTGCTGTACCAATGCTTTACACATTGCCTCTGTGATGAGCCTGACTGCTCAGTGCCAAGCTATCCAAGGGTGAGTGCAGGTTAAATAGTGTGTGTAATCACCAGCCCTTGATGGGAGTGGTAGGTTCTGTCTGGCTAGGGCATCGCATCAGCCAACCAGAGAGTGCCAGTTCCAACATCAACTGATATCCAAAAAAACTCATCAACCGTCTCCTTGCCTTGTGTATTGCTCCGCCTTAGAGATAATACAGAATCTCCCACGCGGTGGCTCAAACACGGCGAAGCAAAACATAACACACAACACCTCTCTCTCTCTCTCATGCTTTCAAATGCACATCCCGCACGGTCTGTTCTTGGCAAGGCTGTCCTACTCTGTGACAGCTCCCACTGTAAGACTGCAAGATTACAAGAAAGAAACCTTTAAGAGAAACAAGGCATATGCAGGACATCGTACATTCAGGCTAGGGTAAAGTAAAACACCAACGTCAATTAAAATGATGGTAGTCAAAGGTCATCACGTGGTGTCAGACCACAAGAGTGCCTCTAGCACTAAATTCCACCCCATGACCTTTGACTATCATAACTTACATATATCAAAAAACTGAACTTCTTAACTGAAAGCACAAATATAATTGAAGCACACATCAGAACAGTGACATTATAAACTCATGCGCTTAACTGAAAGCACAAATATAATTGAAGCACACACTAAAACATTGAAATCATAAAAGCATTTAACAATCATTTTAAAGCATGTAAAATAGCTCATGCATATCTGAATACTCAGCAAGAATAAATGTATGATGGATGCACAAATAGAATCAAGCATATGAACTCATTAATGCTCTTAGTGTCACAAATGGCTAATTCTGGAACTTCTACTATTGAAGCAACCAAACTTATATATTTTCTGCTTAAAAATAAAGGCAACATCATCTTTCATCTTTAAACTAAACAGCATCTTCAATTTTAATCTCGCAATATATATATATATATTTTTTTCAAACTGAACAGCATTTCCAGAACAAATAATGTCCTTCTGTGTGACAGACACACAGCCTTCTTGCATTTATAATTATAACTGTGAACATTTTACTTTATTTTCACACAATCAGTTTGTTATCATGGGCTAGACAAGTCCAATTTGGTGATTCAGCCAAAGGATGTCAGCAACGGTGTCGGTTTACGTTGTCCGGTGATCACTCCAGGGTTGGGGGGGGGGGGAGAACCGAGGGACCCACACCCTCACGGGCCCACTCAGACAAAGGCACCCACTCGCAGGACAGGGACATCAGGTACAGCAACACGTCGCAGTATGATCTGGAAAAGAAACAAGCATCACTCTTCTTGCAAAAAATAATTTTCAAAAAGCGCATGTTCTCCTTTTTAGGTCGAGCCTAGTGCAGCGCGCATGCGCTGTCTAGGAGATGACCTTTAGAAATCGGTCAGCTCTTTTCAAGCACTCGTGCTTGTGGCGGCATCCACCTTGCGGGAGCGAGCAGCGGCGCGCAGGGTCCATCTGTTTGCAATTAGCGTGGCCGCGCGCGTGTCTGCACCGTGATTCTTCCTGTGTCTGGCAAGCACCAAGACCGATGACTTGCTCTGTTCTTTCACTTTACTTTGCTTGCAGTTTAACGCACACTTACCAATCCGGCTTTTTAAACTTACAAATACAAAATATCAACTCTACTTTCATTCTGAAATTTCCATAGCGGAAACGTAACTTTTTTCCTACTCTGTTATATAAGGAAACAGCGCCTCCTGCTGTACAGTCGAATTAAAACAGAGAGCACAGTTTCAATGGCCCAGAAAAATGCTGCTTTTATTTCAGTAACAAACTCTTCCCAAGTCCCGCATGCTCTTCGCTCAGATTGCAGTAACATAATGCTAAGTAGTGTAATAAGCAGCGTAGCAACCTTTATGCGGAATCTGTGTCTACGACAGAACTTTAGCTACCGGGCAGCATTTTTGCGCATTTTCAATTCTTTGCGGAGAATGGTATGAATGCATTTTATCAAAGGCAAAATAGCGTGTTTTAGTGTTTGCTACAGAAAATGTACTGTTTTTAAATCTGTAGTGGCCCAGATTCTTTGCATGTCGTTTTCTTTTGAAGATGTGTGCAGAAGCTGTAAAATGCAAGCAAACACCTGCAGCCGCTGGAATTGGTCTTGTGACATCATGGTCAAGTGTAACCTCTTCATAGAAGGAATTTCAGATTAAAATTTGCTTATCAAATCATGCAGACTTGACACCCAGCGTAACCCATTTTTTTTTTGTTATGCTGTAAAATACATGTGGAAATACAGCATCACATAAAAGAAAAAGTAGAATTCATCACATTAGTTCACCATTAAACATTGAGTTGCTGCCTTTTGGTCTCTACTCAGCCACAGGTAAATCTAACAATTACGTCCATGGTAGCTGCCCATCTTTTTTACCCTTAGTGGTTACTGGGACCTGGATGGCCGAAGTTCTATTGAATTTTAATTTGTTACCTGCAGTGTTAGAGAGGTTGGTGCGAATAGCGTCAGTATTAATTTGTCCGCATTGTTATTTTGTGATCTTCTTTTGGGTTAATTTATTAACAGTTCCGTACCTTTCTTATTGGGCTCACAGGTCTTCAATACTGAGCGCTACAACTAATGTTGTTTTTAAAAGATTGACTTATATCCGTTTATTAGGTTTATTACTGTGGAAGTACAACATATATATAATATACTTTGCGATTTTAAAGCCAACCCTGGAAAAAACACAGCCTTGTTCTGCCCTCGTCCTTCACACTACTGTCGGTGTGTTGACTTGCTGTGTACTTATTGAAACAGAGCTGTTAATCTTTTTGTTTTTCTTTTGCTGTTTATTCTAAGCCCAAGATCTAATGTAACAGGCTGTTTCTACCAGTGCACTTGTTTTTTTTGTTGGATTTTTAAGTCAGAGAATTATTGTTTTCCGCTTGTGTTTGTGTGTTTTTACTGCCGATGATTAAACATTTTTCCAGGTTATTATTTTGTTGAATTTTGCTTAGTTTTGGATTTTTTTATCGTTGTACGGGTTGCTTTAATTATATGTTACTGTACTTGCTCTGTCCATTTGCTTTACTTTGCTGCACTATTTTAGGATGTTTTTGAGCCGCCCCTGGAAGAAAGCTAATGTTATATTGCTTTTTTGTTTGTTACCTGCAAGGATAGAGGGATTGGTGCGAATAGTGTCAGTTGTAATTTGTCTGCGTTGTTATTTTGTGATGTTGTTTTGGGTTAATTTTTAACTTATCAGTTTTATTATTGTGCAAGTAAAACATACATATTATATGCTTCACTATTCTAAAGCCAACTCTGGAATAAAAACAGCTTTCATGTAGTATTTTAAGATAGTTGTTGCCTTGATCTGCCTGTGGAAGAGATATAGCATTACATTGTATTATTCCAGGAGCCCTGTTAGGACAGAGGGGTTGGTGCGATTATTGTCAGTTCTCGCGTGTTCACTCCATTAATTTGTGATGTTTTTTGTGGTTAATTTCTTATTACTTTATTTTTAGTTGGGCTATCAACGTTCTTTATAGTTATGTTTATGATACTGTCTGTTACAATTTATTTTGTTTTTAAAAATAGACTTTGGAGCACTTGTTGTCTTTATTGACAGTGTTAATAAAACATATATATTGTACACATGTTTTCTCAAAGTTCAAAAAACTAAAAAGGTACTTGGCCGTGATATGAACGGCCACAAACAGTAGGGTGAATAAATTTGATTTGCGACTTGCTCTCTGTGTGGGAGGTTTATTCTTAATTGAACCTTTCCTATACGGGCCGTTTTTCGCAGACTTCGAGAGCAGATGCAGACAAGGACATTTGATAGGCAGTAACCTAACATCTTTTAATTTTTTTAACATTTTTTGGAATGCTGTGGCAAGGTATGCTCGGAGCTTCTGAGGGTACTACAGAGTCAACAGATGCCTCGGTCCTTGATGCCTCATATCCCGAGGGTGGAAAGTAAACAGGCCAGGCCAGCAGGACTGTGAGAGAGGCACACAGGTTTCAATTCGCATAATTAACAATAAAGGAACCTTTTATAAGAGCAGCTGCTCTTTCAGCAGAAAATTCAGATTTATCCGGCAGGCATAGACTTTCTTTTTATATTGCTCCAGCCTAACTAGGGGACCACCTTCATCGACACAAAAGTGTGGTGGGTAAGAGTGCTTTTTACATGAATGTTAAACTGACACTTATTGTTGATGATGTAGTTGCTGGTATGCATTTTTGTGCCTTAGTTGACACTTGTGTGATTGATTGTTACACCTCAAAGCAGAGTGCATAAGGAGAATTGGTGTCTCTCTTTTTTCCTCATTATTACGTATAAAAGGACTTTCAGATATGCGAGTTCAGACTAGCAGTTGTACAAAAATAGCACTTTAAATAAGTACTTCTCAATGCAGTACTATAATGTGCCTATTAGTGTCAAAGTTTCCACGTTAAGAAACAGTAGATGTTGTAGCACCCAGGATAATGTGCTGCTAAATACTTATAAGGTCCCAAAGGCGAGACCTATTGGCTATGCCAATGCTTGTTCTGTTTTGGGTCTGATGGCACAATATTGTCATTTCTGTCTGCACGGTTCTCTGCTGGCTCTGGGGAATTATCTGAGAATTCTACCCACACAATGGCCTCTGAATTCTTGGTATTGAAGTGAAACTCTCCTTCTCCCTGCACAGTAAGAAGGGCTGGGGCAGTCTCCTTCCTGACTATCTCTCCACACACTGCTGAGTACGTGCAGCCTTGATCATTTGGCATGAACCTTGCGGAATCCATCTGCCCTATCTGCTCTGGTAATTTTCCTTTCTTCAACTGGCCCCTCACCTTCTGTGAGACTGGTCTGCGCAGTGCATACTGACACATAGGAATCACAGTTCTAAGTAAGTCTAGGGGGATATGCATCCCTTCATTCTCTGCCCAACTGTTAGTATGGTCTTTCTCTCCTAGGTGCTCGCACTTAATCATGCACACCAAATCAGAATCGTGTGTCTCTACCTCTGTCTCCAAGATTTAGCCTTTTCATCTGTAAGGAAATTAAAGGTTCTGTCTAGTGAACGTATAGGACCATGAGCATCTACATGATACACAGTAGCTGCGCTTTGCAGTAAAATCTGCCACTTCACTCGGGAATCCTGTGTCCCAGGCACTTTAAACACCACGCCTGGACTTTCTATTGGAACCTGCACAAACTGTTCATGCAAAACTGCAGTTTCTGTCTGTATGTAACATTTGATTACATTTCTTTCTTGTGCATTATCTATTCTGTATAACTCAAGGAAAAGCATCAGCCACTGCATTTGAGAAAATTAAAAAGTCAAAATCACATTGTCTTATTGTCATATGCCCAGTGTCTGTCAGTGTGCAAATGCACAAAAGCATCTGTATCTGTCCTGTATCTGTCACAGCACAAAAACACAAAGATAATTGTGTATGCATAGTGCCTGTCAGAACACAACTCAAAATCAACAGTGTCTGTCCTGTATCTATCAGAGCACAAGTCAAATTCAGCTGTGTTTGCCCTGTATCTGTCACAGTGCAAGCAAAACATTCTCCAGCATTTGAAAATGTTTCAGTCCAAAAGTCTAAAAGCACACTCTTCTTTCCTTGTTTTTCACACATACTCAAAGTGGCACACTGCCCCTGAACTGTCACATGTAATTCAATGTCTCCTTTCTGTATTGGCCACACGTTTAAAACACATTGCATAATCTCTTTTGCAGAATCAAAAGCACATTGCTGCTCTTCTTCAAATCTAAACTCGGGGTCAAGTTTAAAAATCACATTTTCTGTCATTTCTTTTTTCAAAATAGCGTCTCTCCATGTAAAGCAAGGTTTGTCATTCACTGACATGTCTGATTTATAACTGCAACCAACGATCGCTAATACTAACAGGCGGGTTTGTTTATCTTCCTGCACGTTTACATTTTCTCGGTTCAAAGTTACTTCGGAAGCTTCAAATTCAACCAAGATAACATTAATTCCTGGTTGAGGAACGTCCTCAAAAGAATTAATTAAAACCTCCTGTGAACACTGTAAATTAACCTGCAGCTTCTCTGCATCCGCATTTTTCACGAATGAATCACTCTGGCTATCTGAACAACCTGGCAAAATAAACGGCTTCGGAGCTTGGAACATGTTCAACTCTTTTTTTCAAAGATTTATTTTCACGTGTTAAAAGGTCTGACTCTTCTTAAGTTTTAACTAGCTCCTTTTGCAGCTCATTACATTCTTTTTCCAACTGTTCACATTTTTGATACATGCTAAGCAATGCATTCAAAATGACACCACTATTTCTGTCTGAAATACCAAATTGTTTTCCCTCTTTAAAAGAAAAATCATGTACACATTTAAATATGTGTGTTTGCCCTTCATATTTTAAACATGCATTAGAGGCAATCTCCCACTCAAATAACTCCGTTGGCATCTGGGAATCTGCAATGGAAAACATGGGCATCTTTAGAGAGCATCTTCTCCTTTTAAAATTGAATTTTTTCGAATCCTCGAGTGACGCCAAATGTATTGCTCCGCCTTACAGATAATACAGAATCTCCCACACGATGGCTCAAACACGGCGAAGCAAAACATAAAACACAACACCTCTCTCATGCTTTCAAATGCATATCCCACACGTTCTGTTCTTGGCAAGGCTGTTCTACTCTGTGACAGCTCCCACTGTAAGACTGCAAGATTACAAGAAAGAAACCTTTAAGAGAAACAAGGCATATGCAGGACGTCGTACAGTCAGGCTAGGGTAAAGTAAAACACCAAAGTCAATTAAAATGATGGTAGTCAAAGGTCATCACGTGGTGTCAGACCACAAGAGTGCCTCTAGCACTACACCTTGTCAACAGCTCCGTGTTTTGGGGCTCCTCTTCAATGTCTTCTTGGCACAAATTCTGCCCAAATTAGGCATGTCTGTGAGAACTTTCTCTTTATCAACAGTAAATCCGCTTTCATTTGCTGCAAGTGTTAAACCTGATAGTATAACCAAATAATTTTCCCCTAAGTGTATTAACAACATATCAGGGCAACCCCTCTGAGGAAGCAAGTCCGATAGGAAAGGCAATAAACTTCCCCATCACATACCACTTCTTCCCCACCATATCACCTCATGTCTACTGTTCGATAATCCAAAGCTTCTGCCATATCTTTGCTGATCTGCATATTTAACTGCCCAACGTACAAAAGAATGTCCCACTATCCATGTCACCAGTTTAATCCTCTAGGGGCCGTTCACACATCCTGTGGCAACAACAAGAAATGCTGTATGCTACCACAAAGTAGCTAACAACTGTTCGCTATCTCTTTATCTTAGAACCTATTAACTCTGAAACCTTAAAAGTACCAAAAACACCCACAGCATGCATAGTCTATAAAACAGTAACTTCAAAGAAATCATAACAGCCTTTTGGTAATATTTCCAATATGTTTTGCAATAGTTTAAACATTATTAGTTCTCTCACCATAAAAGTAGATCCAAGTTCTCCCCCCAACCACTCAAAATACTCCTTAACAGCTCACACTGGGCAGGATCATAACCTCAGTATAATTTTCCATAGAACGACACTCTAGCTAGTTTCCTAGCTATTGTAGTTTGAGATAAACCTTTGTCTATTAGGTGCAGGGCAAAACTTAGCAATCTACGTTCACTGTTCTCATGCTCATCAATACTCTGTGGGGGATATTCACAAGAACGTGCGCTAAACATCTCCAAAAAATCTTAAATCAACTTTACACATCGCAGTCTATCGCGGGAAAATAACCCGTGTTAATGTGGAATTCACAACATGGCGGTACCATGCGATAGTCTCCCGAAAACGCGGACAATGTCCGCGATACAACAACCGCGACAGTGATAAAAACCCAAACCCCAACGCAAAAAAACATGCGATGGGCCAAACCGCGATGAGGAAATCAGCGATAAGCAGCGATAGGCCTGCCATACACACATGGCAGGCGGGAAAATCACTACAAAAGTAGAAAAAACACACAAACACAAAATGACCAACACCGAAGCACCATGGAGGCAGCCGGAGCAGGCGCAGAGGACGAGCGGAACCCCACAAGCACCCCGGACGACCAGCCTGGGACCTCGGGGACAGGGAAGGGCAAGGACAAGAAGAAGAGGAAGACGAAGTTCAGTCCGCAGGAGAATAAGATCCTGGTCACGGAGGTGATAGAACACCATCAACAACTGTTCGTCGCCTCCCATGTGTCATTGGGCACCAAAAATGGAATATGGCGGTCCATCGTGGACAAGGTGAATGCCGTCGGAGAGCACAAGAGGTCAATGGACGAGGTCAAGAGGCGAGGAATTGACATTAAGTGCAAAACCAAGGAGAAACTCGCAGGTAACCAGAAGGCAGCAATGCAGACAGGAGGTGGGAGCCCAGCACCACAGCTGGAGCTGGATGACATGGAGGAGCTGGTGTCGACAGTCATCAGTGTGCAGACCGTGGCAGGAGTCGGGGCACCGAACACTGCTCGACATGACACAACACAACAGCAACAGGGTGAGTAACCACCAGGTACTGGGGGGACGGGGGGAGATGGCCACAATGGCACACATGCACAATCAAGCAGAGCACAGTGCACACCCACAATTACTCTGGACCATGGCCCTGATTTACAGACTGTCACAATGTACATTGCCATGCTGTCTGAATGTGAACATGTACCATGCGGCTACATACATGTGGACACGTAACACAGCATCTCCCCTTCACATTGCAGGGGCACCGTCAACACCTCCTGCAGAGCAGTCCCAGCCACTCTTCACTGATGACGAGGAGGATACCACCAGCATCGACACCCAAGCCCTCCAAGACATCATTGAACTCATCCGCCAATCACCTCCAGGAGCAGGGCAGCCCAGCTGCATCGAGGAGACCCCACCCACTCCACAAACCACCCAGCAGGAGGCACCCACAACCCCGGCTGTCTCCCAAGACCCCCCCGAACAACACATGGCCTTCCAACGCCATGTGTTGGAGGGCCAGAGGGAGATGGCTGAGCAGGTGCAGGTGGGGTTCGACCTCATGGCTACCAAACTTGACGCCATCCATGGGTGTCTAAGTCCCATCAGGGACCACCTCCAGTCCCTAACGGACACCCACAGGCCGCTCCATGGTCTCCAACGAGCCCTGGCTGACATCGCTGGAGTCATGACTCGGAGACAAGAACACCTGTCCGCTCAGAGTGGCTCCAGCGATTTCAGCCGTGAGCTGGCACACATGCGGAGGCTCATGGAGGACATGGTGCAGATGGAGGCGGAATGGATGGCAGCCACCGCTGCACATCAGCAAAATGTAGCTGGTATATATCATGCCCTGCATATCCTCATCATGGCATTGCTGCCACAAGGCGTGGCGCAGAAGAATGCTGCTGCTCCTACACCATCCACATCTCCGCCCCCTGGTGTGTCAGTGCCTCACAGTGCGGCAGGCATTTCCACTCCGGCACCTGATGTGTCACTGCCACACAGTGCGGCCGACAATTCACCTCCGGCCCCTGATGTGTCAGTGGCACACAGTGCCGCAGCCGGAACTGCACCACCCACAGGTGGGGCAGAGCACACATCCGAGGACGTGGATGGGCTTGAGATCAGAAGGAGGCACTAGCATTCATGTCCGCCACCTGGCCTGTTGCTGCTTGGTGCCGCACATGGCCCCATGACCTTCCACTGACCCCCGATACACTCTGCTGCACTCACCTTGGACCGCGACACAGACTGCCATATCCTGTTTGGTGACCAATGACATGGCGACCAGACTGCGGACTGTACCCTTCCTCTTCCGCTGTACTTTTCATTCCCCGATGGACTCTGGCTGGCCCTCCACGGGCCCATATTGTGAAGTGGGGTTGGCATGGCCCTGTACTGCTCCAGCTGCAAAACTCCACTGGATGTGCATTAAACATTCAGACATGCACTGCTGTGTCATGTCTTTCATCATTCATGTATGAGTGTGTGGATGTATGTAGGGTCAGTGATTCCCCCTAACGCCAATGATGCTCATCTAGTGGGATTCCAGTCACAGTGTGCTACATTGCCGATTGCGTTCCGTGTGCCGTAGACACTACAACAGGGACACACGCATTAGTCACTTCCTTGTCCAGACATGGACTGAACCACGCCCAGAGCACCCGAGTCATTGTTGCAAGCCCTGCGCTGGTCCAGCGTACGCCAGGCCAGACCACTCTGCTTATGCTCCTAGGGGGGGGCCACATAGCTACAAGTCGCAGGTTTACACGCTAGTGGTCTGCAGGTCACTGGTCTAGTTGTCAGCATGTCACGGCCACTCCCTGAGGGCAGGTTTGCACACACCACACCCATCCGGCACAGGCGTCACAGACCATGTGACCCCGCCAATATAAGGGGCCTACAACGTCACATTCCCCACTGCCGGTGGTGACTGGATGACGGACGTTCCACGATTCTCAATCATAAAGGGCCCATGAGTTGTTGCGCACAGGGTTAGTGGCACCCGGAGCCATGTGGCCGTCACTGGCCTACCACCATGTGGCGCTGACTGGGGTTGCACAGGGTTAGTGGCACCCGAAGCCTTGCAGCCGTCACGGGCCTACCACCACGTGGCGCTGACTTGGGTTGCACAGGGTTAGTGGCACCCGAAGCCTTGCGGCCGTCACGGGCCTACCACCACGTGGCGCTGACTGGGGTTGCAGAGGGTTAGTGGCACCAAAATTGCTGAGCTGGTGTGCGGCCTGCGATGATGACCTGTGCACTGATGTGGTCTCTGCCATTGATGCCTCAGGACTCAGTGTCAGGTGTAGGACCTGCTGGGCCGCGGTGCGTGTCCGCATGATGTGGAGCATGCCATGGTGGCGGGACATGGGCCTGGAGCTTGCACAGGCATGTGGTGTGCCCACTGGTGGACACACCATTGGCGGCAGGTGAGCAGTGGGGCCTGGGTGCGCGGGGGCGGCATTGTCCCTCCTTCTCTCTCTCTCTCTCTCTCTCTCTCTCTCTCCCTTCCTTTCCTTCTCTCTCTCTTTCTCTCCCTTTTTTTCTTTCTCTCTCTGCCTTTATTTCATTCTCTGTTACTCTGTGTCTCGCTCCTTTGATGTGCGCATGACACACGTTCTGATTTTGTGCTTTTTTTCCCAGGCTATGACATCAGGATTGTCCCGAATGGACCCGACAGGAGTCTTCCGCATTGGTGTTTTGTGTTGTATTTCAAAAACGTTTTTGGTTGTTACTTCAATGATGAGTGACTGTTTCTCGTTCTTCTGACCACACGTGTGTTTCTTTCTGTCATTGTGCGACATCTTGCGCTTTTTGTGGCTCTTGTGTCGTGCACGGTATGTGTTTGTCTGGGAGGGAGGGGTGCAAGGGGGGGGCGGCCTGGGAGTGGTGGCGGTGGGTGTTGTGGCCCTCTTGGGTCTCCGAGCTGCATGATCATTGTCTTCATGGCATCTGTGGGTCTTCAGATGTGGCTCTGGGCTGGGCTCCCTTTCGTACTGCAGGTAGTCATCCTGCTTAACACCAGCAGAAGGCAAGTGTTAATTCCCTGCTGCTACCGCGGCTTATCGCCTGTTTTTGGTTCACATCGCAGATCTGGCAGTTCGTTGTGAAAGTGGTTTTGTGGTGTTTTCGTGAGTTTTTGCACTGGAACGCCACCTCTGCATCTCATTAGGGTTAGTTGGTGGTGTCACCCGTGGAGGTAAATTTTGCGGCAGTTATCGCTGGAATACTTGCGTTGTCTGCAGTTTGCACCCGCTTGTGAATGGGGCGTTAAATCTATCTCCACTTTTGATGCGTTAAGGTGGAGATAACTCGGCGATAAGTCCTTGTGAATATGCCCCTGTGTTTTTGCATTCAACTCAAAATTCCTAAACTCCTGCCACGCTTGCTGATAACTTCTCTTTGTAGATTCTGCTATCGCCTTTCCACTAGCTCAATCACTCTTACCCCCCCGTGCCCAAATGTCTTGTGGTAACCAAGTCTTCTATTCTTCTGCTCCCAGAGCCAGCATTAAAAATCTTTGCCATGGTGAACGAGAGAAAGCATCCGCTATAATATTGTTCACACCTGGCACATGCTTTGCCCGAAAAAGGTTGTATGACTTTACCACGCATTACTTTACCACGCACGTTTTTACAACGCAGATTTAAAAAATGCGTTGTATTTGCATTTTGTGGTAAAAACTATGTGGTAAAGCTGTTCCCCCGAAAAACTATGTTTAGTTGTAAACATGTATTTAAATCAGAAGTGGGGGGAGGTAGAAGGAGCTATGATCCATTCAGCTTCCTTGGAGTCAATCATAATCAATGGGGAATGGATCACTTGTACCTGTAACCAGGGCTCAGGTGTTCTAACCTTCAGTACTTAAAAAACCCTCATTCACGTAAACAGGTCGTGTGGCGGTTTATCTTGATTCTCCGCCTGTATCAAATACGTGACAGCATCATCATTGGGTCTCTATTGTATGCTTCCTCCACCTGGAGGGAACCACTGGTTATTACAGTAGTGATCAGTGATAAGTGCCAAGTGAAAGTGCTCTGGTGAAGTGAGTTGGTTTAAAAGAGTGATCCTCACACCGCCTAAACTGTAACTTTATTCAGTTCGGTGTGTGTGGACAATATAAAAACAATGTTGTGCGAAGAGCTTCCACCCTCGTCCACTCAGAGACAACCTACCTTACAGCCAGTTTCTTCGCCTCAAACGAAACTGTAGCGAATTAACGGATTTCAAAGTACAAGCTAATGATCTCTGCATAAAACTCTCAAAAAGAGACTATCCAGCTAAAACAGTGGCAAGATGCCAGAAGAGGGCAAGGAATCAACCAAGAGAAAGTCTCCTCGAAACAACACCCAAACCCCCTGCACAGGACATACTGACCTGCGTCACCACATACAGTATAGCGAGCAATACAATCAAAAAAATAATAAACAAAAACTGGCGCATAGTAACATCAGGCTCGCTGAATTGGCCAAAATCAAGGTTTGCCAATAGGAGGACAAGAAACATCAAAGACATCTTGGTACATACACGACCCCAAAAGCCGATAATGAACAAACCAGAAAACACATTATGGAATATGCAGCCAGTCAGTGGTCATTACCCTTGTGGACAATGCTCAGTATGCAAACTAACAACTACCACGAAATATATCCAACTAACGCCAGAACTTAAATGGACAATTAGACAACACACCAACTGTAATTCGACACATGTTGTCTATATGATCACTTGTCCTTGTAACCTTAGGTATATTGGAATGACCTGTCGCAAAATAAAACTGAGGATTTGTGAACACAGGAGCAATGTGAAGTGCAAACGTGGAACGACCAAAATGAGTACCCACTTCATTGAACAAGAACACTCCATTGACGACCTAAAGTGGGTTGTCATTGAAACACTGAACAATACCACTCAGAATGCCGAAAAAATACTGTTTGAGAAAGAGCAAAGATGGGTACACCGTTTGAAAACAGACTCAAAAGGTCTGAATGACAATATTCCCTGGCTGAGCATAAAATAATCCATTTCGACATTCTTCAGTATTATTCCCTTTTCAATAATTCACTACAGGTGGTCATAGATTTAATCCACCCTCTAAATCTAATGTGGGTAATGACAGACTCTCCTATCCCTGCCCTGATTATATTAGAAAAGAAATATATATGAAACTCCAACTGAAGGTTTGATTTAACACAACTGATGGTTCTATTATTTTGACCAAGACGGATAATTCCGTATTTATTCCTTAAGGCTCCATGCCTTTCTCCTTCACCTTCAAATTATGATTTGAAGAATTCTTGTAGTCTGTCTTCACTGCCAACTACTGACTCCGGGATTTAATGGGCTGCTCGTCACCACTCTCGAGCCACCCGGGAATCTGATGGAAGCGCCAGCACAAGTCGTGAAGCCGGCTTAATGAGGTATGGAGAGCCGCGAAACGACATCGTAACGGCAACACACGTAACGTGTATATATAACGAATAATGTTAACCCGTAACCTCTTAACCTTTCAGTGAGGCACGGCGTTGTCAGTTTTCACCGAGGAAGCCTTAATTGGGACTCTGTGAGGTATGCGCTCTGCTGACTTGCGCTGTGTGATATTAATACTTAAAAAAAATTCCGCACCATAATTTTTTCAATACCGACCGTATGTGCATGTTACCACACATATCGTATGAACACGCTATATACCACAGGGACAATAGTTATGCACCAAGAACTAACGCGGTGTAGATCCCGTGTATGGGTAATACGGGCCCCGTTTTGAGTAAATATGAGGACTCCCGCGCGCCCGGCGCCCCCGTCCCCTCCTCTTGAGAACAAGCTAGTGCGACATAGAACATGCGTTTAGAAACGATACAATTATAAAATACCTAATAATTTGGACTCTTGCTCGTAGAGTCAACACCTGATATTACTGTTTGTGATTCCTAACACCTATAAACCGACAGATTAGAGGAACTACATACACGTATACTAACGCTCAATAGCACATGCATTGTGGCTAAGTTCATCCATTTTGTGCACAGATACGGAAAGTTTTCTTTGTAAATCCAAGATTAACTTTAGAATCTGATCAGAGAAGTCTGTCTTAGTGCTTGACACACCTTGGCAACACATTAAGTCCACGACCATTTTTCTATTATGCGTCTATAAGAGATGTTTATGTATTTCCTTCACGCTTTATACATAACAAGCAATAACATACTATGGGCATTATTGCAAGAATATTCACAAGATATTTGACCTACCCTTACAAACTATATACAATTATGAGAGAACTAGGTTACTAACCATAGAATAGTCCCACTATGGTATCTATCTATAGTATGTACAGCGTATAAAGAATTGCCATTTTTCTTGTTTGCTTATATCTTTTAAGACATGTTCAAGTTGAACAATGCGACCATCATCACGAGACTATTTTTTAAAACTGATTTTAATTGTCTAAACTCACTATCACTATGTTTTTTGTCTCTACTTTATTTTTTCTATTATAGGTACTATTGACCTTACATTCAGCAAATATTCTGTTAAAATACTATAAGAGTAGGACAATATTCATCTCCTACATTTTATTTAAGGTCCTGAAGAAAGCCCCCAGACCCCCTAGGGGCTGAAACATGTCGACCACCTTTCTGAGTGCAAAGGACTCTTAATTAGGTCCTTTTCGCACAACATTGTTTTTATATTGTCCACACACACCGAACTGAATAAAGTTACAGTTTAGGCGGTGTGAGGATCACTCTTTTAAACCAACTCACTTCACCAGAGCACTTTCACTTGGCACTTATCACTGATCACTACTGTAATAACCAGTGGTTCCCTCCAGGTGGAGGAAGCATACAACAGAGACCCAATGATGATGCTGTCACGTATTTGATACAGGCGGAGAATCAAGATAAACCGCCACACGACCTGTTTACGTGAATGAGGGTTTTTTAAGTACTGAAGGTTAGAACACCTGAGCCCTGGTTACAGGTACAAGTGATCCATTCCCCATTGATTATGATAGTTGTAAACATGGGCATAAATTGTCTAAACATTCATAAAACCCTACGGTCAAGTGCTTTCTGATTGTTCACCAATTCCATGACAGACATGGTGTCCACATTGAACATCACTGATCTGTTGGATAGCAGCTCTCTAACCCATATCACTAATGCTACACCTAAGGGAGAGAATTCCAAAGAAATAATTGCTTCTGCCCTGTGCTCTGGCCATTTCTCAGCTCTCCACCTACCATCCCAAAACAGGCCAAAATCCTTTGCAACTGATGTAGTTGAAACATTTTGTACCTTCCGAATTGCGTTGTCTTCCAGGAAAAACATCCTACCCGATTAGACTCTTCCAATAAATTCTCCAAACACACAAATCAGCTCATACTGCCATTGAAATGTCTACTTTCTGGTGTGGTAAAGTCGCTCTTGGCATTGCAATGTCCAGTCTTCTACAAAATATCCTACCTCCTTGCACCACTTTGCACGCAAAGTTTAGAAAACACATTTGCTTCTGTACCTTTCTCAATTCCAGACGCCTCATGCCAATCGCTTCATCCAGAAAATCTCCTATCTCAACCACTTTGCTAAGTGGCTACCTCACCATCGATTTCTGTGTGTCCAGCTCAATGCCCAAAAACGTCAGTACAGCATGTGGGCCTTCTGTTTTTCCAGAGCTAAAGATACTCCTAACTCCAATGCTTCCTAACTCAAAACTGGTCTAAAGTTCTCTGACACTCTCCTGTATCCTTCCGCTCAATAAACAAAAAATAATTCAGGGAATGTGAAACACATCTGTGCCCACTTCTTCTTGAAAAGCGCCACTGCAAAAATGTACTAAATGTCTCAAAAAATGAGCAGGATATCACACAGCCCATCAGCAGATCTCTAGCCACAGAAATTGCCCCTTCAAATTGCATGCATAAAAGGGGAAAGTCAGATGGATGTATTGGTATCAGTCTAAATGCAGATTTGATATCACATTTGGCTAGTTGAGCACCCTCTCCACTCTGTTGTACCAATTCCAAATCAGCATCTACTGAAGCATAGACTACCCTTGATGGTGCCATGAAATCAGGGCCGTACTGGCCGTAGTGGGCACCGGGCATTTTGCCAGTGGGCCGGGAGCCGATTTTGTTACTGAGGGCCGGTTTTGCAGCAGTGCTGCAATATCGGCCCCCTGTAACAAAAGAAGCAGCGGTGCTTGACAATTGCAAAGGGGGCAAAAGATTCTCAGTAGCACCATTCCCCCTCCCCACCGCCCCCCCGGGGCCAGTCGAGCGGAGTTGCCAGGGCTGGTTTCTGTTCCCAGTCCGGCCGTGGATTAAATCATTAACAGATGCCCCGTCTGGCCAAGATAAGTGATAAATCAGTCTAAGGTCTCATCTACTCTTTTTTGGAACTACTCCTAGTGGAAAAATGATCAATTCATGTAGGGGCCATTTATAAAATGGACCTACAATTCTACCTTCTTTGACCTCTTTATCAGGTTTAGTTGCCACAGTGTGTTTCAATGTTTTTGCCGGTTGTAAATTTTCCGCCCACCTTTGCACCCTGGAACCTTTGTATCCTAATCGAAAACCTTTCCCTAAAACCCCACTTAAGTATCAAGGCTGTTTCCCGATCAGGGTATGCCCTCAGTAATTGACTGAGTTCTACCATTTCTCAGAAAAAGAGAGGGGCCCTTTAAACACCAACGGGGTAGGGCACCAAATAGACCACAGTCAAGAAAATAATTCCCTTTAGTTTATTCAATCATATAGCTCTCATACTCATTAAAATGAATTATATCACCAAAACATAAATAAAGCTAGTCCTTAGAATAAGGAAACTCAATATGGGCCAGTTAATCCTTAAGCAATTTATTATACATTCATTAAAAACACATTATAACACATAACTCTATTAAAAAAGATTAATTCATATATTTAAAAAAACTTTAAAACAGTTCATATATCAACATTTTTTTCACAATACAAAGAGAAAAAACACAATATATTAAAAAAGATTTTCCAATACGACCAACAAAGCGGGAGAACATGCAAGAATATTGTTTCAAGTCATTAAAAACCACACTAGTCTGACACCGATCATTTGTTATCAAAAGAAACAGCTTTGTCTCCTACAATTGTTTTGATCTAACAAATGTCCCAGAGATCTAGTGTGAGCTTTCTTAAACAGGCATCGACACGTTTCGGTGGGTACTGTTATTCGACAGCCACCTTCTTCAGGAAAAAAACGGTATCTCCCAATTTCAGATCGTTATCTGTACTACATTCCAAGACAAGACAAGGAAAAAACAAAAACATAAATATTTACAATTAACCCATAGTTTCTAGCCTCATTAAACAATATTTATATCCTGGTGATACTATATATAAACACGCACACACGAAGACCCAATCATACTCAGAAAGAATCCAGTACCAAGCTCCCACTTTGGTATAGTTGTGAAAGTACCTTAATTTCCTCCATATATGTTTTTGATTAAGATAAAAGCAGAGTGTTTCTTGATTGAAGGTCTAGGGTATACACCTATATCCCTTTTATCAAATTGCCACAGGGATCTGAAAATATAATTGTGTCCTCCGTGAGTTATATATATAAAGGTATATTATTTCCCATAAATAACTCATTCATCTCCGAATAGAAAAAAGGTTACCTTCCTCGATTTCGTAATCCACCCCTAGAGCCGGGAAGAGACTGAAGATAGGTAAAGCCCTTTTACATAGAAAGGGGATACATAAGTGCCTTATCTCTTTGTGTCCAAACAAAAATTATCATAATCACTATTTTTTAAAAGAAGGTTCCCCATAATAATTAGTCCATCCTTTACCTTCAAAATGAGGGGAAGAAAGTGAAGCACCACCTTGGGGTTATTATTGGTGCTGGCGTTAATTCGTTACTCCTTCCATAAAATTTGTTTCTTTAATTGCGACCTTTCTATACCTAAAAAAGGGGGATATATGGAGGAACACATTGTTGCACCACAGCAATCGATAGACACATCGTTTTAAAACCACCTGAAATATCTCGCCCCTACACGTATCTCAATCTAATAAAGGCTCACATTTTTAGAATGCAGTATCCCTCCAATATATGCCCACTTGGCTAATTTTATTCGATTCAAAATCAATGTCACTACAGCCCGTTGGTGTTCTTTTTACATAACCGACTACTCACTGCTGTAGCAGTGAGTAGTCGGTTATGTAAAAAGAACAGTGTAGCAGTGAGTAGTCGGTTATGTAAAAAGAACACCAACAGGCTGTAGTGACATTGATTTTTGAAGGGTGTCAGACTAGTGTGGTTTTTAATGACTTGAAACAATCTTCTTGCATGTTCTCCCGCTTTTTGGTCGTATTGGAAGATCTTTTTTAATATATTGTACTTTTTCTCTTTGTATTGTGAAAAAATTGTTGATATATGAACTGTTTTAAAGTTTTTTTAAATATATGAATTAATCTTTTTTAATAGAGTTATGTTTTATAATGTGTTTTTAATGAATGTATAATAAATTGCTTAAGTTTTAACTGGCCCATATTGAGTTTCCTTATTCTAAGGACTAGCTTTATTTATTTTTTGGTGATATAATTCATTTTTATGAGTATGAGAGCTATATGATTGAATAAACTAAAGGGGATTGTTTTCTTGACTGAGTTCTACCATTTAACTGGTGTAGGAGCCCTCATAATACAGCGGGATTTTTTCATATGGTCCCGTCATGCCCAGTGATCTCGGATTACTTGCATGCGGTGACCTCTTGTATTTCAGCCATTACGAACTCTATCGTGTCATGTTACCCCACTCGCTGTCTCCTTCATACAGGGGTAATAACCAAAAAAACTAAACAATTACTGTGTTTCCAGAACCTGGCGTTGATTTTGGCAAAGCGATGCATTGCTATGTCCTGGAAAGTGACATCCGCCCTAGTCATTTTAACATGGCAGACTGATGTGGTACGCTGGGCGTCAGCGGAACTTTCTATTAGAACTGATACCCCGGATAGGGATGGGAAATGCACCCATATGAAACAGTGGGTATATTGCCAAACTGAATACAATGTTGTCCCCTAGTGAATGAGGTTCTGGGATTTGCGCTGCGACTTCTGTGACCCATCGATCTCCTTTAACACTGTTGTGTTACATTAGGTGTAAGTGGGTGGGGAGGGTTGGGAGTTGCTGACATATGAGGATGACAATAATGGGCTTGCTCGTTTTTGAATGACTCAAAGTGAATTTTGATTTCATTTTCTCCCTCTATTTTCTTCTTAGACAGTTGTGACAATGCTACTACTTTGATATCATATATGCACATCTTCGTCAATGCGTTATAAGATATACGTGTACTGTTAGGCACCAGCATGCAGCTTATGTTATTGTCTTGCATATAATGGCTGTTATTGCACTGACTCATTGTCCGCTGATCTTCGGTTTGCATAAAATCAATAAAAAAGTTTTTTTTGAAACTGGTGTAGGAGCCCTTTAGTGTAGTCTGAGCCTGATATCCACTCCCTCTGGAAGCTCTCCGTTGATCTCCTGTATTGGCCATTGTGAAACATTGTGCGATTGGGTGCCTAGCCCCACATTTAGAACAGTTGTGCTTAAATTTGCAAAACTGCCTTGGGCAGAAACTTTTGTTGAAATTCCAGCATGCCCCCATAGTGTTTTCTTGCTCTCTTGCATAAGGCGTTATGTTATCGGAAGGCCACTTGCTGAATATGTTCTTGCTGGTGACTGTGTAGAGGACATCCACTGCAACCATAATTCCGAATCCACATGCCCCCATGGCTAATTGGGTTTCAAAATGATCCTTGCCCTAAACTCCTCGTCATGTCTAAGCCATTCATATCCCCTAAATGCATCTGAGCTTTCCTAATTCTATCCATATATTTAAAGATCACTGTTGCCCTATCCGTATGCTTCTCACAGTATACACTGACATAAATCAAAATGCTGACGTCCAATTTTCCACATTTATTGGTGCCCTTGGACACCTCGCTAGTTCCCACTACTCTCACTTGGATCCTTCCTTCGCCTGAATGTCCCTATGTAGCACTTTAAAAACATCCACGTATTTGTGCTTCCAAATACGGCTTTTTGTTTTCTTCGATTTGTGTGACCATAAAGGCATCGGTAATCACATATAGAGAAGCATCTTCCTATGATGTAGCTCCTCCTTACTTTCCTCCCCATCCATACTCCTTGTGTTTTAGCATCATCTTTGCACATCATTTTGTATTTCTTTATCACACATTGTTTTGGTCAACTGCTTCCTTTTGCTGTGCAAAATACCTCCCAAATGTGTTGTCTCTTTATCTTTATTCCCATCACCTTTCTTTTCAATTATTCCTTCCCCAACACCAATTGATTTACTTCTTTTCTTGCCTGACTTTATGTTCCCTAGGGTCCAAACTGACCACCAGTCCTTGTTACCTTGCTAAAGTTTTTCTTTTCTGCCTCCATGATACACTCCTTCCATTATCCTTTTGAAATTCCATGGTGCTTCCCTTGTCTGCTTGTGACCTCTGAAGCACACCAATACTTCTTTAATTGCCTGTTATCATGGCTCTGTCCTTTTCTGTAAGGTTCTGCATCATTCTCCTTTCATCTTCTCTCGGTTCTCCTCCCTCCCACTCAACACTATCATCACCATACTCCAACACCAATTCATCCTCCTCAGGACTCTCCCATGCACTCATACCAGGGCGTTCACCATCACCTCCCCCCTTTCAATTTCCCCATTACGAAATAGTTTGTCTTGCTTTGTGCTCTGTGTTCCAACTATCCCTCGACGTAGGGAGGGCCGCCGCCAAACCCTCCATGTCTGCAGGCCAACGTCCAAGAGTTGCTCTACACTCTAGTGGCTTTGCCACCTCTTTAACGATCTCGCTCTTTTGGCATTGTGGAAGAATCCCCCTTTAGGCTGCACCACCCTACAAGTCCTCCTACAACACGGGCCCCTGGAGCCACCCCGGCTCTTACTGACCCTACTCTCTCTTCCGCTTGCTATGGGACCCATATTCACTGACCTCTCTTTGCAGTACTGTGTACTTGTGCCTCTTAAAATTTCCCTTCCTTCTAAACTATCTTGTATATATCTCACTTTCATTTCCAATTGACCTTGCTCTACCATTTCTCCCCTTCCCTTCCATAAACGTTCCCATTCTGCCTCTGTTTTCTTTAAAACCAGCCTCTGCTCTTTGCCTAAATGTCTACCTCTTATCATTTGATGTCTTGTTTACTGTTATTTCCTCCAGAAAGCTGTGGTCCTTTCAGGCGTAGGGTGCGTTTTGTAATTTGTCAGGTTTTAGACCCTTAGTTAGCGTAGGGTGGTTCAATTATGGCGGAGAAATCAGCGGTAGTGAGGGACCTCTTGAGGATTATTTGTGAAGTTCGAGGGAAGACCTGATAATGCCTGGAGTTCTGTTGCAGGCTTGGGTTAGAATGTCCCGCCCAAAGCACTCAGTGTTGACCAGTGTTGCGACGGCAGTTCTTTGGCCGCCAAAACAACAAATGAAAGCCCCAGGTGACTGTAGAGGTAGGTGTGCAGGGGAAGACTTACTTGTTGTGGAGCAGTCCCCGGTTACTAAGCGGGCCATCCCGGCTGATAAACTTTCAAAGAATCTCTCTCTCAGCGGTAGGGGCCGTGCGCGAATGTGCACTGTTAAAAGTAAATGCCCAGTTAGTGAGGGGCAGGTCCCTAAAGCAAGGTCCGTTGGCAGCGGCCATCGCGCTGAGTCTGCCCCTCCCACTAGTCATGCGGTGGGCAGATTAGGCCAGCAGGGGGCGTTTTAGTGCTAGCGGGCGTTTGGCAGCACGAGCGCTGGCAATAAAAATATGCTGTTTTTTCCATCAATGTTGCAGAGCGCCTCTCAAAATTTTTTTAACAAGAATTAAAAATTTGCGAACATTCATGACAAGAATTTTCAATTCTATTAAGGACACAGAGGCAAGGATTATGCTTCTCATTTCTTTGCTCTTTTATTACAGCAGCCAATAAAAACACTTTATTTGAAAAAACTACAAATCCCATGAGCACTAGGTGCCCTATAACCATAGAGACTATCCCTATATAAGGTCCAACTGAGGTACCCACTTCCTCTTTCTTTGCATGATCTGTGAACCATTAAGTCCAACTTCCTTGAGACAAAAAACTCAATCCTGAACCGTGTCCGTGACGGAAAAGTCCTTCACGATAACCAAACATCTAGAAGTCCAACAGGGAAACTTCCGATCTCGGGGAGGGACCCCGCATTTTGAACAACTGGCGAGTGATCACAGCACTTCGTAGGAGGGAAGACACTCCAATTTATCCAATGAAGAAGGAAAAACTCCTTACTTGCCATTTGTATCTGAAACAAAGAGAAAAAAGTCCGTAATAACGGTAACCCTTGAAAATATCGTAAACATCAAATCCGTCAAAACAGGGGGGAATAGTAAAATAATACAATAAGAATGTAATATTATCAGCATAACTGTAAAGTCACCACATATGATTCAGAATAATACATAACTCTGGGTGGGATAATCCTCGCCTCCGTGTCCTTAATAGAATTGAAAATTCTTGTCACGAATGTTCGCAAATTTTTAATTCTATCTCAGGACCGGAGGCTCCGATTATGCTTGTTCAAAGCTTAGCCACCACTACCGATGCTACATCTAAAATAGGTTTATAATAGAAAGACTTAAAGGTGGACTCTGTTGACCAATCAGTTGCATTCATTATATCGGTTAGACTTACTCCCAGAGAAAATGACTTAGACGCCATCGCCCCGCGAACAGAATGAGCACCAAATCTGGAGACATCAAAGCCTGCTTCGCTCATGAGCCAACGCACCCATCGAGATAAGGTGGCTGGGGTCACCGGGCGAAAAGGTTTTTGTAAAGCAATAAACAGTTGACCATGCATATTTGAACGAAATTCAGCTGTACTCACCTCATACGCTTTAACACATTGAACCACACATAATTTCGGATTATCCGGAAAAACTGGATAAGACACTGATGTGGTATTACACTTGGTACGTCTGGAGATAATAAAAGTGACCCCTTCAGGGGAAAAACGACGTCCTGCCAAATCCAAAGCCCGGATATCAGATACTCTCTTGCAAGAGACCAAGCATAACAACATAGCCAGCTTGGCGGAAAGCTGTTTCCGTGAAAGGTACTTGTTAGCGGGCCAGTTTTCTAGGAATCGTAGCACAACTGCGACGTCCCATAGGAGCGAATATTTCGGGCACAGAGGCTTGACCATCCGAATGCCCCTAAGCAATTTGCAAACCAAGGGGTGTTCCCCCACATGCCCAGCCGAGATAGCAGACCGAAAGTTATTGACCGTTCTGTACGCGAGGCCAAATGAAGCCAGAGAGGCTAAGTAATTCTTGACCATGGAGACATTTGCTGTAGTGGGATCGACGTCCCGTTGAGCACACCAGCTACACCATTTGTTCCATGCTGATGAATACCGCTTGTGGGTGTTAGCAGACCTTGCCTGTTTAATGAAAGTATGAGCGTCTCTCGAAAGACCTGGGATCTCCCATCTATCCCTGAAACTCACCATGCCACCAGAGGGAGTTGCCCTGCCTCTACCAAGGGATGAGGAGCCTTTTGAGGGTCCAGCAACAGGTTCCACCTCTGTGAAAGGATAATTGGCGCAGCACAAGACATTTCTAGGATTAACGGGAACCAAGCTTGTGCCCTCCACAATGGTGTGACTAGAATAAGCTCTGCTTGCTGGCATCTGGCTTGAGCCAGAACTCTGGGTATCATTACAAACGGCGGGAAGGCATAGCAAAGGGCTGAAGGCCAGATCTGATGAAACGAGTCCAAGGCAATGGCCTTCGGATCCGGACGCCAACTGTAAAAGTCCGGGAGTTGTTTGTTCAGAAGTCACGCAAACAAATCTAACTGGCAAGGACCCCATAATTGATTCAGGGAACGAAAAACTCGGGGGTGAAGCCTCCAATCGCTGAAGTCCCGTAGGTAACGAGAGTGCCAATCTGCCACCTCGTTGCTGCGTCCCGGGAGGTATTCCGCCACGACTGATATTCTGTGGCGCAGACAATAATGCCAAAAGTCCTTGGCAATCTCTGCAAGAATTCGGGACCTCGTTCCCCCCAGCTTGTTCACGTATTGGACCGCCGATACGTTGTCCATCCGCAAGAGGATGCAGCAATCCGTCTTCTGTGGGGAGAGACTGCGAATTGCGAACGAGCCTGCCAGCAGTTCCAGGCAATTGATGTGTAGGGAGAGCTCCTCCTGAGACCACCGACCCCCTGTCGAGATCGGACCGCAGCGGGCTCCCCAGCCCCAGCGGCTGGCTCCGATTCGATCACTACCTCGGGACTGGATCCGAATATGGCTCTGCCATTTCACGACTCCATGTGGTCTAACCACCACAACATTTCCAACCTCGCTTCCTCGGAAAGAGGAATCCGTTCGGCATATCCGAGGCCTTTGCGGAGATGTTGAATCTTTAAGTGTTGGAGTGCGCGGTAGTGAAGGGGCCCCGCGAAAATAGCTTGGATTGAAGAGGCTAGCAGACCCACTACCCGGGCTATCGACCTCAAGGATACAATCTGCCTGTTCACAATCAACCTCAAGTCTTTCTTGATTGCTCTGATCTTCTGTGAGGGAAGGAGAAGCTGGCAGCTCCGAGAATCGACCTGAAAACCCAGAAACTCTATAGATTGTGTGGGAGACAGGATGGACTTCTAAGGGTTCGCCACGAAACCCAGGCTCTGAAGCAAATCGATGGACCACTCCAGGTGCGTGGTCACCAGTTGGGGGCAGCGAGCCATGATAATGATGTCTTCCAGGTAGACGATCAAGGGAACCCCGCGTGCTCTCAAGGACTCCATTACCGGACGAAGGAGTTTCGTGAAGCACCAAGGTGCTGACGAAAGTCCGAAGGGAAGGACCTTGTATTCGTAGCAGACGCCCTGCCAGAGAAACTGAAGAAACCGCCGGTGTGGGGCGTATATGGGGACGGATAGGTATGCGTCTTTCAGGTCTAGAAGGACCATCCAATCCCGTTCTTGCAAAAGGTCTCGCAAAAGATGGATGCCTTCCATCTTGAAGTGACGGTAGATTATCCACACGTTGAACTCTTTTAAATTTAGGACTAACCTGGACCCGCCCCCTTTTTTCTGGACCAGGAAAACATTGCTGATAAAACCCCGAGGGTGGAGTTGAGTGGCAACGATAGCTCCTTTCTTCAGGAGAGAATGGATTTCGTATGTAATAAAACTCTGTTCTTGATGGGAAAAATGTATGGGAGGGGGAAAAGAACTCTGAGTGGGAGTATCATACAGTTCCAGTTTGTACCCCTGGACCGTCTCCAAGATCCAAGCATCTTGCGAGATTGTTTGTCAGACCTTTAGGAAAAAATGGATTCGTCCCCCCAACCCCACCTCCGAACACAAGATGAGTCTCACCTGTATTTCCGGTGACCTGGTGGTTGCCCTGGTTGCCACCAAACCTGCCCCTCCGGAACCGGTTCTTTGCTCTCCGGGTGGGGTAGAAGGAGGAGTTTCTGGAGTTGGGGTCCTGATACCCTCCTCCCTGGTGGTGTTGGCCACGTGGGGCGCCTTGATTAAATCCTCAGCCGAACGACCGCCCTCTATTTCGTCCGGCCCTGGTGAAAACTGGCCGAAAGGCACGTTTCAGGGACTCCTGCGCCTTATTCAGGCCACTGAAGGTGGCCACAAACTTAGTCAGTTCCTTTAAAAATGGCTGGCCAAAAAGGAGGCCTTGAGCCACCGGCCCCGCCTCTGAAGAGGACAGTCCCGCTAGTTTGGGGTCCAGCTTGAGGAGGATGGACCGTCTCCTCTCACTGGACATGGCGCAGTTAGCGTTGCCAAGTTGGCATACCGCCCTTTGCGCCCAACCAATAAGCTCATCGGGATCAACCGGTGTTCCTGATTCTTTGGCTTGGAAGCCCATTTCTAGTATTTTCGTGAGGGGCCCCGACAAGTTCAACAACTTGTCCTGACAGGATCGCCAAGCGCGGTCGACGCCTTTTTTGGGATCCTTTGAGTACTTTTTCAAATATGTCAGCATGGTGGGGTCCACCTCGGGAGTGTCTGCCACTTTCGCCGCCAAATCTGGTCTCGGGCATTCGGACCGAAGTCGAGCCCTGACATCCTTGTCAAAAGGTCGTCGTAGGTGCGCCTGAACATAATCCGCCACCTCCTGCGGCGGGAGCTATGCGGTCAAGTTCGGATGGACGATGTCCGCAGGCTCGAAGGTTAGGACCTTGGGTGGTGAGGGCTCAAGATTATGCTCTTTCCTGGATTTCTTTGTGGGTCGAGGAGCCTCCTCCTGGTCCGATTCCTGCTCTGATGGAGAGTCCCCATCCTCAATAACAAAAAACCTTTACAACGGGGGTCTCAGGGAAAATTTAAAGACAAGTACGATTTTGCATCCCCAAACCTAAACTGCAACAAACAAAAGGGAAACCGTAGGTCTAACAAATATTCGAGCAAAGTCAACAATAGTTAAGAGATAGCCTTTGTTTGTCAGGGGAGTCCTTTAAAGAGGACGGAATCCCATCACCCACCGAGGTGGCATGCTTCATCATCTGGGACCTCCTTTTGGTTGCAAAACCTAGTGCAACCAAGGGCTACAACCTTCTCAGAAGGAGACGGGAGCTCAGGGATGTTTTGAGTAGTTTCTGATTGAATCAACTAAGATCCCATAGAAGTAAAGCGATGATAATCTTATCGGTGATGGTTGCAGTGCGTGTAGTGAACAAAGTGAAAGTTTTTATGGTCAAATGTCACAGGAATATTGGACGACAACCCGTCAAGATGCGGGTGCACTCCTCACCTCACCAGGCGTCAGCTCAGGACGTGAGGCACCGCTCTATCCGTCGGTACTCCGGGCCGGACACAAGCTGGAACTTTGGACCACAGGTTAATGTAGGTTGTGTCGTTACCAACCACATATATTGTGACTTGACGTGTTGTTTTCTCCACACATAATTTTGCAGTAGCAATATATTCTCTAGGTCCTGATGAAAGCCATGATCACATTCTGATCGACAGGCTGAAACATGTAGACCATCTCCTTTTTGGACTAATGCAGTTATATGGTTCAAGCTGCATACGCACTGATTTTTATATTTGACACCAGGTCAATTTGTATTAAAATTGGTTTTGATCCTGGTAGCCAATTTTAAATCACGTTTCACTTTGTTCACTACACGCACTGCAACCATCACCGATAAGATTAGCATCGTTTTACTTCTATGGGATCTTAGTTGATTCAATCAGAAACTACTCAAAACATCCCTGAGCTCCTGTCTCCTTCTGAGAAGGTTGTAGCCCTTGGCTGCACTAGGTTTTGCAACCAAGAGGCGGTCCCAGATGATGAAGCATGCCACCTCGGTGGGTGATGGGATTCCGTCCTCTTTAAAGGACTCCCCTGACAAACAAGGGCTATCTCTTAACTATTGTTGACTTTGCTCGAATATTTGTTAGGCCTACGGTTTCCCTTTTGTTTGTTGGAGTCCCCATCCTCTCCTTGAAGGGAGCTCGCCGTGTCAACGGGCGTAATGTAAGAATGGTCATTTGCCATGGCCCTAGTGAGGCGCGCAAAATCCTCTGTGTGAGGATTAGAACTCTTCTTGGCATTGGGCTTGTGTCACGCGTTCGTGGTGGGAAGCCATCCCTGCTGCAGCGCATAGGCGTTCAGGTGGCGCTTTAGGGGTGCAATTGCTCGCACTAGTGCCGAATTTACTGACTGCTGCACCCCCGCGTCCAAGGCCTCTACGAGGTCCATCTCCAAAGAGCCAGCCGGCTCAACATCAAAATAATCCTCCCCATACAGGAATTCAGCCATTTTTAAGAGGGTAGTTGACTGTACCTTACCCTATGTCACACTGTAGTGCGAGATAGCACACCAAAACAGGGTCCACTGTACTGGACAATCACGGGGAAGAGGTACGACCCCAGGCAAGCCAAGCGTTTATGTAATCAATATTATATATAGTGGAGGGAGGGCTTGCCAACCTCTCTAGGCAATGCCTATGCTCAAATATTATTCAGCCCCAGCTGCTGCAAGCCACGGGCGTCACCGGGAGCCAAAGGACGAGTCTGTCAAATTTTCAAATCGGAGCGCCGCTGCCGCTCGTAGCGATCACTGAAATTCGAGTAAAATTGACCAAAATAGGCCGCTCGTCCCAGCAGAAAGAGGACTGCGCGTCCATCAGACGCGCGGCCTCGCTCCCTTACTCCCACTCCACTGATGACTGCAGCGGGCGCAGGGCGCCCGGCAGGGGAGGCAAAGCGCTCCCTGGGCGCGACGATCAAAGTGCGGACCCGATCGGATGTTACGATCGGCGCGGGAACAATCAACTAGCACGGAAAGTGACAGCAAAACGCGAGTATGCGTTATACAGTAATCAGAAAGTATACAATATTTAGCACTAGAACATAAAGCTATCAACCCACACACTAACAACCATAAAGTAGTAGTAGTAAGGGGAAGCACTTAACTGGCTGCGGAGCAGCAAAGAAAGAGGAAGTGGGTACCTCAGTTGGACCTTATATAGGGATAGTCTCTATGGTTATAGGGCACCTAGTGCTCATGGGATTTGTAGTTTTTACAAATAAAGTGGTTTTATTGGCTGCTGTAATAAAAGAGCAAAGAAATGAGAAGCATAATCGGAGCCTCCGGTCCTCACATAGAATGGGAGAGAGCGCTCCCTGCATTCAAATGCGCTGCTAGGGGGGATATTTTTATCAATTTGACTGGAAAGGATGCTGGTGATTCTCAGTGAAGTGGTTCTGTCCATAGCGAGTCTGGTATTTTTTTTTTTGAAATAACAAGCTATCCATGTTGAGAAAAAGTGTTTTTGAGAATTTAGAAGTTTTAGGCAGTCCCTCAGTTGAAGGCTTGCAGGATGCTAGTGTGGCTTCATCAGTTGGCAACTGCGTTTGCATGGCAGGAGACAGTGATTGATTTTGAACAGAGAAGGTTAGATAAAGCACACAGCAGGACCACAGTCCCTGCAAGTTCGAGCGACTTGCAGGATACCGAAGGGAGAATGTTGCATAATCTCAGCAGATGCAGTGATTACCAGCCGGCTGGGTTTGTTGCGACCTGGGAGGACTGGCCTGAAGGGGGGAGAGGTTTGGTGCAACCCTCTTGAAATCGAGGGACAAGAAGATATCATTGATGCCATTTTAGAGTGTGAAAAAGGTTGATTGGAAGAATTATGATGGGGGTGTTGGGGATGGGGAATACCTAGGTGTGAGTAGCAGTGATGCGGGGATGCAAATGGAATGAGGGTTGGACTACGAATATGATGAAGAAGACCTTGAAGAAGGGGAAATACCAAGTTGGAAAGGTGACAAACAGTCTCATACAACAGACAAGGGAAAAAAGGGGGGATGCTAATGCTCTGTCAAAAGGTCATATTTTACAGGCGTTTGGTACGCACAAGGAGTCGTTGGATCCAAGAAGGGGTATTGAGAGATTGCAGGGGAAAGTTGAACGCAGGCGTACATCGCAAAACTCAGCGAGCAGGCTTAGAACAGGTAAGACGGAATGGTGGAGCTGTTGGGAGGGGTCTAATGAAAAAAAGGGTGCATAAAAGAGGGGTTCAAGTTTTACAACTGTTGTCAGTGGATAAATCTGTCGGTACAGAATTGATTTCGGAGGACTCTGATGAAAAAGGTCAGAAAGACACCAAGTTTGGTAAAACTGAGGGTGTAAAGGTAAGTAATAAAGCAGACAGCATGGGGAAAAAGGGGCTGATAAAGATGATAAAGCAACAGAAGGGAATGCTAAAAGTAAATCTGATGGTTTGAAGAGGCTTCCTTATATGGGTTTATCTATGCCTTCGGGTGCACATTTGAATAAAGCAACTAAAGAAAAGAGTTGGAGGGGGGAGTATGTAGATGTTTTCAAATGTTTCATAGGGAGATTCAATCCAAGGAGGTTCCAGGGAAGAGCCCTGGGTATTAGCAAAGCATCCAAGGGTGCCCACAATGATTGATGCATGGACATCGGCATTTTTTGTATTTGCTAGTGTCTATTGTGAGAAATTTCCAGAGAGGTCAGTGTCTTTCTTTAAGTACATAGATACTATCTGTAAAGCTCACATTGAATTTGCGATTTTTGCATGGCTACACTATGATGAGGAGTTTAGGGCCAGAATGGTTCTTATTCCAGATAAGCCCTGGGGAAAGGTAGATAACGAACCCTTGGTGCAATGGGTGTACCCACAGCAGCTGCCCATGACAATGCACACAGCAAGTGGCTTAGCAATCCAGTATCAGCCCTTTCTGGGGAGACCCACCTCTGGAGGGTGGGATCTTGGAGAAGAGGGCAAAGTCCCAATGCAGGTGCTTGTTGGAGCCTCAACACAGGCTACTGTCCAAGAAACCTCAGTAAGTATAAACACGAATGTTCCAAATGTGGGGGTAAACATGCAGTCCTTCAGTGTTTTGGGGAGCAAACAAATTTTGGGTGCAGCAGGCAAGGCAGGGTTGGGGGGATCCTTTCAGTCTGGATACAAAGGCTTTTACACCAACATTTTATACTAACAGAATTGAGGCAACTAGATTGGACTGGTGTTTTCGAGAGGGTTTCAGGCTTGGTTATCAGGGTCCTAGGGTACGAAGGTTCGCAGAGAATCAGCTAAAGAACACCCGGATATGGTCAGGCAGAAGTTGGCTAAAGAGATGGAAAAAGGCAGAATGGCTGGTCTATTTACTTCTTGGCCTTTGCCTGATTTGATGGTTTCCCCTCTAGGAGTGGTCCCTAAAATGTCTGTAGGCGAGTTCCTTATGATACATCATCTTTCATGGCCACATGGCTTGTCAGTAAATGACTATATAGCAAGAGAAGATGCTGCAGTGCAGTTTACCTCAGTCGACGTAGCCATAACTCTTGTTAGGTCAGTGGGACTTGGTGCTGAGTCAGCAAAGTGTCATATTAAGTCAGCATTTCGTCTACTCCCAGTTCATACAGTGGACTTTTTTCTGTTAGGCATTCAGTTTAAAAATCAGTTGTATGTTGATACGGTTTTGCCTATGGATTGTGCAATTTCTTGTGATTTATTTGAGTCTTTTAGTACCTTTCTACCGTGGTGCTTTACTTTTAGAACAGGTTTTGAATCTGTTACTCACTATTTGGATGATTTCTATTTGTAGGAGCTAGTGGCACACAGGTTTGTGATAAGGCTTTGTCACAATTCCAAGATCTGATGTCAGAGTTTAGGGTACCTCTTGCTCCTGAGAAAATTGAGGGTCCTAGTACATGTTTAGTTTTC
Source organism: Calotriton arnoldi (assembly GCA_963921515.1). Lineage (NCBI taxonomy): Eukaryota > Metazoa > Chordata > Amphibia > Caudata > Salamandridae > Calotriton > Calotriton arnoldi. The sequence goes on from CAWUFW010003563.1 coordinate 574,655, forward strand.
TTTGGTATTTAATTGGACACAGTGAAAATGGAGGCAAGGTTACCTGAACAAACAGTTAAAGAGATAGTTGCGCTTTTTCAAGAAGCTATTGCAGCAACTAAATTAGAATTGAAGCAAATCCAACGTCTTTTGGGTCACCTTAATTTTGCCTGTAGGGTGGTCGAAGCAGGCAGATCTTTCTGCCAACGTTTAGGTTTTGCTATTGGTCCGTCACCACTTACAAGTAAGCCCAACACTGCAGGAGTGAAGTAGGTCCCATTAACTACCTGTGCCTTAATTACTACTGTCCATGTACATATATCAGAGAAACAGTAAAAGAAGGCACTCAGAGAAGATGGGGGGAATAAACAAGGGAAAGGGAGGAAACAAGATGTGGACCCTCAGTACAATGCTCCCCCTCTCCACTGGCCGATGAATCACTGATTAGGGACAGCAGCTCTGAGAAACTGAAGAAAAGAGAGAAAGAGAAACATCAGGTACTGAAGAGAACAACAGTCAAACTCTATTAAGCAGCGGTTTATGGCAGTGTTGTTTTACTTCTTACCACGTCTTGAAAACACCTCATCAAAAGGGGGTAGGCAGATAGGTGATTCCAGAAACTTAAAAATATACTTCCCAAGTCCAAAGAGGATCGAAATCCCCCCCTTCTCAACTGCGGGATAAAAAGCCACTCCAGTAAAAACCCGCTAAATACAGAAGCAAAAAATAAGGGATCCCTTCTTTCCCGATGCGGTCCCTGTACACTTCGTGAAAGCGTCCAAGAAACCCACAACAAAGGGAACTGGTTACAAAATATATGCGGAATTGCCGTAGAAAAGCAAAAAGGAAAATCAAACGAACAGTCCCGTACTTCACCAGCGATTTCCAAAGGAATAAGCAGTTCCACGAGAGCTAAGCCAAATGCCGGTCCAGCACTCCAGGGAATACAAAACACGTTCCTGCAGAAGTCAAGATTCGAAGATTAAGTCCGGAACAGAGTCAGGAGCGAAGGAGGCAGCACGCATTCCAGCAACGCTGCGGGCGAAGTCCTTCCGGTGACATGAACCGGAATTGAAACCAAGCATGGCAAGGAAGGCGTACATTGTATTTATACCCGCTCACAGTACGGCACCCACTGCAACCGCACCATCGCTCTCACACTACCCAAAAGAAAGGATAGAGAAAAGGTAAGTGAAACATGCCCCTACTAACCCTACCTATACTCGGGACCTAACAGCTATGTCAGGTGCAAAATTAACTCACCACAGGATCAGGATCTCAGCTGCGATGCGGTCAGATTTGGAGGGCTGGTTAATGTTTTTGAAAAGTTTCAATGGTGTCACAAAGTGGTCCCTAGATTTGGATTTTTGTTGGATGGTTCAAATATTCTCAGATGCAGCTGGTGCCAATGGTTTTGGTTTGTTCTGGGAAGGCAGGTGGTGTGCTGAGAAGTGGCCGTCGAAATGGGTCGAGTCAGGAAGGAGCATCGCTTTCTTTGAATTCTTCCCGTTATTGGTAGCCTTGGCGGTGTGGAGTAAGAACTTGGAGAACAAGACTGTTACCTTTAATGTGGATAATAGAACTGTGGTGCATCTTGTTAATGGGCAGAAGATGAAAGATAAACATCTGTTGAGGTTGCTGCAGAGATTTATGCTAGGCTGTTTGATGTTTAATATTGCTTTTAGTGCCAAGTATGTGCCAGGTGTGAACAATAATATTGCAGACACATTGTCTTATTCACAGTGGCAGAGATTCTGTGGTTGCCGCCCGGAGCAGTTTTGCAGAAAACAGGGGTGCCAGAGGAGGTGTGGCAACTAGCGGACTGAGGATACTTGAAATAGTTGAAAAAATGTTGCCAGTAAGCACTAGGACATGTTATAGGAGAGAGTGGGAAGAATTTTTGAAGTTGGGGGCAGCTTGTAGAAGTTAAGATGAGCAAGTCCTCATGCAGCGTAGAGATGATGTTCTTGGTTTCATTAAGAGTAACATAGAAACATTTTAGCCACTACAGTTGCTGGTAAGTTAGCTGGTTCGAGTTTTTAAGGAACATTTTTCTGGGGGTATGAGTCTTCTGCTGGTGAGATGGGTAGGAGGATGTTGCAAGGCTGGGCTACGGAATACAAAAGAGGCATTTTTTGCAGGGAGTCCATCTCCCTGAGGTTGTTAGTGTGTATGGTAAATGGCCGTTCATCTATATGCTTTTCTCTCTTTGAAGAATTGTTGTTTAGGTTATGCATGTGTTGGTGATTTTTTGGTGCCTTTTCGAACAAGGGAGTAGCCAGAAAATTAAAATACCCCCCACTTTGATCCATCCCTCGAACACCGTCAGGTGAGCAAAGTGAGTAAACTCTGCCCACTCTAGATGAGGTTCCTTAATCCAGCCTTCTGTGCATCTATTTCTCCAATCTTTAAGCCTGTCATTTTAGATGAGGTCCCTTAATCCAGCCTACTGTCCATCTATTTCTCCATCCTTTAAGCCTGTCATGCATCCACCCATCTATCCATCTTTTCATGTTTCCACCCATGCATCCATCCTTTCACCATGCCATCCATCCACCCTCTCATCATTACAGTCTTGCATCCATCCTTCCACTCACACTTCCAACCATTCCACCATACTTTTACCCGTTCCTCCATCCATTTGTTTTCATCCATAAACCAATTCACCCTCCTTTTATCAATCCACCAATCTACCAATTCATCCTTTCACCCTTCCAACCAGTCGTCTATTCATCCATCCACTCATTCATCCAGCCTTTCATTATTACAGACACTTTCTTTCACCCACCCATGTAAATCTTGTTTTCAACTTCCATCCAGCAGTCCTTTTACCTTGGCATTCATCTGTTCATCCACAGTTCCTTCCGTATTTGTATGTGTCCTTCCTTTTACTCTTCCTTCCAAACCTATCTCCCTCTCTCTCTTTCATTCCCTCTCTTTTTCTCCTAATTTCTTAGCTGTGGTTAACTTCTGATCACTGTGTAGTTTATAGGTTTCCTTTACTTTTGATTTTTTATTAGCTTTTGTCTGCAGAGCTGCAGCCAGGACAGGGCCATAAATAATTATAGTTGTCAACACCACCCCCGCTTAAGCTGCAAAAGCGGGGGGATCACTACACCACTGCTTTCGAATATCATACCTTTTGGGAAGTGGCAATTCAGGTGGTTTGAAGGTTGACAATGTAACCTTGTTTGTTGATGCTATTCAAATATTTCGGGAGGAATCTAAAACTGACCAGAGAGGGAAAGGGGCTAAGATTATGCTAAACAAAGTGGGAGGTTTAGATGTCCAGTGGCAGCTTGGCAAGTATTCAAAGAGGAGGGGGGGCAGTTTCTGATTTTGTTTTTGTTCATCAAGATGGGTCCGGACTTCTAACGTCTCAGGTTCTGGGGGTCATGAGGAAAGTTTTATGTCAAATCTGTGAAGATCCTTTCCAGTTTGGCACTCATTCCGTTAGAATTGGTGCTGCTTCTGAAGCCTCCAGGTTGGGATTTTCTTTGAAATAGGTTAAAAGTTTAGGACGCTGGTCTTCTGATTGTTGCCTGCGTTACTTCAGGGATATTAAGATGCTTAACTGTAATGTTGTTGTTAACTCTCGTTTCTCATTTCAGGTTGTGTGAATGGTCCCCTGGTCTCTTTCTTTTACATTTGGATCGTTGGACATTTAAATGGACGGCGAAACAGGCTGAAAATCATTCCTTTAGGAAAGAATCTTGGTTTCCGTAGTGATGAGATTACAATTTACTGGTGGGGTCAGAGGGGTATGAAATGGGGTCAACTGTTGCCTTGCTTGCCTAATTTGGTACTGGTTCGAGTGTGCCCTGACATTTTACTCTTACACTTGGGCGAAAATGGTCTTGTACAACTGTCAGGTTTGGGCTTTATAAAAGTAATGAAGAAAGACCTTGAGCTGACAGGTAAATCTTGGTCAGGTTCAAAAATAATATTGACAGCTTTGGTATCTGGAAGAATTTGACGAGGAGTGGTAAAAATCATATCAGTTGAATGAGCAAGGTGAAAGGTTAACAGAGAGATGCAGCGTTTTTGTGAACAGAAGAATGTAGGTTGGCTAGAACACACAGATATTAAAAACGAGGAGTTTCATTTTTTTGTCAGGATGGAGTCCACCTTTCATTCGTGGGGTATGAATTATATCTGCTTGAAAGCAGAGAGGAACTAGCGTTGACTTTACCCCTTAAAAGGTGGTGTTAATTACGTATGGCTGCGTTGGTGTAATGCTTAAGATAAACCACGCAGGGCACATGTAGTTGTTTGAAGTAGGAGGTTTAATCCATAACACCTCATCCATCAGCAGCCAGGGCATAACGGACAAATGGGGAATGTTCATGGTACATTAAAGATTCTACATTCTACAGTATCATAGATGAGGCACAGGATAGACAAGTAATGGTACATGAGAGATACCACACATCTCCCTTCTTACAGTAACAGAATAGCAAAGTATAAAGTAATAGAACAGAAAGAAATGACAAACCAGAACAATATGAGAATCCATGGAAAAATTAAACGACGTAGTCTTTCAAATAGGAAGGCTTAAACAACTTCCGTTCACTACGCCTAAGGTCTGAGTCAGGCATAGCATGAGAGGCTCCCAGTTGACTTTTCTCCTCCCATTCCTTTTCCAGTTCGGACCTTAAAATCACTACACGATTAAGATTCCAAATTCTGCCATCTTCCAACTTAACAGCATTTTTGAAACATTTTATAACACGAAGAGGCTTTGTGAACTTGGACCATGACAAGTTACCAACAGGTGCTTTTACCCTTACAATGTCACCAACCTTAGCACCAAACAGTTTCACCCTTTTTCTCTCATCATAGTTTTTCTTGTTTTTGAGTTGCAATTTTCTTTCTCTTTCTCTCCAACTACCCACACTATTATCTTTGATACCTTTACCCCAGGTCATCCAACCCGGAAATAATTTTGTATTGGGAATCCTGCCCTTAAACAACTCAAAGGGAGACTTCCCAGTAGAGGAATGAGGAGAGAAACGATGAGCCAGTATACATTCCTGCAATTCTTTTTTCCAATTTAAACAATTAACCCTTGACAATTGTATACTCTTCTTTATCACCCTATTAAATCTTTCCACAGCTCCATTTGCTTCAGGATGATAAATAGAACATTTCTTATGTAAAATCCCACATGAACTCAAAAAATCTTCCATTTGCTTGGAACAAAACTGAGAACCATTGTCTGACAATAAAGTCTTGGGTAAACCCTCTCTTCGGAAGACTTCTTGCAAGAAGGAAATCACACAGGAAGAGGTGATTTCTGACACACAGGAAACCTTAACCCATCTGGAGTATAAATCTATGATGACCAACAGATAAGGAGTAGATCGTTCACCTGAAAGAGGACCAATTATATCCATGGCAATATCCTCCCACGGCCCATTGGGTAATTTCCTACAGACCATGGGTAAGGTTCTGGGACAAAGAATCTTGGGGCATATCAGCAAGGGCTGGTGATAATTATCGCTCAGCGCTCCTAGTGTGAGGATAATTATCGCCGGCCAACTCTGAATTTTATCGCAGAGATAGCGTGCTTTCAGCAACGCTTATCTCCAAAGCAATAAAATTCAGACCGCAAGCTTCCAACTGTGCGATTATCGCTGGAAATCCAGCGATAATCGCACAACTTTTGGCGATAGCTTGCTGATAGGGCTACACATACTTAGCCATGATATCCACCTTCCATAGGATATCATGGCTAAGTCAGTTTCAAAGCAGGCGTAAGGAAAGTAGCGATAACAGAGGTTATCGCTACTTTTCTTGTCGCTATGCTTCTTTGCGTGAGGCTTCATAATAGGAGAAATGTCGCTTAGCGACATTTCTCCCGTTATTCTGGGGAGGAACGCCCACTTTGCATCTCATTAGAGATGCAAAGCTGGGCGATAAGAGAAAGGGCGAAGAAGCATGGATTCACGCGTTAGCGTGTCCTTGCTAATAGGGCGTTAAAATTATCGCCGCTTTTCGTCCGAAAACGGACGCTAAAGCGGCGATAATTTTAACTCCGGCCCTTGCTGATATGCCCCCTTGTCACTAACCTTACATTGTAAACACTCTCTGACTACACGCTCAATCTCTAAATCCATCCCAGGCCACCAGAAACTAGCTCTTAACCTTTCTTTGGTTTTCACAATAGCTAAATGACCCTGATGTGCTTCATCAATTAATTTCTTTCTAAGTGTCAAAGGTGAGATTAACCTATCACCTCTTAACAGAATTCCATTTTCCACAGATAATTCATCCGCAATCATACGCCAATTTTTAGATAGCAAATTTTTGCTCAAGTTTTTCGATTGTAACATGCTCATAACTTCCACCAATTCCGAATCACCTAAGACCTCTTTTTTCCACTCCTTTTCATCAATAACACCTGAAGTTATTTCGCAAACACTCACATCATTATCTGAAAAGTCTTCCAAAATCTGATCTTCTTCATATTGTCCCACTAAACGAGACAGACAGTCTGCTGTTACATTTTCCACCCCAGGGAGATGCTCAACAACAAAATTATAATCTTGCAGACCAATTACCCAACGTCTAATTCTAGATGAGATAAAATCCAACCCCTTTTTCATAAAAACTTCTTTAAGAGGCTTATGATCTGTACAGACTTTAAAATGAGTACCCCAAATAAAATTTCGAAACTTGTTGAGAGCCCAATAAATAGCTAAGGCCTCCTTTTCGATGACAGAGTAATTCATCTCCGCACCTCTTAAGCTTCTAGAAGCACAAGCAATAAGTTGCTCTTTACCATCTTTATTCTGCTTCAAAATCGCACCTAAGCCTTTGGAGCTTGCGTCTGTGACTACAATTGTCTCTTCACCCGGAACAAATGCCTGCAACTTCGGTGCATCTTTCAAGTTTTGTTTCAATTCATCAAAATCTTTCTGACATTAATCAGACCACACAAACTCTTTATTCTTCCCAAGTAACTGTCTTAAACTTCCTGACTTTTCCGCCAAATTATTAATAAACTTCCTATTAAACTCAATCATGCCAAGAAAAGAAACAAGTTCTTCCTTAGTTGTAGGAGTTGATAGTTTAAGGATTGTCTCAACTAATTATTTTTTAGAAACAATACCCATAGACGTAATGCAATGCCCTAAGTAATTGACCTCTCGTACCGAAAACTTACACTTTTCATATTTTAAAGTGAGTCCAGCATTTTCAAGTTTCTTCAACACAAGGTCTAACCTGGTGTCATGTTCCTCTTGATCCCCACCAAAAATTAACAAGTCGTCCTGATAACACTTGACCCCCTTCAACCCTTTCAAGAGAGAAGACATTACTCTCTGAAAAACCGAGGCGGCACTTACTAAACCAAACGGCATTCTTTTATACTTGTACGCTCCCATGGGGGTAATGAAAGATGTTAACTCTTGTGATTTCTCAGTTAGTTCTATCTGATGATAAGCCTGAGTAAGATCAAGTGTCGTGAAAAATTGAGCACCACACAATGAAGATATGATTTCATCAATATTTGGTAGAGGAAATTTGTCCACTACTGCCTCTTTGTTGAGTGATCTGAGGTCCACACAAAGCCTGATGTCACCATTAGGCTTGTTGGCAACGACTACTGGCGCCAACCATTCTAAAACTTCCACAGGAGAAATAATACCTTGATCAAGAAGTTTATCAAGTTCCTGTTCCACTTTTCCTTGTAAAGCAATTGGGATTCTCCTTACTTTGGCTATTGAAGGTACAGCTCCCACTTTTAGCTTGATATCATGTTTGTACCCCTTCAAACATCCCAAAACATCTTTAAACAGACCAGGATATTTCTTTACATAATCAATCTGTTGAGTTACAACTCCTTGAACTTGAGGTTCTGCATTGGGATTGAGGGTAACCCCCAATAAGCGTTGATGTGGCCACCCAAGTAACCCATCACCTTTCTTTGAGACATATACTTTTCCTAAAATCAATTTGTCTTCCATTTCAATTGTTGCATTAAAATAACCCAACATATTAATAGGTTGACCACCATAACCACCAGGACATACATCCATTTTTAAAAAAAACAATTCTTCTTTTGAAACCACCTGCAAAAAATATCATTATTAATAATTGTAAGGTGCGAGCATGAATCAAATTTCATCTCTAGAGAAACCCCATCCACTCTTACTTTCCCAACAGGATGATCATTACATGAAGTTTCACTTACTTGACATATAACCTCTTTCACAGCCTTATATTGAACATTTCTCTGTCTCAACTTGCAAAACTTCACAAAATGACCTTTCTTTCCACAACCATGACAGGTCACATTCATTGCTGGACAATTCTTATAGTTAGCCTTATGTCCCACTCTTCCACATCGAATGCATACAAAAGAATTATTCTGTGGCTCATCCTTTGACGTATCTTTTTCATTTGTAGGTGCCTTTACATTTTTTACCACAAAAACATCATTTGTTACCTCCTCTACTGACGATTCTGCTCTACCTCTCTCACACTTTAACTCTGTAACACATTTCATCATGTGTTCCACTTTTTTTGCAATGTTGATAACTTCTTCTAAGGGTGGCTCATCCTTAAGCCACAACTCCTCCCTGATTTTGTCTTCCCTACACTTTAAAACAAACTGATCCCTAATATTCCTCATTTAACGCACCAAACTTACAAGTTGAAGCCAACTTTCTTAGGCTAGTTAAAAAATCTTCTACTGTCTCACCTTTACCTTGCTCCCTAAGACCAAAATGATACCTTTCCATTATGGTACTTATCCTTGGTAGGTAATGCTTATCCAATTGTAAGATACACATCTCAAATTCATTCAAACCTCTCTGTTCCTCTGTTGTCAAATCCGGTAAATTCTCCAACACTTCTTGTCCCTCTCCACCTAAGCAATGCAATAGTAAAGAATGCTTCCTCTCCGCACTCAAGTTGGTCCCACATACTCTTGCATAATTGCCAAAAATGTTCTTCCATTTGCTCCATTTAACTAGTGGTTCACCTGGACTTGTTAAAAAAAACGCAGGTGCTGGTACATTCTGCATCTTAATTTACTAGAAACTAAACCCTAATATGATATGGATGCTATTCACACCAAAAGGAAAAAAAGAAATTTTTCTTTTTTTTTAAACCAGACAACAGTACTGTAAATATATTTTATGCACTTCCTGCTAAAACTTACACCAAAGATAACATTAAATCATTTTTTTTATCTTTAAAACATATACTTTCTTTTAAATATGATTTTACATAAGCTCCTTTTTAATAATAATGTGGTGTGCACATCACCGAGATGAAGCTCCTACTTCCTCAGCTGTGCTTCCGTCTTTGCAAATAAAGTTTCTGGCTTTCACAATGTGGAAAGAGAGGGAGAGAAAAAAAAAAAAACACTTCCTGCTCCCTTGCCGGTAAACACGCTGCGAGCTGATTGGCTCAAAGGATCACCTGACCCTGTTGGACCCGACTCCCTTGCAGCGCTCGTTGCCTCGTCAATCCTACATCAACAAGGTAAGATTATAACCTTTATTTATTCGCTTTCCTTAAACGCGCTGATGTATCCTTATGTCTGCTACGCTCTTTGCCTTTTGGATCTCACAGAAAGCGTGCGCTCGAGCTTGACATAGACAGACGGTTCGTAGCACGAGACGTGTGCTCGAGCCCGTCTACTCCGCACAGTGCAAACTCGCCGACCGCGTCTCTCACTTTCACAAAATCCAATGCGCACAGTATCAAAAGTTAACTCCCAAGTCAGCCACACACCGACTCATTATTTTCCGTTACGAGAGACGTGCGCACCAGCCAGCTCCAAGCTCTCCCAAAGAAACACACGATGATTACCGTAATTCACGGCTCTGCATTCACGGAAGAGAGCGATGATAATAGTACCTTCACGGGTCCGATCCACCCGTACATGAATATGAAGTGCGGAGGATCCTTTTATTTCGACAGTACCTTGCTGTCAAAGGCAGGCCCCCAAAAAACAATCGAACTTCAAAACTTCGCCGAATTTGATGATGAGGTGTTCCTGATCCCCTTCAATGTACATCCCTCGATCGTCGCCAGTGTAATGTTTAAGATAAACCACGCAGGGCACATGTAGTTGTTTGAAGTAGGAGGTTTAATCCATAACACCTCATCCATCAGCAGCCAGGGCATAACGGACAAATGGGGAATGTTCATGGTACATTAAAGATTCTACATTCTACAGTATCATAGATGAGGCACAGGATAGACAAGTAATGGTACATGAGAGATACCACAGTTGGCGACAGCCATAATTTCTAGCCCTGCTTGTGTTGTGGGCTTCCTGTTTTGACAACAGTTTGCAGTGATGATGGATTTATCTTGGTTATGTAAAAATGTTTGAGGGGGGGGGGGGCAGTTAAAACACCTTGTCATGATTTTCCCTGGTGGCAGAAATGGAGGAGTTTGCTACAGGCCAGAAGGGTTGGGGGCATTGTAGAATAGGCTTTGGCAGAGAGGACATAAGGGAACGAGAGTTGAGTCACGTGTGAAAGTAAGTGGATGAAAGAAGGGGGATGGGGAAAATTGGATTGATTCGTTTTGGGGGATTTTTATTGTTGGGGGTGGTTTAAGGGTGGCGGGCGTTAGGCTTTGTTTATTGTATTAGTGAGGCAATGAATTACAATCTGTAAATGTTAATGGGTTTCAAAACTGCATACCTGTCCTAATAAAGCGGCCTTTTACTCTATCTTGGTCTGGTTTCCTGTGCCAATTTCCTCTGATGAGGGCTTCTTGGGGTGGCATCTGTAGGATGTCCACCCCTGGGAAGAGTCGGGCAGATGGTGCAGGCCAGGCCTTTTGGGTAGCGCCCATTGGTCCTTTTTGCGTGGGGGTGGGTTTTCTTTTCTGTTAGTTGGAATTTTTTGAGTTGCGCCATTCGACGCTGTGGTTCTTTCAGACATAGGGTGCTTTTTAGGTCTTGCCTATAGGAGACCTTAAGCCGTCGTACAGCTCTTTTTCCAAGCACATACTCGTGCTTGTGGCGGCATACAGCTTACGGGAGTGTGCAGCGGCGTGCCACAAGCACGAGTGTGTGCTTTGAAAAAGAGCAAACAGCTGCTGCTTAATGCGCGCGCGCGTGCGTGCACTCCCCCACCCCTCCCACTTGTTTACTTCTTCAAGCCTCAAGGCTCAAGCCTGCCCAGCTGCAAGAGTTGTCTCCTGTGTGTGCGCGCCTGCACTCCCCCACCCCTCCCACTTGTTTACTTCTTCTATTGCAGAGTTCTTAAATAAACTTTCTCTCAAATGTATTGCAGCGATTGCAGCGTTTTAAAATAAACTTTCTTTCCCTTTACCTCTCTTGTTTCATTCTTCACTCCTTTTTTTCTCCTTTCATCCTTCCTGTTCTCCACTCACCTCATTTTCTCCCTCTTCTCTGTATCTTAGTCTCTGTCAGTCTCCCTTTCTCTCCCTCTATAATTTTCCTTCCTCGGATCATTCTCTGGCCCTTCTACATCCCTTCACACATATCACAATGTTTCTTCTTTCCTTTCGTTGTATCTCCCACTCCCTCTTCTTTCTCCTCACCATAGCTAAAGCACACTTTTCATTCACTTTCCTTTCGCAGCTTTCTCGTCACTCCTCGTTTTATTCTCTTTCATAGCTCTCACTCGCCCACCTCTTTTCGTTCTCCCCGTCTCTCCCACCCTTCCATGTTTCATTCTTTCTTCTTGCCCACCTCGTCCCACTCTTCACTTTCCTCGCATATCTCTCTGACTCTCTTTTACGTTCCCCTCTCGCACATCGCTTCGTCAGTGGTAGTACACGCTTTGTAAATACAATTACAATCTTGAGCCGCTCTTCCCATTGTATCAAATCACTTTGCTCGCTTTCTTCTCTCCCATTCTTCATCTCCACTACCATATTTCTTGCAAGCTTCATGTTCGCCTTCCTCTTTATTATTATTCGTGTCCCTATTTCTTGTTCTCCCCTTTCTCCACCCTTGAGCTCACACGTTTTTTCCCTCCACTGTCCCTTCTCTACCCTTCTCACTTTCCATCTTTCCCTCTTCCCTATCTTCATTTTTGCTTTTCCATTCTCCTCCTCTTGTTGTACTTTCACTCCTGCCACTCTGTTGGGGGGAGCGTTTTGGGGGCTTGCCTGGTGTTCGAGGGAGTGATTTAGGGGCAAAGGGGCGGCTTAACTTGAGGCGGGGTGCCCAGGAACGCTCATACTAAAATGAAGGAAACAAGTGTGTGAGTCATGGAAACCAAGCCAAAAGGTTTAACAGATTTATTTAGAAGGTGCAGCTTCAAGAAAAAGGCATTAAAAATACAAAATACAAGATATAGTGACCTCGCATTTACAGAGAGTCATATAAATCAGAAGGCATTTCTACATGGAAACATTGAAATCATTAGAAGAGAGACGCTTCATAAAATGCAACATAAGGTGTGCAGAATACAAATCTCAAAGACACATTTATAAAGGCAATATGAAAAACATCATTTTTAAATCAAGGAAAATGTTCTCAGAGTGCACCACCTATTTGATCTAAAATGCAGAGTATACTCACGTTTAAACCTAAAAGAAAGCAACCCTGCAATCACAATATAAGCATGTTAATTATAAAAGGGAGAAAATAATAATTAAAGACAGCATAGCAAAATAAGGCATTTTATATGGCAAAGTATATATCAAACAGATAAATGCAGGGTATATTTCAAATAAAATAATACACTTAAAATAAAACAAGAGCTCTTGGGGAAGACCTACACAGTCTGTTACCTACATACAGACAAAGAGGTAATCCTACAAGAACCCCGTGGACTCGTCTTTTATACCTTTTAGTGCTGGGAACTGGAGCAGAAGTGCTCATTCTAACGTCAGCCCTACCTACGTCACTTATAGCCACAGTTCGCACATTTATCAGACGTGTCGTGCTTCTTCAGTTAAATGCGGAACATAGACTAGGTGAAAGGTTATGTTCTCATGCCAAACGCTTGTCGTAAATTTCATAGGGCAAGCAGAAAAAATGTAATGTAAGGAATAAAATATATATATATATATATATAGATATATGTCCTGGTTGCCACATTCATCACCCCGGTCTGGGAACTTCTGTGTTCTCATAGCCCAGACACATCCGGGATGTGGTGGCCTACATCTCGGCAGGGTAAAGAAAGAGACAGTGAACTTTGCACACGGGTAGGGTGGGGGCTATCTAGTCTGGAGCAGTGTGCCTCGCAGAGAGAAGCTGGCTGAGATTTTTGGTCAGACAGGCTTAGAGCCTGCTGCTCAGAAAATGGCGGAACTGTGGTCAATTTAACAAAATGCCTGCAGAGATACCGCAGGGCCTACCTAGGGGTTCATACTGACTGAGTGATAAGGATGGCCCGGGGCATTTGTTACATGGTAAAACCGGACCCTCTCTCATTTCCCACCTCTTGTTCATCTTTGAACACCATCCTCACGGCATATTTAGTTGGCTGTGGGGGCTGTTTGTGGCTTATATTTAAGTCAGCACTTAGGTGTGTATAGCGCCCCTCTGGTCTGTCAGCCATAGTCTCATATGGATGCACCAGGTTTCTCCCCGGGGGAAGTGGGGGTGAATTTGGCACCTGGTAATGGCGATCAGAAGGAACTGGTGATGTGTTAGAGGTAGGGATGGTGAGTTCCACTATATTTAACATAGCTATGTCCTCTAAGCCTGGGCGTAGTTCGCGAAGTAGCGCTACGCGAAGCTACGCAAAGTGCAGTTCGCACTACGCGAGCTACGTGTAGCAGTACGCGAACTGCATAGTGCGCTGTTCGCAGTGATTGCACAGTGCCGGATGCTTGTCCGCACTGTGCAATCATTGAAAACGGCATCTTGCACAGTGCCAGCTGTCTTTTACTGCCGCTCGAGTAGATTTTTACTCGAGCAGCAGCTTTCTCAACGCGGACTGGTAGTTTCTCCTCGCGAGCGGTCGCGAGCTTACGCGACCACTCGCAATGAGAAACCTGACCTCCCCGCGTTGAGAATCTCGCCGGGAGGTTTATTTTCCACGCTCGCGATCGGCAACTTGATGTTGCTGATCGCGAACGAGGAAAAAGTCTCGCCGGGATGTCATTTTGCTTGCTCGCGGTCGCCAACTTGACGTTGAGGACCGCGAGCAAGCAAAAAATGACCGCTGCACTACGCTACGCTACGCGTGTTTGCACTGTGCTACGTGCAATTCGCGTTGTGCGAAGTAGCGCAAACTTCGCAAACTACGCGAGCGTAGCGTAGTGCTTTGCCCAGGGTTAATGTCCTCCTCATTCCCTTGTCCCCTGTCTATTCCTGAGTACACTCCTGTGCCTGCGTAGTTCATCCCAGCTATCTTAGAGCTGAATCTTTTGACGCAATGTATAAGGATCTGTGCACCGCAACACACTAGCAACAACACACAAAAAACAGGCATTAAAGTTTTCAGTACAGCAGACAGCCATGAAGGCATCCATTCAAGGTTGAACCAATTAGAAAAAACGTCTGCTTCAGCACCTCCTTCCTCATGCATCTGTTTCCCCAAATTGTCCAAGTCCTCAATGGCTTTTGTAAGTGTTCCGTTATCAGCATCGTTAGCTAATATGAACGTGCAGCAGGATTTCCCAGTTTTGGCGCATACTCCACCATTTATTGCAGTTAACTGATCTAGAACATAGTGGTGTTCCAGGACCATAAGCCTCAAGGGACGTAGTTCCTCCTTTATGGCGTTGAACCCGTCACGGGTGTTGTTGATGAGTTGCATGAGTTCATATCTTGTCACTTGAAGCCAGCGGGCATTTGCTTTAGTCTGGAACAGGGGGAAAGCGCCCCCAAAGAAAAGTTCAGCATCGTTGAAAAGGTGGAATTCTTGTGGAATCTCGTGAAAGGGGCCGTGTGAGAAATAGTGCATGATGCCCCTCCTGTGTCGGTGGAGCAGGGTGATATCACCTGTCATCGGGTGGGCATGAATGTGGGAAATGTTGGCTGCTGAGTACGACCAGATGCAGTTCATGCATTGTTACCATAGTACAGAGTCCGTTCCACTGGGGGGCAGCTGCAGATATATATGTTCTCCATAAGCCCAATAGATGTCCATGAGGCTGGAGGTGCCGTACTGGAGGTCCAAATTAAAAATAGTGTTGTTGCAATTGGTGTTCCGGCCCACAGGAACTGTACCTTTACCTAGGAAGCAAAGAAGAGGTGATTTTAGCTTGTATGCTCTTTTCGGTTTGTACGTTGTGCCCTCATTGAAGGTGTATCTTCTAGTTTCCTGTGCCCATGCCTCAGCGCACTCCTCCCCAAGATCCCAATCAATATTATGCATGTGCTCAGTATCCACAATGGGGTGTCCTAAGTAGGCTGCCTTACATAGCAAATCATGTGGGCCATTCCACTTGCTGTTAAAATAGATATTGGCCTTTAGGCGCAGTACTGCTCTCCACTGACAAGGGCAATTGGTAGCTGTATGGTTGACTGCAATATGGTCATTTGAGTGACATTTTGATGGAGGTGTTGTAAAGGTGAAGTACCCTAACCTCTTGAAGTTCTGTTCCCAAACTTCTATTGTAGCAATAGGCACCCTCATGCTATAGTAGACTTCCATTCTCCTTTTAAACACCAGTGGATCAGTAACAACCGTGAATGTAACATAGTTGTAATCCCATTCTGTAGTGTTTACTAGTGCTTCGTCTACTGCGGCCGAATGAAGCTGAATCTGACCATGTATACGGCAAAGAAACAGGTGGAGAAGACATTTGGCGGTGGGTGGTGGGACTTCTTTGGGAAAAATCAGTCTATCTGCGCCTACAGCGTGGGGGATGTGTGAGCACACAAAGCAGGATTCATTTGTAACCTTCTTCCCAACTTCCATCATGTCCCTGTACCATAGGTTATCTAATAGTGCGTTATGGACCTCATGATCCCCTGCTGGCTTGTCAGGGCGCTGGGAGGGGATTTCAGGCATCGAGTGCTGTTCAAAAGTGTAGACAACTGTGTTCTGGAGATGGGGGCGCTAGGTGGCGCACGACCAAGATGGCCGCACGCCTGTGAGGCTCTGGACACTTGGCCCACTTATCCTTCCATTATCCTGGGTCAAACGACCGCAATGCTCGATTGCTGCAATGTAATCGCCTCCTGAAACGGTCAGCTACCTGCCGATTTACTCTCAGCCTCTGCGGGTGACCTCCGGTGTTGTTGCGGGCTGTCGGGCTCTGCTGGGGACGGAGGCGGCGCCCTGCGGTGACCTGCGTACGGCTCGGCTGCCTGGGAAAGAGCCGGGGATCCACACGTGGCGCGCAGGCCCTACGGCCGGGAGACCATCCTCCTCCTCACCCTGCGGCAGCGGACCGGACTCCCCCTGTACGGGGCTCACCACTGGCTCTCCTGGCGCCTGTCAATGACGGCGTAGACACCGCGGGGGAAGATCCGGGCCCGTCGGCCCCTGCACACACCATGACATACGGTGAGGCGCTCCACCCCTCGGCGCGGCACTAATCACCGCTGCCTCGGCGCTCGCGAGGGCCGCCTCTCCCTCCCACTACCCCCGCGTGAGGCACTGTGAACTCCAGCTCCTTGGCACTGCTGAGGTTACCACTGACTAGCGCTGTCGATCCCAGGGGACTGCGCGCCTGGCTCGGCCTCCTACCGTCTCTCCTGCCGCCATTTGCTTGGGATGCTGCACGGTGCTCTCGCGCTCAATGTGAACAGCGCAGCACCCCTAACATTATCAGCTAGCGCTGCCCCACTTCACTTCTAACTTGCGGCGGCGCTCCGGACCTGGCCCGTCTTGGTCACCTCTTCCCAGGCCTCAGCGATCTCCTGCCCCCGCACCTTTTACACTGGGATGGGGTGCGGGATCGGCCTGCGGTGACTGGCGCCTCCGCGAATATACTGACTTGCTGGGCTCGGCTTTCCACAACAACTCCTGCACCGACCCACTACACCTGGGGTCCCTTGACTTTTCTTCCTGACGATTGCCGCCGCTCCTGGCACTCTGCGAACGCCGCTTTATACAGTACTGCTGCTCCGTCTATTCTCACCACATCGTCGCTATTCCTGCAGAGTTGGGACGCGGCCGACTCCCTCTGTTTTTGGTGTCTTGTCTCCAGAGCGCCTTCATTATGGGGAAGCCGGAGGGCCGCCAGACCAAGCTTCCATTTGACACTAAGAGGGCTGTTACCCGCTCCAATGCTGAGGATGCGGACCCCCAGGTCTCGGCGCCCCCCTCTGTCTCTCCACCAGCTCCTGACGACGAGGTACAGTCCCTCTTGTTGGATATGAAGCGAAGTCTGACCGACCTTTCCAGCAAGATGGATTCCATGAATACTCGCATGGATTACATAGTCCTAAAGGTGGAGAAACACGATGAGCGGATTAAGGAGGCGGAAAAACGCATCTCGGACGCTGAAGACTCCAATACGCAGGTGTCCCAACAAGTGGCCCAGATGGACAAACTCCTGAAGGTGATAGCGGCCAAAAATGAGGACTTGGAGGCTAGTAGTCGCCGCAACAACATCCGCGTCGTTGGCATCCCTGAGAGCACGAATACTGGCCAAATGGAGGACTTTCTTGAACGTCTACTGCGCACTACCTTCGGGGCAGAAGCCTTCTCCTCTCAATTCATCGTGGAGCGGGCGCACCGCTCCCTCGGCCCCCGCCCGGCTCCCGGAGCTGCTCCGCGGCCAATAGTCGCGCGCCTCCTCAACTACAGAGACCGGGACGCTGCGCTGAGGATGGCCAGGGTGCGCCAGAACCTGCACTTTGAAGGCAACAGCTTTTCCATTTACCCCGATTTTACAATGGCAGTCCAGGAGGCCCGGCGCAAACTGCTTCCGGCCAAGCAAAACTCCGTAAGCTCCAGATGGAATATGCTCTGCTGTACCCTGCACGCCTGCGGGTCACCTACCGAGACAAGCATCATTTCTTCACGTCTGATCAACAAGTAGAAGAATTTCTCCGCTCTGTTAGGAGGGACGCCCAGACGGGGGGAGCCCCGGATCGCCTCTCCCAACCTCCATCGCTGAGTGCTGACTGAACTCCCCATCCTACTCTATGGTGCACTAGCTGAACTAATTGCCAGTGGCTCTCGGCGCTCCGAGGTGTACTGAACTTGCCGTCTTCCTGACCTCCCGTCTGGGAGTTCCGGCAGAGACTTGAGCAGGCGCGCACCCTCAGTCTCACCTGCACACTCTGGGCAGATCCATCTCATACTCACCATTTAGATCACGGATAAGTGCTGGCGTGCACAACTGGCTGAGTACTTTTTTTGTTTTTAAATTCACTGTCATTATCTGGTTCTCTCTTCTGTTGACATATTACTGCCTTCAGCTGATGACGTCTGTGCTGGATGCGTCATTCTATATCTGCTGGAGGTCGTGTGTCCTACCCAGCCTGATTGCCAAGTCCCCTCCCCCCCCCTGCTTAACAGCATTGGGGGAGGTTCTCTCGTTGCCCACTGGCGTACCCCCACATGGGCGATCCCCCTCAGGTTACTTTCTTTGCGCAATGTCTCTTTCCTTACTGTTGGGTTGCATTGTGCTTGTTATTTTTGGGCAAAGGTAGTACTGTCAGCACATTTGGGGTGCTGCTGTGGGTGGGGGGAGGAGAGGGGGTTTATGTTCATTCTTTATATTGTATTACAATTCGCTGGACAGGTACAGACTTGGTATTCCGACATACATGGTATTATATCCTCTGTAGGCCACACATCCACTCGCGTCACATATTTCCTCAAGCCCTAACACCCGGAACCTCTGCGTCTTAATTTAATCTCCTGGAACGTCAGGGGCCTCCGTGATCCTCGGAAATGCAGGAATGTCCTTTCCTATTTGGATAGACATCAAGTGCACATAGCAGTGCTGCAGGAAACTCACCTTGACCCTTCTCGCTCTCGTACATTCGCTAGTAGGTGGGCAATGACGCGGGTCTTCTCCTCTTATTCCACATACTCTAGGGGGGTGGCAATCCTAGTTAAGCGGAATTCTCCATTCATACTGGGAGGCTCGATACAGGACCGCATGGGGCGCAGCTGTATGCTCTGGGGGACACTCGGGTCTCAGTCGGTCACGATAGTATGTAGCTACGGCCCAAATACGGACGACCCGGATTTCTACACCACACTATGGGGTCGTATTCTCCAAATAGGATCCACTCACATCATATGGGGGGAGATTTTAACTCTGCCTTTGACCCAGCGGTAGATAGATCTAATCCTCATCCCTCTCACTACACCAGGACACACGCAACCCTACAGGGACTGCTTGGGACACATGGGCTCGCTGATGTCTGGCGTCACCTTCATCGTGGGGTCAAAGAGGGTACCCATTTTACTGCTCTCCATGCATCTTGGGCCCGCTTGGATTACTGGGTGGTTTCCCGGGGTGCCATCTCCTGGGTTGAACGGGCCACCCACCTCGCCAGGACCTATTCCGATCATTCACCAGTGCTCATAACGATTGCCCCGCTCGACCAGCGGTCCGCTCCCCGAATGTGGCGGTTTGCCCCGGAGACTCTGCTCGATACGGTGTTCAGGGCTGAGATCGGGGAGGAGATCACCTCCTTTTTTCAAGCCAATATAGACACAGTCTCATCAATAGGAGTGGTGTGGGAAGCCTTCAAAGTCACACTGCGTGGGGTTTGTCTGGCCAAGGGTTTTGGGGTCCTGCGCGATTTGCGCCGCACTCTTCATAAATTGGAGGGTGAACTTAAGCAACTGGAAACTGACCTTTGCGGTCCTCACTCGGGGCAGTCCCTCGCTGCATTTAGAGATAAGCTCACAGAATTTAAAGAGACAGCAGGCTCCGAGGCGCGTTTTCGCTGCAGATATTACCGCGCGCGCAGATATGGCGAGGGTGAACGCCCAGGCAGGCAGCTAGCGCAAGTGATAAGACGCCCTAGATTCTCCAATTACGTCCTTGAGATAAAAAACTCGGATGGCATGATACACAGAGAGGGACAGGACATTCTGCGCACTTTCACAGAGTTCTATTCCACCCTATATGGAACCAACAGGGCCGACCCCCCTGACTTTACCCCCTTTTTACAGGACATTACCCTAGGTTGGCTGAGTGATGAGCAACGGGAATTCCTTGTAGCCCCCTTTCATAATGATGAAATCCACGAGGCGATAATGAAAATGCAGTCTGGCAAGGCCCCTGGCTCTGACGGCTTCCCCGTGGATTTTTATAAAGCTTATCTCCCCCAACTACTCCCCGTCCTCAAACTTGTCTTCAACAAAGCGCTGGAGCTTGGCTATTTACCCCCCTCTATGAGGATGGCACTAATCACTTCTCTTCTTAAATCGGGCAAGGCGGCGGATTGCTGTGACTCATACCGACCTCTATCCTTAATAAATACTGATACAAAAATCCTTGCTAAAGTCCTCGCTAATCGCCTCAGCCTGTTAATGGACAAGCTGGTGCTTCCCGACCAAGCCGGTTTCATTCCTGGCCGGGCGACTTCGCATAATCTCCGTACGCTCTTCTCAATTCTCCGTTCGGTGGACCCAAAGATCCCTCTGGCCGCTGTTTTCCTCGACGCAACAAAAGCGTTCGATTCGCTCGAATGGGACTACCTCTTTGTTATTTTACAGAACATGGGATTTCCGCGGGGATTCCTGTCTTGGATCCGCCTCCTCTATACCGATCTGGTCGCAAAAATTCTAGTTAATGGTCGCTCTTCCTCCCCTATCCCTATATCTCGTGGAACCCGGCAGGGATGCCCGCTATCGCCTCTCTTGTTCGCTTTGGCGATCGAACCCCTCGCTGCCAACATTAGACAGTACCATCAAGATAAGGCCCTCCGCTGCCCGCTCCGTCCCATACTGATCTCTCTATACGCGGACGATATTACCTTATATGTCAGGGAACCCCAGATAAACCTCAATCCGTTACTTAGGGAATTTGTGAGATTCGGAGGCCTTTCAGGGATTCACATAAACTGGTCTAAATCTCAACTCTTTCCCCTCACCTCATCGGTCACAGAGTTTGCCCCGGACTTTCCAATTGCGTGGTGCCCGGACGAGGTTAAATACCTTGGAATCTGGATCTCCGCAAACCAGGAAGAGCTGATGCGCCTCAACTATGGCCGTGTCCTTGATGGCCTTCGGGACAATGTCACGCGCTGGATCGCCCTCCCGCTGTCCATTGCGGGCCGCATATCTCTAATCAAAATGGTCCTCCTTCCTAAACTCCTTTATTTATTCACGAACATACCTTATCACCCGGGTAGGGCCTTCTTTGCGATGCTCCGGACGGAACTCATTCGACTCACCTGGGGTGGTAAACAACCCAGAGTGCAGTGGGATATCCTCACCCGGCCCTACGCACAAGGGGGTTTTGATATACCCGATTTTGAGCTCTACTACACCTGTGCACAGGCCCACTATGCGCACTATTGGTTCCACTCTCCTAGATATATGCCCCAAGTGGCCGCTGAACACTGGCTCTCAGACCCCATACCTCTAAACGGCGCTATATTCACTGCCAACCCCTCATGCACAGAGGCTCCTTCTCCAATCATTAGCACTGTGCGGGCCTGGCAGCGCATTGTCGCAAGAACTCTGTCCCCCACACTGTACTCGCCTCTGTTGCCTTTGACATATCACCCGAACATGCCAGTCCTTCAGGAAGGCATATTCAAGAAAACTCTAGTTAAATATGGGATCAAGACTTGGGGAGATCTCTACCTTCAAGGCCAGTTCCGTACTCTACCACAACTTTTTTCTGCATGTCCCCCCTCCCCCATGGACCCTTTTCTCTATATCCGGTTGCGCCAAGGCTTTAAAGAATATATTCCATCCTTCCCCCGGGAGCCTCCGGAACTTCTCCCGCTTCGTATGATCCTAGCTGACGACGCTGTATCTCATCGGGTTTCCTCCCTTTACCGCTTACTGTACAACACCCAGCACACTCCGCACACCGCACCCAGGGATAAATGGTCTGAGGAATTGGGGCTGGCTGTCACGGAGGAGCAGTGGACTTACTGCTGTCGGCAAACGGAACACGGCACGTCCAACAGCCGCCTCCGCATCCTTCATTACAAATACTTACACCGCACATACTATACACCAGCTAAACTTTATCGCTTCAAATTACGAACGGATGATAGATGCAGCCGATGTGGGGCTCCAGGGGCGGATTTCCTCCACTTGGCATGGGACTGTGCTGCAGTGCAGGAGTATTGGACACTTGTGTTAGAGGCTCTGGAACAGATGACATCGCTTCCACTCCCGCACACTCCCCTTTTCGCTCTCCTTGGATATACCGCACCTATAGCAATGACATACAGGCCATTCGTTTCATTCAGTCTCCTCCTCGCCAAGCGGCGTGTTGCCTGCCGATGGGGCCGGGGAAGGGCGCCCAAGTTTAAGGAGTGGATTCGAGACATGGTATTTGGCAGGATCAACTGTCCGTTTTTGCTGAACTGCTCCCCCCGACCTCTCGCCCCCGAGATAATTGGGGACCCCTTACAGCATATTTGCTTACACACCCTATTGCCAGCTTTGCTAACACACAGCCTGATGTTACAACACTCACGTGATTCTTTCATGCTCTCCCCAGGCTGCCGCTGGGCCCCTTGTTCATCTACTTACCCGCCCCTGTACCTTCCTTGAATGCTGCTGCTAGGTGTATTACTGGGTATTCCTCATTGTGACGCCTCTGATGTCCAGATGTATGGTTCACCTGCTCACCGTGTTTTATTGGCCCTCAACTGTACTTCACTAATTCCATGTACCTGGTCCTTACATATATTAGTAATGTAGCCTTGTCTGTACTCATGTCTTCTTGTTTTGTATATTGAAAAGTATCAATAATTTTTTTTTTTTTTTTAAACTGTGTTCTGGAGATTACTGACCCAGTCTGAAACTGGTGGGGCCGGCGCTTTCTTACGTTGGGTGCGTAATGTATACCTAATGCTTCGTCTATATTTGTGGGTGCGTTCAGGGGTGAGATCAAGTGCAGCGTCCCATCCTGTAGTGCGGTCAGGGGGTGTGGAAGGTGTCAGGGTGGGGGGACTATGGAAATTATAGCTACTAGTCAAATTGGTCTGGGGTGCTGAACTCTCCTCCCTCTTGGGGGTGCTAGTACTTTTAACAAAGGACTTTGGACGTCTTTCATAACTGATGGTGCTTCTCTCAATTTGTGTGTTACCAGGAAGTGTCCTGGACCTGGGGTGCACTGTGGTATCGGCAGTTCTATTCTTGCCGGCAGCACACTTCTCTATATGTGGACAGTGCGACAGCACTGCAAACCATTGGAATATAGCAAATGTAAAAACAAATGTAACAAAGAAGATAATGCCGATAATACATATCTTTTTGACTGGTATTTCTACACGAGGGGTGTGACTGCTACTGCGTCTTAGTCCATAGACCACCATGTGATCGCCATCCTCCCGTTCTTGAATACTGAGTGGGAACAAGACGGCCTCCTCTTGCTCATCAATTAGGTCTGGGATGGTGCCGGGTGGATCCTCACGTGGCTCCGATGTATCCATGCCTTTCTCTCAGCTATTCGGACAGCTGTGGGTGAAGAGTCCACGACTTTAAAAGGTCCGTCGTACTTGGGGTCTCTCCACTTCCAGACTGCTTTCTTTACAAAGATCTGTGTCCCAGGGCAGATAGGTGGAAGTTCATCAGAAATAGGACCCTTGTTCTTTGTCTTTGATATCTGAATAGAAAGGAACTTTGCAGCACGTGTTAGTGCACATAAATAATCAAACAATTCAGCTTTTACAATCTCAGAAGAAGTCTCAGTATCCAGTTTGGGTCTGGTGGAGGGAACTGCTACGTTCATTGACCTGCCAGTGACAAGCTGGTGAGGTGTGAGGTGATGATCAGAACTGGGAGTGTTTCTGAGGGCAAACAGAGCAATGGGAAGGCAATAGAGCCATTTCTTTCCAATTGTGGCACTTATCTTACTGATTTTAGCTTTGAGCAGGCCGTTGTGGCGCTCACAAATACCATTGCTTTGTGGGTGATAGGCTGAAGTCAACTTATGTTTAATTCCTAACATTGTGGTGATCATGTCAAAAATGGCGTTTGAAAAATGGCTGCCGTTGTCACAACGAATGGCGTCGGGCAAGCCCCAGCGTGTTATGACCTCTCGAAGCAGGAAGGAAGCTGCGGCCTTTGCGTCACAATGGACACATGGTCCAGCCTCAATCCACCGTGAAAATGGGCATACCACTACAATGAGGTATCGGTAGTTCTGGCATCTGTCAATCATGTCTACATAATCAATGTGTAGCTCTCTAAATGGACCTTTAGGCTTTGGTATTGTTGAAGCAACTGTTTTCATAGTTGGGTTAGGTGAGTATTGCTGGCAAATGAGGCATTGATGAACAAAGAGTTGTATCTGCTCATAAGCATTGGGGATGAACCAATCTGTCTGTAGAGTAGTGGACATGTTATCACGAGAAACATGTGTAGGAAGGTGTAACTGAGTGAGTGCTATTTGTAATAACGCTTGTGGCATGACAGGCTTTCCTGTCATTGTCTGTTTGTAAAGGAAATATGAAGCATCCTGTTGTACTCCCCTCTTCTTCCATAACTCTTTTTCTTCAGATGGGGCACTCTCTTGTACCTCTCGGAGGTGCAGCTGTGCAATGTGATCGTATTGCTGAGTACTGTCAATAGTGTATGGAAGTGTAGTACTAGGGGTATCTGGGAGTGGCAAATCACAGGTGTTATCCACTGTATCTTGTGTATCTTCCTGTACCAAAGGTGCATTGTGGGCAAGCAGGATAGGGGCACAGTGATGTGGTGATGCTGGGGATGTTGATGGTATAAGCTGGGGTCCTCTGGCGGCTGCTTTTGCAGCCCAATCTGCCAGGGCATTACCTCTAGACACAAAATCTTGGCCATTTGTGTGTGCCGCACACTTTACTACAGCTACTTCTGCTGGCAATGTCAATGTATCTATTAGCTCTTCAAGTAACTGTTTGTGCATCACAGGCGTGCCATCTGTTTTGCGGAAGCCACGCCTTTTCCATCTCAAGATGCTGGAATGTGTGGTCGTGGTGACATATGCAGAATCGGAGTATACAGTAATTCTTTTCTCTGCTCCATGTCTTAGGGCTGCTATTAGTGCTACTAATTCTGCTGCTTGTGCTGAGTAATGTAATGGCAATGTTATCTGCTGTACAATGTCTAGAGAATCAGAGGAGCCATTCTGTTGTGCTCTGACCACTGCTGCTCCTGTATATCTTATTCCTGTCTCTTGATCAATGGTAGAGGAACCATCAACAAAGTAAACTGTACTGTCTGGCAATGGGTCCTCCTTTGCTGTTCTTGACTCATCTGGACAGTATGTGGCACAGTCATGGGTGTCATCATCTGTGGTAGCAATGGGATGGGCAAAGAACGTGGCTGGATTTACAGTATATTTATAACATCAATCGAGGGAATAGGATGCACACCATTTTTTCACTAATTTTCAACCTTGTCTATTTTCTCCTTTGGTTGCGTGCAGACCGGTAAGGTGCCAGCCCATGTGACACCGATCAATAACAAGTTCATGAAGAGGGGCGTCCTCTCGCCACAAACCAATCGCACAGCTCGATTATGCCATTTTGGCATTCATTACTCCTTTATATTCATCAATATGTTCCTTGTATTCCATCATCTTTTTTCATTTTTGAGGCATTTATATTTTCATCCACACGTGGAATTTTATGCCATTTTCCAAATTTCTAATGTCCAAGATGTGTCCGCCCAGACCTCTTACATGAACACGATTGAAGCAGAAGTTCGTAAAAGGCAGTGTTTATTCAGAAAATACCCAATGCATTTCGGGCTACAAGCGCCCTTCGTCGGGGGTCACTATAAGTAACAATAAAACAATAAGACAATAATCAGTTTTTGTTTCATGATTCTACATCTTACACTATTCATCCTTACAAGTTAATGTACAATTTATCACAATTCCACTTTGCATTTCATATAGCTCGTATGTCCCCTCAATAAAACACAGTATAAATAATGGTATGAATGATCACCCTCCTTCTATTAAACAGACCAATGTTTTCCTTTGCCGTTACCTCTTATTCCCTCTATCTTTGCCACCCAGTCACCATTCCCTGTTTGCTGTCAACATTTCACACCCGCATATACCCTTTTCCCTCTCCTAATCCCTTACCTCAGTCCTCCTCTCTCTTTTCTAACAACGTTCCAAACTGCTGACATATTACACAAGCCAGCTGTCACCCATACTCTCCCAACAGTGATCTTTCCTTACTTGCTACCAACATGCCTTGCGCCTGATACCGTAATCGCCTTTCAATCCCTTTCCCTCCGTCCTCCTCCCTCTTCTCTACCAACGTTCCAGGTTGCCCCATTTTATTCCAAACCAGCTGTCACCCACCCTCACTTTCCACTAACTGACTACTGATATGCGATGATAACCTCCCATATGTACATTCACACACTTTCATTTAAGTCGCCAACTCCACTTCTAACAAACAGCTGTTATCACCCTCGCGTATATTTTTGTACCTGCCACGAGCGTTTAAAATCCACCATCCACATCACTGTTCCAGCAAGAAATCATTCACAACAAACCCCTCCCTTATTTAACCAAATTGTCCCGCCCTGAATCCTTCCAATTGGCCCATTCCTATACCACTTTCCCGCCATTGGTACTGCTTCACCCTTCACATGCAAAATACTACATTTCCCAAAATGCAGTTAAACATACTAAGAAGAACTCGAGCTCTTCATTCTTAATCCCATTGCATAACCGCGCTCCAAAAAATAGTAATTGTTAAAATGAGAACACTATTGCCATTATTAAAATCATGAATGTTTTAAAGTTAATTTACAGCAGAAATTCAACACCGGCTTTATAGACGAACCCAGATCTTTCGCCACCGTGTGGATGCGTGACACATTAAACTTTTTCTGTTTAATCTGACGGGTGCTATCCTAAAAGGGCAATATATTTATAACATCAATCGAGGGAATAGGATGCACACCATTTTTTCACTAATTTTCAACCTTGTCTATTTTCTCCTTTGGTTGCGTGCAGACCGGTAAGGTGCCAGCCCATGTGACACCGATCAATAACAAGTTCATGAAGAGGGGCGTCCTCTCGCCCCAAACCAATCGCACAGCTCGATTATGCCATTTTGGCATTCATTACTCCTTTATATTCATCAATATGTTCCTTGTATTCCATCATCTTTTTTCATTTTTGAGGCATTTATATTTTCATCCACACGTGGAATTTTATGCCATTTTCCAAATTTCTAATGTCCAAGATGTGTCCGCCCGGACCTCTTACATGAACACGATTGAAGCAGAAGTTCGTAAAAGGCAGTGTTTATTCAGAAAATACCCAATGCATTTCGGGCTACAAGCGCCCTTCGTCGGGGGTCACTATAAGTAACAATAAGACAATAATCCGTTTTTGTTTCATGATTCTACATCTTACACTATTCATCCTTACAAGTTAATGTACAATTTATCACAATTCCACTTTGCATTTCATATAGCTCGTATGTCCCCTCAATAAAACACAGTATAAATAATGGTATGAATGATCACCCTCCTTCTATTAAACAGACCAATGTTTTCCTTTGCCTGTCACCCATACTCTCTCTCCCAACAGTGATCTTTCCTTACTATGTTGGTAGCAAGTAAGGAAAGATCACTGTTGGGAGAGAGAGTATGGGTGACAGCTGGCTTGTGTAATATGTCAGCAGTTTGGAACGTTGTTAGAAAAGAGAGAGGAGGACTGAGGTAAGGGATTAGGAGAGGGAAAAGGGTATATGCGGGTGTGAAATGTTGACAGCAAACAGGGAATGGTGACTGGGTGGCAAAGATAGAGGGAATAAGAGGTAACGGCAAAGGAAAACATTGGTCTGTTTAATAGAAGGAGGGTGATCATTCATACCATTATTTATACTGTGTTTTATTGAGGGGACATACGAGCTATATGAAATGCAAAGTGGAATTGTGATAAATTGTACATTAACTTGTAAGGATGAATAGTGTAAGATGTAGAATCATGAAACAAAAACTGATTATTGTCTTATTGTTTTATTGTTACTTATAGTGACCCCGACGAAGGGCGCTTGTAGCCCGAAATGCATTGGGTATTTTCTGAATAAACACTGCCTTTACGAACTTCTGCTTCAATCGTGTTCATGTAAGAGGTCCGGGCGGACACATCTTGGACATTAGAAATTTGGAAAATGGCATAAAATTCCACGTGTGGATGAAAATATAAATGCCTCAAAAAGAAAAAAGATGATGGAATACAAGGAACATATTGATGAATATAAAGGAGTAATGAATGCCAAAATGGCATAATCGAGCTGTGCGATTGGTTTGGGGCGAGAGGACGCCCCTCTTCATGAACTTGTTATTGATCGGTGTCACATGGGCTGGCACCTTACCGGTCTGCACGCAACCAAAGGAGAAAATAGACAAGGTTGAAAATTAGTGAAAAAATGGTGTGCATCCTATTCCCTCGATTGATGTTATAAATATATTGCCCTTTTTAGGATAGCACCCGTCAGATTAAACAGAAAAAAGTTGAATGTGCCACGCATCCACACGATGGCGAAAGATCTGGGTTCGTCTATAAAGCCGGTGTTGAATTTCTGCTGTAAATTAACTTTAAAACATTCATGATTTTAATAATGGCAATAGTGTTCTCATTTTGACAATTACTATTTTTTGGAGCGCAGTTATGCAATGGGATTAAGAATGAAGAGCTCGAGTTCTTCTTAGTATATTTAACTGCATTTTGGGAAATGTAGTATTTTGCATGTGAAGGGTGAAGCAGTACCAATGGCGGGAAAGTGGTATAGGAATGGGCCAATTGGAAGGAGTCAGGGCGGGACAATTTGGTTAAATAAGGGAGGGGGTTTGTTGTGAATGATTTCTTGCTGGAACAGTGATGTGGATGGTTGATTTTAAACGCTCGTGGCAGGTACGAAAATATACGCGAGGGTGATAACAGCTGTTTGTTAGAAGTGGAGTTGGCGACTTAAATGAAAGTGTGTGAATGTACATATGGGAGGTTATCATCGCATATCAGTAGTCAGTTAGTGGAAAGTGAGGGTGGGTGACAGCTGGTTTGGAATAAAATGGGGCAACCTGGAACGTTGGTAGAGAAGAGGGAGGAGGACGGAGGGAAAGGGATTGAAAGGCGATTACGGTATCAGGCGCAAGGCATGTTGGTAGCAAGTAAGGAAAGATCACTGTTGGGAGAGAGAGTATGGGTGACAGCTGGCTTGTGTAATATGTCAGCAGTTTGGAACGTTGTTAGAAAAGAGAGAGGAGGACTGAGGTAAGGGATTAGGAGAGGGAAAAGGGTATATGCGGGTGTGAAATGTTGACAACAAACAGGGAATGGTGACTGGGTGGCAAAGATAGAGGGAATAAGAGGTAACGGCAAAGGAAAACATTGGTCTGTTTAATAGAAGGAGGGTGATCATTCATACCATTATTTATACTGTGTTTTATTGAGGGGACATACGAGCTATATGAAATGCAAAGTGGAATTGTGATAAATTGTACATTAACTTGTAAGGATGAATAGTGTAAAATGTAGAATCATGAAACAAAAACTGATTATTGTCTTATTGTTTTATTGTTACTTATAGTGACCCCCGACGAAGGGCGCTTGTAGCCCGAAATGCATTGGGTATTTTCTGAATAAACACTGCCTTTTACGAACTTCTGCTTCAATCGTGTTCATGTAAGAGGTCCGGGCGGACACATCTTGGACATTAGAAATTTGGAAAATGGCATAAAATTCCACGTGTGGATGAAAATATAAATGCCTCAAAAATGAAAAAAGATGATGGAATACAAGGAACATATTGATGAATATAAAGGAGTAATGAATGCCAAAATGGCATAATAGAGCTGTGCGATTGGTTTGGGGCGAGAGGACGCCCCTCTTCATGAACTTGGATTTACAGTATGACATTTAACAACTTTCAAAGATGGTAATGACAGTATCACTTCGTAGCCTGACACTCTTTGTGTTGTAAGAGTCGTTTTAGCTTTTTGTATTATTGCAAAGACAGCATGCTCAGTGTACAATGTTAGAGGGGAACCCATAACTATGGGGGTGCTTTTTTCAACAGCAAATGCTGCGGTCGATAAAGCTTGCTCACATGGATAGTGGCCCTTCATTACTGAGTCCAACATGCCACTTAAGTATGCTATTGGTTTGTGGCCCATGGGGTATTTTTGGGTGAGGACTGCTGTCATGACCTGTCCAATACAGTGGGTGAACAGATAGAACTCTTTTGTGTAATCAGGAGAGCCTAACACTGGTGCATTTGTAATCTCATCCTTCAATAGTGAAAAGGCTGCTGTCATTTCAGGTGTCCAGTCAATCTTATTATGTCTGTCTTTAGCCATTTTGACAGCTTTCAGGAGTGGTGCAGTGATGGTAGAATAGTCAAAGATCCATTGCCTAACATAGTTCATTAGTCCTAGGAACTTTTGCATATCTTTGACTGTCTGTGGTTCTGGAGTGTTTCTAATTGCCTCTCCTCTTTCTGGGGTAACTCTTCTCCCTGATGCTGAAATCAGCTGACCTAGGTATTGTACTTCTTTCTGACAGTACTGCAGTTTATGTTTGTCTACTTTGTACCCTCTCTGTGCCAGTGTTGTAAGCAGAGCAATTGTATCCTGCCGGCACTGCTGCTCTGTGGTGCTACAGAGTAGTATGTCATCGACATATTGTAGCAGGGTGCTGTCACATTGGAAATTTGACAAATCATCCTTGACAATTCTATTGAAGATGCTGGGGGATTCACAGTAACCTTGTGCTAACCTTGTATAGGTGAATTGCTTATTTCTGAATGAAAACGCAAATAAGAACTGGCTGTCAGGGTGTAATGGGACACTGAAGAAGGCATTTTTGAGGTCTATGACTGAAAAGTATTGTGCATCTTGAGGAATATTTGTTAGTATTACTGAGGGGTCTGGGACAATGGGAAATTCGGGTACCACTATGCTGTTAATGGAGCGTAAATCATGAACTAGCCTCCACTGACTAGTTTTCCCTTTTCTCACAGGAAACAGACAGGTATTGCAAGGCGAGACACAAGGGTATATTACACCTTGGTCTAGCAATGTCTGTATAGTGGGGGCAATGCCCTCCTCTGCTTCTTTGGACAGGGGATACTGGCGCACTCTGGGGAGAATGGTGCCTTGTTTCAGTGTGACTCTGAATGGTGCAGCTGATCTAATAAGACCCACATCGTTTGGACCTGTTGTCCACAAATTGCATGGTACTTGTGCTAGGTCTGAGTCACGTGTGGTATCGACCAGTGTCATTGGAGTTGGGGTCCTGATTTCCACTGTTACTGAGAGAGGAACTTCATTGCAGTAGACAATTTCTATTTTGTCATATTCTTCCGGAGGGCCGAAGAGTTGGTCATCTGAAATGTTTCTCACCAATTGTTCAGGTTCCAGGAAAATGACGCAGGCCCAGGTGTGGGCATTGTCGTCAATTGCTAGAAAAGCCCCATATTTAGGTGTAATTTCAAGAGCATTTATGTGTAGGATCATGTTGCTGTCTGGTGCTAGGGTGTCCTGACATTGTGGGCGAAAGAGAAACTCTTTTGGAAGTTGGACAGTGCGGCCATACATTTCTGGTGTGTTGGCAACAATGATGTGAACCACAGTGGAGAATGCGTGTTCGTCCACTGGGCGGGCTCTTATCTGTTCTTTTAGGGAAGAATCCACAGTGACTGTCATCATTGTGATCGTTTGCGTGCCAGGAATGGAACAAACCATTACGCCGTTCTCATCAAAATGTATTGTCATATTTAACTTGGCCATGAGATCACGTCCCAAGAGATTTACTGGGGACTTGGATGAGTACAGTAGACGCTGTTCAACACATTTACCTCCTATTTCCATTGGTACTGGCTTGGTGAAAGGGACCCTTGTTATTGCCCCAGAGAAACCTTGTGTGTCTGCAACATAATTGGAGATGGGCAGTGCTCCTTCCCTGATACAAGAATATGTAGCACCTGTGTCAATCATGAACTTGTACGTTTTGTTGTTAATCGTGACATACACAACTGGGTCCTCTCTAAAATCAGCGAGGCACGATAACACGGGACACACAAGAGTTGTCTGTGGGCTGTCCTATCTTGAATACCCTCCAGCTTGGTACTGCTGGATGGTGCCCTGTGAGAATGGATTGGTAGAGGACAGTACTGTGGCCCCCTGGGGTACAATGGCTTGCGCCTGGGGCATCAATTGGTATACAGGTGGCTGTGGCTGTATCATCTGTGGCTGTGCTTGTTGCATCGGGGGCTGTACTTGGGTCATCACGGGAGTCTGTAATTGTACCTGCTGTTGCATGGGCTGTTGCTGTGCTGGAGAAGGATAGGAGTACACTACTTGGGGCTGCAGTGGCTGTGGGTGCTGCTGCTGCAGGTATTGAGTTGGGACCTGAGCTTGCTGTGGGTGTCCTCTGACTGCTACCCTCCCTTCATCCCGCATTTTAGTACGACAACTTCTCACAAAGTGTCCAGGTTGTTGACAATAGAAACATAGTGGTGCTCCTGGCTGTGGTGCAGCCCTTTGGAAGCCAATTCATCTACCTCTTCCCCGCATATCTGTATTTGTAGGCCTCATCTGCTGATTACCATAATACTGCTGTTGCTGTCCATTGGCATATGACTGTTGTTGTGCATAGTCATAGGGGGGCTGTACCTGTACAGGTGGTGCTACTACCTGTGTGTTATTTCCTAGTGCATTCAGGGCATTTTGTGGGAAGTTGGTGACAGCAGTCATCTGACTCACTGGTGTAGCTACCATGATTGTGTCAGGGGCCTCTTTTTTCTTAAGTTTCTGCTGTACTAATTTGGCAGCTGCGTTTTCAATTGCTAACTGCCTCTTTTTCTCCTGTTCCTGCTCCTTTTTGCAAAAGTGAATGATGTGGTGTTGTATTTCTGGCCATGGTTTGCATTCCATTGCTACTATCCCATCTAATTTGTCCTGTACTGCAGTGGGCAGTCCTCTTTTTACTGTGTGGTAAAAGAACCTACAGTTGCCTCCAGTCACGTCCCATTTCTCTCCTAACTCCTGATGCCATTTTTCCTTCATTCTTGAAATGTACTGTGCTGGGTCTTCATTGGGTTGCATTGTCTGCGACATCAGAGATCCGATGTCAGGGACATCGGGAAACTTACGGCGCAGTTGGTTCCATATTGCTGTTCTAATTTTATTGAAGGAATTACCGTCACATTGTGTATCAGTGGTGGAGAGTCTTTTGTCAATGTGTGTGAACATGTCTTCTGCATCCTCCCCAATCAAGGAGGTGAGCAGACTTTTTACATCCCCAATAGCCAATGGTACATCTGTAGTGTGTTTCTCAAAAGCTTGTATCCACTTCCCAGCGCCCTCTGTGAGGGGCGGAAGTTCTTTTTTCAAATTTTCTTTGTCCATCAGTGTCCCGGGGACATAGATGGGGCGGTCATTGGCGTTTTTAAACAGTAGGGGCATCTGGTGCGTCACCCCTGTGGGTCGTCTGTGGTCATATTGGCGTGCATATTTCTGCCAGACCCTTAGGGCTGGGCGCATGTAATCGTAATCCCAGTCGTCGTCTCCTGCCCCATAGAAGATACATTCTTCAGCTGTGGCCATGTCTTGTGGCTCAAATGACCCATCTCGAGGCCAGACATTCATTTGGGGTGCATTAGCTTCTGTCCAGCCTGCCAAATTATCTGAGAAGGGATTGACATAGAAGTCTGACCCCTCTCCGAGTATTACTATCTCATTTGGTGTCAGACCATTAGTCAATGATTGGGGTGGTCTGCTAAGAGCCATGTGGTGCATTGGCCTGGATCTGGTGGTGCGTAGACGTGCTGTACCTGTTACATCATATTGACAAGGGATGTCATCAGGTCGCCCATGGCTACCCAACACCGCAAGTCTTTCTATTTCCGGTCTTCTGTGCCTTCCCCGTCTGTGTTCAGCCCGTTCAATTGGACTTGGGAGGTCTAAATTGTCCAGTTCTAGCTGTGGCGTCCCTGGCCTGGGTGGTGCACCTACTGGCGGTGATCTCTGAGGTGGAAGCACAGATGGTGGTGTCATCTGTGAGCCATTGCTAATATCTGTTGGCTGAGTTTGGGGAATGTTTATGGTAGTAGTAAGAGAAGCTGCTGTGTTGGTGGGGAGTGTGGCTATACTTTGGGCTTCATGATGTAAGTCTATCAACTGTACCGGCTGTGACGGGATGATTGGGACCCCACTACTATGTGGAGCCGCTGGGCCTGTAGTACTAGCCAATTCATTGAGTGTTGGTTGGTGTTCTTTACCAAATTGACCCATGCCATCCATCAATTCAGTGAGTTGATTCCTTACCTTGTCTACCTGTATTGACAACCGCCGAATATTTGCGGCAGCGCCAATGGGGCTGGGTGAGCGATGGTCGTGTAACATGTCCCCTGCCCCTCTACCTGCTCTCTGAAATAAGTCATGCTCCGTCCTCCATCTGCTAATATCTGCCTCAGAGGACTGCAGTTCGTTATCCCTATTTCCTTCATTGAATGTTAGTGAGTGCATTGGGGAATGCTCTTCCCCTTGCTTGGGACCAGGGTTGTGGGGCAGCCGTCCATCATAGTGGGTCTGTGAATGGGAAGGGAACTGCTGCTGCCTGGGAGTGAGGAACGGGCCGTAATGTCCGGTTGTTGTGCCTAGGGGGTCACGATCCTCAGTGAAGAACGTGGGGGCCGAGGGGGCCAAGGGACTAGGCCTGGGGAGCAACATATGGGAGCTGTGCTGTGAAACACTGGAGGCCTCATCACTCTCTGAATCCTCTTCTATCTGGGGAGCTGCAGAGTTTGACGCTGGTGTAAGTTTTATTGTAAACAGCGCGTCAATCTGACCTGGCATCCCTGATGTTGCACCCTGCGTTACTGGACTTTGAGCTTGCAATGATAGTAGGTCTTGGGCGTTCTCTGGGGTACTGTCCTGTGATCCGGGTGAGGGTCCTGGGACAGAGATGTCGGCATGACCTATGGCTGCTCTGTCATTTGATAAGGGCTCTAACTCAACCTTTAGTACAGTCTCTGTATACATGTCGCTTTGGTGGTAAGCTGGTGGGGGGGTTGTAGGTACTAGGGGTGGCTTATCTTCATCTTTGAAGATACTCCACAGAGCCAGCGTATCTTTGCGTTTTTGTAATTTTCTACCGGAGTACTTTGCCTCCAGGAATGTTGCAGCGTGGTCTAGAACTGCCCTATTAAATGTACCTTCTCTTGGCCATGGGTGTAGCAAATGTTGCATGAACTTGTGTAGTTCCTTACAGTGTTTCATGATGCGCTTCTCCTGAGCTTTGAAGGTGTTTATTACGTGTTGAAGTGGAGTAACCATTATTCTATAACGTGTTTATGTTAATGAGGGGTGCTAAAACACCACTGAGTGTTACTGACAGTCTCACCTCCTGCAGATGTGTCACGTTAATCCCCAGGGCTGAGAGCAGTGTCAAGAGGACTGTACACGTTAGGGATGATACCTGAACAAAGGATGCTGAAGAATCCTCAGACAGAGCAACAACACTGTCAGGCGTCAGGCTTCTTGCACCCTTTCCCTGCCTAATAACAATTCAGGCACTACAATTCCCAGAATACACTGCGATGGCTATCACGTTGTATGCTTTCCCATGCTGCACTAGGAGAGGTCAGGTGACCTTTTCCAGCATATAGAGAGCCAGCTCCCATTACCAGGTGCTTGGCTTTCATCCTTGGCTAGGACCACGCCTTTTTCCTTGCCTGTTCGAGTTTGGAAAACTCTCCTGAGTGGAACTGCTGTTGGATTGCTTCCCGTGTAATACCTTGGTTTCCTCTCTGAATTTCCCCAGCAATTCTATTCTACCCCTCCCCTTGTGTGGACTTTGGCAAGCGGCCGTGAAACGCTGCTTTTATTTCTGCCCTTAGCGCGAGGACGCGCTGATAACGGATGTTTATTATTTCTTTTTCTTCACTTTGCCGCGCTGTGAGGCGCTGAGGATTTCCCTGGTGCGCGGAGTCGCGCTAATCCCTATCCCGGTCACAGACCCGTTTTTTTACGCATGGTTGAGTGCGGTGGGTGAAACAAGCGCTGCCATCTTTCAGAAGCACACAGATAACGGCGCAGGATAAGTCGCTGTTTAAACTTGGACCTTTTTCTTGGTTATTGATTATCTGCATCTTTTCGGATTCAGCCCCCCTTTCCCTTCATTTGCGAAGACTGGACAAACATCAGATTAATCTGCCTAAGACCTTGAAGTCAGGTTCGCTGGAGTCTAGTTTGCCTTTTTTGGGATTCTACTTGGAACTTTATACACTGTGTGCAAGAAAGGAACACTACTTACGCTTCACCTTTTTATTTTTTATTTGGAGAGAACCTTTTAAAGTGTCACACTGGCAATGTGCAAGTGAGTATGGGCAAGCATACAAAGTGACTCTTTACACTAGTAGTCTTATATTTCTGTATGGGCATTTATCCCTCTATAACCTTTTTCTCTTCTGTTTCTCTGTTATCTGCAGGATTCCCCGATCTACAAATATTCCTTCTTGAAAGAAGCCCAGGTGGTCCTTTTGGTCTCTCCACTCCCTAGGGGGGCATCAGTCTACCTTTGGTGTGTTTACCTGACTAAGAGGTGACTATACCCTTTGGGAGTGAAGGGGCATTATCTTCGCTCCCGCGGATCTTGGTTCAGCTGGTTGTGGGACTGGAAAACCCCGACAGAAAGCCAAGCCCACAAACTTAAAATCCCCTGAGCGAAGATGAGTAAAGGCGCTTCTTATGACGCGCTCATGACTGATCCCATGTCCCTTGACAAACCTGAAATTACCATGACTGAGTTAGCCACTACTGTGGTTAATCTGCAAACTGAGCTTAGACTATTACGTGGGGAGAATCAGCGTCTTGTAACGGAACTAGATATTCTAAAAACCCACAAACAATTGGAGGCCACAGGGACTGAAACCCACCCTAAGTTCAAACGCAGTTACATTCAGCCTGGTCAGTTTCAAAGTCCTCCTACAGCTACAAGTGTTCCCTCTACTCCTACTACCGCCCCAGTTAATGTGACTGTAGTTACTCCACCCCACACACCCTTAGCCATGCCGGAGAGGTTCAATGGGGATAGCAACAAGTACGCTGTATTTATGAATCAATGCCACCTTCAATTTCTATGTCGTGCGGCCTCCTTCCCAGATGATGCGGCTAAGGTAGCCTTTATCATATCTTATTTAAGTGGGAATGCAGCCCTCTGGGCAGTACCTCTTGTAGAAAATGACGATGCCATTCTGTACAGCTTGCCTCAGTTCAAAGAACGAATGAGAAGTCTTTTTGCTCGTCACTCGTACATGCAGGCAAGCGACAATGAATTGCTTAATCTCAAACAGGGCTCGAAAGACCTGTTAACCTATATTACCACCTTTAACCGGTTAGTCACGGAGACTCAGTGGCCTGAGGAGAAGAGAACTTCTCTGTTCTATAGAGGTTTAAAAGATGAGCTTAAAGACATCCTGTCCCAGATAGTGGATCCCCCAGAGGATTGTTCATTATTTATGGACCTAGTGGTCAAGCTAGACCATCGCTTGACAGAAAGAAAAGGAGAAAAGAACAAGGGAGAATACCCTCGTTTTGTCTTTTCTCGAAGTGAAAAGAAAGATACTAAGGACGCTAGCGAGCCTATGCAAATAGGAGGGGTAAGAGGCCCTTTGTCCACAGAAGAACGAGAGAAAAGAAGAAAACTAAAACTCTGTCTCTACTGTGGGAAGGGTGGACATTTTGCCAGGGAATGTCCCGTCAAACCCAGTGCTGCTCTGAGGAGTACTGTGGTTAGTTCAGGGGCTGCTGTGTCGTTGGAAAACTAATTGACTTGGAGAGTCCAGAGATCGCTCCTCCAAGTCCGTCTTTGTTACAGATCTCACGGCCATTGGCCAACACCCTGTCTCCTGTGCCTAAACACTTCACTATTACTGTTGTCTTTGTTTTACCCACCCAACATAGAAAATCTATGTCTATATTGATAGACTCAGGGGCTACAGGGAATTTTCTAGATATCACAGTAGCCAAGGCACTTGGTTTGCAATTTATTCCTAAGACACAACCTGAAAGAGTAAGAGCGGTAGATGGGACTGAGTTATCCTCTGGATTGGTAGAGTATCACACTCCGGAACTTATCATGGTATGTGATAATGGACATTCCGAAGTTGTCTCATTCGATCTGATTGACACCCCTAACTTTGGAGCCATATTAGGAGTGCCCTGGTTACAACTGCACAATCCACATATAGATTGGGTCTCCAGAAAAGTAACGCTACGGTCCTCCTATTGCATGACACATTGCTATCAAGAAACCACCTTATGGCAAGCCCCTTTGTGTTGCGCTCTTTCCGATTCCAAATCCCCAATCCTGCCTTCTGAGTATCTCAACTTCGCTGGTGTCTTTGATGAAGAGAAGGCTGTTGCACTTCCCCCGCACAGAGCCTATGATTGCAGGATAGATTTGATTCCTGGCGCCGAGCTGCCGGTTAGCAGAGTATATGCTTTAACTGAACCCGAGACTAAATATCTCTCTGAGTATCTTCAGGACATGTTAAAGAAGGGCTTTATCCGTCATTCAACCTCCCCGTGTCCTCTCCTATTTTTTTTATTCCTAAGAGAGAAGGGGGATTGAGAGCGTGCCTGGACTACCGTGCACTGAACAAAGTGACGGTAAAAACAAATACCCTCTTCCACTCATCTCCAATCTCCTGGATCAGGTGCGCAAGGCCAAGATCTTTACCAAGCTTGATTTGAGGGGGGCCTATCATCTGATACGAGTCAGGGAAGGAGATGAGTGGAAGACGGCTTTCCGTACTAAGTTTGGATTATATGAATATTGCGTAATGCCTTTTGGCTTATGCAATGCCCCTGCGGCTTTTCAATTTTTTGTGAATGAGATACTCCGAGAATACCTAGACATATTTGTTATAGTCTACATAGACGACATTCTCATCTATTCTCAGACTGAACAAGAGCATTTGGAGCACGTGAGGCTAATACTACAACGACTCCAGGATAATCATTTGTTCGCTAAATTGGACAAGTGTCTTTTTCATACCCAGAAAGTGGACTTCTTAGGTTTTGTTATTTCCCCTGATGGTATTCATATGGATCCTACCAAAGTGTCTGCTATCACCAGTTGGGCTAGCCCCAAAACCGTCAGGGAAGTACAATCCTTCTTAGGATTCGCTAATTTTTATAGAAGATTTATACATCACTTCTCTGAACTAGTGGCTCCCATAACCAGATTATTAAAAAAGGGAGTTTCGTTTGAATGGGACAACGCTGCGGAGGCAGCCTTTCGTGCCCTGAAGAACAGATTCACCTCGGCACCCATTATCAGACACGCAGATGAGACGCAGCCCTATTTTGTGGAAGCTGATGCTTCCCAGTATGCAGTAGGTGGAGTGTTATCCCAGCGGGACGTAAAGTCAGGCACCCTCCATTCAGTAGCCTACTTCTCGAAAACCCTATCACAAGCTGAACAGAATTATACAATAGGAGAAAGAGAACTCTTGGCTATAAAGATGGCGTTCCAGGAGTGGCGGCATTATTTGTTAGGGTCCCCTCATACCATAACTATCTATTCTGACCATAGAAATCTCCAATTCTTCCGGTCTGCCAAAGCCCTTACCCCCAGACAGATGAGATGGGTATCCTTTTTCTGTGAATATGATTTTGTTATTACATTTCGTCCAGGAACCAAGCACGGAAAAGCAGATGCCCTATCACGGTTGGGAAAAGATCATAGGTACATAGAGGAGACCCCTGTACCTATCATACCAGAGAATAAAATCATTGCACTGGGTGAACGGCAAGAGGTTGATTCCGACTCTTTTTCTTGCTGTTAGAACAGGAGTTTACCAAACTGGATCGAGGGAAATGGTTGGCAGACCCTTTGAATAAAATAGCGAAGGGTTTGTTTTACCACAAGGACCGTCTGTTTCTCCCCTCAGAAAAAACACGACTTATGATAATGAACTGGTGTCACACCCTACCCATGGCCGCACATCCCGGTGGAGAAAAGACCCTGCAAACCTGTCAGAGATGGTTCTGGTGGAAGGGTATGTCCCAAGACATTTCTAATTTTGTCAAAGCCTGTCCTACATGTGCCCGACAGAAACCTCTGCATTGTGCTCCTGCAGGGCTTTTACAGCCTTTACCTGTCCCTGACTGCCCTTGGTCCTGTATCAGCATGGATTTTATCACAGATCTACCAGGGAGCAGAGGGTTTACTGTCATACTGGTAGTAGTGGATATGTTATCCAAGATGGCCCATTTCATTCCTCTCAAGAAACTTCCGAAGGCTAAAGACCTCATAGAGGTATTCATAGCAAACATAGTGAAACTGCATGGGTTACCCACGGTGATTGTATCAGATAGAGGTCCGCAGTTCGTATCTAAATTCTGGCAAGGACTGTGCAAAGTGCTTCACATAGACCACAGACTCTCTTCGGCTTACCATCCGCAAACGGATGGGCAGACAGAAAGGACCAATCAAACCCTTGAGCAGTTTCTTCGATGTTTGATTAGCACCACTACCAGTGATTGGGTCCAAGCCCTCCCCTTAGCTGAGTTTGCTTATAATAATTCTATGCACTCCGCTTCCAAGATTTCTCCCTTTTATTTTGTTACTGGTTGCCATCCTAAATTTCTCCCACTACACCTTCCGCCCGAATTGTTAGACGTGCCAGCAGTCACTGAACACCACAAACTCCTTATGTCCATATGGGAACAGGCCAAACTAGAGTTACTTGAAGCCAAACAACAGATGAAAAAACACGCTGACACACACAGACGTCCTGCACCTGATTATGTGGTGGGAGACCGGGTATGGCTATCCACAAAAACCTTAGGCTACCTGGACCACGCAAACTCCAGCCCCGATATATGGGTCCATTTTCTATAATACAGAAAGTTAACCCTGTAGCAATGAAATTAGAGCTTCCATCAGACATGCATATACATCCTGTCTTTCATACTTCTTTGCTCAAACCTTTTGCCACTCCTTCCTGTTCTGAACCACCACCCCTCCCATCACCATTGAAGGGGAACTAGAGTACGAAGTCCGTTGTATTATAGATTCCCGAAGATACAGGGGAAAGCTACAATATCTTGTAGATTGGGTGGGATATGCACCTGAAGATAGAACCTGGGAGCCTGCGGAAAACATTCATGCTCCAGTATTAGTGAGAAGATTCCATGCATTACACCCTTCTAAACCTAGACCTGTAATTAGGCCGTTAGGGGGAGAACTGTCAGGCGTCAGGCTTCTTGCACCCTTTCCCTGCCTAATAACAATTCAGGCACTACAATTCCCAGAATACACTGCGATGGCTATCACGTTGTATGCTTTCCCATGCTGCACTAGGAGAGGTCAGGTGACCTTTTCCAGCATATAGAGAGCCAGCTCCCATTACCAGGTGCTTGGCTTTCATCCTTGGCTAGGACCACGCCTTTTTCCTTGCCTGTTCGAGTTTGGAAAACTCTCCTGAGTGGAACTGCTGTTGGATTGTTTCCCGTGTAATACCTTGGTTTCCTCTCTGAATTTCCCCAGCAATTCTATTCTACCCCTCCCTTGTGTGGACTTTGGCAAGCGGCCGTGAAACGCTGCTTTTATTTCTGCCCTTAGCGCGAGGACGCGCTGATAAAGGATGTTTATTATTTCTTTTTCTTCACTTTGCCGCGCTGTGAGGCGCTGAGGATTTCCCTGGTGCGCGGAGTCGCGCTAATCCCTATCCCGGTCACAGACCCGTTTTTTACGCATGGTTGAGTGCGGTGGGTGAAACAAGCGCTGCCATCTTTCAGAAGCACACAGATAACGGCGCAGGATAAGTCGCTGTTTAAACTTGGACCTTTTTCTTGGTTATTGATTATCTGCATCTTTTCGGATTCAGCCCCCTTTCCCTTCATTTGCGAAGACTGGACAAACATCAGATTAATCTGCCTAAGACCTTGAAGTCAGGTTCGCTGGAGTCTAGTTTGCCTTTTTTTGGGATTCTACTTGGAACTTTATACACTGTGTGCAAGAAAGGAACACTACTTACGCTTCACCTTTTTATTTTTTATTTGGAGAGAACCTTTTAAAGTGTCACACTGGCAATGTGCAAGTGAGTATGGGCAAGCATACAAAGTGACTCTTTACACTAGTAGTCTTATATTTCTGTATGGGCATTTATCCCTCTATAACCTTTTTCTCTTCTGTTTCTCTGTTATCTGCAGGATTCCCCGATCTACAAATATTCCTTCTTGAAAGAAGCCCAGGTGGTCCTTTTGGTCTCTCCACTCCCTAGGGGGGCATCAGTCTACCTTTGGTGTGTTTACCTGACTAAGAGGTGACTATACCCTTTGGGAGTGAAGGGGCATTATCTTCGCTCCCGCGGATCTTGGTTCAGCTGGTTGTGGGACTGGAAAACCCCGACAAACACATCCGTTTACTATATATAGTGTGATCTGTAATACTGGATATTGTGTGGGTAATTCACTCATTCCCTAGAGCTATCTTTGAGGAGGGTGCTCAGTGATTGTGGGTTGGCAATGTTATTCTCCTCTTAGCTGACGATTTTGCAAATCTGCCCACAATAATGGGTAATGTGTTGTTGTTGAGGGGTGTTGTTGTAATTGCTCTGCGATACTTGGCGAGGGGTGTTGCTGCAGTTGTTCATGCAGCTGCGGTGCATGATGCTCACAGACCAGGGGCAAATTAGGGTTGTGCAGTGCCTGCAGCAATGATGAGTGATGTTCGCAGTCTAATGGGGCGTAGGTGTCTTGGGAACCCCCCTCCTGCCCTAGGCTGGTGGTGCCTGAAGGAGATGGTGTCGGTGAGTGCAGGTGGGTGAGATCCGTGTTCCTGTTGCTTCCTACACTTCCTACTGGCTGGATATATTCTGTGGAGGAGTCTTCAATATTGAAATAAGTCAATGGGGACACAGGTGATTCTTGCAGTGGTATGTCTTGAGTGTCCTCCACAGAGGGGAAACTTTGTGAATATTGTGGTCCCTTGAATGTAGGGGGGTCTATTGGCTGGCACTGGGAGGCGTAGTTGCACAAGGTGTAGTGCAGATACTTTTAGTTCAGTTCCCCGTGTAAATGATATTCCCAGCAGGTCCCACGCTATTGATACCAAGTCGCTTTGGTAGGGCTGTAATGTAGTGAGTGTCTCTGTGCCTGGATTGTGTACTGCTATTATTCTGTCATCTAGCATATGTAGTACTATCTCAACTGGTTGCTGCTCGTTATGGCTCATCTGTGTCTCTTAATGACATTAATATAGCGCTGTCCTTATGTGTCAGTGGTCAAGGAGGTGGGGTGGTCAAGCACCAGCTCGTCCCCTAGTGCCTCCTTGATGACAAGATAAAAAGCCTCCTTAATCTCCTGTTTGTCTGGACCGTTATAGACACCTTCCGGAGAGAAGTCAGGGAATTGGAGGGCATTGGGGTGATCGCTCAAGCAAGCAACAAGAACCTTGCTTCTCAAGGGATTACGGGGCCAAGAAGTGTTCACTACTGTGTGTATTTCTAATCCTGGTGTTACCATACAAACCTGTACATATATGGTGTCTGCAGTCTTGTGTGTTCTGTAACCATGTATTCTATCCATTAATTTTAACAACACTGTTGCACAAGAAATTTTCTGGAAAGCTGAGTGGCACAAAAATGTTCACTTACTTCTTCCTAGCGGGGTCTGTAGTGCTAGTGAGGGGAGGCTTAGTGTATTACTACAGACCACAGCATCAATAACTAGCGGCGGTCAGTAAGGCTAGTGTCAGGTGTTTTACAGACCACAGCAACACCCTACCTAGCGGGCCTTTACTCTTTAATGAAGGAATTGGTATAAGGCCAGTCAACTTTAAATTGACAAAATGTGCTCATACAAAAATATATGCATATCTAATAAACAGAAATATCAACAGAACAATGAATATTCACCTAGATATTATGGTCTCACTAATAGATCGGCCGTTGTGCCAGACAGCGGCTTTCAATACAAAAATCACACAAAAATGTTTATACTGTAACACTTAATAACTACAAACAAACAACCCTAGACAACGCTAATGAATAACGCACAATCCTGAAGATGCATAGCACTAAACAAACATGTTATAAAAAATAAAACAATGCATATGCTTTAACATTTGGCATTTTTAAACGAAAATTGCGTACTTTGGCCACTTGAGGGCGATAAAGCGCTTTCTATCTTATTGCTTCACACAAATAGGAAAACACAGAAAAATGCTTATAACCAGCGAAAATACAATCTCTTAAACCTCCCGGGGAAACCACTTTCTTCCTTTTCACACAAGAGGAAATCGTAAGTCTGTTAGCTAGACAGCTACGGGATTCCTCTTCTTTCTCAGGACTATTGACTCTGCTGATGCAGTGGGTGGACTGGGCCACACTACCCTGCCGTTAAAGTCACGCAAGAATGCCATCCAAATCTGCATGTCCTGCCTGACCTCAGCCGACAGTCTGGTATGATGGTGTTTCTCCTTGAGACCGGACATGGCTTGTGCGATGGACCTGGAAAATGGTCTCGCCATAGGGATGACCCTTAGTGCAAAATTCAACTGTCCTACCGTCTGCTGCAACTGATGTAGGGTGACCCTCCTTTTTGCCAAGCATTCCTGCAAAGATCTCTTTAAGTTGGCAATCTTGTCTGCGGGCAAGCGGAAGCACCCCTGCACTGAGTCTAGCTCAATACCCAAGAATTCTATCGTTGTTGCTGGCCCGACTGTCTTGCCTGGTGCCAGCGGAACCCCAAGAGACCGCATGAGCGTGCAAAACTCCTG
Organism: Calotriton arnoldi; assembly: GCA_963921515.1. Classification (NCBI taxonomy): domain Eukaryota; kingdom Metazoa; phylum Chordata; class Amphibia; order Caudata; family Salamandridae; genus Calotriton; species Calotriton arnoldi. The sequence goes on from CAWUFW010003563.1 coordinate 619,409, forward strand.
CAGCGCCCACTCACACTCCCGGGTGCCCGCCGATCCCAAGACAAGGAAGTCATCGAGGTAATGCATAACAAACCGGTGCCCCGTCACCTGTCGAAAGACCCATTCCAAAATGAACTGAATTGTTCAAAATAGGCACAGGAGATCGAGCAACCCATAGGCATACACATATCCATGTAGAACTTGCCCTGAAATTGAAAACCCAGGAGATGAAAATCCGATGGGTGGACCGGCAGCAAACGAAAGGCGGACTCTATGTCAGATTTTGCCAACAAGGCTCCCGGGCCCAATTCCCTGAGCATCTCCACTGCCTGGTCGAAAGAGGCATACTTCACACTGCAAATCTCATCACTGATGGCATCATTTAATGAATTGCCCCTGGGTGCTGACAGGTTATGTATCAACCTGAATTCTCCCACCTCCTTCTTTGGGACTACCCCCAGTGGGGAACAGACAAAATTGGTAACCGGGATGGAGTCAAATGGCCCCGCTATTCTGCCTAAGCGTAGTTCCTTTCCAATTTTTGCTGCCGCCACCCCTGGATTATCCCTAACAGAGAGTTGATTTCTGCATTCCGCCGCCCCTACATAGTCAGGTGCTGGGATCCTGAAGCCAAACTTAAAACCATCAAGCAATGTCCTAGCTGCAGCGTGTCTATGGTATTTGTTTAACCAGGGTGTCATTGCCGTTACATCAATCGGTGACCAAGCCTTGTGTTGCGTGATACCCTCATTCCTGCTTCTTTTTTCCTCTATCCTTGGATTTTTTGAAGCATTTTGACTCCGGATGGGAGGTGTTGGCACATATAGAGCAAGCGTGCTTAAACTTGCACGTGCCTGGGGGCCTGGAGCAGGTGCGCCTATTAAAGTCCCAACATGTTCCCTTCCTTGTCCCCCCGTTACCCGTGTTGTTGAAAGGGCCCGTGGAGGAGTGTGACCGAAAGGACTGAAAGGGCTGATTAGACTGGTTTTTTGTGTTGTCCTGAGGTGTCCCCCCAAAATTATCTAACCAGGCTATTGTCTCAATGCGGTCCCACGAGAGGGATGGGTCAGATGCCTTAGCTCTTCTGAAACTCTTATCATACTCCTTCCACCCCACACCACCATATTTGTCGTGTGCCGCAGTGATCCTGCTTTGATAACATGCCATCTCTGCCTGCATATTAGGGAAACGTTCAGCCATTACTGCCATAAAAATTGAAAAACCCCTGATCCAGTTATTCAGACTCTCATCAATCCTGAACTTCTGTAACTCACTTGCCCATTCTCTTGGCAGCATCCAGTCTTTCTTTTTCTTAGCTTCTTCCCTTTCAGTCTCATCAAGCAGCAATGAGAACATACTGAAATAATTCCCTGACCATATTTTCTCCTTGACCTCCTTTGTGACATGTCTCGCCACATGCTCCCTTTCTGAGCGAGATTCCCCCACTCCTAACACAGGCAATGTCTGCAATTTACCTGCTGGGGCTGCCCCGGTCGCGTCCGTCATCTTCTCTTTTTCTGAGCTTGGTGCTGCCGCTCCTTTCGTGGGTTCCACTGGGGGCGGGCCACCTGCTGGAATGGCTGGGGGAGGTGTGCCCGACCCTTCCCCTGGCTTATCCCCCGGCGTCCCATTGTACCGGGCTACTATCCGCTTTGCCTCTGCAAGTACATCCACCCCGATGCCAGTGGCCCCTACCGCTGGTGACAAAATCCCTACCTTTCCTAACCAAGGCAAGACCATCGCCAGCTGCGCAGCTAGATCCTGAGGGACAGGGTTACCTCCCGCAGGAATCCCAGGAATATGGGGGCTAGCCCCTAACGGAGCCCCCCCCACAGGAACCGGGTGGGGTTGAGGGGCAGGGTCACTAGGTATCGGTAGGTCACCCTCCCCCCTTGGCACTGGCTCCTCCCTGGGCTGCGGGACCGGAGTGACAGGTTCATTTGGCTCCCCCCTTTTGGATCTAATCCGTTTGGGGAGAGGGGGAAAAGCTGCCCTGGGTGGCACCATGCTGCGCCTAGCCCTCTCCTCTGGCCCTTCCTGCCCTTCCACCTTTTCCCGGAGGTCAGCCAGGCCATGCCCCAATTCGTCAACCTTCTTCATCATGGCTTCCATGAGTTTCTCCATACGGGAGCGTTGGTCGCCCCTTTTTGCCTTACCGGCCATTGCAACCCCCTCACAGTAAGCACTCTACCTTCAACCGCAAAACACAGGCCACGGATCAGTAGCCTAGCCAACCACGCCTTTGCCGCACCTGCACGACTTGGCACACAGTCCAAGCCCTTACCCTACGCTGGAGGCACACAGACCGGCCGTGAGCACACACACCACCAGAGCCACCCCACACCAGCTAGTCTAGTGGGGCACGTGAGATTCGCTCAACGCGTGTGGCTCCCGGTGGCGCTGTAATGCAGGCCCGCCCGTGTCCTCGACGGTCTTCCAAGACACCTGGAACAGGACTCCGGACCCCTTGCTTGTCGTCCAGGTGCTCCCAGACTGCAATATAAAAATAAAGATCAAGGGAAACCCAAAAATTGTGTTCAATATATTCTGTCTCCTTTATCTCGCCGCAAAACTCTCCACCAGGCAGCCTAATGGTTTGCTATTTTGCCCCCATCAATTAAAAACGCCCCACACCTCTTTACAAACACCAATGCTAGCGCAGACACAATAGCCCCCAACAACACAACACCGCTCTCTCCAGCGGTGCCCTTAGCGCAGACACAGTCGCCCACAACAACACCCCAGGGATATTAAGTGATTTGCTGAAAATGCAGAGCTCAGAATCACCCGATGCCGAGGCAAGCGCCAACGATGGGATTCGAACCTGGGCCCCAAGTTTCTAAAGTCGCCGCTTTTTAGCTGCTTGGCCACATGGCCTCCTCGCGTGCTGCCCGCTGCCTCCCGCACCGCACCGTACCTCGATCTTGCTCTCACAGCCCCCGACCTACACCCGCCTCCAGATGCCGCCTTTCGTTCCCCGACGCGAAACTCTCCGCCTCGGTGCTCCCTGGACCACACGCCTCCCGTCGCCGTCCGCTGATCGCCGCCTGGTTCCGCCCGATGCCCTGTGGGAAATAAAAACAAGATTAACAGCCTCCTAGCGAGGCTGGTGTGTGCCGTTAGAGCGAAACTCTCCGCCTCGGTGCCCCCTTGGACCACACGCCTCCCGACGCCGTCCGCTGATCGCCGCCTGGTTCCGCCCGATGCACCTGTGGAAAATTAAGAAAAAGATTAGCAGCCTCCTAGCGAGGCTGGCGTGAGGAGGCTGGAGGAGCGGGGGGCAACAGAGGCCGATTCCCCCGCTCCCTCGCCTTTTAACCCCTTCTGAGGGACCAGCCGGTTCTGACCGGCTTGGCCCCTGTCCAGAGGCGTGACCCGGAAGTGATTGCAATCACTTCCGGGTCACGCCCCCGATCTTTGACCAATTGCTGGCGAGGCGGGCCCGTCGCGTCACTCCTGGCGCGACAGGGGCCCGCCTCTGGTCATTCGGGGCCGGCACGACCGCCATAACTTCGGCGTGGCCGATGCCGGCCCCGCCTTTCTCATTGCTTCACACAAATAGGAAAACACAGAAAAATGCTTATAACCAGCGAAAATACAATCTCTTAAACCTCCCGGGGAAACCACTTTCTTCCTTTTCACACAAGAGGAAATCGTAAGTCTGTTAGCTAGACAGCTACGGGATTCCTCTTCTTTCTCAGGACTATTGACTGAGAGCAATCCTCCCGTCCCTGCTAATTCTTGCAACTGGACAGAGGAATTCCATATATTTATTTATAAAACCATACAACTGAACACTGAAAGATGCCAGATGCAATCTTCCCTGCCCTGTCAGCCCTTACAATTAGACAGAGGCTCTCAGAGAGGCACGAAAAATAAACACCCCACTCATAACAATAATGCAACACAATGATCACTGGAGGATGCCAGACGCAATCCTCCCTACCTTGTCAATCCTAGACGGAGACTCCTCTCTCTTAGAGGGGCACCGTAACAATGTATGTCTATTTATGAAAAGAAAAACACATAATCCAAACAACGTCTTAACGCCACCCTTTGGCTTAGAATACACCACTCACACGTTTCCTCAGTTTGGGAATGTTCTTTAAATAAGCGAGACCAGTTAGGCAGGACACCAAAATCTCAGAACACAGATGTCTCCCAGGCGCCCTTCTCTGACTCTCCCCAGACCCATCACGTCAGGCAGCAAATGACTTACCTGAGCGCTGTTCTCTGTGGTCCAGCCAGGAAAGAGGCACAAAGGTCAATCTGCGTCTGCGGTCTCCTGTCAGCTGGCACTGCGAATCCGAGTCACGGCACCAAGAATGTTGGGGGGAGCGTTTTGGGGGCTTGGGAGGGGGCTAGGGGGCACCTTTGCCTGGTGTTCGAGGGAGTGATTTAGGGGCAAAGGGGCGGCTTAACTTGAGGCTGGGTGCCCAGGAACGCTCATACTAAAATGAAGGAAACAAGTGTGTGAGTCATGGAAACCAAGTCAAAAGGTTTAACAGATTTATTTAGAAGGCGCAACTTCAAGAAAAAGGCATTAAAAATACAAAATACAAGATATAGTGACCTCGCATTTACAAAGTCATATAAATCAGAAGGCATTTCTACATGGAAACATTGAAATCATTAGAAGAGAGACGCTTCATAAAATGCAACATAAGGTGTGCAGAATACAAATCTCAAAGACACATTTATAAAGGCAATATGAAAAACATCATTTTTAAATCAAGGAAAATGTTCTCAGAGTGCACCACCTATTTGATCTAAAATGCAGAGTATACTCACGTTTAAACCTAAAAGAAAGCAACCCTGCAATCACAATATAAGCATGTTAATTATAAAAGGGAGAAAATAATAATTAAAGACAGCATAGCAAAATAAGGCATTTTATATGGCAAAGTATATATCAAACAGATAAATGCAGAGTATATTTCAAATAAAATAATACACTTAAAATAAAACAAGAGCTCTTGGGGAAGACCTACACAGTCTGTTACCTACATACAGACAAAGAGGTAATCCTACAAGAACCCCGTGGACTCGTCTTTTATACCTTTTAGTGCTGGGAACTGGAGCAGAAGTGCTCATTCTAACGTCAGCCCTACCTACGTCACTTATAGCCACAGTTCGCACATTTATCAGACGTGTCGTGCTTCTTCAGTTAAATGCGGAACATAGACTAGGTGAAAGGTTATGTTCTCATGCCAAACGCTTGTCGTAAATTTCATAGGGCAAGCAGAAAAAATGTAATGTAAGGAATAAAATATATATATATATATATATATATATATATATATATGTCCTGGTTGCCACATTCATCACCCCGGTCTGGGAACTTCTGTGTTCTCATAGCCCAGACACATCCGGGATGTGGTGGCCTACATCTCGGCAGGGTAAAGAAAGAGACAGTGAACTTTGCACACGGGTAGGGTGGGGGCTATCTAGTCTGGAGCAGTGTGCCTCGCAGAGAGAAGCTGGCTGAGATTTTTGGTCAGACAGGCTTAGAGCCTGCTGCTCAGAAAATGGCGGAACTGTGGTCAATTTAACAAAATGCCTGCAGAGATACCGCAAGGCCTACCTAGGGGTTCATACTGACTGAGTGATAAGGATGGCCCGGGGCATTTGTTACATGGTAAAACCGGACCCTCTCTCAACTCTCATCTTTTTTTGTTTTCTCTTGTCTTCAGTTCTTCCTTTCATTCCGCCCCATATTTTACACACCGTCCCTCCTTTCTTATCTCTCGTTTCTCTCCCTCTTTATCTCTTTTTTCTCCCACTCGTTTTAGACAGACTTTCCCTCTTTTCAATTTTCACTTTCTTCTCCCCATTTTCTGCCTGAAGCTAAGGTTAACGGGACGTGTCTACAGTCCGTGTCACCCAATGGGCGCTGCGCACGAGCCCTCTTAAACATCATTGTATCTTGAAAATGTAAGGACGTCAAAGTAACGCACATTCTTGTGTATGCACTCTTGCTCTTCGTCTTGGCTGGAAATGTATATTTCACAAAATTCCACATCATATTTGTAGACTGCTCTGTAAATAAACATACGCATGCCCTGAAGATTTTTGCATCTAGGAATGCAGACTATCGGATGCGCAGGTCCAACTAAAAGCATGAACTACGGAACCCCTTTTGTAACTTAAATTTGCTTTTCAGGGATAATATCTAGAACATAGTCTAATTTGATTTCTATACGGTTGGCCCATTTTGGGGAATCGCCACAATGACATGTACACATCCAGTACATATTGTTATTGTTGTGAGGCTGCCTTTTGTATAGCGCTTACTGCCAGGGCCTCAGCGCTTTCCTAATCTGAGCGCCACATGTCCCGCCCTTTCATGTAGAACCCCCATTTAACAAGCATTGGCATAGCCAATAGGTCTCGCCTTTGGGACCTTATAAATGTTTAGCCATGCAACAGTTGATGTTGTTGCACCAAGGATATTGTGCTGGATAACTAAACACTTATAAGGTCCCAAAGGCGAGACCTATTGGCTATGCCAATGCTTGTTGTAATTTGTCCTTCACTCTTTTTAATTGCTTGTTTGATTTAATTTCTTGCTTTTGGAGGGCCTGGAGTTTTGGGGCTTTAGATTGTCGCTTACGACAGGTTACAGAAATGGAGGAGCTCGCCACAGGCCGGAAGGGTTGGGGCATTGCAGAGTAGGCTCGGGCAGAGGGGACATAGGGGAGGGAGGGTTGAGTCATGTGTGAAAGTGAGTGAATGAAAGAAGGGGGATGGGGAAGATTGGAAATTGGATGAATTAGTTTGGAGGATTTTTATTGTTGGGGTGGTTAAAGGGTGGGCGATTGGGTTTTGTTTATTGTATTAGTGAGGCAATTAATTTCAATCCGCAAATGTTAATGAGTTGTCCTAATAAAGCAGCCTTTTACTCTATCTTGGTCTGGTTTCCTGTGCCAATTTCACCTGAAAAACTTTCCTTGCCACCCACATGTTGATTGAGTCAGCAAGAGGCTGAACTCCTCACTTCACTGTCTCTAAATACCCTGTCACTTACATCTTCCCCCTTCCCTGTCACCTAGCCTATCCTCTGCTGTATACTTTGTGGCCCATTCCATATCACGAAGCCACTCGGGGGGGGGAGACTAGCTTTGCATATCTCTGCCCCTCGTCCCTTCGCTCCCACAAGCTGGGTGTTTTGGTCTCCGAATGAAGGCTGTTTTTTTTAACCCACTTTATTTAAAATTGCAGCCCCTTTACTCAGTTGCGGCTGCCATCTACAGGGACTGGGGGGGGGCGGGTGCGCGCAAAATAAAACAAAACAAAGAAAACTTTATACTGAACATGACGCGCCGTCCTTCTCCGGTCCTCTTCTCTCCACCGGAACTGGCAGCAGCAACTCCCTTGACCAATCAGGGTGCTGCTCTCATGCAGCTTGAGAGCAGCGCCCTGATTGGAGGTAGAGGCCTCACTCGGCACTCCACGGCGCTGTTGAGGCTTTGGCTTGCTCTAACCCAGCTGTCTTGAGACAACTGGGTTAGAGCTGTTTAAAGTGCACATGTGTGGCTGGCTGTCTCAAGACTGCCGGCCAAAAAGACATGCAGACTTTAAACAGTAAGACAACAAGGAGGGACTAAGGGCCAATAGAAAAGGTCCAGCATACAGGCCCACGTAAGCACAACAAGAAAGGGTATGCTGTTCCTAAAAGATCCTACAGATCAAGGTTATACAAGAGGCATGTGGGTGCTAGTAGAAATCGGAGAAATGCTTATCTCCTTTCAGAAAAAGACCCTCACACACCCAGCCAGCTAGGTGTCTTGCTTCATCACTGGGTCTGCTCCTTATCGGGTCGGCGCTGCAATACCCGATCGGCACCCGTGGTGGGGCCTTCTTGGCGGAGATCTTTTTCTTAGCCGTAGGGTGTAGTGCGTGTAAGGGCCCTAGTGAGTGTAGATGTGAATTGTGTGAAATCTAAAACAGGGAAAGTGAACCACCCAAAACTATTTTAATGACTGTGGTCACTAACCTGATTAAAAATAGAAAAGGCGCACACGCCTGCCCTAGGATTGCAGGATTGTGTGCTAAAGCTCAGGCCAACATGTTTCATGCCTAATGTTAATTTAACGGCAATTCTTCAGGACCTACTATCGACATTCTACACTTTACGGTTGGTGGTCTATAAATACACAGTTCAGTGACCACTCATACAGCACCCTATAAAGTGGTACCTGTCGATCAATAACACTGCCCAAACTTGGGTCAGCTCAAACCACCAAGATGTCACGGCAGGTAAAAACACTGCAAGATTCAGTGTCGTTGTCAGTTCCGTCTGTTCACGGGCGACCTACCCCACACTCTGGTTCACTTTCCCTGTTTTAGATTTCACACAATTCACATCTACACTCACTAGGGCCCTTACACGCACTACACCCTACGGCTAAGAAAAAAGATCTCCGCCAAGAAGGCCTCACCACGGGTGCCGATCGGGTATTGCAGCGCCGACCCGATAAGGAGCAGACCCAGTGATGAAGCAAGACACCTAGCTGGCTGGGTGTGTGAGGGTCTTTTTCTGAAAGGAGATAAGCATTTCTCCGATTTCTACTAGCACCCACATGCCTCTTGTATAACCTTGATCTGTAGGATCTTTTAGGAACAGCATACCCTTTCTTGTTGTGCAGACTTTAAACAGTGTCATACCAGCCCCCTTCCTCCCTGCTGAGTGACATGCTGCTTTCACTCAGCAGCGGCCTGCCCCCGTCCTGAAGCTCTGTTCGGGACGGGGAAGAAAAATAAAATGGTAATAAATTACAAATTTATTTTTCAGGTGTTTGGGGGGATTTTAAGTGGGGCGATGCTCCTCCACTCCAACGGAGACACCCCTGCCTTTACTTCTTACAGGGAGGGAACAGGCTCTGACACCTCACTGAAAATAAATGTGTTTGTATGCAACTAAGAAAGCGCCCAGAGGAGGCGTGGCGAAGCCCGGCTTCCATTAGCGCCTTTCAGGGTAGAAAGCCGATACAGCCATCTATATAAGGACTGCAGATGACCACTGGCTGTAAATATGCACATAGCTAGGGCCTGACTATGAGATCAGACAGGTAATACCGTGAAGACATATAGATAATATTGCAACAAGCAGACTGGGCTATTGGCAGCAGTTGCCTGACTGTGAGGCTCGACCTGACTGGTCCAATAGAGGGGACTCTCACGATCCTGTGTAGGACTTACAGGTAGGTGATGCTGGACAGGCTAGATTAGGCCAGTAAAGAGAGCCATGGCCTGGCTGTGTGGTTTTGGAGGTAGCACTGACAAGGGCAGACTGTGCCCATACAGGGAGCTGTGACCTGGTGTCTTCCACAGTGAATACTATAACGGATAGACTGAGGCTATATAGGGAGATTTGACCTGGCTATGTGGTTCTGCAGGAGGGACTCAAAGGTGAGACCTATTGACTTTGCCAATGCCTGTTTTCAGAAGCTACCCACATTGACCCCCCCTCCCTCAACCAGCCAGTTTTAAATCCTTCACCCTATACTTTACTTGATCCCATCTGCCCCTTTTCTCCTCAAAGCCCCAACCCCTACAAACTTTGCCACCCATACCACCTGCCCACGCCGTGTGGCTCTCTGCACTGCCACAGTTGGTCTGTGTAGGACTTGGCCTTTTTGGTTAAAGTTCCCTAAACTTTTTGCTTTCCCCCTAGACCGTTTTCCTGACCTAGAGATGCCAATTTAGATGCTTTGGGTACTTTGCCACTGCTGATCAGTGTCAAAGTACAGGAGTTCCCTGTGTAAAATGTATGGTGATTGGTTGGCCATGATTGGTATGTTTGCCTTACTAGTAAAAGTCCCTAGTGATGGGCACTATGTGTGCAAGGGCTAGTAATGCACTGGCGCGCAGAGAAGGGAACTCAGGCCTTCAGTGTAGGGCCTGCGCGCAGAATGCTAAGTTAGCATATTGTCCTGACAAGTGCAACCACTTGTCAGGCCTGACTTTCCCTTTTACATACACATGGGGCACCCCTGTGGTAGGTCTCAGGTAACCCCTGGGCAGGGTGCAGTATAGGTAAAAGGCAGAACATAAACTGAGGTGTGTGTTGTGTTCTGGCAGTGAAAAACTCTCCATTGTGTTTCTCACTGCTGAAAGGCCATTCTGCCCATAGGACAGAATGGGGGAGGCTAGGTGTTGTATTTGTTAGCCTAGTTTCCTGTCAGTTTATATTGGGGAGGTGAAGTTTGGTATGTATGAACTCACAGTGTCATAATGCATCTTTCTGTAAAGGTGGTTTTGTCACTGTGTGTTTATAACCCACTCTTTTAGAAGTGGCTGAGTTTTGTGCTCTGAGCCTTTCTGTGTGTCTCTAAAATATGGATTGTCTGTCTGGAATTGAAAGGTGACAGGAGCTGGGAGAGGTCTCGACCCAGGGAGGGGTTGAGATGGCACCAGGCTGCCCTGCATCTGGAGAGTAGGGGGAGGAGAAGCCCGGGAGGTGAAAAGGCCTGGGCTGGTGCTATAAACCAATTGACCCATCTCCTCTGAGTGATTAAGGATCCAGACCCCCAGTATCAAAGGGAGAGAGGTGACACTGGGAGGGAGACACCCAGAACTGATTTAGGGAGGGGTCAGGGACCCCTGAGCACATACAAACTTCAAAGACAGTAAGGGGTATAACTGTGAGAGCTGAAGCCCCTGAACGTTGTAATGAAACAGATATGGATTGAGACTGAAAAGGCTTGGACCCATTCTGTGGTCAAGAGGAACCTCTGCTAAAGAAGGAACAACTGAAGAGACTGTGGTGGATAGACCAATCCTTGCTTCGTGATCTGGGGCTGGTCTGCAGTTTGCTGTTCTAACTAAGGAAGAGGCTGTTGGGACTGTGCTTGGAGGCGCTGGGTCCCCCTGCTTGAAGAAGACTGCTTTGTGCTGTGTCTTGTAACCCCAAGGGCCCGAGGTGAGCTGGCTCCGTGTTTGGAAATACAGGATCATAAACGTTTCCGGAGAAGTCCCAAGCAACGCGGTGTGTGCGTGCTTTGTGCTGCTTGAGACCCTCAGAAGTTGTGCCGTGTGATCGTGGGCACACAGGAGTAAGCTAAGTCTGAGACGTGCAGAGCGCGTGTCATGGTGCAGGCCAAGGCGTTGGTGAGGAGCGTCTGGTCGTGGAGTGCACAAGAGACGAGGCGAGGCTCAGACGCGCAAGTGTGCGTGTCGTGGTGCATCCCGGGTGCTAGTGAAGAGCGCCTGGGCATTGTGTGCACCAAAGGAAGCAGCGAGACTCGGACGCGCAGTGTGCGTGTTGTGGTGCAGCCCGGGTGTTAGTGAGGAGCGCCTGGGCCTCGTAGGCACCAAAAGAAGAAGTGAGTCTCCAACGGGCATGAGTGCGTGTCGTGGTGCAGCCAGGGCGTGAGGAAGGGCGCCTGGACATCGTGTGCACCGGGAGAAGAGATGAGACTCGGACGCGCAGGAGTGCGTGTCGTGGTGCAGCCAGGGCTTGAGGAAGAGCGCCTGGACATCGTGTGCACCGGGAGAAGAGGCGAGGCTCAAACGCGCAGGGTGCGTGTTGAGGTGCAAGCGGAGCGTTGGTGAAGAGCGCTGGATCGTTGTGAGCACCAGAGAAGAGGCAAGTCTCGGACGCGCGGTGTGCGTGTCGAAGTGCAACCTGAGGTGCTGGTGAGGAGTGCCGGGTTAGGTTGTGCACCAAACTGAAGTAAAGTCTCCACAGTGCTGAGGGCGGGTCTCGGTGTGGACCTAGTCCACCGGAGTGAGGGCCAAGTCATCTGTGCCCTCGGAGTCCAACAGTAGCAGCCCGGACCGGCAGCCACAGAAGAGCTGAGCCGCTGGCCTGAGACCACCAAAACCCGTGACGGAGTTCTGGATCAAGGCCCAAGTCACTGACGTCGGGGAGGAGAGTGGGATTGCGCCCCCCCAGGTAAAGTGGATCAACACCTGGGGTGTGGTGCAGGCCCGGAGGGACACTCTCTCGGCCTCCCACTCAGTCAGCTGCGTGAGCCGTTGCTTCGGCTCCGATCCCGGCCCGTGCTGACCCAGGACGGGGCAGTACTGGGGCCGGAGTGGGAAGCAGTACTTTGTGTGTCATCATTTGATCCATATCGGGGGCACTGTTACTGGAGCACGTAGAACTGTCGTATTACACAATTGCATTATTGCTGCTAACGAACTATCGAACTGTCGTATGATGCCTGACCTCATTTGTGCCTAACGAACTTTATGCTTGGTGCGCTATGCACTGCGTTATTTCTCCCATGCATATTATGTGATTGTAACGTAGCACATTGTATGATTTCATCAGTGCACCGTATCTGAGTATAACGTGGCGCAGTGCATTATTTCTTTATTGCACCGCACAGGATTGCAGCGTGACGCATTGCTTTGTTTCTTCCTGGTACAGGGCATGCTGGTGGTGATACACATTGCATTATTCTTTCAATTGCAAAGTACATGACTGTGGCGCTACGTATGGCATTATTTCTCTGTTGCACAGTGTAAGAGAATATTGTTACGCATTGCAGTATTGTTTCCTTATGCAACGTGTGTGTTTCTAGCAATACGACTGGCCTAACCTATTGGGAAACGGTTAGAGAAGAGCTTAACTGTTGGTTAGATGCGGTGGTTGGGATTAGAACCTACCAACCCACCGGAAAGAATACTACCTATTCTTATATGTTGATTTTGTATTGTGTGGTTGTATTGTATAATTTCGTATATAAAGATTATACTCATTTTATCAATACTCGTGTGGAGTCTACTTGTGATGACATCATGGGGTTGTTGTGAGCGTGGTTGCACATACTGAACACTCGTGCCTTGGAGATAAGCATGGCTGCTCGTGCCAAGCTACTAAGGGGGTGAGCAGGGCTATCTCAGACGGTGTCCTTACTTGGCCTAACGTTGAAGCGAGGGGTCGAGGGCGCACGCCTACAGCATTTGTCGGAGGCGGTAAGCAACAGGGACCTCCACTTCCAACATTTGGCGGCAGAGCGGTGGGATTCAATCCTAATAGAAAGTAAACGTGTATGTGCAAAACCACTCACAGTAATTGGTGTTTATCATAAATTGATTGTAGACCGCGACACAACAACATATTGTTCTTTGATTTGGTGGTTCTAAGTTTAATCCACACATCATGTCTCAGGGGGCGAGCCAGATAGCCGGTGAGGCTGAGATTGCAGAATTGGAATTTAACATTGAGGCACTGTTTACCTACAAGGTTGATCAGATGAGGAAATTCTGCAGGGCTTTGGGATGTCCCATGAAGGGTAGCGCCAAGAAGGAGGAGCTGCAGGTGGCCTTGGGGGCCTGGTGGGAAGCCAAAGAGGCTCAGGAGACAGGTGATGGTGAGGTGGATGAGGATGACCCATGGAATGGATTTGGTCCACAGGATTTGCCAGTGGAGGGACCAGTCGGAGGGGCTGGTAGTAGCCATTCAGGGAGGAGTTTTTCACCAGAGGAGTTGGAGGAAAACCAAAGGGTCAGGCTGCATGAGTTGGAGGTGTTAAAGCTTAAAACTCAAGCAGAGGAGAGCAGGAGCGCTCTCGCGTTGGAAGAGAGACAGCTTCTCTTCGCTCATGAATTAAGCATGAGGGAACTGGACATTAAGGGTAGACAAGCAGAGTCCAGTGTGATTGGTGGCAGCGCACAGCCAGTGTCAAGTGTGGATGAGTACAAGTGTGCACTGGAGGATTGGGTAGTGGTCAGCATGGTAAATGATTTGGAGGGGTTATCAGATTTGGCCCAGGGGATCCTAGGCTCAGAAATTATTTTCCAGGATTGCGCCACCCCGGGTTAGGGTGTGGGTTCCTTGATTCCCGGGAGCCTGCTCGAGAACTGGACCCATGGTCATGGGTCCAGGGGCCTAAAGGGGCCCCAGAGAGGGAAGGAGGGCCAGGTGGCGCGAGGAGATCCCAGAGTAGGGAGGAGGGGTTGCTGGCTAGCCCCATGTCTCCAAAGGGGGGGGAGGCAGAGTGAGAAGCACCCCCAGGGATCAGCAGCACCACCCAGGAAACTGGGGGGGGGGGGCGTAGGAGAGCCCCCGGGTGGAGGCCTCATGCCTGGGTGCCAGCAGTGTGGGGAAGAACACCTAATGTCAGGAGGGCGTCAGGAGTCTGTAGCCAGAGCTCCTGCCGTTCTGAAGTTTGTAGGTGCCATTCCTAAGTGGCAAGCCCAGAAAATTAAATGGAAGATTAAGAAAGGGTTGTGTTCCCCGGTGGGGACACTGAGGGGATATGGTCCAGCCAGTAGGGCTGGGTCCCCTAGGAGTGACCAAGGTAGACCCACTCTTAATCTAGAGGGCAGGATAATCGGAGGTAGTATCCTGCCCAATGGGTCTCCCCAGGGTACCATTCCAGGGAGGGGTTGGCCTGGGTCCAGCACCACTGGAGGGGTCCCCCTGGTGGGGGGGATCCATGGAACAGCATTTTTGGCTCAGGGGGTGGTGATCAAGAAGTCCCCCTGGGGGTAGGAAGGCGAGGAACAGGAGGGTGTCCCTGTGGTAGAGGGCCTGCGTCCTGGTTCTATCGCCCGAAGCCGGGAAGTCCATCAAAGTAATGATTGGTCTCCCCTAGCTTTTGGCTGGGAGGGGTTGTGTAAGACTTAGCCTTTTTGGTTAAAGTTCCCTAAACTTTTTGCTTTCCCCCTAGACCGTTTTCCTGACCTAGAGATGCCAATTTAGATGCTTTGGGTACTTTGCCACTGCTGATCAGTGTCAAAGTACAGGAGTTCCCTGTGTAAAATGTATGGTGATTGGTTGGCCATGATTGGTATGTTTGCCTTACTAGTAAAAGTCCCTAGTGATGTGCACTATGTGTGCAAGGGCTAGTAATGCAAGGGCGCGCAGAGAAGGGAACTCAGGCCTTCAGTGTAGGGCCTGCGCGCAGAATGCTAAGTTAGCATATTGTCCTGACAAGTGCAACCACTTGTCAGGCCTGACTTTCCCTTTTACATACACATGGGGCACCCCTGTGGTAGGTCTCAGGTAACCCCTGGGCAGGGTGCAGTATAGGTAAAAGGCAGAACATAAACTGAGGTGTGTGTTGTGTTCTGGCAGTGAAAAACTCTCCATTGTGTTTCTCACTGCTGAAAGGCCATTCTGCCCATAGGACAGAATGGGGGAGGCTAGGTGTTGTATTTGTTAGCCTAGTTTCCTGTCAGTTTATATTGGGGAGGTGAAGTTTGGTATGTATGAACTCACAGTGTCATAATGCATCTTTCTGTAAAGGTGGTTTTGTCACTGTGTGTTTATAACCCACTCTTTTAGAAGTGGCTGAGTTTTGTGCTCTGAGCCTTTCTGTGTGTCTCTGAAATGTGGATTGTCTGTCTGGAATTGAAAGGTGAGAGGAGCTGGGAGAGGTCTTGACCCAGGGAGGGGTTGAGATGGCACCAGGCTGCCCTGCATCTGGAGAGTAGGGGGAGGAAAAGCCCGGGAGGTGAAAAGGCCTGGGCTGGTGCTATAAACCAATTGACCCATCTCCTGCTGATTGATTAAGGATCCAGACCCCCAGTATCAAAGGGAGAGAGGTGACACTGGGAGGGAGACACCCAGAACTGATTTAGGGAGGGGTTAGGGACCCCTGAGCACATACAAACTTCAAAGACAGTAAGGGGTATAACTATGAGAGCTGAAGCCCCTGAAAGTTGTAATGAAACAGATATGGATTGAGACTGAAAAGGCTTGGACCCATTCTGTGGTCAAAAGGAACCTCTGCTAAAGAAGGAACAACTGAAGAGACTGTGGTGGATAGACCAATCCTTGCTTCGTGATCTGGGGCTGGTCTGCAGTTTGCTGTTCTAACTAAGGAAGAGGCTGTTGGGACTGTGCTTGGAGGCGCTGGGTCCCCCTGCTTGAAGAAGACTGTGCTTTGTGCTTTGTCTTGTAACCCCAAGGGCCCGAGGTGAGCTGGCTCCCTGTTTGGAATTACAGGATCATAAAAGTTTCCGGAGAAGTCCCAAGCAACGCGGTGTGCGTGTGCTTTGTGCCGCTTGAGACCCTCAGAAGTTGTGCTGTATGATCGTGGGCACGCAGGAGTAAGCTAAGTCTGAGACACGCAGAGTGCGTGTCATGGTGCAGGCCAAGGCGTTGGTGAGGAGCGTCTGGTCGTGGAGTGCACAGGGAGACGAGGTGAGGCTCTGACACGCAAGTGTGCGTGTTGTGGTGCAGCCCGGGTGCTAGTGAAGAGCGCCTGGGCCTCGTGTGCACCAAATGAAGCAGCGAGACTCGGACACGCAGTGTGCGTGTCGTGGTGCAGTCAGGGAGTTGGTGAGGAGCGCCTGGACATCGTGTGCACCATCGGAAGAAGTGAGACTCAGACGCGCTGGGTGCGTGTTGTGGTGCAGCCAGGGCGTGAGGAAGGGCGCCTGGACATCGTGTGCACCGGGAGAAGAGGTGAGACTCGGACGCGCAGGAGTGCGTGTCGTGGTGCAGCCAGGGCATGAGGAAGAGCACCTGGACATCGTGTGCACCGGGAGAAGAGGTGAGGCTCGAACGCGCAGGGTGCGTGTTGAGGTGCAAGCAGAGCGTTGGTGAAGAGCGCTGGATCGTCGTGAGCACCAGAGAAGAGGCAAGTCTCGGACACGCGGTGTGCGTGACGTAGTGCAACCTGAGGTGCTGGTGAGGAGTGCCGGGTTAGGTTGTGCACCAAACTGAAGTAAAGTCTCCACAGTGCTGAGGGCGGGTCTCGGTGTGGACCGAGTCCGCCGGAGTGAGGGCCAAGTCATCGGGGCCCTCGGAGTCCAATAGTAGCGGCCCGGACCGGCAACCACAGAAGAGCTGAGCCGCCGGCCTGATACCGCCAAAACCCGTGACGGAGTTCTGGATCAAGGCCCAAGTCGCTGACGTCAGGGAAGAGAGTGGGATCGCGCCCCCCCAGGTAACGTGGATCAACACCTGGGGTGGGGTGGGGTGCGGGCCCGGAGGGTCACTCTCTCGGCCTCCCACTCAGTCAGCTGCGCGAGCCGTTGCTTCGGCTCGGATCCCGGCCCGTGCTGACCCAGGATGGGGCAGTACTGGGGCCGGACTGCGAAGCAGTACTTTGTGTGTCATCATTTGATCCATATCGGGGGCACTGTTACTGGAGCACGTAGAACTGTCGTATTACACAATTGCATTATTGCTGCTAACGAACTATCGAACTGTCGTATGACGCCTGACCTCATTTGTGCCTAACAAACTTTATGCTTGGTGCGCTATGCACTGCGTTATTTCTCCCATGCATATTATGTGATTGTAACGTAGCGCATTGTATGATTTCATCAGTGCACCGTATCTGAGTATAACATGGCGCAGTGTATTATTTCTTTATTGCACCGCACAGGATTGTAGCGTGACGCACTGCTTTGTTTCTTCCTGGTACAGGGCATGCTGGTGGTGATACGCATTGCATTATTCTTTCAATTGCAAAGTACATGACTATGGCGCTACGTATGGCATTATTTCTCTGTAGCACAGTATAAGAGAATATTGTTACGCATTGCAGTATTGTTTCCTTATGCAACGTGTGTGTTTCTAGCAATACGACTGGTCTAACCTATTGGGAAACGGTTAGAGAAGAGCTTAACTGTTGGTTAGACGCGGTGGTTGGGAGTAGAACCTACCAACCCACCGGAAAGAATACTACCCGTTCTTATATGTTGATTTTGTATTGTGTGGTCGTATCGTATAATTTCTTATATAAAAATTATACTAATTTTATCAATACTCATGTGGAGTCTATTTGTGATGACATCATGGGGTTTTTGTGAGCGTGGTTGCACATACTGAACACTCGTGCCTTGGAAATAAGCCTGGCTGCTCGTGCCAAGCTACTAAGGGGGTGAGCAGGGCTATCTCAGACGGTGTCCTTACTTAGCCTAACGTTGAAGCGAGGGGTCGAGGGCGCACGCCTACAGCATTTGGTGGCGGCGGTAAGCGACAGGGACCTCCACTTCCAACAGTCTGTCATACATAGAATGTATGTGTAGGACCTCCCAGTCCTGTCTTAGCTCTTGGTAATGTACGAGTGTGCCCTGTGCCAGTTTGTGTCTGTGATTAGGGGTGCGCGGAACTAGCAGAGTTTCACTCCTCGGAATTCCGCCGAGTTATATAAAAACTCTGCAAGATTCCGCGGAGCACCACGAGCAGGCGGAAATCGGTATGTTGCACTGCTCGGGCTGACTTTAAGCACCGGGAGTTTGTTCTGCACTGCAAAATCAGCGCTAACGGTACCACGCGGCGCACCAGAGGGCGCTGCTTCTTTGCTGCTGCTCGAGTAGATTTTCTACTTGAGCTGTAGCTTTCTCACCATGAACGGACGTGACTTTCCGCAACCACTTGAATGAGAAAATCTCACTGAATGCAGTTTTAGCACCTGAAAATCACTCTTTGAGATGCAAATTCTGATTCGTGCTCGCCTACTTAACGTTGGTGAGCCGCATGCGAGAAAAAGCTCTGCCACGTGGCAGTTGGCAGAGTTTTGCTGGAACTCTGCATTAAAAGCGTAACTTGGAGTGGGCAAAACTCTGTGAACTCTGTTGCCAGAGCGGAATTTATCGCCCACCCCTATCTGTGATACTTCTCCTCCGCCATGATGCGGCTCTTTGCATTGTACCTGTCTGCCCTGCATCAGTCTGTACCTTGATATTTCTTGACCCCCATGGTGTAGCTGCCTGCGCTGTGGCAGTCTGTGCCTGTGATGCTTCACATCAGTGCCGTATCTCTTTGCATTGTGCCATTCTGCCCTGTGCCCGTCTGTACCTGTGATGCTTCATGCATGTCTACGCTCTAGCACTGTGCATTGCCCAGTCTGCCCTATGCCAGACTGTACCTGTGATACGTCACATCTGTGCTGTGGCTCTGCACTGTGTATGTCTGTGATGCTTCATATCAGTACTGTAGCTCTATGCATTGTGCCAGTCTGTACCTATGGCACTTCAACACCGCCTTGGTGCAGCTCTTTCCACTGTGCTAGTCTGCCCTTCTGGGACAGTCCCTGCCAGGGCAGAGACGGTTTAAGGCATGAGCAAAGTGGGCTCTGGCCCAGGGCCCCAGCCTTTCAGGGCCCAGAGACGTTTTAAGGCATGGGCAAAGTGGGCTCTGGCCCTGGGCCCCAGCCTTTCAGGGGGGCCCTGATAGAGCCAGCTCTGTTCTGCAGAGGCTTTCCCTGATGACCTTGAATAATTTTTAAACAGATTGGTGTAAATAGCGTTTTCCTGTCCTTTGGTCCTAATGTGGGTGATGTGTGAGAGTCTATTACAGACATTTTGCAGACAAATGTTTTGTTTATATTTCGTGCAACATACATAAAAAAGTTTCTTTTAGATCAAAACAAGACCTCACATATGAGAAATGGGGGTGCAAAGAGATTATTTGCAGTAATATTACTGAGCTTCTGCTGTTACAATATTGAAACCACACCTCACTGTCCCTGATTATTAGATGTGAACACATTTAGAATGTGGACCAGTGTGCCTCTGCACTGTCAGTGACGTGGTCAAAGAGGGCATGAAAGAGTTGAAACTGGATCATAAATTCAAAGCTTTTCCGAACAGGGGCCCCCAAAATAATTTTGGCCCAGGGCCCCCAAAAACCTTAAGACGTCCCTGTCAGGGCCCCTGATAGTGCCAGCTCTGTTCTGCAGACAGTCCTGCCCGGATGACCTTGAGGGATAATTAAACAGATTGTTTTAAATAGTATTTCCCTTTAATTTATTTTTAAGGTGGGTGATGTGTGAGTGTCTATTACCGACATTTTGCAGAGAAATGTGTTTATGTTTCAAGCAACATCCATAAAAAAGTTTCTTTTAGATCAAAACAGGACCTCACATATGAGAAATGGGAGGGTGTCCCAGAAATTATTTGCAGTGATGTTAGCAAGCTGCTGCTGTTACAATATTGAAAACACGCATCACTATCCGTGAATATTAGAAGTAATAACTTTAGAATGTGTACCAGTGTGCCTGTGCATGGTCAGTGACCTGACCAAAGAGGGCACGAAAGAGCTGACATTGGAGCATAGAGTTGTTCTAATCAGGTACCCCCAAACCCCTTAAAATTTCCATATGTCAGTGCCTCACAAACGCGCTATAACTCTGTGTTGTTCCTTCACTTTCTTCAGCTGTTGTAGCTCACTGTAGCCAGGCTTTGAGGCGCTATGGACTCCCTCTGCTCTTCACCGCCTCTCTGCAGGAGCCTGTGCGTGTCGTGTTCTTGAATGCAGTGAAAGAAGGAATGGTGAATGAGATGCAGAAAGGCACATTCTCTTGTTGATGGTCAGACACAACATACATTGAACCGCCTGCAAAGGTGCGAAGCTGCCAAGGGGGTGACTACAAAGGATGACACGTGTAGGGCACGCATAAATGGGCTGTTTCGGAATATTTCCCTTCAAGTGAAGCCACAGAGGGAATCATAAAGGTCTGCACCCAGCAGTGGGTGCACAGAGGCAGATATGTCCATGAGACGAGCAGATCGAGACTTGAGAAAGAGACGACGGTGAATGAGAGGAGGCAGAGAAGAGGTTGTGAAATGAGATAAACTCCGCGACCGCCAATCACTTGTTGTTTACGGAGGGCATAAAAGCGGTCTATAGAAGTCCAGAACTCATGTGTACCAACCGCCCGGCTAGCTCAGTCGGTAGAGCATGAGACTCTTAATCTCAGGGTCGTGGGTTCGAGCCCCACGTTGGGCGCGAATAGTTTTTAGTATTCTAATTATGTTTTTCTTCTTCTTTTATTTCTCTCCAATAACCTCGCAATTTAGGATTGCCTTTATAGAAATTAACAAACCCTTTACAGGACTTCAGTTAACAACTTCCTTCTGCCTGCACAAGGGCGGAGAACAGATATTTTCAGGGCGTCATGTGGAAACTTTTAGTAGACGCTCCTCCTCATATCTAATTCGGTGTTGCCCCGCACTGCATGAAGTGAAAGCGCACACAATCCTTGTATGCGGGAAGTAAAAAACAGATGTGAATATAAACGAGTCGCAAAAATAGGATTGTGTCAGAAGTGGGATTTGAACCCACGCCTCCATACAGAGACCAGAACACCCAGCTGGTGGGAAGAGTCAGCTCTTGAGTCTGGCGCCTTAGACCGCTCGGCCATCCTGACAGCTGAGGAAAAGGGAGGCCAGGTGATGTCATCACAGCTCGGAAAAGGCTACAGTGGACGGTGAGTATTTCCAGGGTTTGTTCAATTGCACTTCCCATCTACAGACCTTCTCTTATCAACCTTGTGAAAGTAGCCCAGAGCTGAATTTCGCACCGTGTAACCCTATGTGATCTTAGAGTTTAACTGTTTGTATCTCTTCCTTGAGTGACTTTACAACTTGTACATTTGCAATTTTCCCTCCTTTCACTCCACTTGTATATTTGCAATTTTTCCTGTTTATATCTCTTTTGTAACTCATGTAATCCAAAGTCCTTATGTAACGCAACTGGTTCTTTTGTAAAGCGTTCTGACACCTTCGGGTAATGTTCGCGCTATATAAAATCGCATTAAATAAATAAATAAAAAATCGCACAACAAGGAACAACAGCCGCAGCCCAATCTGCATTTGCAATCGTCTTCTTCTGATGCACGTGTACTTCACTGGTCTTCTGGGCGCTACAGTCTCAGACGGTGAATAAAACTGCAGGGATTCCACGGATGATCCCCTTCCCCCTCCTCCGGCAGCTCGTGTAGTTAGTGACTTGATCCCAGATTTAGAACTCCGGATCTCTACCCCCGACTGCTGCTATTATGTGGGTGCGCCCCTGGTGTTCATGAAGGAGGCATGCATCCTCCAGTCGGTATGTTAAGGAAGGAACACAGAACCAGGCGGAAGCAGAGATCTGTACCCAGCAGTGGACCCGCAGAGGGGTCCATCTAGAGCTAGGGGGTGGGGCCATGAGACTGGGCAGAGTGAGAGGTACATGAGTGAAGGCAGAATCAAAGGACGCAAAATAAACTCTGTGACCCCCCAGTTCCTTGTTCCTAACATATGGGACAGCTAGGGCCACTCTATTTTTAAGCCCCTGTGATAGTTCAGTCGGTAGAGCATTAGAATCTTCATTTCAAGGTCGTGGGTTCGTGGTGTCGTGCACAGAAGTCTGTTTTTTTTTAAGGCCTATTCACTTTTTTCAAAAACCCTCCGTTTTTGGGATCTATATGAGTGGCGGTGGCAAAAACACACCTGCTGCAATTTGCATCCTGATCTTTCCCCTGCAGCCGCCTCTTACAGCAGCTCACACGCCTCCTCCTCCACACGTCCCTACCAGCCTGGGAGGGGCCGATGGTAGCCGCCCCGCCTCCTCTGGCATTCCTCACTCACATATAAACACTCCCATATTTTCAGCGCCTGTTCCCCCAGGATCACGACCCCTTTACTTCCAAGGGGGAGGAGGCGCCTGGGTAATGCGAGCCGCGGGGTTTATGATTTAAGTAGCTATAAAAGGATCCTGTGTCAGAAGTGGGATTTGAACCCACGCCTCCAATCGGAGACCAGAACACCCAGCTGGTGGGAGGAGTCAGCTCTTGAGTCTGGCGCCTTAGACCGCTCGGCCATCCTGACAGCTGAGGAGTGATGAGGCCAGATGATGTCATCAGAACTCGGAAAAGGCTACATGTGACGGTGTGTGTTTCCGGGTGTTGTTCAATTGCACTTCCCATGATCCCATTCACAAACCTTCTCTTATCAACCTTGTGAAAGGAGCCGAGAGCTGAATTTCGCACCGTTTAACCCTAATCCGTGCATCGCACAACAAGGAACAACAGCCGCAGCCCAATCTGCGTTTGCAATCGTCTTCTTCTGATGCACGTGTACTTCACTGGTCTTCTGGGCGCTATGTCTGAGATGGTGTTTACAGCTGTACAGATCCCACGGACGACCCTCCCCATGCTCGTACAGTTAGTGGCGGTATTTATGGCTGCCACGAGGGCTGCATTGGGCTATCCTTGAGAAGCCACCGAAAACCTGCATGGGTGATGGAAGGGCACCTCTGAAGGGGGCACCCGGTCCTGCAGCTGGTATTCACGGGGCCCACGTGGACAGGGAGGGACTGCTCTCTGCAGGGGCACGGAGGACGTGTCAAAGGCCGGCTACCCATGAGACGCCATCCATCAGCAAAACAAAGTATTTCACATACACTGTCGAGTCAGACATAAACATTTTACGCCGTTGAAATAGTTATTCCCCAGAGTTAATAGGCCTAGGTAAATGGCCTTATAAAAAGTAGCAAGGTAGGCAGGGCCGGACTGGGAACCGAAACCGGCCCTGGCAAACTGCTCGGCCGGCCCCCGGTGGTGGGGAGAGGGGGGTGCAGCCGAGCTGTTTGGTAGGGCCGGTTTCGGCCGATTTTGTTACAGGGGGCCGATATTGCCGGGCCCCGGTGACAAAAATGGCCCCCGGGGACCCAAAACCGGCCCCCACCCTGGCAGCCCACCGGGGAAACGCCCTGTGCCCGCTACGGCCTGTCCGGCCCTGAAGGTAGGATGTAAAAGGGAAGTAACCCACAAGGAAACGGCCCGTAGTTTCACAGGAACGTCGTGAATTAAAGGACAATTTAGTATGTAATCCAGAGATACGTGTTAGCATTGAAGATAAAAAAAGACCTCAGCAGTTCGGGTACCAACGTTTTAGCAGCTAATATTCAGCGTGTCCCTTGCAGTGATGGCTGTACTAGGTCAGTCTGGAGCATGGCTAGCTCTTCACTCCACAGGTGGCACTAATATGACAAATACAGCTTTCATCCATCAGACCTGAACTCTGCCCTCTAAAAACTCCTCACTAAGAGGTCCTGAAATGTACCACTTCTTCAGTATAGGTTTAGCCACCTGGAAGGCCCAGTATTATCTGCGGAAACTTCAGCTGCTCACTTGACAAAAGTCAAGTGCAACGTAACAAAGCGCTTGAGGGCCTTAATCCAGTACTTTAAATGGGAAGGAACTGTCCGGTACTGAGTATCTGCATTTCTTTAATTTGAAAGGGAGAGTACCGGTGCTTCTCAGCAGTGCTGCAATACATTTAATGGGAGAGTACTGGCACTTCTCAGCACTGCTGCAATACATTTAATGGGAGAGTACTGGCACTTCTCAGCACTGCTGCAATACATTTAATGGGAGAGTACCGGCACTTCTCAGTACTGCTGCAATACATTTAATGGGAGAGTACCTGCACTTCTCAGCACTGCTGCAATACATTTAATGGGAGAGTACCTGCACTTCTCAGCACTGCTGCAATACATTTAATGAGAGAGTACCAGCACTTCTGAGGAGCAAACAGGTACTCTAAATAGTGAGTACCTGCACTTTTATACTTCCGTTTACAGCACTGCCTCATTCTTAAAACTCTTAGATACATTGTTTGGTTAATTAATGGTGTCTCATGGACAGGGGACAGACACTCAGGGGCAGATTTAGAAGCCCCTTGCGTCATTTTTGCACCACCGTCGCGTCACTTTTGGTGACAGAGCGGCAGAGTAAAAATGCGGCCCATTTACAATGTGACGCATCTTGGGAGATGCGTCACGTTGTAAAGCCCTGCGTCACATTATACCTGCATCAGGTATAATGTATGCAGGGTGGGCGTTCCAACGCAAAAAAGCCTCGTAGATGTGACGCAGTGAAATCTACAAGATTTCACTGCGCCACTTCTAGGACGCCACTGCGTCAAAACCTTATGCCTGCTTGGTGCAGGCGTAAGGAGTGACGCAGCACAATAAGGATAGGCATTCCCATGCATTGCTGGAGTTGCGTCATGCTTGCGACACGACTCCTGCAATGCGTGACTTTTGCGCTAACAGATGTGTCAGAATTTCTGACGCATCTGTCAATCCTTGCGCCATGGTGCACCGTATTGTAAATACGGCGCATCCATGGTGGCGCAAGGGTTTCTCAGGGTAGCGCAGGGAAAGTGACGCATCTCTACAGATGCGTCACTCACTCCTTACACTGTCTCATGTAGAGAGCAGTCCCTCCCTGTCTCCGGGGCACCCTTTCATCACCCGCGCACACACAAGCAATGTCCTGTCCTGCCAACAGTAGCCCCTGGCCTTTAGGCACGGACGGACTGGGACCAGAAACCAGCCCTGGCAATTCCGCTGGTGGGGTAGGAGGGTGGGGTGGGGAGGTTGCTACCTAGAAGCTCCTGCTGGGGGGAGGGGAGTTGGGCAGGTGCTAGTGTCAAGCACTGCTGCCGCATTTGTTACAGGGGACTGATATTGCAGCACTGCTGCAAAACCGGAACCCCTGAAACAAAAGCGGCCCCCATGGGTCAAAAAGCAGCCTTCACCCTTCTGGCCCACCGGGAAAACGCCTGGTGCCCGCTACTGGCACTCCGGCCCTGCCTCTAGGCGTCTGATGCTCATAATCCCAGCAGTCAGAGTAGGGATCAGAACTTGGTCCAACTGCTCTGTCCCTAACTCTAGGAGCTGCGGGAGGGGGAGAGTCGATTGTGAAATCCCTTCTGCTGGAATCACCATCAGAGACGCAGCGTCCAGAAGGCTATTGTGTCTATTTGCAGAAGACGACTATTGAAAACACAGCTTGACCTAAGGGCTGTTGTTCCTCCGTTGTGTAATCCGAGGGTTAAACTTGTGAAGTTCAGCCCTCAGCCCCTTTGACTTCATTGAGAAGCGAAGCTCTGTGGATGCAAAGTACAGCTGAATAATCCCCGCACTTGGGCCACTCCAACCAGTATACATCCCACATATACATTTGTGAATAAAATTACGCCAGCCCTGTGTTTGTGTTTTTCTCGTGGGAATTCTAAGCTGCAATTTTATTAACATGAATGATCTATATTTTATGTCATTGACCTCATAAATCACAATTGCCACTCATAAATCAGGATGCCAGGGCCATATATCATTATCACGGTGTCATAAATCATTCAGAGTGTTGTACACCATTTTTGACAGGACCATAAATTATAAACTGTGACAGGTCATAAATCACATCTGCCAATTATCAATCAAGGCCTGTCATTTGCTTGTCATAGTTATGACACCTTTTTGTTGTTGAGGCAATCGTACATGCCGTTTTCTTGGGGTAATAACGTTTCTTTTTTTTTTTTTTCTGATCGCGGGGGGAGGGCTGGTCTCTCACTGATGTTAGACTCAACTCACTACCTTGTTTGTCCATTTTGTGCCCTGCCATCCGGTCGGGTCTGGGCTGCGAGTGCCATGCTCCTCTTATTCCCCCCATCGGCCTACTCACCCTGCCATACGGCATCCACAGGTAAGTGGCCTTCCTCTGGCACACCGCCAACCCTTGTCACCCCAGCCGAGGTGTGGTGGTGCCCCCCTATATGGGGGTGCAAATAATTACCTGGGCCCTCATTGGCCCAGCGTTTTCGTGCCAAGCTTGGAGCGTTTTTACAGATCCTGTGGGACAGGAACGCCCCCGCCCTTGTTATTTGTTGAGCTTTGGCTGCTAGAACCGGATTATACGGGCCCCGACTGATGTTACTGGGCCAGCAGCTGATGCCCCCTTTGGAGGGCTGCTTCTGCCATAACGGCCAGAAATATCCCCACCAGAAACCTACATCTCAAAGATCTGATGACCTGGCCTGGTTCCCTCCTTGGTTGTCAGGATAGTCAAGTGGTGTAAGGCTTGGACTTTAGAGCTGCCTTGTCCCATCAGTGGGGCCTTGTGCTCTCTGGAGGTGTGGTTCAAATCCCACTTCTGACACTAATGCTAATTTTACCTGCTTTAATTGTAATCTGTGCGGGATCACATCCCTTCAATCCTTACAGGGAAGGAATGGGCACTCAGGCCCGCTATAAGTATGGATTTGAATGTAACTAAGATAGCCTGCAAGGAGGCGGAGTTGAGCCCGGCTCCCATCGGCCCTTCCATGGTGGAAAGCACTGTTTAGCGATGGAAAGAAAATCAAACAAAAAGATTTCCTGACGATTAGTGCCACTTTTGTGACGCAAACACAGCGTAAAATCTTAGTAAATCTGCCTTTCTATCTCTGGCTCTACCCCTGTGCCTGCCCCCACCTACTATTAATCCCTACTGCAGCCTATCACCCCTCGCAGGTGAATAGTTGTGCATGCGGTTCACTGTATTGATGTGATCTGCGAAAATAAGACAAAGTTGTTTTTCTGCATCTCAGTTACATTTCCTTCTTTCACTGTATTCAGGGACATGAGAAGCACAGACTCCCACAGAGAGACTGTGAAGGGCAGACTGAGGCCATAGTGCCTCACAGCCGAGCTACAGTGAGCTACAACAGCTGAAGAGAGTCCAGGAACCACCGGGCATCACAGAGAGTTACAGGGCGCTTGTGAGGCCCTGGCAGGGGCTGTCTCAGAAGGGCAGGCTGGCACAGGGCAAAGAGCTACACCAAGGTGGTGTAAGAGTATCACAGGGCAGACTTGCACAGGGCAAAGAATTACACCATGGCGGTGTGACTGGTACAGGGCAGACTGGTACAATACAGAGAGCTGTGGCACGGATGTGAAGCATCCTAGGCACAGACTGGCACATTACTAGAGCTAAGGCAGGAATGGGAGGTCCTACGTGTACATTCAGGGGTATATTCACAAGAACGTGTGATAACTACCGCAAGAGTAGCGTAACGCAACTCCCAGTAACGCAGCCTATCACGGGAAAATAACCCCGTGTCAACGTGGGATTCACAACAAGGCGGTAGCATGCGATAGTCACCAGATAACGCGCCAAATGACAGCGTGTAAATCAACACCACGCCCAAAAAATGCGAAATGCGAACGCGAGAAATCATGCGATGAGGCCAATGGCGGTACAAAAAGCTGCGAAAAGCAGCCTCAGGCCTGCAACTCCCACGCGTCTGGCGGGCATTTGCACCATAAAAACCACATGCACAACACACCAGAAACAAGCCAAAGCACGTAGCAACATCCATGCACCCTGACCAAGCGCAGAGGGCAACGCGAACCCCACAACCCCCACCAGCAAGGAACATGTGGGTCGGGGAAGGCCAAGGAGAAAATGGAGTGGAAGACGGGGTGCAGACCGCAGGAAAACAAGACCAAGGCCACGGAGGCGACAGAACACTACCAGCAAATGACCCACAAGTAGACCGCCTGGAATGCAGTCGCAGAGCCCAGGAGGCCAATCCAGGAGGCCAAGAGGCTCCGCCAGGACGTGACAACCTAAACCAGGCACAAACCCGCTGCCAACAGGAAGGCAGCAACAGCGACAGGAGGTGGCAGTCCAGCGACACAGGTGGAGCAGGAGGAAAGCCAGGCCACAGTCATCAGTGTGGAGAGGGTGCAAGGAGTAGAGAGTACGGACACAGCTCGACAGGACCTGACACAACAGGGTGAGGATCCAACAGGGACTGGGGGGACGGGGGGTGATGGGCACAATGCCACACATGCACAATGAGGTGTAGCACACTGCACATCCACAATTACCCAGGGACATGTCCCCCATCCCCGTAGCACACTGCAGCACACACACATAGCAATCATAGCACACACCATGACAATGTGGCACAAAGTGCAACACCCACACTGCAGAACAGGGGACACAACTGGGTCCACCCAGGTGCAGAAACAGAACAATCAATTGGACAGAGCAGGGAACTGTGAGATGCACATCTACCCCTACTTCCCCACATCAGCCATGTAGGCCAAATGTACACTGCCCCAACTCAAATAGCCACCACCGCCCAAACAGTCACAATGTACATTGTCACACAGTCTGCATGTCGACAAGAACAAGGCGCCAACACAATGCCAACATGCACCTTCCCTTCAGAATGCAGAGGGAAAAATAACACCTCCAGCAGGTCTGAACAGACAACCCATCAGTGATGCCCGAGACGAACACCACACCCCCGACCCCGACGCCCTACAACAGCCCATGGACATCCCACACAACCCACCACCAGGACCAGGGCAGACAAGCTACTCAGAGGAGAACCCAGACTCTGCAACAGACCACACAGCATGAAGCACCCACAATCATGGCTGCCTCACAACACCTCACCCACCAACACATGGCACCCCAATGCCAGGTGGCCGTACGCCAAAAGGAGGTGGCCCAAAAGGTGAGGGTGTTGCCTAACCCATGGAATGCGAAGTAGAACACATACGTGGGTGTCCAATACCCTTCAGGGACCACCTAAACCCCACAAAGGAGACCCACACCTCCACAGAGACACATGCACATATCATGTTGAACTGGCTACGGGCACGTGTGCCCGGCCCCTTTATTGGCAGGGCCACATGTACAGTGACGCCTGTGCTGGATGTGTGTGGGGTGAGTATAAGCCAGCCCACTCGGAGTGCTTGGTGCTGGCAACAACCTGAACAGTGGACACCAGTGCAATGGAAACAGAAAACACCAGCATAACAGAGTCAATTGCAGAGCAACATGGAGGGATCCGGAGTAAGGACAGAGGTCACCCAATATTCAGTCTGGACGTTCCGTGAGTTGCAGTGCACTGAGGTAGGGGCACTAGAGAAGAGCGCGATCATGTGAAGAAATTGCTAGGATAGTGTCCCTTCGGTTTAGTCCTGATGCAGATGCAGTGGGGTGTGGTACACCTGCATCAACTTCCTCATCAACGTCCCAGGCCTTCCCCACTGCATGAGGTGACATTGCTGCGCAACCTCACAACAGCACAAAACTCAATCAGTAACGGACAATGGCTTGCGGTGCACTGAGTCACTGGCACCTGGAGTGCTGAGCAGGGCAGCAGGCCGATGATGGCATCCACGACAGGTCTGGGCAACTCCGTAGGTCTGTCAGGACCACCCTTTCGACTCTGGCAGATGGCGGTTGGAGGTGGTCCTTGCCGTGGTGGCGTGTGCCTCCTGCGGTGATGCGACGTGCGGGCCGGTCAAGACTCGATGCCATGTGTGGGCCCTTGTGGCCCGTAGTTGGGGCCGGAGGAGGCGGATAGCGCAGGGCCACAGACACATGGCGTTGATGACCCCAAGACCATCGCTACAGAGGCCATTCAATGTCTCAGAAGACGGGGTCCCAGGCGTGACCAGCACAGAGTTAGTGGCCCCGGATGCACTGCGGCCGGCACAGGCACCCAGCCACGGGACGTGACTTGCGGTGCAGTCAGATGGGCCATGCGACCTGAGCGGTTCCCCATCAATGTCCGAGGTGTATGTTGCAGAGTGTTGCGGGGGACAGTGGAAGGTGTCCTCTAGGGCATGATGCGGAAGGTCTGATGTTATCCGGAAGCAGCAAATTGAGGAGTGGAAAGCGCAACCCTCGTTTTCACCAACAATTCGGGATCAGCTACATGAGGATGTGAACTAGCCCCTAGTCCATAGACTCAAACGCCCCCAATGTACGACCAGTGAGTGTCCATGAATGTCGGGGAACAAACTCAGTGGCACAGGTGCTGGGAGGGGATGCAGTCTGCGATGATGCCTGTACACAGATGTGAACTCCAAGAATGCCAAATCAAGGCGCTGTGACCTACTGGACAGCAGTGTAGGCCGGAGGCAGCGGTCAGCAGTGGCCCACAGCCACGTGTCGTTGGCTCGCGAGGCACAGAGTTAGTGACACAGTGGCAGTTGTCGGTAGTGTTCAATCACCTCCGTGACGATGATCCTGTTCCCTCCGGCCTGCAACGCGTCATCCTCTTACGCCCATCCGTGCGTGCGAAGACATGTATTCAGCCTTTTGAATTACCGATGTTCAGTTCCAATTCTGGGATCCCACTCGAGCGCAGCGTAGGCCGAGGGCAGTGGTCTGCGTAGGCCCACAGACAAATGTGGTTGTGATGCCATGCACAGACTTTTTGCCACCACATCGAAGGGTGTACGGTGAATGGTTCTCTGCCTTAAATCATGTTCACTGCCATGGTGTAATCAAGACTCAGTTCCAAATGTGTAACCTACCTGACCGTGGTGTAGGCCTGAGGCAGCGGTCAGCACTGCCCATTCACCGAGTGTCGCCGGCATAGGTTGGATGGCCCCACCAGCCTGCGTAGTTCAGGTTCAGTGGCACCATGTGTAGCAGGCTGGCGTTGAACAGGGTTAGTGGCACCACGTGTAGCAGGCTGGCGTTGGACAGGGTTAGTGGCACCACGTGTCGCAAGATACCCCTTTGGAACTATGCCTCACTGAACTGGGGGGTCTGGTGCTGTGGCCGCTGGCCGGGATATGGGGTCACTGCCATTCATGGCTCAAGACACAGTTCCACATGTGGGACCTACTAGTCCGAAGAGTAGTCCGGGGGCGGCAGTGGAGTACGTCAACGAAAAGGGAATAAAGCGGGCCGGTGTCGTGGCGGCCGTGATGGTCTGAGGTGGCTGCCAAGGTCTCGGGCCTCGGGCTTGTGGCTTGCGCCGGCACGTGGTGGGCCCTCCTTGACACATGCCGGTGTCGGAAGATGATCAGTGTGGCCTGGCTGCGCAGGGGCTGGCCTGACGGGTTCGTGGACCAGCGTGCAGGGGTCCGGCAGGCGCACGGCATCGCAGGCAACTCCACTTACGAGGATGGCGTCGGCCTCGTGGCGAGGTGGGAGGCGCTGCCCTGGCAGAGACGTGGGTCTTTCCGGAAGTGGACCACGCCCAGGTGTACGTGGTTTTTATTCACACCCCTACGCTGGCGTGGCGTACGCCGGGCCATCCCACTCCGCTGACGCTTAGGGGGGGCGTAACAGGCAACATTTCCGCGAGGACCCCACTGGCTGTGGTGACATGGTGGCGTCCACTGTCCACTACACTCCATATGCAAGCGGTGTATGTCGCCATGGATATGGGTGTGTTCTGCATACTGCGAGGTGCCCAGCACATCTCCGGCACTGTTGGCATTGTGTACTTTCCCAATCATGGTTCGACTGCATCCTTCCCACATGCCTGGTTGCCACCTCTCCCCACATTCGGCTAGTATGTGGCTGAGGTGCCATGCCGTTGCTGGCTCATTTTCAGGGCTTGCCCATGTGGACATTGTAAGTTGTTCTGTCGTGTCTGGTGGGTGGGCATATTGTTGTGCCTGTTGTATGTGATTTTGTGACGTGTGCATTGCGAGAGTTGTGAGTTGCATGGTTGTGGTGTTGACGTGTGTGGGATGTTCATTTGTATATTGCCAAGGGGCTGTACATTTGCCTTGTTGCCATCCTGGGAACGCTGGTTGATGATGGACTGTCGGAGGATGAAGGTATCATACACACTGGCTGTGTATTTGGAGGCGACATTGTTGGGTGTTCCACGGTGTTCTGTTGTTGCCTGCACATTGGTGTGAGACGTGTGCTTCCTGTTGCGGTAATTGTGTGCTGTGTCACCAGGGGGCACAGGTAGTACATGTTTGCTGTGTGTTGCCCCCAACACGTGCATGCATCCTGCTATGCCGTATGGTCCTTGCTTGGTCTCCAGCGGATCCTGCGCCTTGTGTTGTACGTATGGGGACTGGGGTACCAGGGTGCTGGTGATGTCCAGGACAGGTGTGGGGGACTTGTATGTGAGACTCCTCCGACTCTGGCGGGTGTAGGATGGGGGGTCACAGGGGCCAACAGGTGCAGGCACGCCATCAGCTTTGTGTGGGGTGGGATGTTGGTTGTCCGCTGTGTTGTTGCCGTAGGCCTGTTAGGCGATGATGGTCAGGATGCGTAGGTTGGTTGTCCCTTTCAGCCTGTAGTGGAAGGTGACATTGTCAGATGTTGGGTCTGTGCGGCTGGTACGTTTCCTGGGGTTCCGCTGTCTTTGTCTGCGCTGCGTCTGTGGTGGTTCGGGGGGGGGGGGCGTGTTCCGGGTGTGGGATGGGGTCCTGGGGATGGTGGCGGTGGGTGTTGTGGCCCTCTTGGGTGTCCGGGCCGCATGATGGGTGGCTCCATGGCATCTGTTGCCCTTCGGATGTGGCCCTGGGCTGTGCTCCCGTTTGTGGTGCTGGCTGCCGTCCGACTTTACACCAGGTCAGAGCAGGTGTAGATTTTCTGGTGCTAACGCGCCTTATCGCCTGTTTTGTGTTTTTATTGCGGATGTGGCTGGTCGTTGTGAATGTTGAGGTGTGCTGTTGTCTCTGCTTTTGTCACGGGAACGCCTACTCTGCATCTCATTAGCGATATTTGCGAGGGTCCTCTGTGGCGATGTTTTTTGCGGCTGCTATCGCGGGTAAACTGGTGCTGTGGGCTGTTAACACCGGCTTGTGATTGGGGGGGTAAATTTATCACGACTTTGGCTGCGATAAAGTGCCGTTAATTCGGCGATAGCTCCTTGTGAATATGCCCCTCAGTGTACAACAGATGAACCGGGACAATTTTGACATCTGAAATTACAGCTAAAGAAGTGTTAGATTCCGGGCAGTCTTAAAGATGATGCATTATAATCAGGGCTTTCTACCCAAACTTTGTGTCTATACAGAAAACGAATTTAAATATCGAAAATCTAGTTGCCATAAAAAGCCACTTACGTCTGGTTGATGAATTATCAGAATGACTGAAATATAATTAACTTTAGCGGGCATAGGTAAAGGGCCTAGTAGTAAATAGCAAGGAGAGTAAATCAGGCAGGCCCGGTTCCAGGAATTTTAATCTGGGTGGGCCAAGGGTGCATTTGGGTGGGCCAATGCAGGCCCAATTTATAACAATTTTGAAGGTAGACTACAAGCCCGAGAGTTACACATGAACATCGATTCACCAAAATGCCTGGGGTAGCGGAAATTACATCACTCCTTGACCTTAACGACATCACAAGAAGTGACATCATATGACCTTTGACCCTCAATCTTCCTATGAAGTGGTGTCACATGACCTTAACCCTTATAACATCACAATAATTGACATTGCTGAAGTTATAATAAAAGCCATAATAAAACATGACTAATACAATAACAGAACGTTGAAAAATGTCTGTTTTAGATACCATTTGTATTTGGGTGCTGATGTCATATGAAAGGAGATATGAATCGTTTTTCTTAGTTTTACATGAAAAATTATGTGTTCATCTGAAGAGGATAATTCCACATTTATTCTTAGATAATGGTCGGACATTTATGATTACCTTGTGGCTGCTTATGCAATGGGAATATTATAATGTATGCCATCTCCTACAGTATATTACTGTGTACATCATACACAGACTAAAATACATAAACACCTTCAGAATCCACACACAGAAACAGCCGGGTCTGGTGGACTAATGCGTCGACTGTAGGGGCCTGCGTTCGACCTCATGTTCACAGGCTCAAGTCCCTGTGGGCCCACTCATCCTTCTGAAGTCAATAAAATGAGTACCATTGAGTTGGGTAACAATGCACATCTGTTAATCAGTGCCAAGATACCCTTGGGTAAACGTGAATTTTACAAATACACGTTATGTTAGATTATTGAGGTGCAAAAGGACGCTTACAGGTCTAGGCTCCGGTGCCACTGCACCTGCTGCATCATTGGCAGGTAACACCCTGTCCCCACTCCCACATACACACCACCTAACTGCAGCTTGCCTCTGACATGAGGTACGGTTGCCACAATGCCGTTATCTTCCAACATGAATAATTTAATGTCTCAGCCAGTGTAAAAATCACCCAAAGTCAGCATTTTTCCCCTTTACAGTGCATACTTAGAACAGTATTTATAAAAACAATGCACTTTCAAATGTGTTCTAGAGGTTCCTTAATTACACCTGACTGGGGCTGCTACCTGGCCGATTTTTTACTGGCACCACCGGTATTTTAATGTCCCAGTTGGTACAAAAATTAGCAAAACCACCTAAAGCAAGAATTTTTAGCCCTTATCTGTACCTAATTCAAACAGCAAATATAAATGGAAAACACTTTAAAGTGAATTCCAGAGCTGCAAAGATTCCGGACTATTAAATATAGTAAAAACAGATGGAAAAGTCATGGTACAAATGTGTACATACAATTGTATTCATAGTTCTATTTATTATCATGTCCATGCCTGTGCACACTCTTAAAACTACAACAAATAGCCGGCATTTTCTTTTGGAAAGGTGATAAAATTATCCCAGATTGATAATTGATGTAAACAAAGTGAAAAGGCATCACAATGTTCGGCGTCCTCATGGCCTCTTCTGCTGACTGGGAGGGCCAAAGGTCATGTTTGGGTGGGCCTGGCGTGGCCCACCTGGCCCACCCACTAGAACCGGGCCTGAAATCAGGCAAGGAAACGGCACGTAGTTTCACAAGAACTACCCAAATTTAAGGACAATTCAATATGTAATCAAGACACACATGTTAGCTCTAAAGATAAAACAAGCATTGGCAAAGCCCATCGGTCTCCCATTGTTGATGTATTGGTTTTGCCAATGCTTTTTGTTGTTACTATGCAGTATCTGAAACAATCAAAACACACAGGCACTCACGCACACATGGGCAATGCACTGGATCTGTAGCAGTCCCACTGTGTTCAATATTGTATTGCTTGCTATGCATGAGCTTCTGTGTAATTATTTCATGGTAAGCTGGCGGAACGTGCAGTTTTCAGAAAAGCGCACAAGTTCATACACACACAAGAACGCACACACATGCTTCTAAGCCAATGGTCTTAAAACTTCTTAATGCAGTGCCCCCGTGTAAAAAAAAAAAAAAAATCACTGCCCTCCCCCTTCCATTTTCTCAATTAGTCTGTTAAACTGGCAGTGTTTAAATATGTCTAAACATTCAAACATTGCAGTTAAGTTCTGTTACCCCTTATACACACACTCCCAGTAAGGCTATAAATGACACAAGATGTTAGTGATGGCCCATTACAAAGTGGCTTACTGCCTCTATTTTTTTTATCATTTAAAACAAAACATGATGCTTTTCTTGGCCAGAGCCTAGCACCTCCCCTGAGATCATTTAAGGCCCATCCAAGGGGGCCCGCCCCCCACTTTGAAGACCTCAGTTCTA
The DNA here is from genome assembly GCA_963921515.1 of Calotriton arnoldi. Lineage (NCBI taxonomy): Eukaryota > Metazoa > Chordata > Amphibia > Caudata > Salamandridae > Calotriton > Calotriton arnoldi. The sequence continues at coordinate 655,137 of CAWUFW010003563.1, forward strand.
TGCACTCACACACACCCAAGTACATGGAGACCCAAGCACATGCACACATGCTTCTAAGCACTCACATGGGCAATGCACCTAATCTGAAGCAGTCCCTCTGTGTTCCATATTTTATTACTTTCAATGAGCCTCTGTGTGATTATTCTGAGGTGAGCATCCGACCTGTAGTTTTTTGAAAAGCACACAAGTAGATAGAAGTATTGGGTAGAGAGCGTTGTGTCCGACCTAAAAAAACAAGCAGGGATGGCACCAGCTCCATCAGCAGCTGTTATAAAATGTAACCTGCATACTTTAAAAGCAAAACAAACAACTCACAGTCTGATGGCAGAGGAGTTAGCAATCAGCTGCACATTATCTTCAGTAGTCACCAGTAATGAGAGGAACATAATGAGAGGAACATATAGCATCATACAACAGTACATAAAACAAGATACCTACCACCACCATCCCCCAATATGAGAAAAAAATGTATTTTGTGAGGGAGTGAGGGTTGAGTCTCGTGTGATAGTGAGTGGATGTAAGAAGGGGGATGGGGATGGGGAAGATTGGAAATTGGATTGATTCATTTTGGGGGATTTTTATTGGGTGTGGTTTAAGGGTGGGGGGTTAGGCTTTGTTTATTGTATTAGTGAGGCAATGAATGTCAATCTGTAAATGTTAATGAGTTTCAAAACTGCATACATGTCCAAATAAAGCGGCCTTTTACTCTATCTTGGTCTGGTTTCCTGTGCCAATTTCCTCTTATGAGGGCTCCTTGGGGTGGCATCTGTAGGATGTCTACCCCTGGGAAGCTTCGGGCGGATGATGCAGGCCAGGCCTTTTGGGTAGCGCCCATTGGTCCTTTTTGCGTGAGGTGGGTTTTCTTTTCCGTTAGTTAGAATTTTTTGAGTTGCGCCATTCGATGCTGTGGTTCTTTGAGGCATAGGGTGCTTTCTGTAATTTGTCCTTCACTCTTTTTAATTGCTTGTTTGATTTAGTTTCTTGCTTTTGGATGGTCTGCAGTTTTGGGGCTTTAGATTGTCACTTACGACAGGTTACAAAAATGGAGGAGCTCGCCAAAGGCCGGAAGGGTTGGGGACATTGCAGAGTAGGCTCGGGCAGAGGGGACATAGGGGAGGGAGGGTTGAGTCACGTGTGAAAGTGAGTGGAAGAAAGAAGGGGGATGGGGAAGATTGGAAATTGGATGAATTTGTTTGGAGGATTTTTATTGTTGGGGTGGTTAAAGGGTGGGGGTTAGGTTTTGTTTATTGTATTAGTGAGGCAATTAATTTCAATCCGTAAATGTTAATGAGTTTCAAAACTACATACCTGTCCTAATAAAGCGGCCTTTTACTCTATCTTGATCTGGTTTCCTGTGCCAATTTCCCCTGAAAACCTTTCCTGCCACCCACGTGGTGATGGAGTCAGCAAGAGGCTGAACTTCTCACTTCACTGTCTCCAAATACCCTGGGGCAGATTTACAAGCCCCTTGCGCCACCGGTGCGTCACTTTTTGTATCGTACCAGTGGCGCATTTTACTGCTCCATATTTACAAGGACAGGAAAAGCCACCCTGCGTGACTTTTTCTGTCCTTGTAAATATGGCCCCTCTGGGGCTCTGTCGGGCGGAAAGGAAACACGCTTTTAGTCTCATTGTCAATTTTGTTGCAGTTTGAAAAGGCATCTGGATCCGGAAGAGTTTTACCTTACCTTACTCGGAAATCCTGGCAGTCGCTCGAAACGGCAAGATAAATATGCGTGGAATCGAGCCCGAGTAAGGTAAAACTCTTCCGGATCCAGACGCCTTTTCAAACTGCAACAAAATTGACAGTGAGACTAACAGCGTGTTTCCTTTCCACCCGACAGAGCCCCAGAGCGTTAGGCAACATTGTTTCATTGACTGAAGCCAGAGAAAAGCTCTCACTGAATTGAAATCGGATACATTTAAAATTAATCACATTTCCGCTTCAAGCGCATGAACACACGTAAGTGTTTTGATGCCGGCGGCGCATTCAAAGCTATCACACATGTGGTTTTGAAATGTAAATTTGAACTTAGCCCATTTTTCCTTCTTCCACAGACCTTACTCAACCACCTAAAAATAATTTCCAAACCACCGCAAGAATTTAATGTAAGTCTGTTTTCCACTCGTTGGTTACTTGCCGACTAAACATTTTCAGTTTGTAAAGTAAACAAATTTGTTTATCTTTAGATTCATCAGAGTTACTCCCTGAACGAACGTTCAAAACGAAGGTAATTTTTTAACTTGACCTTCTCTGTTCACATTGTTGCTAAGGAAGTTTTTTCAAGGATTTTAATCTAAATCATTTCTGGTTTTTCCAGAACACTCCCTGTCCAGTCCAAAGCCCTGATGAGAATCCCATAAAACAACTTGGGGATTCGAAACGCGTCAGCGTTTTCCTTCCTGCTGGGTCATTAAAATAGTAGCAGTCCAAGGGTAGCATGTTAGTTAAATCGAAATGCACATTGGATCCATAAATGTTCACCCAGGAGTGCAACAACTTCTGTAATATGCACACAATGTGATGTAATATGAAATGACAAAGTGGTTGTTGCTGTTGGTTATAATATTTGACTGGCTTTTTGTCTGCACTGTAATGTTTTATACATGTGGTTCACATTTATTTTGACACATTACATGTTTTGTATATTTTTTTGAATACGGATTTAGTTGTTGTGTGTCTTTTAGACAGGCATGTCGTAAAAATTGTAACAACTTGTTAAACATATGTTTCAAGACTTGGTAATTAAATTACTCAGACCATTCGAAAAAGATAAAGGTCTTAGTCTGTTTATTAATTGAAACAGCATTGTTAAAACAGCAGGTCAGGCCCATTTTCTTAAGAAAACTGATTGGAGGGAGAGGCCTCACTCGGTGCTCCACATGGCTGTTGAGGCTTTGGCTTGCTCTAACCCAGCTGTCTTGAGACAACCGGGTTAGAGCTGTTTAAAGTGCGCATGTGTGGCTGGCTGTCTCAAGACTGCCGGCCAAAAAGACATGCGGACTTTAAACAGTGTCATACCCGCCCCCTTCCTCCCTGCTGAGTGACATGCTGCTTTCACTCAGCAGCGGCCCAACCCCGTCCTGAAGCTCTGCTCAGGACGGGGGAGAAAAATAAAATGGTAATAAATTACAATTTTATTTTTCAGGTGTTTGGGGGGATTTTAAGTGGGGCGATGCTCCTTTGCTCCAACGGAGACGCCCCTGCCTTTACTTCTTACAGGGAGGGAACAGGCTCCGACACCTCACTGAAAATAAATGTGTTTGTATGCAACTAAGAAAGCGCCCAGAGGAGGCGTGGCTAAGCCCGGCTTCCATTAGTGCCTTTCAGGGTAGAAAGCCGATACAGCCATCCATATAAGGACTGCGAATGGCCACTGGCTGTAAAAATGCACATAGCTAGGGCCTGACTATGAGGTCAGACGGTTAATACCGTGAAGACATACAGATAATATTGCAACAAGCAGACTGGGCCAATGGCAGCAGTTGCCTGACTATGAGGCTCAACCTGACTGGTTCAATAGAGGGGACTCTCATGATCCTGTGTAGGACTTACAGGTAGGTGATGCTGGCAAGGTGAGATTAGGCCAGTAAAGAGAGCCATGGCCTGGCTGTGTGGTTTTGGAGGTAGCACTGACAAGGGCAGACTGTGCCCATACAGGGAGCTGTGACCTGGCTGTCTTCCACAGTGAATACTATAACGGATAGACTGTGGCTATATAGGGAGATTTGACCTGGCTGTGTGGTTCTGCAGGAAGGACTCAAAGGTGACACCTATTGACTTTGCCAATGCCTGTTTTCAGAAGCTACCCACATTGACCCCCTCCCTCAACCAGCCAGTTTTAAATCCTTCCCCCTATACTTTACTTGACCCCCCTGCCCCTTTTCCCCTCAAAGCCCCAACCCCTACAGACTTTGCCACCCATACCACCTGCCAACGCCGTGTGGCTCTCTGCACTGCCACAGTTGGTCTGTCATACATAGAATGTATGTGTAGGACCTCCCAGTCCTGTCTTAGCTCTTTGTAATGTACAAGTTTATCTAGAAGAGAACAACTTGTTAGATAGGGATCAGTTTGGCTTTCGTCCAGGTCATGGGACGCCGTTTGCCTCCTCTAAGTCCCCGGTCCGCTATGGAGTACCACCGGGCTCGGCGATAAGCCCCATTCTTTTCAATATATACCTGCGCCCATTGATCCCTCTAATAAAATCATTTGGAATTGACCTGGTCAACTATGCCAACGACACCCAACTGGTCTTCTCCCTGGAAGGGAAGGGTGCAGTGACCATGGACACCTTTCAGGAATGTATGCGCCAGACCTCTGGCTGGCTTAAAGGAAATTCGCTGCAATTCAACGAAAAACGGAAGTGGTTTACTGCTCCACTGCCAAAGTGGCACATCATCTGCCGCTGGAGTTCAAACTCACCCCTGGAGATGATCCATTGTCTCCAGTTAAGACCGTTCGTAATCTAGGGGTGCTGATTGATGACAATCTTCAAATGGTATCAAAACAATCAGCGTCTGCTTTGCTTTATTAAAAGCACTCCGGAAGATCCTTCCCTTATTACCGGACGAGACCAGACCCCTTGTAGTAAGGAGTATAATTCTGAGCAGACTGGACTACTGCAATTCCCTATATTTGGGAGCCCCGCAGTATATCCTGCAGGGGTTGCAGAGAGTCCAGTCCATAGCAGCAAAGCTGGCACTAAAAAAGGCAACGCAGATCCTCTGCTACTTTGGCCCGGAGAGATCTACATTGGCTACCTGTCAAGGAAAGAGTCAGTTTTAAATCTCTGTGCATCGTGTTTAGAGAGGCACATGGTACGGGCCCATGCAAGACAGATTTACATGGTGTAAGCATGTAAGACCTCTTCGGTCCTCCAGTGCTAACCTGGTTACAACTACCAGATTTAAAAAAACAAGAATGGGCGGCAGGGCTTTCGGCACTGTGGCCTCCCGCCTCTGGAATGACCTCCCCCAGAGGATCAGACAAGCAGACACCTTGCTATGCTTCAGGAAAAGCCTGAAAACATGGCTATTCCCTAAGAACGACAGCACTGCTACCTTCTGTTAACAAGGCCCGTTGGCTGATGAGATCATCTGATAAGTAACAGCGCCAGGATACCCGCAGGGTGACAGTATGCGCTATATAAGAATATAATACAATACAATACAATACAAGTGTGCCTTGTGCCTGTGATTAGGCGTGGGTGGAACTAGCAGAGTTTCACTGCTCGGAATTCCGCTGAGTTACATAAAAACTCTGCAAAATTCCACGGAGCTCCACGAGCAGGCGGAAATCGGTATGTCGCACTGCTCGTGCTGACTTTTTTTTTTTATTTTTTTTTTATTTATTTTTTTATTAAAGAGAGCGCATCAAATGTTCTTACATCTCATATGCGGATTTAATCTTATTTATATATCTAATGAAAAAATTACTGTGTCTATTCTTGTTTTACAATTTAGTCACCAAGAGGTTTGTATTTCCTTTTTTGACATAAAAATAGGTAATTATAATGCATATCCTTTTGTGCTACTGTTCCTTTTAGCCCAGGTGGATCCCTTTGCAAGCCTTGTCTTTTTTTTTTTTTTTTTTCATCAAAATTTATAACTTTACAATGCAGATTTGCAGTATTATTGTACAGTCACAATGCATTTTTCTTTCCTTCATCTAGGTATGTCATATTACATTAATACACATATATTTTCACAACTTTACATGTCTTTCTCCGAATCTGTCTCGTCTTCTGGGGGGGTACAAATGTCCCCTCTGTGTGTGTTCCATTTTCCCCACACCTTAACCCACTTACGAGGGCACTTCCTATTTATAAACGCTGCTTTCTCCGCCACCATGATTTTATCCATGTCTCTATTCCATTGTGTTAGTGTTGGCACTATTCCCGCTCCCCATTTCTGCGCTATGTTTCGCTTGGCTATCGTCATGCCAGTCGTGGCCCACAAGCGTTCTACATGGGTGAGGTTTGTTAGGCCCCACACATTAAGAAGGCAGCGCTGGGGTTCCGGAGGAATCGGTTTCCCAGTGACTTCTGCAATTATACCCATTACGTCCTCCCAGTAAGACCCTAGTTTAGGGCAGTCCCACAGGGTGTGGTAGAAGGTGCCCACCTCCCCACAGAGGCGGAGGCAGCTTTGGTCATGGGCTCTCCCCATCCTGTGTAGTACCGTCCGTGTGTAGTATGTTCTGTGTAGTATTTTGAACTGCACCAGACGTAGTCTAGAGGAGATTGCCACCTCCTTAGGCGAAGCTAGTGCCTCACGCCAGTCCGGGTCGTCCATTTCCCCAACGTCGGACTGCCAGAGTTCCCTGAGTCGGAGTAGTGGGTCTGGTTGATTGTTAATAATTTTTTTATATGTCAACGATGTCGCTTTTTTATATAGACAATCGGTAAGTAGTCGGTCTTCTAGGGGGGAGGCCTCTGGGAGCATTGTGGCTTCAGGAAGGGCTGCCTCTATTGCATGTTTGATTTGGAGATACCGGAATTTTTCGCCAGGAGCCATAGAGTAATGCTCTTGCAAGTGGGCGAAGCTGACTACTTTTCCATTCTGCCATAGATCCCCAAGCTGGGAAATACCGATTAGATCCCATTTATGGAATCCTTTACTATTTCCCATTGTTCCCAGTTTACGTGCGTCCCACAGGGGTGTGTGTTTCGTGAGTTTTCCGGTCCAGCCCAGGTGTCTGTTCACTGTGTGCCAGACGCGGACGGTGTGTGCCGCTGGGCCAATAAGGTGTCGGTCTTTCTGGGTGTTATACAGCGCTCTATTGAAACCGCCCTTTCCCAAAGCCATTCTGTCGAGGTGGTAGGCTGGGTCTGAATCTGGGATGTGGAGCCATTGATTAATCACCACGAGCTGTGAGGCCCAGTAATAGGCCTTGATATCCGGGAGGGCGATCCCGCCATCATACCAACTTCTCACCATTTTTTTCCCGGCCACTCTTGCTGGTTTGCTGTCCCAAAGGAGGGCTGCCACCTCTGAATTTACCGCTCTGAAATATGAGTCCGGGACTGGGTAGGGGGTGTTCTGTAGGGCATACAGAAATCTGGACAGGGCCATCATTTTAAATAGCGCCGCTTTTCCTAAAAGGGAAAGTGGCAGCGTCTTCCAATGCCGTATATCGCTTTTAAGTCGTTGCAGAGGAGGTTGTAAATTGAGTGTTAAGAATGTGTCGCAGTCTGCGGTTATATATATTCCAAGATACTTAAAGCTGTCCCTGATGATTTGGACCTTACATCCTCCTGGGAAATGTGGGGGCTGGCCATGTAGTATGTAAAGAACCGATTTATCCCAGTTGATGGCATAGCCAGAGACAGAGCCGTACTTTGCGCATATATTAAGTAGTGCCTGTATCGATCTCGTAGGCGAGGAAATATATAATAACACATCGTCCGCATATAAAGAAATACGATCTTCCCAGCCCTCCCTCCATTTTAACCCACGAACCATGGGGTCCCATCGTATCCACGCCGCCAGCGGTTCAAGAACGAAGGCGAACAGTAAGGGTGACAGTGGGCAGCCCTGCCTCGTCCCCCTGCCCAGGGTGAATTCCCGTGAACTATGACCATTAGCCACGACCTGTGCCACCGGATCAGTATATAATAGACGTACCCAAGAGCAGAACTTCGGTCCGAAACCCAGGTGTTGAAGGACCGCAAATAGGAAGGCCCATTCCACCGAGTCGAAGGCCATTTGAGCATCTAAGGAAAGGATCGCAGCGTCTTCCTGGATAGTGCGTTTACGACCTAATACTCCATGGAGACGTCTAAGATTCAGGGCCGTGTTTCTGCCGGGCATAAAGCCCGATTGATCCGGGTGTATCAGTGCATGAAGATGCGGGGTCAGTCTGAGCGCTAGTGTTTTGGCTAAAATTTTCCCCTCTGCGTTAATTAAGGAGATTGGGCGATATGACATGCATTCCTCTGCTGGTTTGCCAGGCTTATGGATGGCTACTATAGTGGCCAGCCATTGGTCCTTAGGGAGTCTTCCCATATCGCGACTGGTTTCGAACATTTTTAGCAAATATGGGGCTATCGTCTCCGACGTTTGTTTGTATAGCTCTATCGGGATCCCATTGGGACCCGTAGCCTTGCCCGATTGTATTTTAGAAATGGCCATTCTAAGTTCATCTACTGTGATGTCTGCTTCTAGATTGTCGGCTTCTTGCGTCGTGAGCCGAGGCATCCGGATGTCATGGATGAATGCAAGCGCTTCTTGTACTGTAGTAGTGTTTGTGGAGGTGTAGATTTGCTCATAGTGTTGTGCTAGTGTGTCGACAATGTGCTGCGGGTCTCTCGTGAGTGTACCGTCGGTGGTTTTAATCTGCGCTATCCATCTCCGCGCCCGTTCTTTTTTATCCAGCCAGGCAAGGAGTTTACCTGCTTTGTCTCCGGACTCATAGACCCTATGTTGGACCGCTTGTATACGGCACTGGGCGGCAGTCCAGAGTCGTTCCCTGTATTCTTGCGTTTTAAGGCGTAGGGCATGTGTTGTCTCGTCAGTGGGGGTGGCTACATGCTGGGATTCCAGGTGGCGTATTTCCTGCACCAGGGTCTCTATGTCTTTCCGTTTTTCCCGTTTGTGCCCCTCAATAGTGGAGATTGCTTGGCCTCTTATTACTGATTTGTAAGCTTCCCACAGCGTCAGAGAAGAGGAGACTGATGCCTCATTTTCTAGGAAGTATTGTGTGGTCGTCTTTGTGAAGGCTTTCTTGATCTTAGTATTTAGGAGGAACCCTGGACAAATGGGGTAAATGCGTCTCTGAGTAGTACAATATGCACGTATCTCTGTCTTTACTGGGGAGTGATCCGATATTCCTCTAGGCAAGTGTGTGGTCGCCCCTACCCTCCCTAGATCATTCATGGCCGCTAGTATATAATCTATACGGGAGAGGCTATTATGCGCTCCCGAGTGAAATGTATATTGTCTCAGCGTCGGATTTCGAAGCCGCCATATGTCTAGTAAGCCGTGTGCCTCCAGAAATTCGGTCAGCGGGGAGCCGGTACGATGTTGCGGTCGGGTAGGTGTGCGGTCTAGTACGTCATTTGCTGTCATATTAAAGTCCCCTCCTATGATTAGATCTCCGTCTGGTAGGGTGAGGAGGAAATTGCCCAGATCTCGGAAAGCGGGGGAGTGTAGAGCCGGAGGGATGTAAACCGATACTATATTAAACCGTCTACCCTCCCATTGAAGCGACAAGGCCGCGAATCGTCCTTGGTCATCTTTAAAGGTCCGGTGAACAATAATGGGAAATTGTTTTCTCACAAAAATTCCCACTCCCCGAGATCCCGTAGTGAATTCCAAATGTATCAGTAATTGGAACCCCCACCTGTCAAGGGCCCTACATGTAGAACCCATCAGATGTGTCTCTTGGAGCAATACAACCGCTGGGGAGTTGCGCTTTAAATATTGGAGTACTAGCCCTCGCTTGATCTTGTCCCCTAGACCATTGACATTCCAGGAGATGAGTGACAGTATTGGTGTTGTGGTGTGAGGTGTCATTGGATCAGAGGAAGACATTGAGTGTACAGCTCCACGTGGCATATCGGATATCAAAGGACATTGTGAACCTATTACTACAGTTACCGTATATTGACTTCTGCAAAGAAATAACTACTAAGACATCAACGAACAGAACTGTCTCGCATTGTACATCAACATTCCTTGCGGCTGGAATCTGCATCCCGCCTCCCTGGCTCGGTCCGAATATCTTCATACCCAACTTATTGCCTTTTACGCTCGTATTGGGGATCAGCGTGGGATTATTCCCTGTCAATGTAGATAAACTCCCTACCCACCCACCCCCTAACTCCCAACAGTTCAACCCCCTCCCTGCAGCCCTGCCTAGTAGGTTTACAACTACCCACCACCCCAAAAACAGAGTGCTTACAATCCCTAAACTCAAACCCATTAAATGTACGGGTGCGTGGTGTTAGCGCCCAGCAGCTCCTCCCTCCCGGGCCCACGGCCACATCAAGTTACATTACGGGACAGTGGTAGGTCTGTAAATTGTTCTGTACAGTGACATGGTGCCTCTGCCACTTTAAGTAGGCATAGTGGGCTCCTATATTGTCCTTCACGCGGGAGTTTCCACCCTTGTGTCTATCCACCCCTTATAGTAACAATGAGAGAGGTGATTACCGACCAGTACAGCTATGCCGTCCTTCATTTCCCCCCACGTGCAGTTTCACTACCAGGACTGGTAGAGCGAGAGCTTCTGGATCTCGATGGCGAGCGCTGTCCTCCCCTACGCCTGTGCGAGTAATCCTTGGGGCAGGGTTCGGCGTTCCGATGTTCCGATTCCTCCCTTCGGCGCTGTGACTTGAGTGGACCCTCCTCCAGCCAGCGTTGTGCTTCCTCCGGCGTCGTGAAGAACCAGGATTTCTCACCGTCGAGGACTTTAAGTTTGGCTGGGAAGAACATCATGTATCTAACGCCCTTGTCTCGGAGAGCCCGTTTGATGCCTTCGAAGGAACGTCGTTCTCGTTGCACCTTCAAGGTGAAGTCAGGGAAAAACCGGATCGTCGCATTGTCATACTGAAGGTCCCCGGCGACTCTTGCTGCCTGTAAGATCGCGTCTCGGTCACGAAAGTTCAGGATTCTCGCTATAATAGTGCGAGGTGGCGCTCCAGGTTTTGGCTTCGGGATTGGGGCTCTGTGCGCCCTTTCAATAGAGAATAGTGGGGAGAGTCTCTTGGGCTTTAGATGATGCAGGATAAGGTCTTCGAGGAAGAGGTCCACACTGGGCCCCTCCGTCCCCTCCGGTACTCCTACCACCCGTATGTTGTTGCGACGGGCTCTTCCTTCCTGATCATCCAACTGGAGTGCCATTTCTTTGTGATGTTGGACTAATTGTTGAACCTTTTCTTCCAATTTGCGCGTCGTAGTCTGGAGCTCTACAACATTCCCTTCCGTAGCCGTAACCCTGTCGGTAGTTTTCCGCATGTCTGCTCTCATTAAGTTCATCTCAATTGTGACCTTATCGATTTTCGTCTCCAGATTTGTACCAACTGCCTGTATCGCCGCCATGATTGATCCTAGAGATGGTTCTTCTGCGGACGTGGTTTCCTCATTTGTGCCATCCGCCGCCGGGAGTTGGCGGGGGACCGCATATTTGTCCATCTTGTTGAGTTGGACGGACGTTGCCGCACCTTTAGGTTTTGTCATTATGTCGCGCGGGCCTCACCTCCAGCGGTGTGGGGTCACCAGGGAAAGTTTCAGTATCTTGGACCCTACTGGTAGCACTTTATGAGTTATTGTGGTCCGAGGGTTTCGCTTTACTGCATTGCGCTGTGCACGGTGGTCTTGTCCGTAGTCGTGGCTTCCGATCGGTTCAGACTCTCTCCAGGTGTTTTTACCCCCGCTATGTCGCGCTCAGGTCCGTTCCCGGCCCTCTGCCGCCTCGTGTTTCGATTCTTCACGTATACTGGTGCCTGCGTGGTATGGCTATAGTGGCACGACGTAGCAGGCACTGTGTATATAGGGCCGGAGTTTGCTGTGGTATTGTGTGCAATGCCTTTTTTCACGTACTCGCCCCACGTTCGTTCTCAACAGCGCCGGAGAGTGGGGGGGGCGGGGGGCACGTCTGTGCAGGCTATTCCTTTGAACGCGTTTTCCTCGGCAGTAAGCTTGGCATTAAACTTGGCGTCCGGTTGCCTTCTGGTCGCTTAAGCAACGCCAGTCCTTCAATGGCAATTCCCCAATTTATCACAGGTTGCCCTGATGTTTAATGGTATAGTGTCTCTGGAAGTGTCTCAAGTTGGTGGGGTTCTCTGGCCGTTCTCAGGGGTGCATCTACATACCTATCAGCACTCGCGCCAGCCTTCCGGGTCACCTGGAAGGAGGATCTCAATCAATGCAGCCGTGCGACGCCCCCAGGGGGGCCCGGCGCTTCGCGCTGTTCCAGGGGAGGCCCTCATCCGCGGCCCTCCCGTGAGCGCAGCTCCGGCTTGTGCGTTGTGCGTCGCGGGCCTCCGGATTACGCGACTCCGCCCACTTCCTCCAAGGTCCGTCCGCCGCACCCGGCCTCAATGCCGCTCCGCTATTCTTGGCCGTCGTAGTTAGCGGGAGTCAGGACGACGATTTCTTACCGTCGCCTCCTCTCCCGGAGCCATATGCTGTATGCTGCTGTCCCTTAGATGTCGGATTATTAGCGGATTTTAAAGTTGCGCCGCAGGCCCGGACGGAGCTCTGGAGCTACACCGCCATTGCCGTCGGCACCAAGCCACGCCCCCCGCTCGTGCTGACTTTTAGCGCCGCGTGTTTGTTCTGCACTGCAAAATCAGCGCTAACGGTACCACACGGCGCACCAGAGGGCGCTGCTTCTTTGCTGCTGCTCGAGTAGATTTTCTACTTGAGCTGTAGCTTTCTCACCATGAACGGACGCGACTTTCCTCAACCACTTGAATGAGAAAATCTTCACTGAATGCCGTTTTAGCACCTGAAAATCACTCTTTGAGATGCAAATTCTGATTCGTGCTCGCCTACTTCCGGTGGTGAGCCGCATGCGAGAAAAAACTCTGCCACGTGGCAGTTGGCAGAGTTTTGCTGGAACTCTGCATTAAAAGCGTAACTTGGAGTGGGCAAAACTCTGTGAACTCCGTTGCCAGAGCGGAATTTATCGCCCACCCCTACCTGTGATACTTCTCCTCCGCCATGATGCGGCTCTTTGCGTTGTGCCTGTCTGCCCTGCGTCAGTCTGTACCTTGATATTTCTTGACCACCATGGTGTAGCTGTCTGCCCTGTGGCAGTCTAGGCCTGTGATGCTTCACATCAGTGCTGTATCTCTTTGCATTGTGCCATTCTGCCCTGTGCCCGTCTATACCTGTGATGCTTCATGCATGTCTACGCTGTAGCACTGTGCATTGCCCAGTCTGCCCTATGCCAGACTGTACCTGTGATACGTCACATCTGTGCTGTGGCTCTGCACTGTGTATGTCTGTGATGCTTCATATCAGTACTGTAGCTCTATGCATTGTGCCAGTCTGTACCTATGGCACTTCAACACCGCCTTGGTGCAGCTCTTTCCACTGTGCTAGTCTGCCCTTCTGAGACAGTCCCTGCCAGGGCAGAGACGTTTTAAGGCATGGGCAAAGTGGGCTCTGGCCCAGGGCCCCAGCCTTTCAGGGCTCCTGATAGTGCCAAGGATGACCTTGAGGGATAATTAAACAGATTGTTTTAAATAGTATTTCCCTTTAATTTATTTTTAAGGTGGGTGATGTGTGAGTGTCTATTACCGACATTTTGCAGAGAAATGTGTTTATGTTTCATGCAACATCCATAAAAAAGTTTCTTTTAGATCAAAACAGGACCTCACATATGAGAAATGGGAGGGTGTCCCAGAAATTATTTGCAGTGATGTTAGCAAGCTGCTGCTGTTACAATATTGAAAACACAGGACACTATCCCTGAATATTAGATGTAATAACTTTAGAATGTGTACCAGTGTGCCTGTGCATGGTCAGTGACCTGACCAAAGAGGGCACGAAAGAGCTGACATTGGATCATAGAGTTGTTTTACGCAGGTGCCCCCAAGCCCCTTAAAATGACCTTATGCCAGTGCCTCACAAACGCGCTGTAACTCTGTGTTGTTCCTTCACTTTCTTCAGCTGTTGTAGCTCACTGTAGCCAGGCTTTGAGGCGCTATGGACTCCCTCTGCTCTTCACCGCCTCTCTGCAGGAGCCTGTGCGTGTCGTGTTCTTGAATGCAGTGAAAGAAGGAATGGTGAATGAGATGCAGAAAGGCAACATTCTCTTGTTGATGGTCAGACACAACATACATTGAACCGCCTGCAAAGGTGCGAAGCTGGCAAGGGGGTGACTGCAAATGATGACACGTGTAGGGCACGAATACATTGGCTGTTTCGGAATATTTCCCTTCAAGTGAAGCCACAGAGGGAATCATAAAGGTCTGCACCCAGCAGTGGGTGCACAGAGGCAGATATGTCCATGAGACGAGCAGATCGAGAGTTGAGAAAGAGACGACGGTGAATGAGAGGAGGCAGAGAAGAGGTTGTGAAATAAGATAAACTCTGCCACCGTCAATCATGTGTTCTGTATGGAGGGCACAAAAACAGTTGATACAAGTCCAGGTCTGTGACATGCCAGCTGCCCGGCTAGCTCAGTCGGTAGAGCATGAGACTCTTAATCTCAGGGTCGTGGGTTCGAGCCCCACGTTGGGCGCGTATGCTTTTTAGTATTCTAATTATTTTTTCTTCTTTCATTTCTCTCTAATAGTCTCGCATTTTAGGATTGCCTTTATAGAAATTAACAAACCCTTTACAGGATTTCAGTTTAAAACTTTCTTCTGCCTGCACAAGGGCGGAGAACAGAGCTTTTCAGGGGTCACATGGAAACTTTTAGTAGACGCTCCTTCTCATATCTTACTCGGTGCTGCCCCGCACTGCATGAAGATCACACGCAAAAAAGATGTGAATATAAACGAGTCGCAAAATAGGGTGTGTCAGAAGTGGGATTTGAACCCACGCCTCCAATCGGAGACCAGAACACCCAGCTGGTGGGAAGAGTCAGCTCTTGAGTCTGGCGCCTTAGACCGCTCGGCCATCCTGACAGCTGAGGTATAGGAAGGCTGAGTCTCATCACATCTCTAAGATGTGGATTTCAGGCAGCGATTTTTTGGGGCGCTATTTAGCCACCTACAGACCTCTTCTCCATGATGTGGATGGGTTCCAGGCTGAACTTCGTACCGTTTAGCCCTAATTCTCGCTTTGCAGAACGAGGAACAGCCCTTGCTTGAGTCAAGCTGCGTTTCCAATCGTCTTCTTCTGATGCACCTGATACTTAATAGTCTTCTGGGCGCTACGTGTCAAATGGTGTTTAATAAATCTGTTAATTTAACCACTGATTACAGCTGCAGAGATTCCACGGATCAACCAAAAAGGAAGGTTCGGGTCCACTTCTACCTGGTCTGGACCACTCAATTATCTATAACAACGAAATGACCAGATAGTTTTTTTTGCAATTTAGTTAATCAGCACTTTGGACCAATAATTCAAAAGTGCGTTTGGTTTTATTTTACCAAAATTCAACAATATTTTATCGATATAATGTGATCAAAAAACATGTCATGAACATAGACACACATTGTGCATTGTAACAACATTATCAAACATATAACTATACACATATCTCATTACAATACAAAGAAAATGACAGTCATTATTTACAACATAAAACACCAAATTTTCATAACATGCACTCTCCTAATGATAGGAAAAGGCTCCAGTCCTTATGTGTTTCACAAAATCACAGGCGGACCAATACCAGTTCTAACGGTCCTGCCTGGATTGGGCTGAAGGTGGCAATACTAATCTCGGGGTCGTGTAATTGTGGGGAATGATTTCATTTGGACAATTCCCAAGGGCGCCCCAAAGTTCGTTAGCCTCAACCCAAATGCCAACGCGTTTCAAACCCTGTGTTGTTCAAGGGTTCTCCTCAGGACGGGACTGGAAAGGAGGATTCAACTGTAAAAGAACATATGAACAAAGTGGTGTCACTACTAACAAAAAAGGAAAAAAACCCTAATTTTCAATTACCTCACTATGTCATTTCTAGAGTGAAGCAAGGTACCTGTTTGTACACGTGTGCCAAGATCCCTGGTGCGGTGGAATTTTTGTTGTTGCAACTATGGGGGAAAAGACGTATAGATAAGCAATTAACTCAAAAGTTAAAAGAATCAGTATCTATCTAACTGATATAGTTCATAATTACATGTAGTCAGAGACAGAGACAATCGTACCTCTTCAAGTTAATATGAGCCGTTATGGCGTTCTTATCGGGCCTGGTTGTTCTCATAGGTAGCGTTCTGTTTTTACTCACTATTGTCCTGTCAAGGGAAAGGATTCTGTATTAAAATTCAAAGGGCGGGTTGCTTTACATAGATGTGACAAGTTGGCGGCAAACTACGTGTTATTAAACACGCTAATCGCGCTGAACGCGGCGTTGGTGACTTGCCTTCAGATATGCTTCCTAGGTACTGCATCATGCTCCGTTGTTCGTCTGTCGTTTTTTCAAAATATTGATGCCAAAAGGAAAATGCGAACTGTATTGTGAGTCTCAGTGTGTTATGGGTAATGTAGTCTCATCGCAGATTACTCATTTCTGAAAGTTCGTTCAAACCTCGAATCGCAGAGTCAAATTTCATTATGAGAAATGCTTCTTTGCGAGACAAAAGCACAGATGGATCACCTCCTCTGGGTGATGGTCGTATCACTGCTAGAACTGTCCATTTAAAATCGAAGTGTGTATGATTCTTCTCAATAAAATGATTAACCAAGGGGGCAGTCACCGTCTTGTTCTTGATTCTCGATCGATGTTGCACAATGCGTTGCCGGACTTCCTGGCTTGTTTTACCTATATACACTTGTTGGCACGGGCAAATTATGCAATAAATCAAATTTTTTGATTTGCAGTTGGTAAAGTCATTGTGTTTCCAAAACTTTTGGCCATCTGTGAACAATGTTCCTTCTAATGTTGCCTCACAGACTGAGCAAGTACCGCATTTATGATGTCCTTGAACTGGCGGTAAATGGAATAATGTACACTGGGTTTCTTTTGTCTTTTGTTGAGCCGCTGTGCTTGTAATTTGCTCACCAATACTGCGGTTCTTTTTTAGGGCAAACAGTGGTGGGCCAATGTCAGGGATGGCTCCTTCAATAAGATGCCAGTTGTTCCGGATGATCTTTTTGATTGGCTCTGTGTGAGGTCCAAATGTGGAGACGCAAACAATGCGTTGGGTCGGTGTTTTGTTCTTTTTGCTGAGAAGATGTTCCCTTGGTGTCCAACGTGCTCTTTTCAAAGAGTGCTTTAACAGATTTCGTGGATATCCTCTCTCCAATAGTTTGTCACGCAGACTGTTGGCATGTAGGTCGTAATCATTTATATTGGAACAATTGCGCCGCACTCTAAGAAATTGCCCATAGGGTAGATTGTTCTTGAGACTTCGTGGATGGTAGCTACGATAGTGAAGAGCATTATTCTTATCCGTCGGCTTTGTATACAGAGTGGACGCCAATCCTTCCGATGTTACTTTAATTTCAACATCCAAAAAGGACAGACTTGTCGAACTATATGCCAGACTGAATTTGATGTCAAGACTGCGGTCATTAAGCCATACATGGAACTCCATTAGTGTTGAAACTGGACCTTCCCAAATGCACCACACATCATCAATATACCTGAGCCACTGTTTTATGTGGGATTCAAAAGGATTATTGTGATGGATGTATTTTTGTTCATATTGTGCCATAAACAGTACAGCCATCTCCGGCGCAAATGGACAGCCCATGGCTGTCCCTTTGATTTGAAGGAAGAATTCATCCTCAAATTTGAAGAAGTTACGGCGTAATGCAATAGAGGCCAACTTAAGAATTAATTCAGTTGGTACACGATGTGGGCGAGGTCTCGTTTTGAGGTATACTTCCATGGCCTGCAATCCGTCCTGTTGAGGAATCTGTGTATAAAGTGATGTCACATCCATTGTGACCAGGACATGGATCTCTGGATCAAATGGAAAGCCCTCAACCTTATTGATGAAGTCCATAGTATCGCGAAGGTGCGATGGTACATCATTTAGAAAGGGCTTCAAAAACACATCAACAAATTTAGACACCGGTTCCAATATTGAATCGCACCCGGACACAATCGGACGGCCAGGTGGTGTAACGGCATCTTTATGCACCTTTGGTAGAAAATATAGGTACGGTGTACGTGGGTATTTCTTCATCAGGTAATCCGATTCTTTGGGACCCAGAATTCCTTGGTCTCTTGCTTCTGTAACTATTGCCACTATCTCCTGCATGATTTCGTTTGAGGGATCGCAGTTAATCCTCCGAAACCACTGTTGATTATATACATGACTGCGTCCTTCTGTCAGGTAGGCTTCTTTTGACCATAGGACCACTGCCCCACCCTTGTCCGCCGGCCTAATAATGGCAGTTTTTTGGTTCCTCAAAGATTTGATGGCATCTTTATGAACCTGTGATACATTTTGTTTTATGAAAGGTCGTTTCTTTTCCAAAACAATCAGTGCTGATAGCACAGTATGTTCGAAAGAGATGATGTTTTTTGAAACACTGTAGACGGGAGGGCAAAACGTAGACTTATTCCTTAGTCCAGATGCTTCATGGTCAGCTTGACTTTCCTTATCCTCAAAGAATGCTCGCAAACGAATTTTTCGAAACAGTTCAATGACTTCCAACTTGACCTTTGTAAAATCTATAGTTGTTCCAGGGACAAAAGAAAGTCCAAGTTCAAGAACTTCAATTTCTTCCTTGGTCAATAGCCGGCTCGTCAAATTAATAATGGGTGATTTATTCAGGACTTGTAGTGTTGTCTCCGCGTTGTCATCTCCCATTGTGGGGGTTTGAATCTGCTGTGCGGTTGCTGTTGGCCTTGTCCTAAAAAAGGCCTGTTCTGTTTATGCCTATTTGATGGGCCTTCACCTGGATCTGAGTCACCTGTTGATTCGGACGACGAAGTGTCCGAAAAGGTCAAGAACTTTCTTCTTGATCTACCTTGGTAGGTTTTGAGGAACATAGTCGAATCCGGTCTAGTATAGAAGTCTTCCTTGAGGTATGGATAAACAGTTTCAATGTTAAACACTTTTTTGTCCTTTTCGAATTTATTGACCTTAAAGTTGATGGTATGATCTTTGAAAGTTGCTATTTCCTTTGCTATTTTCTCAAGCAATGTTTTGGCCTCAGACTCAGTATGACTGTCCTTAATCGACTGGAGTTGTTGCTCTATTTCTTCCGCCTCTTTCTTACAGATTCGTTGGGCTGTCTCAATCGTATGGACCATCAGATCTCTGCTGCACTTAGTACTAATAAAGCTAAACCCTTTCTTGTATACCGGGTCTTCCGTAAAGATCACAGGAACGTTCTTTACTTGGAGGCCCCAAGGAATTGTACCAGCTTTTAAATTTCCAATTAAAAAATGTCCATGGAGTTCTGTTCTCTCATGTTTCTTCTGAAGTCTAATAAGCTTATCTGTAACGTTCTGCTGCTTAGCAGTACTACTCAGGGTAACAGATGAAAACAGGGAGGGGTCAGATATCAATTTTTGAATATGATCCTCACTAAATGAAAGGGTGTCTTTTTCAGCCATGTTATATACCCTAGGGGCCACAAGGAAACCTAGGGAACATTCAATGTAATTTAATTTAGAATAGACTCTTAGTGAAAAAACCTTGCGGACCACAGTCCGCTCTACTAATCAACCAAAAAGGAAGGTTCGGGTCCACTTCTACCTGGTCTGGACCACTCAATTATCTATAACAACGAAATGACCAGATAGTTTTTTTTTTGCAATTTAGTTAATCAGCACTTTGGACCAATAATTCAAAAGTGCGTTTGGTTTTATTTTACCAAAATTCAACAATATTTTATCGAGTTAGTGACTGGATCCCAGATTTAGCAGTCGGACCAAGTCCGAATCCCTACCCCGACTGCTACTATGTGCGGCGGGCGCCTAGAGGCCACGGGCTACTCTTGGCACGAGAGAGAGGCGGGTGTGTGCGCGGGTGATGAAAGGGCATCCCTGGTGCTCCTGAAGGGGGCATCCAGCCCTGCAGCTGGTATTTATGGCTGCCATGAGGGCATTGTCTACCCTGGAGAAAGGACCTCGAGCGTGCATGGGTGTTGGAAGGGCCCCTCTGAAGGGGGCACCCAGCCCTGCAGCTGGCATTCACGGGAGCCTGGGGGTCAGGCAGGGGCTGATCTCTGGAGGAGTGTCTAAGGCCACCTGTCCATGAGACGCCATCCATCAGCAAAACAATGTATCTCACAGTCTTAAGACTGAGGCCTTTCGGCGCTTCATCTTGTGTTGCACAGGATTTTGTCACGTCAGCAGAATCAAATAATTACAAGGCCCGGCAGCAGGCTTAATCTATGCTGATGAAGTAGTATATATATCTCTGGATCATGTACCTTAGGACCATATAGAGAGCAGTGTTTAGGTCTGATGGATGAAAGCTGTACTTGTAATATGGGTGACGCCTGCGGTGTGAAGAGCTTGCCTGCTCCAAACCAGGGGCGCACCAAACCCGGGGGGGGGGGGTAATATATTGAACAGTGGGGGCGAAACCAAGTTCAGATCCTGAATCAAAATTACTCACGGGCACTCCCAAGAGCAACTCAACACTGTTAAATATTGTATGTTAGTGCACATTGTGATGGTAAACCTGGAAGGAAGTGGAATTTCATGTTTTTGTTCCAGTTTCTGCTACAATCAGCAAATGACCTGGGCCCAGTTGAATTTGCTGCAGCATAATAAGACTTAAAAATATTTTGAAGAGATTGGAGAGCCGCGCTCGTTCTTTCTGGGTATGCCGGTTCGCCCCAGGGACTGTCTGGCATCGCCTCCTCCACATCGTTGCCGGCTGCCGGGTCGTGCGACTAGGGAGAAAGGTGAAGCTCGGACCGTCGGATCTCCCCTGCGGCGTTGGGCTGGCGGCGTTGTGTCGACTGCTGGCCGCGGAGGAGCAAGGACGCCTATTACCGGGTGAGTGCTCCTGTGACCGCCGGCCATCGCACAGCCTGGTCGGCCGCCTGTTGATCCTACTGAGTGACGGCTCTCGTCCCTGGTTGGGTGCGGCCCTGGAACGGACCGTGCTTCCCGCTTGAGGCCACTGCATGCGGCCTCGGTTCTGTGGAGTGCTACCCTGGGGTGGGCAGCTTGCAGACTCTGCCGAGGGGCGGTCTCTCATTTTCCCTGGTCAAGTGCGGCCCTGGAACGGCCGTGCTCCTCGCTTGAGGCCGCTGCCTCAGTCCTGTGGAATATTGCCCTGAGCTTACCCTCTGCTGGAGGCCGCCGCCCGGTGCCAAGTTTTTCCCTCTCGGGTCCAGCCTGGGGCAGGCTGTACTCCCCATCTGTGGCCCCGCCTGCCTCCTCGCTCCTGGTTTGCTCACGGTCTGAGCCTCAGCCACTAATTTGGAGACTAATTTGGAGACAAGTTTCCTTACGCCACTCGGGTCATCAGCTGTTGTGCGCAGACAACTTGACATCCACAATTGTATGTGCCTAATTTAGAATTGATCCGTGCGGAAAATGGAAAATCTCGCTCTCATTCCGAACGACCCAACTGCGGAAAGTATCGCCTTTCGCCTATGTTAGGTCTATGATTGTCTATGATTGTCTATAACTGACTGCTCCTGACTGCTAATCAGTTTGACCTTCAAGGAAGGAAGCTCTCCTCCATTCAACTCATATACCGATCTCTCTTACATCAACCATGCGCCCACCTAACCCCACCCGGAACTCTAATCTCGTGCGTTACGGACCCAACTCCTGGTCCATTAACTACCCAGACAAAATGACCAGTAACGCTAAAAAGAACTTCAAGCACAGTACTCTAAACAACACCCGGAAACACTCATAGTAGATAACTACCACACAGCGACCAACGGCAACACGAAAACTAACTTAATCTTTTACACTAATCGCCTGACTAAATGGAAAGACACCTTCTTTCTTCACCTTCAAGTCGCCAAGTCAGTAATCATTCCCTGTGGTGAAAAAATCTCCACAACCATCTCCCCTTCCTTCAAAGGGGAACTCACCATCTCCATCTACAGAACTGGAACCATACTCATACAGGCCACCGGCCCGCACCTCACCACTTTTGACCGCCACTTCCCCACACTACTCTCCTCGTTAACTCAACTGAGCCATCAAACCCTATCTCCTCTATCCCCCTCCACCCTCACTAATAACGTGGAACCAATCCAATCTCCCTGCCCTGAAGACCCACTCTTCAACTCATGGACATCCACCATCACTCACTACAATCACACTACCCCTATCATAACTCTCCGTCGCCAAACACCCACCATTATTACATCTACTGATCACACCAGGAACAGCAAACTCACAACTAACAAACACCACAAGGCTGATCTCGATCTAGACAGCTCGGACACTAACCACAGCCCTCCCGCGACTGAAATCACCACAGGCACTCCCCTCTCGACCCACGATAATCTGAATCCTCCCTCACAAACTACCCCTTCCTCCAACACTGACCCTTTTCCCCTGGCCCTTATTACCCCCATGTCCAACGTCATCTCCAATCCAGCGGACACTCACCCCCCTACTACCACTGCCCACATCCACATGCACAACCTGTCTCCACCGCTAATCTCACTGACAATCCCTGTGACATCCCCATGTCCAACGTCATCTCCAATCCAGCGGACACTTTCCTCCCTATTATCACTGCCCACTCCCCTTCCGCCGTCCCACATACACAACCTGTCTCCACCGCTAATCTCACTGACATTCCCCGGAACTCTGACTTCCTACCTAAAATTTCTCTCCCTCCTCCCTTGGACATTAGACCCACTACTCCTCCTTCGAACACCTTGAATGGTAGCATTACTAACCCGGATCCCCGCGTCCAACCTCTCCCCTCTCCTAATCCTACTGATTCCGTCCAATCCCTGACCCCTGTTCTCTCTCCTTCCAAAGACCCAAGCCATTCTCGGCCCCTGCCAAAAACATTAAGCTTTTTCAGCTCAATAACACAGCAACTGAACAGAATGAAGCGGAAAATTAACTCCCTTGCAGCCGATTTCCTATACTTACAACAAGACCTTCTCAACAGGATCAAGCCACCGTGCTCCCACTCCCCGGGTAGATTTGCTCCTACCCCCCTCAATACCTCTCCCATGGCCCCACAGAGCACCCCTCGGCCCTCCATTCCGTCGGCGAGTCAGGCACTTCGACCCAACCGGGATCGCCACCCCTTTTCGGTACCGAAACCTGATGAGATCAACGACTCTTACCTCGCTTTGAACCAGAATACTGCCCCTTTCTCCATCCCTGTTATTGTTGGCACTAACAGAATCCCTAAAACTGTCCACTCGCCTAGACCTCCTGCTCAATACACCTCTATCCACTCGGCTCCCCGCATCATCGAGGCTCCCCACCCTCTCTCTTGCATGCTCCTCAACTGCAGATCAGGAGCACAACACGCCACAGACATTGCTGAAGTTCTACTCGCTGAAGAAATAGACATCGCTTTCCTCACAGAATCCTGGCTCAATGTCCACTCCACCCCCATTCTTGACATTCTCACCCTCCAGGGTACATCATCATCAGACAAGACAGGCCGATCAAAACTGGTGGGGGACTAGCCATCATTCACAAAGCTGGAATACAGATTACCAAACTTAAACCTGCAGAATACCTATCGTTTGAATACCTGGGTGTCGAACTCACTGCCAAGGGCCCCTCACCCATCAAATTTCACACCATCTACCATCCTCCTGGAGAGCGTGCCCTCTTCACCGAAGAACTAACAGACCTAATAACACGTTTCTCCCTGACAGACACAAAAGACGTGTTCCTGGGTGACCTCAATATCCACTGGAATGACCAATAAGACTCCACTGTCCAGAACCTATTCAACCTACTGGAAATACACAACCTCAAACAACTCTGCAATGAACCAACTCACATCAAAGGTGCAACGCTGGATGCGATCATTACCAAAAATGAACTAGTGTCTCTGAGAGCGATTTCTCCCATTGACTGGTCCGACCACCACCTCATTCTGTTCAAGTTTGCCGCACTTGTCAGCCACCAACCTATTCGTGATGACAAACCTAAGCACTGGACCAGAAACATCAAAGAAGTACCTATAACCGAACTTGAATCCAGGATTCATGCCCATCTACAACTCCAACCCTCCACCTGGACGGCCGATGACCTCACTACACACTTTAATTCAACAATGACAGAGGTTTTAGACCAAGTAGCTCCACTCAAACTCAAACAAATGAGGCGAATCAAATCTAAACCCTGGTTCAACGTGGATCTTAATAACGAAAGGCATCAACTCAGACAAACGGAAAGGTCTTGGAGACTAAACCCTTCGACCTTGAACCTAGCGCAAATTAGATCTGCTTGGCTGGCATACAAAAAACACATTTTTAGAGAAAAGGCGTCTTTCTTCCGCAGCCAACTAGACCTGACGAAAAACAGACCGAGAGAACTCTTCAACATTGTCAAAAGCCAAACAAACTGCACTCTCTCTCACGAAATCAAAGCCACCAAAGAGCGATGTGAAGAAATTGCCACCTTCTTCGCTAATAAAGTCTCAAAAATTGATCAATCCTTCATCCAAACCTCAAATCCGCCTTCCCTCGTAACCTGCCCCCCTTTAATCACCCTTTACCATTCAGAAAGAGTTCTTACCAAAGACAATCAGGTCTGCCTCCAGCTAAAATACAATGCGCACTGGTCCGACTTCGAGCTAATGTCGGAAAACGAGGTCTTCAGTATAATTGCAAGCCTAAAACCTTCTTCCCACACTATGGACCCCCTCCCATCCACAATTATAAAAGAACTCAACCACACCATTACCCCTTTCTGGACTAAAATCATCAACTCCTCTCTCATTTCAGGCTGTGTCCCAGACTCCCTACAACTAGGACAAATCACACCCATACTCAAGAAACCGGGTGCCGACCCTAACGACCTCAACAACCTCAGACCTATTTCCAACCTCCCGTTCCTTGCAAAAGCATTGGAGAAATGCGTTCTCCACCAACTCAACAAACACATTGATGAGTTCAACCTCCTCGACACCTTTCAATCAGGAGTCAGGAAAGGCTGTAGCACTGAAACAGCTATGCTCAACATCTCTGACGATATTCACAGGGCCTTAGATGAAGGTGAAGCCTGTCTACTCATCCTTATTGACCTATCTGCGGCATTCGACACAGTAAATCACCCAGCTTTACTTGAGACTTTGAAGAGGCGCTCTGGCATTAATGGCACAGTACTAAAATGGTTCACCTCCTTCCTTCAGCGCCGCTCGCAACAAATTAAAATCAACTCCTGTCTCTCGAAACCAACAAAAGTCACACTTGGGGTCCCGCAATGCTCGGTCCTCTCCCCTTCCCTCTTCAATCTCTTCATGGAGCCCCTCACAATCATCTTGAAAAAAGCAGGAGTGAATTACCACCTTTACGCAGATGACACCCAAATCTATTACAAAATCAAATCACCCAGCGACATCCGACACCTCCTTGTCACTCTAACCGAGATCCAAACTTGGTTCAACGCTAACCACTTAAAGCTCAACCCAGATATAACGGAATTAATTCTATTCTCTCCAAAAAGTAACCACCGTCCAATCCAAGAGTGGCTCAAGAATCTGGATGCCCTAAACTGCCCCCTCGTCCTATCCGACTCAGTTAAGTCTCTAGGCATTACCCTTGACAAGAACTTATCAATGGAGGCCCACATCAAAAACTCTGCAAAAGGTGCGCTTTTCTCACTAAAACACCTCAAGAAATTGAAACCTTTTCTTCCCCATGATGACCTCAAGACAATAGTTCAATCCCTAGTTCTCTCTAAAATCGACTACGGGAACGCCACCCTAACAGGGACTCCAAAAGCTCACCTAGCCCCGCTAAGGGCAGTGCTGAACATGGCCGCTCAACTCATATCTGGGGTAAAAAGATTTGAACACATCACACCAGCTCTCAACTCCCTCAACTGGCTTCCCATGGAAGGGAGGTGTATTTACAAACTGGCCTGCATCACACACAAAACCCTTCACTCTCTGCCCCCCAACTACCTAAACAACAAACTGGTAAAAGCAGGAAAATCCAGAACTCTGAGAAGCTCCAACTCACTCCTTCTTATCCCTCCGAAACTGAAAAAGAAAACAACTCAGTACCCATCATTTTCTGGCAACGCTCCCAGGATGTGGAACGCTCTCATTAGAGACCTGAGATGCAACCCCTCCTTCTCCTGTTTCAAAAGGGACCTGAAACTCCATCTCCTCAACAAATACTTTCCCGGCCAACGTCAACGAACCTAGACTTCAATATCTGAGTTGACTCCTCTCTCTCTTGACATTCAAGGATAGTTGGTGACCGGACTGTGTTAGTCACCTTCGTTTGTTTTCTCTCCCTCCCCTGCACTGTTACCTATTTTTCATGTTGTATTTTTTATCTCTGTTTTGCTTCCTTACCGCCTTCCTACTATGTAATGCAATTTTTCTTCTGTCTTTACTGTGAGTATGTAAAGCGCTCTGATACCCAAGGGTCAAGCTAGCGCTATATAAAACTTTTTTAAATAAAAAAATAAAATAAAAGACTAATCCCAACACCCCCCCCCCCCATACTGCATTAGATAGAACATTGGTGGCTAATGGTGAAGCTTAAGTACATTTGTTTATTTAATGTTCTGTTTATACTGCATTTACCAGCATACATTTGCTTTAAAATATTTTCAGGATAGGATGGTATTCAGTGCTTTAAATGGGTCGGTACTGCCTGGTACGGAGTACCGGCACTTTTTTATTTTGAGGGAGGGAGAGTACCGGCACTTCTCAAGAGCGACGTAATACTTTTAATTGGATAGTACCAGCACTTCTCAGAACCAGCAGGTACTCTGCTACAGAGAACCTGCACTTCTATTTTTCCATTTCAAACACTGATGGTATCACATGATACGTCTCATGCTGTCATGGGCATAACACCCCATGTCCATGTTTGTAACACACAGGATGTTGAATTTGCACCCCATAATACAACGTAGTCCAGAGATCCAGCTGAGAAGAACTGTGAGAAGTCTTCATAAAGATGGAGAAGTTGGAGGTTTTCAATAACCTGCCGAGCGGCACCCTCTTAGGAGTGCTAGGGATCCCTGAAGAAATGCACATCCTATTAAATTTGTTGAATCTGTCACCTACCAAGGTTCATGAAATGATCTGGAAGGCAAATAATCTTTTCCCCAAACAAAGAAAATAAGAGATGGGTAGAGGACGAGTTGTGATAGTAGTAGTGGAATCTAATTATTGGAGAGACAGGATATTGTGTGAAGGAGTTCTAAAGAAAACAGTTCTGCTGGTGGAAAAGCATTTTGGGGCATATTTACAAGCCCCTCGCACCGCCGGTGCCTCACTTTTTGTGGTGCTTCGGCGGCATAGTGTGTTGCTCCATATTTACAAGGACACGTAAAGCTACCTTGCGTGGCTTTTCGTGTCCTTGTAAGTAAGGCTCCTTTTCAAGCTGCACTTTGCGTGAAAGGGGTATGCAATGGGTGTTGCTGGTCCCACGCAACACCCATGGATCCTGCTGTATTCCCAGATTTACAACGTTTTGTAAACTTGGGAATGTGTCAGAAGCCTACGCCTCTCCAGGGGAGGTGTAAGGAGGCGCAACGAGGAGAAATAATTTTATTTCTCCTTGTTTTTTCGTCTTTCTATGTCTGCTGCATTATGCAGCATGCATAGAAAGAGGAAAACACCTCTCATGATTGTTTTTGTGCAAGAAGGTGTCCCTTCCTGCACAAACACAATAATCCCCGCAACGCAGGCACCCTTGCACCATGGTGCAAGGGTGCCTGCATTGGCGCATGGCAGACAATTGTGCACCACCGTAGGGGAGAACTCTGGGAGTTACTTGGTCCTAGCGAAAAGGCCCAGAGACACTTCTTACAGGGAAGAGAGAGGGCGACTAGTGTGCTTCAGTTATGTTTTTCTGTTCCTTTTCGCTCTGCTCTACCTTTCTTTTTAACAGGCTTCAATGAGTCACAGTGAATACTATGGTGATCTACCTCACGAGACACATTCTCTTAGAATGACTTTGTATGTGCCTAATTCCGTTTCCTTCCTTTTTGTTGGACAGGATTTTTTGCATTTGTTAATATTGATAAATACGATGTCGATGTACACCATGATATATGTACGTATAATAACGAACTTGCATCTCCATTGTTGAATTCACCTGATATGACCTCCCCCTCAACTCCTAGTCAGAAATACATGGTCAGGCAGGCCGTGCGACCTAGGCCTGCAGCTACTGATAGGTCACAGATGGAGGGACACGTATCCCTTAGACAAGCGAGCGAACAAGAAAAACCAGATCGATACTACATATAGGCAGCGACAACCCAATGGTCTCAGGAGATTGACCCCAAGAAAACACGTTTGGCCGGAGGGGTGCACATTCCCAAAGCACCATAAAGTCAGATGCCACACTAAGTTCGGAACACACAGTCAATCAGAACACAGCATGCACTCTACACACAGTGATCATGCCGTACTTCTGGACACATACCCACTGGCCCTGCATCATGTCCACACAAGGTCGAGGCCCACCTGCGCCTCTTATCAAACAACCAGATTTATCACCCCGTGACTAGGCCCAGATTTCTGTCTCCAAATGAAAGTACAAATTGTTTTATGATACGTCATGTAATGTATAAAATTGGAGCCTAAACCAATGTGCTTTGAGACAGGCTTTAGGCCCCTACTCTATTGCCTGTTCTCCCGGCCGCTGCGTTTAATTAAACCAACTGTTCCTGTTTTGCCAAACACCTCTTGTCTCATTTCTCAAGGTAAATCTACATTGAGCAACACATTGAATTTGGAAACGTCTTTAATTGTGCCACTGTGACCCGTGGTTTTGATTTTTACATGCCAATAAATGCATTTAATACAAATAATATTAATTTGTTGAAAATGCCCCACAGTCATATTTAATATGGAGTGATATTTGGATGACTGAAGACCTTCTAGGGGTCAGTGTGGGTTAAATTCCACCTCAGAGCGTCATGGATTTGACACTCAAATTGTGCATATCAAGGGAACAAACTGGTGGTTTTGTTTACAGCATAGGTTACGTAGAGATGGCTCAGTTTGAATGTGCATTACATAAAAAGGCAACTAAATGTTTTTTGAGTGACCCAGCCAATTAGACCCGCATCACCACCACTTGCTGCCACTCTGGGAATTAATGATCACAGGCAGATTTACCGAGTGCCAGGAGTAAGAAGATGCATCCATGGAGACAGGCCTAACAACTGTAGTATGAGATTTGGGATCATGGAAAGCATCTGCTCAAATAGTTGATTTTTATGCTCTATCCTACTACAATACAAAATAAACCCTGGAACGAAATTTAAGGCCTGTGCCTCTCTCTGTAATGGTCAGCGATCTCCTATGTACGCACATGTGCCTCCCCTCTGCAAAAGATACGTTCATTGCTACTTTAGAGAAAATAAGGTTTGTTTTCAGTTAAGGTGTCCATGTGAAATAAGTATGCATATACGAAATGTGAGTGTAGTGAAACAGACTTTGGTATCTGGGACCATGTCTTGCTTTAAACTTTTAAGCCTTGCTTCTTTGTGCAATGCATTTTTCTGTGTTACACATATAGGTGCAATTACAGAACAACTGAAAACATTTTGTACACTTTCTTACTTTTCTTTCATGAAAAAATCCTCCTCAAAATGTTTCTGTTTTAAATGCTGTCTCCTTCTTATTTTTTTTTATTTATTTTTTTATTTGAGTTTTATATAGCGCTGGCTAGACCCAAAGGTATCAGAGCGCGTTACATGAGGTTCCACATTGTTACAAAGTTACATCAGTTACAAGTTACAATCATTGCTAGAAAACATTTAAAGAGCATGGAAGACAAGATAAAAGGAGCAAAGAAGGGCAAGGAAAAAGGGCAGGAGGAAGATACGACGGAGAGACGAAGGAAAGTCTTCCCAAAGTCCGGCTGGGTAGGTGACGGCCGAGGGGGAAGTCCACAGCCCATCTCCTCTATAGCTATCAAGGTAGCTCCACCGGGCATCAGCCAAAATGCAAGGTCTCAACGGTCAGGTGGCAAGTTCACATAATCTTTGTCTTGATGAGTGAGCCAGATGTGGGATAAACTCGAGGTCTGGTCGAAGTCCAATTTTAGACCAAGAGTAGTAGCTCATCGAGAAGAAAATAAATGGGGAAAAGTCTTCACAGGGAGGAAACAACAGCAGAGAAAAACAAAAAATGACGAGACTTATGTCCGAGGTCCGTCTGGGTAGGTGACGGCCAAAGCGTTGTGCCGGAGCCAATCTCCCCTATAGCTGTCGATGCAGCTCCACCGGAAATCGGCCATGTTACTCGAGCTCCGCCGGATATAATGAAGATCCTGATGTGATCGAAGGTCTCTTGACCAGAAACGGGGAGATGGAGGTGACGAGGAAGGTAGTAAGAGATCGGATATGGAGCTTATCGGCCATCTTAAAGTCAGGCAAGTTGAGTCTGTGGATCTCTGAGACTTTGCGGAGGGTCATGCCTCTAGTACTGCGATTCTGTTACTCTGTTAAGACTTATATCCACAATGTGACTCCCTCAACTAAAGGGAACATCTTCCCTCTTTGGTGGTATTACCCTGGCGGGCGCCATTTTGGGGACAGGCTCGTCGAATCCGTATTAGCAGAATTTTTATGGGGGTATGATTCAGGCGCCATCCGATCATCTAAACTCCCATTGGGATCGCCGGAGGATATTCTCCACTCCCCCGCCTCTTAAGCACGTCAGATGTAGCATGCAGGACCCACGCATCACCAGGGCAGTCTCCCTCGGACTCCCGAGAAGCTCGTTAGAGCGGTTGCCATCTCAAGGTCTTCTGTTAATTAAATTCCGATGAGAACTCATCGTTTGTTGTAGTTAAAGTGCCCCTGCTGCATATTTGTGACTGAGATTAGGAAGTGATAATAGCACTTTCATTCCTGTCTATTCTTCCACTGTACATGCAGAGTGTCCAAGATGCTTATGGAATTTTTGTAAGTGAAACAAATGGGCAGAAAGAGCCGGGCACATGGGCTCAGAAAGGAAAGAATAAAAACAGGCCTTCCTTAAGCACTAAGGGCCTCATTTACAAGAAACTGACACATCGGCATCGATGCGTCAGCTTCCTTGTGCCTGCCTTAAATGCCCTTGCAACACCATGGATGTGCTGTATTTATAATACAGGGCTCCATGGTGCAAGGATTAACAGATGCATCAGATATTCTGATGCATTTGCTGGCGCAATAGTGACACATTGCTGGAGTTGCTCATAAAACTGATGCAACTCCAGCAATGCGCCAGAACACATAGGCGAGTCCCACTGTAAAAACCCTACGTCAATCCTTACACTTGTCTGAGCAGGCATAAGAATTTTGACACAGTCAAGACGTAGAGTGACGCAGTGAAATGTAAATTTCACTGCACCACTTCTACGTGGCTTTTTGCGTGAGACCGCCTACCCTGCATACATTATATCTGGCTCAGGTTTAATGTGACACAGGACTCTACAAACTGACGCATTGGATGTGATGCGTTAGTTTGTAGATAAGGAGCAGTGTGGTGCACTGATTGCATCGCCACTGCGACAAAGAAAAGTGATGCAGCAGCGGCTCAAGGGGCTTTTAAATGGGGCCCTAAATATCATCTGAAACGTCTAGTGCAATATTTCAGTTGTTGCAAACTGCGGGGCCAGCAGCCCTAGTCCAGTCAGCCCAGCCCTGGGCAACTGATGGGGGAAGGGCTAAAGCCCTCTTAGCCCAAAGGTCGTTACGTGCCTGCTCCAAACCGTCCAAGTGCAGCCAACCCTGCAAGAGACATGCTAAGAATTAGCTGCTAAAGTTAGGCCCCAACTGCAAAAGACCGTTTTTAGGTCACGCTTGCAGGCAGCCTTTTTTAAGTCGAGCCTGCAGGCAGCGCGCAGGCACTGTTGCTTGGCGACCTATTGTGTTAAAAAAAAAACTCCGAAAAGGAGCTTTTACTCCGCCCATTTACTTACCATTCGTTGGCATCATTATCACTCTCATTTGCTGCCTTCTAATTCGGCAGCACGTGTGTGGCATCACTTCCTGCATCACTTCCTTTTCTTTCTGTGGCTCATGGGCCAAGTAGGGATTGATTGATCTTAATTAGAGTCCATTCGCTACTTGCGCTGTGATTGAGGTACTATTTCTTCTTATTTTCATTTTCATATACTGCGTAGGTATTGAAGCCTTCATTTGAGCACTAGTTACATTACTCAAGGTTACATTCGTGACGGTTACGTGAATTGATTATTCTTTCTCACTATCTGCCTGAAATGGACCTGCTGTTAGGCAGTTTGCTGATGACGAGTCACTTGGGCTGAGCTGTGATTTGTCAGAGAGGCAATTTTCTCGCGAAAACTTATTTAAGGCAAGTAGCGTCACAGGTTATGTTTGGTTTTTAAAAAGGGGCATTTTTAGAGGTGTTTGCGGCAGATGCACAGGTTGGTATTTCCAAGTACAAGATCTTTGTGCCCTGTCAAGGGAAGAAATAACAAGCGTCAGATGTGCATCCCACGGAGAAGGAGGGCTGGCAACATTCCTTTTTAAATGGGCCACAAAAGGAGGATTCGGCTTACAAAATACCCCATTTGTGTTCTCTTTTATCTCGGTTTTCACGTATAAGGCATATGAGCAGTTGTGTCCATCAGCACAGTTTTGTAGGTGACACCAAAAGCTACAAATATATATCAAAATTCCATGACATGTACAGTTAAACTTATCAAAGACGACTCTGACACATGAACAATTTCAAGATTTAGAGCAGGCCAAAGAAAATACAATTTCGTCTGCTGGAGTTCTCCCCTTATACATAAAAAGTGCAACTTTTCCATCCTTCTCAAGGTAATTTTGAACAGTTACCCGACTTTGCCCTAGGGTTGCTGCCTTAGCTTGCTCTATGAAAGTGCTGATCCTTCTTCAATGTAGAGGTGTTTTTGAAGTATTATCTAAAGTGTGATTCAGCACTACATATACCAATAAAGTCCCAATCTTATAAGGCCCACACATACGTTTGTAAACAAATTCAATTTTTTAGAAGTCCATATCCTGGGGATTTCTAGAGAATGCTGATAGCACTTTATGCACGGACTGCATTCCATATCATAGGAATATATCTGACCGTCAGCCCAGAAATGGATGACTTATGGTGACTTGGTACACTGGTCAAAGGTGATTTGCACAAGAATTGAAAGCCCTGAAGAAGTTCTTATGACCGAAACATGTTGGCTACCATGAATTTATTGGATTATAATTTTATGAAGATGAAGAAATCTATGGAATAAAAACTATTTTTTTAACTTCACATTGGATCCCCATGTGAGTACGATCGGGACTTCTGAAAAATTTAATTTGTTTACATATTTATGTGCGGGATTTATAAGATTGGGACTTTACTGGTATATAGAGTGCTGAATCACACTTTGGATAGTTCTGAAGTAGGCACAATACATTTTTTTCTCATATCGGGCGCCAGTGGCGTAGGTCGCTGGTTTTATGGACTCTTGTATGATGCTATATATTTCTCTCATTACTGGTGACTACTGAAGATAATGTGCGGCTGATTGCTAATGCCTCTGCCATCAGACTGTGAGTTGTTTGCCATCCCTGCTTGTTTTTTCAGGTCGGACTCAACGCTCTCTACCCAATACTTCTATCTACTTGTGTGCTTTTCAAAAACTTCAGGTCGGATGCTCACCTCAGAATAATCACACAGAGGCTCATTGAAAGTAATAAAATATGGAACACAGATGGACTGCTTCAGATTAGGTGCATTGCCCATGTGAGTGCTTAGAAGCATGTGTGCATGTGCTTGGGTCTCCATGTACTTGGGTGTGTGTGAGTGCATAGAACAGAGGTCTTCAAAGTGGGGGGTGGGCCCCCTTGGATGGGCCTTAAATGATCTCAGGGGAGGTGCTAGGCTCTGGCCAAGAAAAGCATCACGTTTTGTTTTAAATGATAAAAAAATGAGAGGCAGTAAGCCACTCTGTAATGGGCCATCACTAACATCTTGTGTCATTTATATCCTGACTGGGATTTTGTGTAAAAGGGGTAACAGAACCTAACTGCAGTGTTTAAATATGTTTAGAAATATTTAAACACTGCCAATTTAACAGAAAAAGTGAGAAAAATTGAAGGAGGGGAGGTGTTTATTTGTGTTTTTACACAGGAGGCACTGCAATAAGAAGTTTGAAGTGACTGGCTTAGAAGCATGTGTGTGCGTTCTTGTGTGTGTGTATGAACTTGTGCGCTTTTCTGAAAACTGCACGTTCCGCCAACTTACCATGAAATAATCACACAGAAGCTCGAACATAGCAAGCAATAAAATATTGACATAGAGGGACTGCTTCAGATCCCGTTCATTGCCCATGTGTGCGAGTGCCTGTGTGTTTTGATTGTTTCACGATACTGCATAGTAACAAAAAGCATTGGCAAAACCAATATATCAACAATGCGAGACCGATGGACTTTGCCAAAGCTTGTTTTATCTTTAGAGCTAACATGTGTCTCTTGATTACATATTGAATTGTCCTTAAAGTTGCGTAGTTCTTGTGAAACTACGTGCCGTTTCCTTGCCTGATTTACTCTCCTTGCTATTTACTACTAGGCCCTTTACCTATGCCCGCTAAGGTTCATTATATTTCAGTCATTCTGATAATTCTACAGCCAGACGTAAGTGGCTTTTTATGGCTACTAGATTATTTTCCATATTTGAATTCGTTTTCTGTATGGAAACAAAGTTTGGGTAGAGAGCCCTGATTATAACGCATCATCTTTAAGACTGCCCGGAATCTAACACTTCTTTAGCTGTAATTTCAGATGTCAAAACTGTCCCGGTTCATCTGTCGTACACTGAATGTGCACGTAGGACCTCCCAGTCCTGCCTTAGCTCTGGTAATGTGCCAGTCTGCACCTATGATGCTTCACATCCGTGCCACAGCTCTCTGTATTGTACCAGTCTGCCCTGTGCCAGTCACACAGCCATGGTGCAGCTCTTTCCACTGTGCCAATCTGCCCTGTTATGCACCGCCATGGTGTAGCTCTTTGCCAGTCTGTACCTGCGATGCTGCTACACCGCCATGGTGCAGCTCTTTGCCCTGTGCCAGTCTGTACCTGTGATGCTCCTACACCGCCATGGTGCAGCTCTTTGCCCTGTGTCGTCTGCTCTTCTGAGACACTCCATGCTAGGGCCTAACAAGCGCTCTGTAACTCTCTCTGTTGCCCAGTGGTTCCTTCACTCTCTTCGGCTGCTGTAGCTCACTGTAGCCCGGCTGTGAGGCGCTATGACCTCAGTCTGCTCTTCACAGTCTCTCTGCAGGAGTCTGTGCTTCTCATGTCCCTGAATGCAGTGAAAGAAGGAAATGGAACTGAGATGCAGAAAAACAACTTTGTCTTATTTTCACAGATCACATCCAAATAGTGAACCGCATGCACAACTATTCACCTGCGAGGGGTGACAGGCTGCAGTAGGGATTAATAGTAGGTGGGGGCAGGCACAGGGGTAGAGGGAGTGAAAGAAAGGCAGATTTACTAAGATTTTACGCCATGTTTGCGTCACAAAAGTGGCACTAATCGTCAGAAAATATTTTTGTTTGATTTTCTTTCCATCGCTATACAGTGCTTCCCACCATGGAAGGTGCCAATGGGAGCCGGGCTCAACTCCGCCTCCTTGCAGGCTATCTTAGTTACATTCAAATCCATACTTATAGCGGGCCTGAGTGCCCATTCCTTCCCTGTAAGGAGTTAAGGGATGTGATCCCGCACAGATTACAATTAAAGCAGGTAAAATTAGCATTAGTGTCAGAAGTGGGATTTGAACCCACATCTCCAGAGATCACAATGCCCCACTGATGGAAAGAGTCAGCTCTACAGTCCAAGCCTTACACCACTTGACTATCTTGACAACTAAGGAAGGAAACAGGCCAGGTCATCAGATCTTTGAGATGCAGGTTTCTGGTGGGGATATTTCTGGCCGTTATGGCAGACGCCGCCCCCAAAGGGGGCATCAGCTGCTGGCCCAGTAACATCAGTCGGGCCCGTATAATCCGGTTCTAGCAGCCAAAGCACAACAAAGAACAAGGGAGGGGGGCGTTCCTGTTCCACAGGATCTGTAAAAACGCTCCAAGCTTGGCACGAAAACGCTGGGCCAATGAGGGCCCATGTAATTATTTGCACCCCCATATAAGGGGGCACCACCACACCTCGGCTGGGGTGACAAGGGTTGAAAATACGGTGCTGCCCCAGGAAAGGCTCTATTCATAGAGCAGGGGCACCGTATCCGGATTCGCAAAACCCACCCACCTACACCTGGAACAGCAGCATTGTCACAGTGCTGGACGGTGGGGAGGCAGATAAAGGGGTACATTCAATGGTAAACGAGGCATAGCGGCAGGGCGGTGTTCCAGAGGAAGGCCACTTATCTGTGGATGCCGTACGGCAGGGTGAGTAGGCCGATGGGGGGAATAAGAGGAACATGGCACTTTCAGCCCAGACCCGACCGGATGGCAGGGCAAGAAAATGGACAAACAAGGTAGCGAGTTGAGTCTAACATCAGTGAGAGGCCAGCCCCCCTCCCCCACCCCCACGATCAGAGAAAAAAACCAACAAGAAACTTTATTACCCCAAGAAAACGGCGTGTGTGATTGCCTCAACAACAAAAAGGTGTTGCAGTTATGACAAGCAAATGACAGGCCTTGATTGACATATGGCAGATGTAATTTATGACCTGTCACAGTTTATAATTTATGGTCCTGTCAGAAATGCTTTACAACACTCAGAATGCTTTATGACACTGTAATAATGATTTATGGCCCTGTCATCCTGATTTATGAGTGGCCACTGTGATTTATGAGGTCAATGACATAAAACATAGATCATGCATGTTAATAAAATTGCAGCCTAGAATTCCCAATAGAAAAACACAAACACAGGGCTGGTGTAATTTTATTCACAAATCTATATGTGGGATGTATACTGGTTGGAGTGGCCCAAGTACGGGGATTATTCAGCTGTACTTTGCATCCACAGAGCTTCGCTTCACAACGATGTCAAAGGGGCTGAGGGCTGAACTTCACAAGTTTAACCCTCGGATTACGCAACTGAGTATCAACAGCCCTTAGATCAAGCTGTGTTTTCAATAGTCTTCTTCTGCAAATGGACCCAATAGCCTTCTGGACGCTGCGTCTCTGATGGTGATTCCAGCAGAAGGGATTTCACAATCGACTCCCCCCTCCCGCAGCTCCTAGAGTTAGGAACAGGATTCCAAATTTAGCAGTTGGACCAAGTTCTGATCCCTACTCTGACTGCTGGGATTATGAGCATCAAACGCCTAGAGGCAGGGCCGGACTGCCCGTAGCGGGCACCGGGCGTTTTCCCGGTGGGCCAGAAGGGTGAGGTCTGCTTTTTGACCCATGAGGTTTACAGCAGTGCTGCAATATCGGTCCCCTGTAACAAATGCGGCAGCAGTGCTTGACACTAGCACCCGCCCAATTCCCCTCCCCCTGCATGAGCTTCTAGGTAGCAACCCCCCCACCCCACCCTCCTCCCCCACCACCCCGGCCGGTCAAGCGGAATTGCCAGGGCTGGTTTCTGGTCCCAGTCCGGCCGTGCCTAAGGGCCAGGGGCTACTGTTGGCAGGAGAGGACATTGCTTGTGTGTGCACGGGTGATGAAAGGGCGCCCCTCGTGTTCCTCAAGGGGACATTCAGCCCTGCAGCCTGTATTCACGGGCGCCCCGGAGACAGGGAGGGACTGCTCTCTACAGGAGACAGTGTAAGGAGTGAGTGTCTGTCCCCTGTCCATGAGACACCATTAATTAACCAAACAATGTATCTCAGAGTCTTACGAATGAGGCAGTGCTGTAAACGGAAGTATAAAAGTGCAGGTACTCACTATTTAGAGTGCCTGTTTGCCCCTGAGAAGTGCCGGTACTCTCCCATTAAATGTATTGCAGCAGTACTGAGAAGTGCCGGTACTCTCTCATTAAATGTATTGCAGCAGTGCTGAGAAGTGCAGGTACTCTCCCATTAAATGTATTGCAGCAGTGCTGAGAAGTGCAGGTACTCTCCCATTAAATGTATTGCAGCACTGCTGAGAAGCACCGGTACTCTCCCTTTCAAATTAAAGAAATGCAGATACTCAGTACCGGACAGTTCCTTCCCATTTAAGGCACTGGATTAAGGCCCTCAAGCACTTTATGTTACGTTTCACTTGACTTTTGTCAAGTGAGCAGCTGAAGTTTCCGCAGATAATACTGGGCCTTCCAGGTGGCTAAACCTATACTGAAGAAGTGGTACATTTCAGGACCTCTTAGTGAGGAGTTTTTAGAGGGCAGAGTTCAGGTCTGATGGATGAAAGCTGTATTTGTCATATTAGTGCCACCTGTGGAGTGAAGAGCTAGCCATGCTCCAGACTGACCTAGTACAGCCATCACTGCAAGGGACACGCTGAATATTAGCTGCTAAAACGTTGGTACCCGAACTGCTGAGGTCTTTTTTATCTTCAATGCTAACACGTGTCTCTGGATTACATACTAAATTGTCCTTTAATTCACGACGTTCCTGTGAAACTACGGGCCGTTTCCTTGTGGGTTACTTCCCTTTTACATCCTACCTTGCTACTTTTTATAAGGCCATTTACCTAGGCCTATTAACTCTGGGGAATAACTATTTCAACGGCGTAAAATGTTTATGTCTGACTCGACAGTGTATGTGAAATACTTTGTTTTGCTGATGGATGGCGTCTCATGGGTAGCCGGCCTTAGACACGTCCTCGGTGCCCGTGCCCCTGCAGAGAGCAGTCCTGCTCCCAGTCCACGTGGGCCCCGTGAATACCAGCTCTAGGGCTGGGTGCCCCCTTCAGAGGTGCCCTTCCATCACCCATGCAGGTTTTCGGTGGCTTCTCAAGGATAGCCCAATGCAGCCCTCGTGGCAGCCATAAATACCGTCACTAACTGTACGAGCTAGGGGAGGGTCGTCCGTGGGATCTGTACAGCCGCAATCACCAACTCAGACATAGCGCCCAGAAGACCAGTGAAGTACACGTGCATCAGAAGAAGACGATTGCAAACGCAGATTGGGCTGCGGCTGTTGTTCCTTGTTGTGCGATGTAGGGATTAGGGTTAAACGGTGCGAAATTCAGCTCTCGGCTCCTTTCACAAGGTTGATAAGAGAAGGTCTGTGGATGGGAAGTGCAGTTGAACAACACCCGGAAACACTTACCGTCACATGTGCCTTTTCCGAGCTCTGATGACATCACCTGGCTGCACGCTTCCTCAGCTGTCAGGATGGCCGAGCGGTCTAAGGCGCCAGACTCAAGAGCTGACTCTTCCCACCAGCTGGGTGTTCTGGTCTCCGAATGGAGGCGTGGGTTCAAATCCCACTTCTGACATAGCATCCTTTTATATCTACTTTCCTCATGATCCCCGTGGATCGCATTCCCCAGGCGCCTCCTCCCCTTTGGAAGTAAAGGGGTCGTGATCCCGGGGGAATAGGCGCTGAAAATATGGGACTGTTTATATGTGAATGAGAAATGGAGGCGGGCGGCTACCTCCATACCAGGCTGGAAGGGACGTGTGGAGGAGGAGGTGTGTGAGCTGCTGTAAGAGGCAGCTGCAGGGGAAAGATCAGGATGCAAATTGCAGCAGGTGTGTTTTTTGCCACCTCCACTCATATAGATCCAAAAATGGAGGGTTTGTGAAAAATGTGAATACGCCTTATCACAGGTGCTTTTTATACGGGTGGCCCTAGCTGTCTTTAGGAACACGGAACTGGGGGGTTACAGAGTTTATTTTGTGTCATTTGATTCTGCCTTCACTCATATCTCTCTCTCTGCTCAGTCTCCTGGACCCACCCCCCCTGGCTCTGGATGGACTGCTGGGTACAGATATCTCTGCTTCCGCCTGGTTCTGTGTTCCTTCCTTAACATACCGGCTGCAGGACTGGAGGATGCATGCCTCCTTCATGAACACCAGGGGCGCCCTCTCATAATAGCAGCAGTCGGGGTAGAGATCCCGAGTTCTAAATCTGGGATCGATCAAGTCACGGGCTGCCGGAGGAGGGCGATCATCCGTGGAATCCCTGCAGTTTTATTCACCGTCTTAGACTGTAGCGCCCAGAAGACCAGTGAAGTACACGTGCATCAAAAGAAGACGATTGCAAACACAGATTGGGCTGCGGCTTGTTGTTCCTTGTGCGATGCAGTGATTAGGGTTAAACGGTGCGAAATTCAGCTCTCAGCTCCTTTCACAAGGTTGATAAGAGAAGGTCTGTGGATGGGTAGTGCAGTTAAACAACACCAGAAACATTCACCGTCACATGTCACCTTTTCCGAGGACATCACCTGGCTTCTCATTTCTTCAGCTGTCAGGATGGCCGAGCGGTCTAAGGCGCCAGACTCAAGAGCTGACTCTTCCCACCAGCTGGGTGTTCTGGTCTCCGAATGGAGGCGTGGGTTCAAATCCCACTTCTGACACATTTACATTTTAATCTACTTTAATCATGATCCAAGCGGGATCGCCATCCCCTTTACTTCCCCAGGGCCCTCCCCCCCTTCGAAGTAAAGGGGCCGTGATCCCGGGGGAATAGGCGCTGAAAATATGGGTGTGTTTGTATGTGACAGAGGAATGCCCAGTGGAGGCGGGGCGGCTACCATCGGCCCCTCCCAAGCTGGTAGGGGCGTGTGAAAGAGGAGGTGTGTGAGCTGCTGTAACAGGCAGCTGCTAGAGAGATATCAGGTCGCAAATTGTAGCAGGTGATATTTTTTGTCACCTCCACTAATATAGATAAAAACCGGAGTGTTTGTAAAAAATAAAAATATAAGTGCGCCCAACGTGGGGCTCGAACCCACGACCCTGAGATTAAGAGTCTCATGCTCTACCGACTGAGCTAGCCGGGCTGTCGTGATTCATCCGCATCTCATGTTTCCATATGCCTGTACTGGCCCCTGTTGTCCCTACGTAAGGAACTAGTGATTGGAGGGTACAGAGTCTATTTCACAGTCCCCGCTCATGTACCCCTCTCTCTGCCCAGTCTCATGGGCCCCCCTCCCTGGCTCTGGATGGACCCCTCTGCCTCTGGACCCACAGCTGGGTACAGATCTCTCTGCTTCCCTCTGCCTCTCTGTACCTTCACTTACCAGCTGCAGGACTGGATGCCCTCTCCAGGAACACCAGGGGCGCCTTTCATAACACTGGACGCTCTCTCAGGCTCTTGCCAAGAGTAGCACTGGCCTCTAGGCGCCTGTCTGCGCTGCTCATAATCCCAGCAGTCAAGGGTAGGGATCCGGACTTGGTCCGACTTCTAAATCTGGATCCAGTCACTAACTCTACGAGCTGCCGAAGGCGATCCTGCAGCTGTAAACACCGTCTGAGAAGACCCTTGAGAACACCACGTGCAGAAAAAGAGGATTGGAAAATCAGTTTGACTTAAGGACTGTTGCTCCTCCGTCCTGTAAAGCGAGGATTGGGGTCAAAGGGAGGGAAGTTCAGCCCTCGGCTCCTTTCAGGTCGTGGAGAAGAGGAGGTCTGTGGGTGCCGGGTACTCCTGAATAACACACAGAACAACCCCCAGTTGCAGTCTGCATCTCACAGATCTGATGACA
This sequence comes from Calotriton arnoldi, assembly GCA_963921515.1. Taxonomy (NCBI): domain Eukaryota; kingdom Metazoa; phylum Chordata; class Amphibia; order Caudata; family Salamandridae; genus Calotriton; species Calotriton arnoldi. Next base: position 696,369 of record CAWUFW010003563.1, read on the forward strand.
TCATTCGACCTCCCCTTCTCTAAACAGCTGTCATCTGTCCCTTCAGATGTGGGTTGGGGGACAGATAATACCTGATGTCTGTTCCAGACTTCTCAATTGTGAATGTCATGTGGAGCATCTAGCATTGCTGGTGGCTGTTCTATCAAATCTGCTTCAGATGTCTGTCCTGAGACATTTAACCTAGCTGTCTCTTCCCGCAAGTGTCGTTGCGTGTGGCATACATGTCTCAAGTGGCACATGCCAGTGCGGTGCCCTTACTGTGACGTCAGTGCCAGATGTCTGTTCCAAAATACATGGGGGCAGATTTACAATTCCTGGGGCATCCCTGCAAATCAGCAGGGATGCGCCAGGAGACACGCATCACCATCCTTGCGCCACCACTGATGCGCCGCATTTACAATGTGGCGCATCATGGCGCAAGGAAATGCAGATGCGTGTCGCATCTGCCGTCGTAACGTTGGCGCAGTGCTGGAGTTGTGTCGCGGGCGCGACGCAACTCCAGCACTGTGCCGACCCGGCCTATCTTGCACATGGTGCGTCACACCTTACGCCTGCTTCATGCAGGCGCAAGGTTTAGACGCACCGGGGTCGAAAAGTGACTGAGTGAAATCTAGTAGATTTCACTCAGCCACTTTTGCGAGGCGTTCCTGCGCCGGAACGCCCCCTGCTCCGGAACGCCCACATGAAACCTGACGCAGGTTTCATGTGGCGCAGAGCTTACAACGTGACGCATCTCCCTAGATGCGTCACGTTGTAAATACCTCGCAGCATGGCGCTGGCTTCACGCCGCCGTTGCGTCACAGAAGTGACGCAACGGCGGCGCTAAAGTGGCGCAAGGGGCTTGTAAATCTGCCCCATGGGTTTCAGATGTCTGAGCTGTGTTATCTCAGCGGTGATGTCAGTGAAATGATATTAAATTCCTGGCGTCTAGCGCGGTGTCTGATGTGGCGGTCTGGATTAGTAAGGGCTGTTCTGGCCAATTCAGCTGCAGCCTTCGGTTCTGTGGCCTCTAGTGTCTGACATCTGCTACAGAAGCGCGTTTAGAGATGTGTAAATTAGACAATGACGTTGCTAGTTGCTGCTCGGATAAATGCCTGTGCTGACATGTTGTGCAATAAGTGAGCCCTGGTGTGGGTTGTAAAAGCCTTGTGGTGGGTGTGTGATGTAGAAGGTTGAGTTGCTGGTATCTTTTGTTAAACATTTCCCCTTTGATGCACTTGTCGCCCATCTGATATCTGTTAGGGACACCTGTGCTGCAGAGCCCGTTGTGATAAGCGTCAGATAAAAGGCATGTTGTGAAATCTTCCTATAGCGTGAGGTCATAACCAGCCTCTAGAACATCGTTCCAACCGTATTCTACCAGCTGTCAGGATGGCCGAGCGGTCTAAGGCGCCAGACTCAAGAGCTGACTCTTCCCACCAGCTGGGTGTTCTGGTCTCCGTATGGAGGCGTGGGTTCAAATCCCACTTCTGACACAATTACTTTTGCAACTTGTTAATATTTGCGCCACTTTTACTTCCAATGCGCAGTTTGGGTGGGTTTCACTTGGGAGTGGGGCGCAGCAGCGTAGTCAGAGGAGGAGGAGCGTCTCCTAAAAGTTTGAGGCCATGAAGTTTCCAGTTTCCGCCCCTGTGCAGGCGGAAAGAAGTTGTAAACTGAAGTCCCCCAAGGGATTTGTTAATTTCTTTAAAGCCACTGTTAGAAGTGCAAAACAGACTTGTAGAGAGAAATAAAAAAAAAAACAATACAACACTAAAACTAACACGATTAAGAGTCTCAGGCTCTACCGAGTGAGCTATCCGGGCTGCAAGGTGACCAGTTGCTTGCTCTTTCTGTTTCCCCCTTTAGGGACCAATGACTGGGGATATTGTAGAGTTCATTTCACAATCTCTGCCTCTGACTTCACTTATGCACCATTTCTCATTCTCTCTTTCGGCAGATCCTTCTCCCACCTCGCCGCCAAGACCTGGAACACCCTCCCCACCAACCTCCGACAGACCCAAGACCTACTGGCCTTCAGAAGACTCCTCAAGACCTGGCTCTTCGATCAGTAGCAGCACCACCCCCCTCTTCCCCCAGCGCCTTGAGACCCTCGCGGGTATGTAGTGCGCTTTATAAGTGACATGATTGATTGATTGATTGATCTATCTCTCCCTCTGCCCCAGTCTCACAGACACATCTGCCTCGCTGGACCTGCCTCTGGGTACACACATACATCTGTCTCTCTGCTTCCAGCCGCCTGTCTCGCTGGACCTGCCTCTGGGTACACACATGCATCTGTCTCTCTGCTTCCAGCCGCCTGTCTCGCTGGACTTGTCCCTGGGCACGTACATGCATCTGTCTCTCTGCTTCCAGCCGCCTGTCTGCCTCTGTGCCTTTACTTAAATGGCAACATTTGGGAAGCTGCCCATGTATGCGCGCCCCTACATATGTCATCCCTTGTTACCTCTTGGCAGCTTTGTACCTGTGCAGTCGGTTCAATGCTTGAATGTGTGTCTGTCCATCAGCATGAGCATGTTGCCTTTCTGCCTCTCATTTCCATTTCATTCTTTCGCTGCATTTACGGTCATGACAAGAGCAAACCCCTTTCAGGAGGCGAGTTGTCCCCCCCCCCCCTCCTTTGCATCAACCAACTGCGTCCCTCATGCCCCTCAAATCAAACCACTGACAGAGTGCTTGGTGCCAAAAAAGGTCGCAGTTTATTCAACATAACACGTTTATACATTTGCAAACTACTCATGGTTATCCTATTACTCTCTTAATCTTCATTGCTTATACTTCCTTGTCTTTGCAATTATTTTCGTTGCTGCGTGGACCCAGCCTCCTCAAGTTCCGGGGACGGGTGGGGCCACCTGTCTGGGCCTGTTTCCCGGGTCAAGGCTTCAACTTGCTACCGATTTGGGACCTGCCAGGGCTGCAAGTGCCGTCCCGCTTGACCTGCCCTTTCGTGGGCCCTCCCTGCTCCCCGGGGTCCCTGCCGTGTGGCATCCCAAGGACCTTGCTTGAGCATCTACTCTATCTATCATGAGGCTGAGTCCTTCCATTTTGCTCCCTCGGTACCCCAGCCGTGAGGCATCCCAAGGGTCCTGCGCAGGGCTTTAAGTGGGCCGGGTCTCACCGGTGCTGAGCACCGGCAGTTTTTTAAAGGAGGCCTCGAAACGGGTCTCTATCGGGGTTTGTTTTGTGCCCTGGCACAGGCGGTCCATTTTTTTCCGGACTACAGTGACAGCAGACACATCGATGTGCGCTGCTCACTAATCACTTGTGGAGAAGTTACGTCATGACGTCATGCCAGGTGAGCGCTGTAGGGGAAAGGAAATCCTTTAAAGAGAGTCATTATCTCTTTGAATTTCCCTTCTCTTGTTGAAACTCAGGAGCAGCAACATTGTCGTGGTGTCACCAGGGCTTTAAGTGGAAGCTTTTTCAATATTATATACAAGCCATAGTTGCTGCTTTTTTATCTTATGCAACTAACAACCATTGACAAAGCCAATAGTCCTGACTTGTTGTAGGTATGATGTTACTTGTTGTATCATATATCTGGATGCAATGACAGAAACAGCAAAATACAAGTGGGGCGGCACACTATGCTAAACACAGATTTTTAGCTCACATGTTTTTAAGCCACGCCCCTAATTACATTGGCCACGCCCCTTTGAGAGACCCCCCCCCCAGTTTTTTCATCCCACTTAAAGCCCTGGTCCTGCGGGAGCATCACATCTACTCTTTCCATGGCGCTAGGCCACCCTTGGCTCCCTTGGTGCCCCTGCCGTGAGGCATCCCAAGGACACTGTGTGAGCCTTCCCTCTACCTTTTAGTAATTCTCTCTTTTTCTTTCTACCTTTCTTGTGTTCCTTCCGCCTCACCTCTACCCTTGCGGCTGCGACGCCCGTTCTTTCTGGTGTGGGTGGGTGGGATTCCTTCTTCTATCTGCGAGGAGGTGGGGGGGTTCGTGCCTACTTGGGCCTGTTGCCCCCAATTTAACCCCCCCCTCGCCTCGTCAGTTCGTCCCCGGATTTGGGGGGGTTCACGCTTGCCCTGGGGCGACCAATCGTCGCCCCCTTTCGAGCGGGCTATTTTGAATGTGCGGGGGAAGAGCTTCCCGCCTCCAGCCGGCGTTTGGCCCGGGCCCCTCATGGGTCCGGCTTCGCCTCCCCCGGCCCGGGTTACGACTCCCGCAGAGAGACTGCGAAGGGCAGACTGAGCCCATAGCGACTCACAGCCCCATACCTGCTAACTGCTAATAGACCCGATTCAGGTGGGAGACTCCTGCTTGCTTCAGCCAAAAATGGCTTTATTTTGGCAGTCTCCCACCTGAGATATCAATGGGAGAAATACATTCTCCAGATTATTTTTTTGAAAATCTCCCACTTTCCTCTTCTAAAATGTTGGCATGTATGCAGCCTGGCTACAGTGAGCTACAACAGCTGAAGAGAGTGAAGGAACAACTGGGCAACACAGAAAGTTATAGGGCACTTGCGAGATCCCACAGGGGCTGACTCAGAAGGGCAGACTGGCACAGGGCAGACTGGCACAATGCAAAGAGCTACAGCACTGATGTGAAGTATCACAGGTGTAGAGTGCCACCCGGCCTCTACACTACAATGTATCCCAGTACACATCCCGAGGGCCTGGTGCAGCCTGAGGCTATAAATAAATGGAGGAGCCACAGCTCACTGTAACTCCTCGGTACAAGATATTCAGTATGGTCCCTGTTGTAGGCCTAACGAGTGTACGGTGCGGCCTACTAGACGCAAGCTAACCTCGCGTAGTTTACACTGGCGACAAGGATGGTCGCATACCCCACGACTGCCTAGTTGCTGTGCCTACCTGCGCCATTCACCCACTGGCGACCACCCATGCTGCGCGGTGCGGCATTGTGCGGCAGGTCGATGGGGCCTGTTAGACTTGGCATCTTTTGGCGTGTTTCCCCTGAGTTTTGCTTTCTGACCTCTCGGTTTTGACTCTGTTTTTGCTGGCGTAGTGTTTTTGCGCACTTTTCTCACTGCTGATCAGTGGTAAAGTGCAAGTGCTCCTGTGGTAAATTGTGTTATGGATTGGTGTTTCCATGATTGGATATTTGATTTACTTGTTAGTCCCTAGTAAAGTGCACTGAGTGTGCCAGGGCCTGTGAATCAAATGCTACTAGTGGGCCTGCAGCACTGATTGTGCCACCCACGTGAGTAGCCCTGAAAAGGTAACTCAGACCCGCCATTGCGGAGTCTGCGCGCAGTTTGTAACTGCCATGTCGACTTGGCCAGTGCACACACTTGTCAGTCCCTCACCTTCCCTTTTCTTACATGTCAGCCACCCCTAAGGTAGGCCCAAGGTACCCCTGTGGGCCGGGTGCAGTGTATATGAAAGGTAGGACATGCCCTGTTGTGTGTGGCATGTCCTGATAGCGAATTACGGCCAATTTCGTTTTCCGCTATTGAGAGGCTACCTGTTCCCCATAGGACAGAATGGGGAGTTTGTTTATAACATCTTATAAACATAACTGGCCCGGGGAATTAGGTAGGAAAATAAAGTTTAGTATGCCTGAACTCAAAATCTAAAGATGCATCTATTAGTGAAGGTGATTTTTACATTCTGTGTTTGAAAATACCACTTTTAGAAAGTAGGTATTTTCTTGCTCAGTCATCCCGTATGCCTCTGCTGGAATGTGGATTGCCTGTCTGGGTTTTGGATGACAGAAGGCTGGGGAGCAGGAGTGGCTCCAGATAGTCTAGGTATGTCAGGAAAGGGCTGAATAGACCTGGGCTGCAATTGGGGAAGGAGATTTCCTTGCACCTCAAAGGGCCTGGTCTGCCTCTGCCCATGCCGTCTCCACCTCCTGCCAGGAAGTCACACCAGAGAAGGCAGAACTGGTTCTGGCTGGGCACAGACACTCTCTGCCTAAGAGATCAAAGGATTTTGGGATATAAAGATTGGGGCCCAGACCCCTGAACTTTAGAACACTTTTGGACCAAGAAGACTGCCAAGAAGAAGAGCTGGAGAAGCTGTGAGGAGGGACTACCACATTGCTGGGTGCTTTGCTGTGTTGGCCTGCAGTGGCTGCTTCTGTCTTGGGCAGTGGAAGGACTGGACTGAACTTTCTTCAATCTACTTTTGTGAGTTTCTCCAAGGGCTTGAGGTAGAGCTTGCCCCCTGTTCAAGAAGTCTCAGGAACAGCAAAGACTTCAAGCTCTTCTGCCCTCAGCACTGGGGACTGTGTGTTTTGTGCTGCAACAGAAGAAGAAGCAACCCGACGATATCGCCGACGACGCTGCCGACTCCGTGTCCTGAAGGCACCACAGAGGGCACCGCCGCAATGCCGCACCGCGACCCTGGTATCACTGACGATGCCTGCTGATGCCGCCACCGAGCCGCTGCTCGCACCGCGACCTGTGGGAACCGCACTCCACACCGCCTCGCTTCACGACGATGCCTTGGGATCCCTGACGACACTGCTCCACGCCGAAATCTATGCCACTGCTTGCACTGTGGTTCGAGGGCACCGCTCGTAAAGTTACACGACGCACCACCCTCATCCCGCACCGCACCCTTGGCCTACCGACGCCGGCACCATCAACTCCCGTTCGTCTGCCGACGACAGCACTTCAGCAACGACGATGCCGCTGCTTGCACCACGACCTGCCAGCACCGCAACGAGCACCGCATTCACTTCGCACCGCGACCCTGGTCTCACCGACGATGCCATCTGACGCCGCCACGAGTTGCTGCTCGCACCGCGACCTGAGGCACCGTACGCCGCACCGCTGCACTTCACACTGCAGCACCCACCGCCTACCGACGCCAGCGCTCCTGACTTCAACAGAGAAGAGTTCGATCTGCAACGCGTGTGACTTCGATGGCCCCGACGACTCCTGCACCGACTTCCGGAACCGACGCCTGCGGACGCTGTGCTTTCGGAAGCTCAATGAGAGGTCGCCGACGCCCTGCATTTCTAAAAGGTACTGTTTGCGGGTCTTCCTGACACCGTAGCTGGCCCGCGACGCCGCGGTCAGCCAGAACTGTTTGGATTTGTTTGTTCACGACGCCGTGATAGCCCCGGACGGAGCTATCGACATCAAGAAACTGTTTTTCAAGCATATTTTGATAACTGAAGATTTTTAAGTACTGTATTGTGGATTTTTATCGTTTTTGGTTTTGTCTTAAGTATATAAAAATATTGGATATTTTTCTACACTGGTGTGGTGTCCTTTTGTAGTGCTTACACTGTATTACTGTTGGTTATGTGCAAATGCTTTACACACTGCCTCTAAGATAAGCCTGACTGCTCGTGCCAAGCTACCAAGGGGGTGAGCAGGGGTTATTTTAGGAGTGTAACTCCCTTATCCTGACTAGAGTGGTGGTTTCTGCCTGGCTTTGGCACATGCCCTAGCCTACCAAAAATCCCATTTCTAACAGGGCCCTGCTGTGAGCCCGCTGCCCCTACCGTGCCATTCCAGGAGCTTGGCAAAGTTTGCCTTTAGCGGGTGTATGTCGGTGAGGCTTCTAAGCAGATTGCAGGCCACGGCACCCCGGCCAAAGAACAATTGCGGTCATATCACCACTTGCTGGCCAGTGCGGCAACAAAGGCACAAGAGCAGCTGAGATAGGTCCGAACACACCAGTAGTGAGTGCCGATGAACGAGTGATCCACGATGTTACCATAAAGGAGGAAGTTTACTGCCCAGCTCTGGAAGGTTAGTGTCAGGCCTGCCCCAGGGGAATTCCGAGCCTCGTGGCCTGCAGCTGGGTAGGCTGAGGCCTAGAAAAAAAAGAACATAAGAAAAATAAGAAGGGGAAAAAGAGCTATAATAAAAGGCACAATTCATCCATGTCCAGGAGGTGAAGAGGCATGTGAAATATAGCTGCAACAGGAGAGAGCCCGTCCGAGAGCTGCATGCATGTGTAAAACAGCAAACTGATATTAAGGAAGTACGTAGCCATATAGGACTGCAGCCCTAAAGTACAGACATCATAAGCCGAGCCTGCATTACTGACACTGGATAGGTGTGGTGCAGCGGCCAGGGCAGCTGACTTCGGAGCACAGGGCTCACAGGGTTCGATCCCCGGCTCTGGCGGCAGCTCCGCTCAGCACCATGTGACTCTGGGCAACAGCTCACTTAATTTCCACGACGGCCCCCAGCACCTTGAGACCCGTAAGGGTGAGTAGTTTGTGCTTTACAAATACGGATTTACATTACATTTACACTGCCTTGCCATGTCAGTTCAACAGCAACGAATAGCACCACTACTGCCAGCTACCCACTCCTCTGTCACTGCACTACCGCCCTAGAGCGAGCTGGCGACAGTGGGTCGGACACCTACAACACTACTTCTGCATCACATGTGAAACAGAGAGCACAGTCAAGAGGTCTCTTTTGTTTCATTTTGAAGGGGTGAAGCTGTATGACGTGCTTGAGACCCTACACAACACAGGAGATGATGCAGACTTACATCTCACCTAGCTCAGGATTAAAAATACTGCCTTAAATCTCTTACGGTCCTTCCTAATAGACAGGATCCAAATAGCGAGCACTGGTCAGCTTAAATCCAAACCCTTCTCTCTTTCCTGTGGGGTTCCCTGGGGCTCCTCGCTAAGCCCCACGTTATTCAATCTATATGTTTCCCCCTTAGTTAAACTGATTCGATCCTTTGGTCTCCAGGTTTTCTCTTATGCTGATGACACAGATCATTGTATCGATTTCAGATGATGGATCCTCAAGGGCTATCAACTTTAACAAATGTATGAAAACAATCTCCACCTGGATGAGGGATAATTGCCTTAAGTTGAACGCACAGAAAACTGAGGTGATTATCTTTAGAAGTCAGCCTTCGATTTCAAACAGCAATTGATTGCCAGAGACGCTGGGAAGTTTGCCATCACCAGTGGAATCAGGAAAAAATCTTGGGGTCATAGTGGACAACATACTGTCATTTGATTTAAAGGTAAACCAGACAGTATCATCTTGTTTTAACATGGTTAGAATATTGCAGAAAGTCTTTCCCTATATTCCACAAAGAGTGTAAAACAGTAGTCTTGGTGCTAATTTTGTCCAGGATCAACTATTGTAATGCCCTTTATTTTACTAGCAATACATTTTCCATTAAGAAACTTTAAACGGTGCAGGATACAGGGGCGAGGCTATTCTTTGACATCTCCAAGTATCAGTTGGCTGCTGCTGCTGAATCAGTAAGCAAGTCATCTTTAAAGCCTTGTTCATGGCTCACAAGAATCTATGGGGGATATTCTCAAGAACGTGCGATAATCATCGCCAAAATAGGTTAACGCAAGTTTTCATATTGCCGTCTAGCGCGGGAAAATAACCTTGTGTGAACATGGCATTCACAACACGGCGGTAACATGCGAAAATACCCCGATAATGCGGCAAATGTCCGCGATAACACTACCGGGACGGCGATAAAAATCTCAACCCGAACGTGAAAAAAGTTGCGACAGGCCCAACCGCGATAGAAAAATCAGCGACAAGCAGCGCCAGGCTTGCAATCCCCACGTCAGGCGGGTAAAATCACCATAAAAGCAGCAAAAAAACAGAAAGAAATAAAAAAGACATAACTGCGAAGCACAATGGAGGGAGCTGGAGCAAGTACAGAGGACAACCCGAACCCCACAAGCCCCACGGAGGACCAGCCTGGGACCTCGGGGTCAGGGAAGGGCAAGGAGAAGAAGAAGAGGAAGACGCGGTTCAGTCCGCAGGAAAACAGGATCCCGATAACGGAGGTGACACTCCCACCATCCAATTGCCATTGGTGTAATTGACAGCACTAAATGTTGCACATACACTTGTCCGAGCGATGTGCCATTGCAGAGGAGTGACATGCACACAGGGAATGTGTCTAGGAATGAATTTATTTGCACATGCTGTGCCTGTGGTCATTTTGACCTGTCCCATGACTGCTCAGGACAGTCCCCATGTGACGTGCCTATGTGAAGAAATTGTGAATGATAGTGTCCCTTCGGGCTATTCTAGCTGCTGCTGCACCGGGGTGTGGTCCTCCTGCCTCATCTTCATCATCATCGTCCGGTGCATCAGGCACTTGGATCCATGGGGCATTGGTGCGTACACATATGTTGTGCAACACACAACATGCAATGATCATCTTGCACACTATTTGCGGGCTGTACAGGAGTCTTCCACATGTGATGTCCAGGCACCTGAAACGTGACTTCAACACGCCAAATGAGCGCTCCACAATGCCCCTGGTGCTTATGTGGGCCGCATTGTACTGCCTCTGGGCGTGGGTGTTCGGGGCTCAGAGGGGTGTCATCATCCACGGGCAGAGTGCATATCCTTGATCACCTGTGACAGGGGAGAGAGATGTGTCAATCGGTGGTTCAGCATTCTGTGTTGGTAGGCTCATTAGTATATTGGTGTGTGATGTGTGGGACTTTGGGATACATGTCTGACATGTCTTGCATGTGGCAAATGAGCGGCATCCATGTGTAGTACGTTGCCTCACAGCTGCTCCTCACTCCCCCCGAGCCTATTTACTTGTGTGCGCTGTGCGGTTGCAACACTTGCACTCCTAGGACACACCATTGTCATGACTGTCTGCGCATGTCTACAAGCCTGACAACGACACTGTGATATTGGCAGTTGAAGGTGGTGGGCCACTTGTGTGTAGGCCTATGGTTAGGATATGGCGGGAACAGAGACACACACAGTAGTTGCCTTGGTGGCCATCCCGGAAGTGAACCACACCCTGAGCCCTGGGCTATTGATTGCCACTTCTACACTGGCCCAGCCCACTCCGCTTACGTTTACAGAGGGGGACGACATGGCTACATGTCCAGGGGCTACCCCACTGCCTGAGGTAACATGGTAGCGCCCACTGTCTACGACACTACAAACACCAGCAGTATATGTCCACATGGACATGTCTGTGCTCTGCATACTTAAGCCTGTCCAGCACATCCCCTCCACACTTGGCATTGTGTACATTCTGATTAATGGGTCACTTGCCTCCCTCGCACATACTTGGTTCCCGCCTCTCACCACACCCTGCTATTGTGTGGCAGAGGTGCCATTACGTGGATGGCTTGTCTGCATGTCTGGCCCCTGTTACAACATTTCCATGTGTTGTCGTGTCTGGTAGGTGAGCATGTTGTTTGGCATGTCGTATGTGATGTTGTAACATGTGCATTCCCACAGTTGTGAGTTGTATGATTGTGGAGTTGAGGTGTGTGGTGTGTTCCGTTGGTACTTACCAACGAGCAGTGCATTTCCGTAGGTGCCATCCTCGAAGCGCTGGTTGATGATGGACTGTCGGAAGATGTAGGAATCATACACACTGCCTGGGTAGTTGGCGACGACGTTGGTGAAGAGTCCCCGGTGGTCCACTATTGCCTGCACATTGATAGAATGCGTGTGCTTCCTGTTGCGGTAATTGTGTGCAGTGTCGGCAGGGGGCACAAGTAGGACATGTGTGCAGGCAATTGCCCAACACGTGCGGGAAGCCAGCTGTGGCGTAGAAGCCTTGCTTGGTCTCCAGCTGTTCCTGCGCAGTGTGGGGGAAGTGAAGGTACTGGGGTACCAAGCTGATGATGGCATCCAAGACAGGTGTGAGGAACTTTGATAGGGCTGGCTGTGAGACTCCTCCGACTCTGGCAGTTGTTGGTTGGAAGGTACCAGAGGCCAACAGGTGCAGCACAGCCAGCAGCTTTGTCTACGGAGGGATGTTGGTTGTCCGCTGTGTTGGTACCGTCAGCCTGTGGGCAATGTGGGTCAGGATGCGGAGGATGGTCGCCCTTTTGAGCCTGTAGTGGGCAATGACTTCCTCTGGCGTTAAGTCTCCCAGGCTGGTGCGTTTTCAGAAGGACCGCTGTCTCATTCTGCGCAGCCTCGGTGGTAGTCCGGGGGGGGGGGTGGTCCTGGGGTGGGTGGGGGACCTGGGGGGTGGTGGCGGTGGGTGTTGTGGGCCTCTTGGGGCTCCGAGCTGCATGAGCAGTAGCTCCATGACATGTGTTGGTCTGCCGATGTGGCTCTGGGCTGGACTCCCTTTATACTGCAGGTTGTCGTCGTGCTTACCACCAGTAGAAGGCAGGTGTTAAATCCCTGCTGCTAAAGCGCCTTATCGCCTGTTTTTGGGTTGCATCGCAGTTCTGGCTGGTTGTTGAGAATATCGCGAAGTGGAGTTCTTGTGTGTTTTTGCACGGGAACGCCTACTCTGCATATCATTAGCGTTAGTTGTCTCTCTCATCCGTGGCGATGTTTTTGCGGCAGCTATCACTGGTATACTGGCGATGTGGGGAGTTTGCACCAGCTTGTGAATGGGGCGATAATTCTTTCGCCACTTTTGCTGCGCTAAAGTGCCGTTAACTCGGCGATGAGTCCTTGAGAATATGCCCCTATGTACGTCAGGTCCTCGGGCTATTAGCCCTAAATTTCAATGGTACCTACCAGCAAGATCACTGCATTCTGCTAAAAATAAACTGGTAGTGACGCCAAAATTTCAGAAGGCGAGATGGGGAGGAAGATCTTTTTTGCGCTCACAGCGAAACTGTGGAATACCCTCCCACAGTCCCTGTTACTGAAAATCATCTGGCCTTCAGAAAGGCTTTAAAAACCTGGCTCTTCTCTAAATAATGACTCTGTTCCCATTAGGTACTTCTAACCTCAACTTGTAGGTGTATACGCGGCGAATAGCGCCTTGACGGCAATCGGTAATTGTGCGCTTTATAAATGTATTTAATTTCATACGATTTACATAGCAGACATTATTAGAGCTCGACTCATGCACGGGTTCTAAGATCTGAGCCAGACCCTTGGCTGGGCTCTGGCTCGGCTCTCCCTGTTAATGTGTTGGCTCGCCCACCTCCACGGGCACAGTGTAGCGAGCTACAGCATAGAAGAGGAGTGACACAGGTACAGACTGGCAAGGGGTTGACTGATACATTACAGAGAGTTAAGACTGGTGTGTGAGGTCCTACACGTACATTCTGTGTGTGACAGACCGACTGTGACAGCAAAACAGAGCCACATGGCATGGGTGTGAGATCGTACAACTAATAATATAGAGGTTACGCTGTGACAGCTGGGCTTGGAGATCCTTCGGGGTCAAGGTGTAAAGGGCTGACTCGGCCAATGCGGGGAGCTGTGGTCTGACGGTGCAGTAAGACAGGTAGTCATTGTTTAGTGCACACTGGGCCTATTCAGGGAACTATGGCCTGTCCGTGATGTCCCACAGGTAATACTATTAAGTACAGATCAATACATAGAATCATGGCCTGCATGTAACAGGACTTGCATCCTCCAGGGTTGGTAACCTAATTGGTGTTCAGCGCTGGGATCAATAATATCCAGTTCTGGTATGCACTAATTACATTTGATAAGTTCAGTTTTGCATTACCTGTGCATTAATGTAGAAATACCAGAGTGCAAGGCTGTGTGAGAGGTTCAAAGGTTTGGATGTGTGAACTCAAAATGAGGGAAAGGAAAGCCCCCGCAGATATATGCCATGTGAACAGATTTGTGGTTGATGTATTAACAATGTTTAATGTGATCGGTTTGCATTGTGAAAATAAAACGATATTTATTGTAATACTATTTACCCCCGGGTGATAGTGGTGTCTGTGCACAGTGGTGTTCTCATGGCCTGCAATGATGTTGCAACACATGCAAATAATGTTATTTCTTCCTACAGGCTTGCATCCTGTCCTACAGGTTTGCATCCTGTCTCAAAAGCATCTACAATATTCCTAAAACCCAGTATGCCTGACTTTTACTTAAAAGTTCCAACTATCAACTCTCCTTTTGCTTTCAAATGACTCTCTCCTTTGTTTCCATCCTTTGCATGCCTCCGCTGTCTGAGTGCAGCCTACTCTAAATCACATGCGTGTTTGTCTTAATCCTTACTACTGTATCTCTGCAAACTGCCCACAGTTATTTCAAAGATCACAACCTCGCGTTTAAAAGTCATGCCCTGCACACTAGTGATGCAGCGGATACAATAAAAACAATTTCTCCCAGGTCACTTATCGGTCATCCAGGTGCGACTTATTTCTCTTCACACACATATATATTATATCCACATGACGGTGGGGCCCATGACACCGCCAACACACTCACTTATTTACCTATCACCCCTGGATTTCCCTTTTTACACCTTCTCTACAAATACGCTCCTAGGAGAAAAAATAATAGAAACACAATGTTGTACCGCTGGAAAATGAGCCAGGATACCTTTTTACCATAACCTGTCGTTTCTTAGTTCTTTCATAAAATATACCTGCTCATTGTTTGTCGATGGATCATCTAGTATTTTAGTTGTAGTGATCAAGACCAGCTAAATCACAATAAACCTTTTACTATTTGCTTTAAACATTCAGTTAAAGAATCACTGAGCCATTTGTTTAAGAATCTTAAAAGTTTATATAGTTTTTTTTTTAAGGCATGGAAAAGAATTTAGACTTTATTATTTAATTATTCATACATTTATTAAATCAAATATTAATTTGGCAAATCAAATTTATTGCAGAAATGAATTTTGTCGTGAGGAAAAATCCTAATTAACCTACCTATCTCTCTAATTTAGCCTAATGATTTTTGAACTAAGTTTAAAGTTGGAAAATAAAAAGATTCTCATACTCAACTGGAAAATAAAGACAGCAACAGAAACTTCAGCTCGTCAGCATCAGCAACCGCAACTCGTCTCATCTAACAGTCTCTTAGCAATTCTAACTCCAGCAGCATCTCCTGTAGCTATCGAAAGCAGGTTCTGGATCGATCTAAAGAGAGTGCAACCCCTCCCACCAGAGTAGGTCTTCTTATACCCTAATTCTAACTTTGCTAACTAAAATTGTTGCAACATTAGTGGCGCGCTCCATTCTCATTGGTCAAATCCAGTCCATTATTTAATTTTAATCAATCTTCCCAGATCCGACCAGTTCTCTTGGAATGCATATGTTCATTTCCTTTCTCACAGTTCACAACATATTTCCATCCGTTTCGATCATTCATTTGTAACTTTTCTTGATACATTTCAGAATTCTTGCAGGCATTGTTCTTTCATTTAGGGTCGTTCCCACGTTTTCTCTGCTGATCGTCTCGGCACATTATCAGTTCAATTAGGTCACATCAGCCTTGACCATTCTTGCATCCTAGCCTTTCAGCACCATCACGTGGTCAGTCTTTCTCCAATTTTTCTCCCTCATCACATGTTTCCTCAGCGCATGCGTACTCTAGTAAACGGCAGCCATTTTATATCGCCACTCGATTAGACTTAAAGCACTATTTCAAAGATAAACAAAACTTTGTTAAAATAGAGAAAAATAGCCTTTTCGTTACCCTCCCGTCTTCTACGTACCCCAATTAGTTATTACCTAGCAAAAAGCAACATTTAAAGCTGTTCCTTACTTACCATCACTATTGTTTTGCAACGTCACGTTTTTATTCTAAAAGCACGGATCATGCATTTATTATTTAATTAATACGCAATTATTATGTTATGTTAGACACACAGACATTTGTAAATAAATTATTCTGCACGTATACTTGCGTGTTACCCTTCCCTTCACATACATTGTTGATTAATACACTCAAAACGAACATGTTTATTAATTATTTATAAAATTTGTTAGGGGTTAAAAAGTTTTCATTTACCCTGCTCCATCAACTCCCCCTTTGGTGATTTTTAAATCACCACATAAAACCCAAGTTATACTTCTTTTTCAGGCAGCATATGTCTTTCATCCTTTTGCTTTTTGTTAGTTATACATCTGTGTCCATCTCATCTTGTCTCCTTGTCTCTTTGTACATACTCTCTTTCATTTCCTCTAACTCAATTTCACCCATTTCTCTCTCTCTTTCTTTCATTATTCTGTTATTTCTTTCTATCTTATTGTGTCTTCTTTTTCTTTTTATACATGTTATTACAATTTTCAGCATCATAACTAATACTATTGCTACAGTTGCTATTATTATAACTTTCCCTATCACTAGTCTACTCATTCTTGTTAACCAATTTACTACTGAAGAAAACCCTTTACCAAGTTTTCCAAGGACACTTTCAACCTCCAGTGGAACTAGTTCTTTGTGAAAATTTGTAATATTTGTGATATACTTTTGTATATTTTCACTCTTATCAGGAATGTAAGTGCAACAATGTTGGACTTTCAGCATTCCACAGACTCCACCCTCTTTTGCCAAAAGAATGTCAAGGGCAAGCCGATTTTGCATCACCATAGCTCTCATGGCAACCATTTCGGTATTTACCATCAAGAACCCTCCCGCAGTATCTGTAGACAAACGATCTATTACTGTGGATAATTTCCGAATTTTAAATGCATTCAAAGATATTCCCACTGCTGGTATCAATGATCCAAAAATATCACCTACAATTTCTGAAAAAATTTCCCTCTTTCTACGTGTAAAACTATTAATCATCTTGTATGTTCTTTTTCTTCTCTGTCCATATGAAATTTTTTGGAAAGACCAGGCCTACATAACAAGTTCCATACCAATGGTCCGGTAACCTGTAATAAGCTCTATTCCCACAAATATAATAGATACCCGGAAATATTGGATCCCTTCCACCTTTGAATCCCCAACCTCCTAAAATTTGATAATTGTCATGGTAGATACTGGAACCTACAAAATAATTGTCATAGACTGTCTTATTTCTCCTAATACACAACTTTCCTGTTTGCGGCCAATCTAATGTCATTGCTGCATTTATCTTTTTCCCTTCATGATTCTCTTCCTCAAACGTCCATAGATGTGTTCTTTTCTCTTCTATTGCCTCTCTCTGAAATTTCACTCTTCTCTCTTCAACCATTTCTAAAAATACCCTTTCTTCTTTCTTTAACTCACAGGTAAGGTTGTTTTTAACTATTTCCTCTAATGTTAAAATTCTATGCTCTAAAAAGAATTCACCTAAAACTTTTGCTTGTTTTACTTTGTTTAGTTCTGGAACTACAGGAACATTTGCAAAAATCTTATTTACGTCAGTGTAATAAAATTCTAATCTACCTGTATTATAAAATAAACTTGCTAGGACACTACATGTTATTCCATATGTTAGAGGTAGGTGATGATAAGTCACACCTTCTGTCACTGATGCAGGCAACTGCATACAAACATAACAATCTCTCACATCCATTGTCTCTACATACTCGTACAACAATTTTGTAAAAACATTTTTAGAAAAATCTGCTATTGACTTATCCTTATGTAATTCTGCACTACTTCTTAAAATAACTTGTTCTTGAATGTTAGCTTTCTTTTCTGGTTTAGTATTATTCTTTGTTTCTACTACAGCTACACTAATTGGAATTGTGATTACTAAAACTATCCATATTGTCATTAATAATCCTGTACAAAAACAGCACATTTTACACCATCTTTTTAGAAACTCACATTTATCTCTTCTATTTCTAGTATTCTCCATTTTGTTTTTATATCTTGTTAAATTTCAGAAAATTGTGTCGCTACACCTCAGAAATGACTTAGATGCCACTCTGCACTCAAATGTCTTTGCTTGGCACTTTTCTTTAAATTCTTTTCAGAATTCTTTCGTTGTCACATCCGGTGAATTGTCACATCCAGTAAAACTGTCACGTCCCGCAGAAGAACTTTAAGTCTTCACTTCAGGTTTGTTGCACTTCACTTCCACCCATTCGGTTTCTTCTTTTCGGGTTCTCGTGAGTGTTCTTTTCTTCCTTGTAATCAGTCAGAGCGATATATAACCATTCAGGTGACTTGTATTTTGAATTCACTTTCTTTATTCTTTTAGACTTTTGCAATCGTTTTCCACTTTGTTTTCCTTGTTCTTTTTGACTTGTTATTTCATTCACCTGTTCAGCACTCTTTTCACCTGTTCTTATTATTCTGTATCTTAATTTTCTTATATTGCTGGGCCAATTGTCTCCTTTTCTTGGCCTTTTGGCTTCACTTTCCTTTTCTCCTCTTTCTGATTTCCAGTTTCTTTTTCTTGATTCTGATCTCGTTTTCCCTTCTTCTCCGCTTTCTTCAGATTCTGTTTCAACTTTCTCGAAATTGTCTCTTATTTTGAAACTTATGATCTCATTTTCTTTTACTTGTGGTTCTGTTCTTTCCTTCTTTTGCTCACCTATTTCTGTCCCTCCTCGAAGTTCTTCCGAATTGGTGTTTATCTCACTCTCTGCTTCTAATTTTCCCTGTTCTTTTGTTTTACTGTCTGTCCCTATTGCTCCTCGGGGTTCTTCTCGTTTTCTAGCTTTCTATTTGACTCTTTCCCTTTATTGTCTATTAATATTAATTTTGAAAGATTTTCACCACAACTTGTACTTGGTTGCTCATTTAGATCATTTTCTTGTTCATTCTCTTCTCTAATTGTTTCAAATTTCCAAGTTCTCCTTCGAAATTCTTCACAGTTTTCAACTGAATTATCAGATTCTGAACTTGTGTCAGATATTTCCAGATGTCGACTTACAGGTCGATCTTCAAATTCTGGATTTTCAACTATTTCTCCTTCTTCTTCTTCCTCTTCTTCTATTGTGGTACTTGTAGTTGGGTCTTCCAGATGTCGACTTACAGGTCGATCTTCAAGTTCTGGCACCCTGTTTCTTCTTCCTTCTGTCTCAGATGCTGAACTGTCATCCCACACTTCCAGATGTCGACTCACATGTCGATCTTCAGGTTCTGGAACTCTTATTGTATGACTGGCGTGAACCCAGTGTTTCACTCCTGCACACTTGACTGCAGTCGTTGTTACTAGGATTACCTGTCGTGGTTCGTCCCAACGAGGAACTAGACAGTTTCTTCTCCTGTGGACTTTTATGCGGACCCAGTCTCCTGGATTCAAGTCGTGGGCTGGTTTTCTTTCAAGAGTGGTCGCATCCGGTCCAACCTGATGAAACACAGAACGCACCACATCAGCCAGTCCTTTGCAATAATCCAGCACTAGATCATCAGTTATAGTCAGTAGCTTGTTGACAGGTACTTGTGCTTGTCTCATTGCTTGTCCCATGATCACTTCATGAGGACTAAGTCCAGTTTTCTTTTCAGGAATACTTCTGATGGTCATCAAGACAAGGGGCAGTGCATCTGGCCATTTAAGTCCTGTAGCTTGACACATTTTTCCTAACCTGTTCTTAATTGTTCCATTTATTTGCTCTACTATCCCAGAAGCCTCTGGTCTGTATGCACAATGCAGTTTCTGTTTAATGCTTAATGCTTCACAAATTAATTTAATCAGCTCATTTTGAAAATGTGTTCCTCTATCTGTTTCAATCGTGACTGGAAAACCATACCTCGGAATGAATTCTCGCAGCATAAGCTTTGCTACTGTTATTCCGTCATTCCTTCTTGTCGGGTATGCCTCCACCCAACGAGAAAACAAACAGACGACCACTAAGACATATCTTAGTCTGTTACAAGGGGGCATCTCAATGAAGTCCATTTGCATTCTGGTGAACGGACCTCCTTCTCGTCCTATTGTTCCTAGACTCACTATTGTTTTTCTTCCTGGATTGAACTGCTGACAAATAAGACATCTTTGACAAAGACTTTCAGCTATTGCTCTGAATTTTGGGTTATACCATGTCTGTCTAAAAAGTCTAATCATTGCATCTCTCCCAATATGAGCTTGTCCATGGTACATCCGTGCCATGTCAGAGATCATGCTATCAGGCATAACTGGTCTTTCATCTCTGTAAACCCATACACCATTATTTTCATGTCTTCTACATCCTGCCTTTATCCAAGTATCTTTTTCCTCATCACTTACAGATTCCTGTAACTGTCTCACTTCATCCCATGTCTCGACAGTGTTAGTATAAAAGCAAAGGATAAGAAATATGCTCCCTTTCTCTGTTCTTATTCAGGGACACCATGTTCTCTGCACAATATCTGGCTATCTCGTCGGCATAGTTATTTCCGACAGTTATGTAATCTTCATTTCTCTTATGGGCTTTGCATTTCACTACAGCTATCTGCCTGGGCAGCTGTATCGCCTCAAGCAATTTTTTCACAAAATCTCCATTTCTGATAAGTGTTCCTGCAGACGTCAAGAAACCTCTTTGTGACCAAATCTGACCAAAATCATGCACAATACCAAAGCCATACTGGCTATCTGTCACAATCGTAACTCGGACATTTCTTCCCAACTTGCATGCTTGAATCAAAGCAATCAGTTCTGCAACTTGGGCAGACCTTATTCCTTTCAGACAAGATGCTTCCATTACAGTCGCCACTGTGCATACTGCGTAAGCTGCACTTAGAACTCCCTCACCTGTTCTCAAACATGAGCCATCCACAAACAGAACATAATCTGATTCTTTTAAAGGCTCATCTTTTATGTCAGCTCTTGGTTTTGTGCAATATTCCAGCACATTCAGACAATCATGATCTACTTCATCTTGTTCAATTATACTTTCTTCATCTGGCAATGATGTTGAAGGATTCACATTCATACATCTGTCTATAGTCACATTTTCTGCACTCAAAATTACCTTTTCGTACTTAGTCAGCCGACTATGTGTCATGTACTGTGTTTTTGTTCTTGTCAAAAGAATTTCAACAGAATGGGGAACATATACTCTCAGTTGATACCCCATCACTATACCTTCACTTTGTTCCAGACTTACACAAGTAGCAGCAACAGCTTTCAAACATCCAGGCAACGCTTTTGCTATAGGATCTAAAACAGCTGAAAAGTAAGCAATTGGTCTCTTCATTGTTCCATGTTTTTGTACTAGAACTGAAAATGCACATCCATCTCTCTCACTACAGTACAGCTCGAAATCTTTTTCATAGTCAGGCATTCCCAAAGCAGGAGCCTCACACAACTTCTTTTTCAGTTCTTTAAAAGATTTCATTTCCTCGTCATTCAACTCAAAAGGATCTTTAACATCCTTCTTGGTCAGTTTTTGTAATGGCTTAGCAATCAATGAAAAACCACTTATCCATTGTCGGCAATATCCAACCATTCCCAAAAACATTCTTACCTCTCTTTGCGTCATTGGAGCTCTCATTCCTTGAATCATTTTTATTCTCTCAGTCGTTACCTTTCGCACTCCTTTCTCAATTTTATGCCCTAAATATTGAACTTCTTTTTGACAAAACTGCAATTTTGAAGGGGACACCTTATGTCCTCTTTTCCCTAGATGGTTCAGTAGAGCAATTGTATCACTGACACATGCTTCTCTCGTTTTCGATGCCACCAACAGGTCATCGATATACTGCACCATCACTGACTTTTCTGGCATCTTTAAATCTTCCAGGGATTTCTTTAAAATTTGATTAAAGATTGAGGGGCTTTCTGTATACCCTTGAGGAATTCAGCACCATGCCAAAATACGCTCTCCGAACCGGAACGCAAATAATGGCTGGCTATCTCGATGGAGAACAACATCCTGGACCCTTCCCAGTCCGGCTTCCGCAGCAACCACAGCACCGAAACCGCCCTCATCGCCGCCACCGATGACATCAGGACCCTGCTAGACAACGGAGAAACAGCAGCCCTCATCCTCCTGGACCTATCAGCCGCCTTCGACACGGTCTGCCACCACACACTACGAACACGCCTTCACGACGCCGGGATCCAAGAGAAGGCCCTGGACTGGACCACATCCTTCCTTTCCGGCAGAACACAAAGCGTCCGCCTCGCCCCCTTCCGATCCAAGGCCACCAAGATCATCTGCGGCGTACCCCAAGGCTCCTCCCTCAGCCCAACGCTGTTCAACATCTACATGGCACCCCTCGCCCACGTCGCCCGACAGCACAACCTCAACATCATCTCCTATGCCGACGACACCCAGCTGATCCTCTCCCTCACCAAAGACCCTCACACCGCCAAAGCCCACCTCCACGAAGGAATGAAGGCCGTCGCCGAATGGATGAGGACCAGCCGCCTGAAGCTGAACTCGGACAAGACGGAGGTCCTCATCCTTGGTTCCAACCCTTCAGCCTGGGATGACTCCTGGTGGCCAACATCACTGGGAACAGCCCCGCCACCCACCGACCACGTACGCAACCTAGGGGTCATCCTCGACCCCACCCTCTCCATGACTAAGCAGGTCAACGCCGTTTCCTCATCCTGCTTCAGCATCCTCCGAATGCTCCGCAGGATCTTCACGTGGATCCCCACCGAAACAAGAAAAACAGTCACCCAGGCCCTCGTCACCAGCAGGCTGGACTACGGAAACGCCCTCTACGCAGGAACGACGGCTAAGCTCCTGAGACGGCTGCAACGCATCCAGAACGCCTCTGCACGTCTTATCCTCGACATCCCCCGACGCAGCCACATCACACCCCACCTGAGAGACCTGAACTGGCTCCCTGTCAACAAGAGGATAACCTTCAAGCTCCTCACCCACGCACACAAAGCACTCCACAACTCCGGACCAGCCTACCTCAACAGACGACTCAGCTTCGACACCCCCACCCGCCAGCTCCGCTCGACCAGCCTCGCCCTCGCCACAGTCCCCCGCATCCGGAGAACGACCGCCGGCGGCAGATCCTTCTCCCACCTCGCCGCCAAGACCTGGAACACCCTCCCCACCAACCTCCGACAGACCCAAGACCTACTGGCCTTCAGAAGACTCCTCAAGACCTGGCTCTTCGATCAGTAGCAACACCACCCCCCTCTTCCCCCAGCGCCTTGAGACCCTCGCGGGTATGTAGTGCGCTTTATAAGTGACATGATTGATTGATTGATAAAGGAATAGAGAAAAATGCGTGACACAAATCTATCACGGTGCACCACTCAGCTTCATGTGGAATTTGGTATAGGATTACTGCAGGGTTTGGCACTATTGGACAACAAGGCACAACTATTTTATTGATCTTTCTCAAATCCTGTACTATTCTATATGTTCCGTTTGGCTTTTTCAATCCCATTATAGGTGAATTACATGGACTGCTCATTATTTCTTTTAAAATTCCTTGTTCAATCATTTTATTCATCACAGGAGTTATTCCTTCAATTATTTCTGGAGTCAATTTATACTGTGGCGTATTTGGGTAAATTGTTCCTTCTTTTACTGTTATTTTTACGGGATCTACCTCTTTCATTAATCCAATATCTTCTCCTGTAAAATCCCACACATTTTCTTTCACTGTCTCTTTTAGTTCATTTGGAAGTTTTTCTGCATCAAATGCAGGAAACAAACCATTTATTTCTGGTTCCTGATTCATCAGTGTCACTTTATACAATACATCTTCATCTGGGGTCTGAAATACAATTCCATCTGGCGTACAGTAAATTGTGCAGTTCATTTTACATAAAAGGTCACGTCCTAAAAGATTTACGGGACTACAATCGCAAACTACAAATTTATGCATCTTACTAAAAGGACCAATTTTTACTTCCACTAGTTCAGTAAGTGGTGTTTTGATCTGCTGATTCGCTACTCCAATTACTTGGATATGTTCAACTGAGAGAGGAAGGTTTGGAATTTCCACTGACCTAACAGTAGAACGGGTAGCTCCAGTATCGACAAGGAATGTTACATTTGCACCATTCACTTCTGCATCCACAAATGGACCAGACTGATCTACCTCTAGAGTTGCGCCAAGTACGCACTCTTCTCCCTCTCCTCGGCACCGTCAGAAACTCTCATCCGAATCATCCTCACTCTGTCGCAACCAATACTGAGAAATATTAGCTGCCCGCGGCAACTGTGTTACCTGCTCTCCTCCGTAGAATCCTGTTTCTGTACTGTATCTCTGCTGGTTAACACTGTTGGGAAGTGGTGGTTGTGGCACCTGACCTTGTTGGACAACTACCTCATTCTGCACCTGTGGATTTAATGATTGATTTTCTGGATTAGGTTTAGGCGGGAACTTACACCCGTTTCTCCAATGCCCTATCTTTCCGCAATTATGACATGGCCATTTTTTCTTTGCTTCTTCTAGACTCATTTGACCTTTCCCTTTACCTATGTTAGGTCGGGATTTATTCTGTCCTGTTTCATTCCCACTATTATTCAATTGAGCTTCCTGTTTCTCTGCCACTTTCACCTGTGCCCACATTGCTTTCTCTTTCAATTTACGCTGTCTACTCTCAATATCATCACTACAATACTTAGCATACCTCAGCACTTCGTCAACAGTGCTGTTTTGCCAACAAATCATATGCTGTTTAATCATTTCGCTTATCTCCGGTTTCAGTCCATACACAAATCTATATACAAAATGACTCATATCTTTTTCACTCAACTCCTCATAACCACTATACTGCTTGAAAACCAACAACAACCTCTCATAGTAGGCATGTACTGACTCCTTACTTTCCTGTGTAGTTCTATCTATTTTTACCCAATCTGTTTCTTTAGGGGGAATCTTATTTTTCAAAAAGGTAATCACCTGGTCATATTTCCGCATCACCTCTGGACCTGGTGCTCCTGTTTTTGGATCTCTCGGATACTCTGTAGTTGGCCAGTCAACTGTAATTTTACATTCAGTCCATAAATCAGCTGGCACCACTATATCAAATAATCCATCCAAATCTATCCACAACACCTTTGAAACTTTCACAAACCTCTCCACTTGTCGGTACCATTCAACTGGTTTCTCTCTCAGCTTCGGGAAGTCATTTGTAAATGACAGTATATCCTGTCTAGTCCAGGGAACATGTACATAACTACCACCTGGAGTTTCTCTCATAGGGTATTCTCTTGCAACAGGTTCCTTTTCAGTTACCATAAAAGCTAAAGAAGCTTTGTCTGCGGTTTTCTCATACTTCTTCGACCACCTGACTCTCCATATCACCCCATTTTCTCAGTAAAACAATCAACTCTTTTATCTGTGTCAGCCTTCCTGCCGTGTTCAAATTTTCAATATCTTTTTCACAAAAGTCTACTCTGTATGGTTTCTGCAAGGTTTTCACTTTCGTAAAATCCACTCCAATTTCACTTGCTATCTCTTCCAATTTGTCATGTAAATTTCTAGCTCTCCATGTAATACTTTTGCACAAAAACATAATCTCATCATCCTGGTAATTTTTCAACTTTTCTGTACCAATCGTTCCCAAAATTAATTCTTCCATGTCAATCTTTAACCTAATTATATCTAATGGTTTTTCTTCTGGTTCTTTCATTTTAAATGTCTTCATCCACTCATTTAGCTCATCTGGAGTCGGACCTATAGGCGTATTATTCAATTCTATCCAGTTACTACTCTTTTCAGGTGTCACTGTTGCAGACTCTGTTACGCTAGGCATTTTCCTACCATTACTCTCATTTACTGTCAGATTAGTAGGTGGACTCGGTCTATAGGTACTAGCCAAATTACTTGTACTTGCACTCGGTTCCATCCTTTCTTTTTCCCTCGGAAACTGTGAATTCATAGGAATCACTAAAGAACGTTCATCAATTTTCTGATTCTCAAAAACTGGTATTACTGGACCTATTGTTACTGGTACAGTTACAGCTTCCATGTTTTTCGTTAATTCTCTAATTTTCTCAGTTAGTTCCTTTGTCGTTCTTGCTAATTCAGTTGCATTATCACTTTCTACTCCTTCATTTTGTGAAATTTTCATTTGATCTTGTGACCTATTTATCTCAATTCTTCTTTCAGGACTTTTATTTCGCACAGTCTCCATTGGCGGTGTCACCACTGTAGAACTCTGTTGATATGGAGGGGGATTTCTATTTTAAATATCTTCCAGCAATTCATCATCCGTTTCACTCCCATGCATATATCTTTCCCTCTCTATATGTTTCTTTTTCTCAGTACGCTTTCTTTTAGTCTCTTTCTCAACTGTAAAAGCCGGAAACAAACCTCCTGTCATGTTAGCACACCTCCATCGCTTTATTCTATCTTCATGATTTATTCCCCACATTCTTCCAGGTATAAACTCATGATTCCTCAAACCTCTGAATCTCTCTCGTTCATACATCTCATCTTCCCATTCCGTCAACGCTTCAAACTGTGTCGGTCTAGGTCTAGGTTCTAATTTTGTCATCTTTTCTCTCAAGTTCTGCAATACCGCTACATTAAATGAACCATTCTCAGGAAATGCCAATGCTCCATCATTCTTTGTATACTTTGCCCAATTTTCTAACCATATACATGTATGATATCCATACTTCAGCATCATATGATGGTGATTTCGGCGGAGGAATTACTTGTCCCTCTCGAGTCACTACCTTTTTGTCCTTCTTAAAGAAATTCTTAATTTTCGTCATCCATGACGTTCTCTCCCTTTCATACTCATAATACGACATGTTTTCAATCGGGTTTTCTCTTTAAAATAATCCGCAATTCAGCACTGTTCCGTGTACGGAACTTCAGCCAATCCCAGCGCGACTCACACCAACACACCAATCAGAACGGTTTCCTCCTTCCGCGCACCAACCAATCCCAGCGCGGCACTTGTCTACGTCACCCCTGTTTTTGCGTTCACGTGACTAGCGCACTATCCAATCCTAGCGCGGCGCTGTCTACGTTACTCCTGCTCTTTACCCCTCCTTTACAAAAAATTATCGGCAATTTTCTTTTCAATGTTTCTTCGTTAGTTACAACATTTAAAACATTTCCATAGTCTGATTCGCTAAACAAAAATAACAGCTTTGTCCTTTCACACAAGAATCCTGTATTTCCAGTAGGCAGCGCTTACCTCTACCCTACCACAGAATTATTAACTTTCGTCGATAAAGCAGCACTTCCCTCTACCTTACCCTTCTTTCAAGCAAACAGTAAACCCGTTTCTCTGGGGATAAGACACATGTGGAGACTATACTGCTCCTGAGAATTAAGGCCAGAGTTTGACAAGAAAACGTGATTGCTATTTCACTTACACACCTTTCATACAGAAAATCACTAACATAACACAACCTGTGTTATTACCAAAATAAATTCAGACCATGTACCAATTCCATGTGACTTCTCTTGCCACGCGTGTTCCACTTCCTACATCCCAGAAGCGTGAAGACTCCCATATAACATAACGCGACTCAACATAAAATGTTAGTCATGAAATAATCAATAATCAATAATCACCAAACTAATCTATAGAAACCATAACTCTGCTACCAAGAAATCTGATGCAGCGGATACAATAAAAACAATTTCTCCCAGGTCACTTATCGGTCATCCAGGTGCGACTTATTTCTCTTCACACACATATATATTATATCCACATGACGGTGGGGCCCATGACACCGCCAACACACTCACGTATTTACCTATCACCCCTGGATTTCCCTTTTTACACCTTCTCTACAAATACGCTCCTAGGAGAAAAAATAATAGAAACACAATGTTGTACCGCTGGAAAATGAGCCAGGATACCTTTTTACCATAACCTGTCGTTTCTTAGTTCTTTCATAAGATATACCTGCTCATTGTTTGTCGATGGATCATCTAGTATTTTAGTTGTAGTGATCAAGACCAGCTAAATCACAATAAACCTTTTACTATTTGCTTTAAACATTCAGTTAAAGAATCACTGAGTCATTTGTTTAAGAATCTTAAAAGTTTATATAGTTTTTTTTTTAAGGCATGGAAAAGAATTTAGACTTTATTATTTAATTATTCATACATTTATTAAATCAAATATTAATTTGGCAAATCAAATTTATTGCAGAAATGAATTTTGACGTGAGGAAAAATCCTAATTAACCTACCTATCTCTCTAATTTAGCCTAATGATTTTTGAACTAAGTTTAAAGTTGGAAAATAAAAAGATTCTCATACTCAACTGGAAAATAAAGACAGCAACAGAAACTTCAGCTCGTCAGCATCAGCAACCGCAACTCGTCTCATCTAACAGTCTCTTAGCAATTCTAACTCCAGCAGCATCTCCTGTAGCTATCGAAAGCAGGTTCTGGATCGATCTAAAGAGAGTGCAACCCCTCCCACCAGAGTAGGTCTTCTTATACCCTAATTCTAACTTTGCTAACTAAAATTGTTGCAACATTAGTGGCGTGCTCCATTCTCATTGGTCAAATCCAGTCCATTATTTAATTTTAATCAATCTTCCCAGATCCGACCAGTTCTCTTGGAATGCATATGTTCATTTCCTTTCTCACAGTTCACGACATATTTCCATCCGTTTCGATCATTCATTTGTAACTTTTCTTGATACATTTCAGAATTCTTGCAGGCATTGTTCTTTCATTTAGGGTCGTTCCCACGTTTTCTCTGCTGATCGTCTCGGCACATTATCAGTTCAATTAGGTCACATCAGCCTTGACCATTCTTGCATCCTAGCCTTTCAGCACCATCACGTGGTCAGTCTTTCTCCAATTTTTCTCCCTCATCACATGTTTCCTCAGCGCATGCGTACTCTAGTAAACGGCAGCCATTTTATATCGCCACTCGATTAGACTTAAAGCACTATTTCAAAGATAAACAAAACTTTGTTAAAATAGAGAAAAATAGCCTTTTCGTTACCCTCCCGTCTTCTACGTACCCCAATTAGTTATTACCTAGCAAAAAGCAACATTTAAAGCTGTTCCTTACTTACCATCACTATTGTTTTGCAACGTCACGTTTTTATTCTAAAAGCACGGATCATGCATTTATTATTTAATTAATACGCAATTATTATGTTATGTTAGACACACAGACATTGGTAAATAAATTATTCTGCACGTATACTTGCGTGTTACCCTTCCCTTCACATACATTGTTGATTAATACACTCAAAACGAACATGTTTATTAATTATTTATAAAATTTGTTAGGGGTTAAAAAAAATTCATTTACCCTGCTCCATCACTAGCAATACCCTCTCTCCTGTAGCTTATTTACCAATACCACCAACCATATTACGTTGGTGATATCACGCTTAGACTATGCCAATGCAACATACTTTGGTCTACCACTTGGCCTTACTAAACGGTTGCAAATGGTTCAGAACCAAGCAGCCAGACTGGTATATAAACAACCCAGATGGCAACATGCATCCCCCTTCTTAGGAAACTGCACTGGCTCCCCATCCCCCAGTGCTGCATCTTTAAAGTGGGCTGTCTGGTGTTCAAATCTCTGAACGGCCAGAGTCCTAAATTCATAAACAATCTTATCTCCCGCTACACTCCTTCACGCAACCTCCGTTCGGCACAGCTCCAACTGCTGACGGTTCCTACCTTTAAGCTAAAGCGCCAAGGGGGTTGCAGGTTTGCAACACTTGCCCCCCGTCTATGGAACTCCATTCCCCTGGAAATCAGGTCAAACGCTAGCTTACTGAGTTTCAGGAAGAGCCTCAAAACCTGGCTCTTTATCCAAGCTTATGAATGATCTGTCTCCAGGTTGGCCAATCCCCTAGCAATCAGCGCCAAGAAACCAACCGGTGTACGTGCGCTCTACAAATACTTGATAAGATAAGATAAGATAAGATCCCCTTCTCCCACTTAAGATCACATCTAATTCCCACTAATGTAATCTACAGCATAGAAACTGGGATAAAGGCATGGAATGGTTCCTGTAGAGCACAAGACAAATTCCAATAACCAACAATAACTACCAAAAAAATCAACAAAAAAAACAACACTAACCCTGGGACTTGGAGCAGTGTGTTGCACAGCGTAAAAGCACAACAGTGTGTCATCAGGTGTAGTGAGGACTATATAATGCTATTACAATAGAATGTGTAACCCACACTAAAACTAATGCCATAACACTCAGCAGTCAGACAGGTGATTGTAGCTCATGCAGCCTGCTTAATTGTTCCCTTTTACTGCCTGACACTCTCACACTCACATAAGACAAAACAACTGGTGGTCCATCACCCAGTACTATTCCAGTCCACAGCAATAACCCACCCATCACTAACAGAACACGCGGCGAATAACTGAAGAGATTTGCCACATACCTCTGGCCAACAGAGGACTCTAATATAATCCAACACTGCAGGTCCCGACTAGCAGCACCCCTGTCGCTTCTTGGCATCTCACAATGGCAGTCAGATCTGGGATGCCATTAACAAAGTTCATCCCAGCAGATCTCTCCACCACTTCTCCCTTTAACCTACGCCTGCTCAGGATCAGAAACTTAAACAAAATATCTCAGAACGGACAGCCCAATACAGTAACCAGCTAAGTGGACTATGAGCATAAGAGGTGCCGTAGAGCGACCTGCAGAGCTGCTCAAAGCTGACAGCTTACTGAAAACCATACACTGAGAGCCTGTCAAGCTGCTTCATCCATGACACTGCTAAGCGCTGCGTCCCATAACACGATAATCACACCTCGGGGGTCATCACACACAACATGGAAACGCTTCCCACACAGGATCAAAACAAACACTTCCAACCAAACACCTTACAGGGTGTAGCGACTATCCATGTAGGCAAGCGCTTCAGCTCCCACATAGGGGTAATAAGCGCTATATAAATGTTGCAATGCAATACAGTACCTAATGGGTGCTCAGGATCTGTGCTGCACGTCTGCTCTGAGATATTTAAATCTACGAGTCTCTTCTAGCATGCTCCATTGCGGGTGTCTGGCCATGAAAGGATTGCTATTGGCTTTCGTGGCAGACGCCATGGCTGATCTCTTTCCTGAGACATTTGATGCCTGATGTCTGATCGAAAATATCTCACTGCTGATGGCCATTCTGGGAAAGGTCCCTTCAGATGTGGGTTGGGGAGAGTTAATACCTGATGTCTGTTCCAGACTTCTTAATTGTGAATGTCAAGTGGAGAATCTAGCATTGCTGATGGCTGTTCTATCAAATCTGCTTCAGATGTCTGTCCCGAGACATTTAAACATAGCTGTCTCTTCCATGCAAGTGTCATTCATTGCGTGTGGCATACACGTGTCAAGCGGCACACGCCAGTGGCGGAGCCCTTAATGGGACGTCAGTGCCAGATGTATGTCTATTCCAAAATGCCTGGGTTCCATCCAGATGTCTGATCTGTAATATCTCAGCGGTGATGTCAGTGAAATGATATTAAATTCCTGGCGTCTGTGCCAGAACGTTAAACCGCGGAGTCTGATGTGGCTGTCTGGATTAGTAAGGGCAGTTCTGGCCAATTCAGCGGCAGCCTTCGGTTCTGTGGCCATTAGTGTCTGACATCTGCTCCAGAAGCACGTCTACAGTTGGGTACGTTACGTTAGACGATGACGTTGTGTCACGTTGCTAGCTGGTGCTCGGATAAATGCATGTGCAATAAGTGAGCCCTGGTGTGGGCTGTAAAAGCCTCGTGGTGTGTGTGTGATGTAGAAGGTTGAGTTGCTGGTGTCTTGTTAAACATTTCCCCTTTGATGCACTTGTCGCCCATCTGATGTCTGTTAGGGACACCTGTGCCGCAGAACCCGTTGTGATAAGTGTCAGGTCAAGGGCGTGTTGTGAACTCTTCCTGTAACGTGACGACACAACCAGCCTCCAGAGCATTGCCCGAACCCAACCTCCTCAGCTGTCAGGATGGCCGAGCGGTCTAAGGCGCCAGACTCAAGAGCTGACTCTTCCCACCAGCTGGGTGTTCTGGTCTCCGATTGGAGGCGTGGGTTCAAATCCCACTTCTGACACCACTACTTTTATTTATACCTATTTTAATTATTTATAATCCGAGCGGATTACGGCCTTTAACTCTGTTCCGGAAGTAAACGGCCACTGAGACCTCACTAAAAGTACAGCTGCTCTTTATGTAATGTTGCTGTTCCTGTTGTGAAGCGCTCTGACACCCTCGGGTAAAGTCCGCGCTATATAAAAACGCATAAATAAATAAATAAATAAATAAATAAATGTGATATAGAAAGCGTTTTTAGAAGGCGGAGCTAAATCCGGTTCGTAGGCCCTTCCAGGTTGGAAAGCGGTGTGATCCGAGCGAGATCATTAGGCAAAGTGCAGGAGGTGCATTTTCCATAGCCTCACTAATATAGGTAAAATAGAAGAGTGTTCATGAAAAATGTAAGTAAAAAATTTAAGCGCCCAACGTGGGGCTCGAACCCACGACCCTGAGATTAAGAGTCTCATGCTCTACCGACTGAGCTAGCCGGGCTGATACATTGTCTCCTTCTGGCCCCTTGTATGGATCTGGCTATTTCAGTGGCTGCTCGTGTGTGCCTGGGGGTGCTAGTGCTGGTGTGTGTTATTCTGGCACACGTGGGGTGAGTGTGTTTTCCGGCGCAGCGACCTAGGAGCGGTGCACAGGCGGTCTGGGCTGAGGTCGCATCTCTTGGATAACCATTGCCCAATGATTAAGGGCTCGGACTCCTACGCTGGAGGTTCTGTGTTTTTTCATCCGGGTGTTTCAATCGTTGTTAATCATCGTCAAAATAATAGGCTAGGTTACTTGGTGCGCGCAGATGGTTGCCGGGGGGCCCTATGTCGGGGATGGGGGTGCCATGGAGCATCCGACAGTGGCGATGATCGCAGTGCTCGGGCGCCGCTGACCTTGGATTGGAAGGCTTCGGCGGTAACACTGCGCATGTTCTCAATGTCTTATAACCTGCCAATGTGAATGACTGTTCTTGTTGTATTACAGGGTATTGTGCGCAGTACAATGGCACGGTTCGCTCCCACCCTGGAAGGGACACTACTGGTGGTCACCAGGTGTGAGGCTCCCGCTGTGTCTGGAGTGTGTGCTGAACCAGGAGTATTGAATGGATTGTTTTTTTTCATGATGGGGAGCAAACCTGCCGTAGGATTGACCTTGGGGGCACGCTGTGGAATACAGGGGGACTGTGTGGTCTTGCGTCTACGTGTTGACAATTGACCTTTGGATGTAGTCCAGTGTCACGCGCCTACGTGCGGAAGCACGGTGCTGCTCGCTGTGGCCATCGGATAGATGGGGGTCTGCGTTTACCTCGCCGGTATTTTCGCAGAGCTTGGTTTGAGCCGGTGGTTTCTGGAGCTTGGCATCGGACGCCGGCGCTTGTGGCCGCTGCCACATGGTGGCGCTGTTTGTGTGGTTTGTTTGTGTGGTTAAAGATGAGCACAACAGTTGTTTGTTGTTCAATGTGCATTGGAGACAACTAGTGCCCGCTCCTAAATCATTCTTCGCGTCTGGCGGTAGGCTCAAGCATCCTGTGAAGCGGGACAAATCACTTAAGTTCCCTCGAGCAGTCTGAGTTGTCGCACTCATAGGAGTGGCGAGGTTAGTAGTTGTACGGGCACTGTTAGATCGCATTACGCCACTGACGCAGGCTTGGTAGGTATGACATTGCCTGATTTGACCATTTGCTTTGATAGGAATATAAAATCAATGATTGCTCTCTTAAAATATAGGTTAAATATACCCGGGGAAGCAAAGTCCGGCCTGATTTTACCGGGGCTCCCCGGTATTGTTCACGGCTCCTCGCTGTCGGTATATCACAGCCTCCTTCGGTACGGGTAGGGGGCTCTGAGTAATTCTACGTTCAGGTTGATCCTACGGCTCATAAAGTGTGTAGGCCACAAGGTGGCGCTGGGCCACTGTTCCTCTCACTAGGCAAGCTGCATCAAGGAGCACTGCGATCATCTACACCTTTCTTCTGTCCCACCCGCTTGAAGTTTTACCACACTTAAATAGTCAATTGTGAGGTAGTCGTGACGAGTATGACTGTGTCACACTATATCAAATTGGTATGCCCATAGGTATGTTTTCGGTGGTTGTTTAGGCCATTTGTTGTGGGATATACCCACCTCCCAGGCAGGGGGGGCTTGCCCCTTTGGCATGGCATTGCGTTGTTTGCTTGTCTGGTATGTTGGGCGGACATTGCTAGGGTGTCCTGCTGGGCAGAATGCATGCGGGATGTGAGTGTGTGAGCAGGCCCCCATGTTTTGCCCTGGGGGCTTGGGCTGCTGGCTGTCGTGTGTAGTACCGGTTCCAACCCCAGCAGCGGCTCGGCATCCACGTGCTTAGGCCCAAATTGGGCATTTCCCTGGAGGGGTGAAGGGGCACTCTCTGATGCGGGTCGGGTCCGGCTTTCACTGAAACTTAAATTGCAAGCCGGTGCAATGTTATGGACAAAAAAGTCGCTTGTGGAGGTGTTTTCGGAACCCCCCAACGGGTGACGATGATTATGGCATTATATCATTTTGTGCGTTGGGAGTGAGGATTCATCGGCGCTGGTGGTTGCCTATGACGAAAAGGGTAGAGCTGGGGGGGGCGGCCTTCATTTTGAGGAGGCCACTTTATATCTTGTGCATGTTCCACACCATCCTTGTCTTTT
Source organism: Calotriton arnoldi (assembly GCA_963921515.1). NCBI lineage: Eukaryota > Metazoa > Chordata > Amphibia > Caudata > Salamandridae > Calotriton > Calotriton arnoldi. Next base: position 730,402 of record CAWUFW010003563.1, read on the forward strand.
CTTCAGGGCTCCCCCGGGTGTGGTGTAGAATTGGCTGTTTGCTGGTGTGGGGAGGATTGGACCGTCGGTCGGTACTGCCTTTTCAATGGAAGCTGCAGTTTGGCAGTTTTATGGTGCAGGATCAACACCTCATTGTCACATCTTGTGACTGCAACCAGCTCTTTTTGGTCTCTGCGGGTTCTATGGGCTGTCCAGTCGGGATGCGGGGTGACTGGTGCAGGCTACGACTCATTACAGTCTTGCACAGATCCATCACCTCAGCATTGTAGCGGTGCCTTAGTTATATCTGGGCTTAGGATGAGGACCAGACACAAACCCACGGGTTTCTGAGCAAGTACACTCAATCCTGAGCGTAGGATATGCAGGCTGAGTAGCACCAGTAGCCTCCAGCTTAAGTTAAGCTATAATCACCTCCCCTTTAGCCATGGCAGCCTGGCGGGTGTGGGAAGTTATCACCCCACAAGTGCGCTGTGTTTTAGAAAGTTGGGGAAACACTGGTTTAGAGCACAAGGGGCAACAACTTAGTAAGGAACACTAGGCATTCCCAGATTCAGGAAAGGGCAGGTAGGTGGACATACTGTTCCCCGCATTGTTCCCACTGACTGGTCTGCTCCCTGGTACACATTAGCAGAAGTTTGGGAGAGCCAGACCTCACCTAGGGGTGCATGGCTTAAGTTTGAGGGACAAGTCCAATGTGTCATATTTAATGAACGTGTGAAAATTTTCTGTTATCTGGGCACAGTTACAGGCCAAGGAATGGCGGCATGGCCCCCGGGTGCTGGGGACGGTTTTGTGGGTTGTCAAGCTTCTCAGATGTTTGTCGCAAGCTTGCGCAGGCTGTTGTGTCCACAGAGTTTGGGGCAGGTTAGCACCCCCCCCCTTGCAATCAGCATTCCAACAGCACAGTAGTTGACAGAACATGGGAAACGCCTTCCCAATTCTGGCACCAGAACACAAGGTTAGTCAGGGCCAACTTGTCTGTTGGGTGACTTGTGCAGGTGAAGACTCATTACAGCTCTTGCACAGTCTCATCATTTCAGAATTGAAGCGTTGCCTTGGGTACCCCTGGGCATAAAGGAAGGCCAGACAGGCAGCCAGGGGATCACACAGCAGGTGCACTCTGCTCCTAGCGTAGTATATGCAGGCTGCATCACCTACACCAAGGTGTTGGGTTGGACCCATACTGGACATCAAGTAATAATTTAGCTATGCTAACTTGCCAGTGAAGATAATTTTATTTGGGAGCGATTGAGCGCGGCAGGTGGCCATTCCTTGTTTGAGATAGATGAAAGCTTTATGTCCCTTATAGTACTCACATACTGGTCCAGTGGCTAGCGGGCCATCTATCACCAGGTTGGGGGGTCAACTCTGTTAAATCCTAGGGGGGGGACTCAGAGGGTACGGGACTGGTGCTTAGGAAGCATCCAGGGTCAGAGATGGATAGCAGGTACTGTGCATCTGTGATCCGACGGCAGTTAAGCAAGCGGGGTGCGCTGCGTAAGTTGTCACTACACGAAAGGGGGAGGTGTTGCCAATAGTGGGCACAATACACATATTGTTTCAAACCAGATTTGACACCATTAGGGTGTTCACCAGGGTTTAGCAATCAAAGGGGATCTATGCAATTGTCTGGTCAACGGGGTAAAGTAAGTGCACCCCAGAACCGAGGGTAGGTGACATGTTGCTGCAGTTAAGCTCAAATGCCCCCCCGGTTAGCTATATTAGCCACGCTGGGTGGGGACGCTGTCAGCCAACATAGTGTGCTGCTGTCCCAATAAATGGGGAAACAAGGTGTCAAGCACATAAAGGCTACTATGTAAAAAGAACATTTGGCACGTCCAGTATTCAACAAAAATTAAAATTTAACGGAGCAGGTAATTTTCCACTGCTGGGGCTGCACAGGGTGGGCAGTGTGAACCCTCCACCCTCCCCCCCCCCCCCCCCATTTCGGAATAATCTAGTATAGTATAGTAGGACTTAGTCAATCCTGAATGTTAGGCAACATATTGCATACAGTGCGCACTGCATTAAATCAGACAGATTCACTAAGCTGGTATGCCTAGGGGGTTTCACCACAGGGGGAGCTGAGCGGGCGAAATTCCCATAAGGAATAAGGGATGCATGGCAAGTGCATGAGGACACCCTCGCTCATTGTCAGATACTTCTAGTCATGAACATTCCTGTATGTCATGATTTAGCAATCAATGGGACTGTGCAAATGTTAAGTATAAACCTTCTCGCCCTAATAGCCAAAGCAGGCAGGCGGGTTGATTGGAACAGAGATTGGCCCAAGGGGGGTCCCCCCCAATTTCTTAGGATACACCTAGGGGGCAACGACCTCATTGCCATGAGGAGGAGGTCACTCTTACAAGCCATGAAAGCTGACTTAGGGGAGATCAGTAAATACATGGGTCAATGTGAGCTCAAGTGGTCTGAGATTATTCCCTGCAGAGTGGGGCTCGGGATGGGGATACAGGTGTTCAGGCACATACAGTGCTAGAAGGACGGCAACCAGGTGAGATCAACACATACATGGGGCAATGTGAGCTATGGTTGTCTGAAAGCATCCCGCGCAGATAGGCACGGGGCTAAGCCATGTATGGCAGAGGAACATGCCCGCAGGGGGTGAACAGTCAATGCACAAGTTCTCAGACCTAAGGGGCCTCATGAACAGATTGGAACAGAGATTGGCCCAAGGGGGAGTTCTCCCCAACTTCTTAGTGATACATCTAGGGGGCAACGACCTCACTGCCATGGGGAGGAGGTCACTTTTACAAGCCATGAACGCTGATTTAGGGAAATCAGTAAGTACATGGGTCAATGTGAGATCTGGTGGTCTGAGATTATCCCCCGCAGAGTGTGGCACGGGGCTAATTCAGAGGAGGCCGTTGAACATTCCCGAAAGAGAGTGAATAGTTCAATGCGTAAGTTCGCAGACCAGAGGGGTCTGGGTTTCATCAGACATGAGATGATTCAAGATAATGTGCAAGGGAACTTTGACAAAGATGGGGTTCACTTGTCACCAATAGGGATGGATCTATTCCCTTTCGATCTGCAGGAGGCCCTGGAAAGGCGAGGTTGCAGGTAGAGTATAGCTGTTTTGGTGGGGGGGGTCTCTGGCGGCGACAGGGGCCGCCTCCAGAGCTGTGGCGGAGTTACAGGGTGATCTGGAAGCGGATGGGTACAGAAGGGTACCTCTGCGTGGCACAATAGGGGTGCCAGGCCAAATACCAGGAGCCTCATGGCAGGTTCCTGGAAAACCGCGTCGGCGCACCGTTAGTCCTTCGGGCGGTTGTGGGCCTGAACAACCGGGGGCTTGCCTTCCTACGCTCCGCTCTGAAAGGGGCGTGAGTAATGTGTCACGTGATCCGGAAAGAGGATCACCCCATAAGGTAGCACTGATTGGGTTCTCCACAGTGCTTGGCTCATCAGGCGGGCGGGCAGCGAGGGGCTGCCTGCCCTTGGATCGCCCGTAAGATAACCCACCATATTGTATACTCTTGTATGGAATAAACCTGCAGCAATTTTTCCCAAACAAAAGTTGTGTTGTGTATTTATTTATGTAGCATGCATGCTATGTGTTTGTGTGGGTAGGGTGTGTTGCCAATAATGGCACTATGTGAAGAGCAGACTGAGGCCATAGCGCCTCACAGCCGGGCTACAGTGAGCTACAACAGCTGAAGAGCGTGAAGGAGCCACTGGGCAACACAGAGTACCCACGGTTTTTGTCAGGCCCTAGCAGGGGCTGTCTCAGAAGGGCAGACGGGCGATGTTTAATTTGAGCCGGAAGTTGAAGGTGGGGGCCACCAGCACTTATTTTTCCGTATCTGGTATATATGGAGTGCAAGAGAGGGGAAAAACACACAGATCAGAAAGACGAGAAAGAGACATTGGCAACACCTTTACAAAGGGAGAAAGCAGGAAGCTGCAAAAGTGAAATATATAGAGGCAGTGAGTGTCTGGTAGTGGAGTTAAGACTACCACCAGCCTTGGTGCTTGGCCGCTGACATTTATTTACACGGGCTGCGGGCTTCTGAGCAGAGCTTCGGGCACCGGCACCCTTTCTTTTACAAAGTAAGCAGTGCACACTGGCACCATGCGAAGAGCTACACTAAAGCCCTGTAGACGTATCACAAGTACAGGCCGGCACAGGGCACTGGCACAATCTAAAGAGCTACAGCATTGATGTGCTGAATCACAGGTACAGACTGGCACAAGGCAGACTGGTACGAGGCAGAGATCTACAGCACAGATGTGACGTATCACAGGTACAGACTGGCACAGGGCACACTGGCACAATCTAAAGAGCTTCAGCACAGATGTGACGTATCACAGGTACAGACTGGCACAGGGCACACTGGCACAATCTAAAGAGCTACAGCGTAGACGTGAAGCATCACAGGTACAGACTGGCTCAGGGCACACTGGCACAATCTAAAGAGCTTCAGCTTAGACGTGAAGCATCACAGGTACAGACTGGCACAGGGCAGGCAGCTACACCATGGTGGGCAAGAAATATCAAGGTACAGACTGACGCAGGGCAGACAGGTACAGTGCAAAAAGCTACAGTACAGGTGTGACGTATCATAGGTACAGACTGGCACAAAGCAGAGAGCTACAGCACATATGTGGTGTCACAAGTACAGAATGGCACAGGGAACACTGGCACAATACAGACTGGTAAGGGGTTGACTGATACATTACAGAGAGATAAGGCAGGACTGGGAGGTCCTACACGTACATTTTGTGTATGACAGACTGACTGTGACAGTGCAGAGAGCCACATGGCTTGGGTGTGAGATCGTACAAGCAGGGGCGGCTCCTCTATGTGGGCGGAGGAGCGTCGCCCCACTGCTTTCTCGCACTGCGAGAAGCAGAAACATAAAATGGTATAAATACCATTTTATGTTTCTGCTTCTCGCACTGCGAGAAAGTAGAAGAAGGGTTTGGTTGGGGGCGGGCGGCGGGACTGGGAGGAGTGGCTAGACCAATGTTGTGGGCGCTGACTGTTTGGTCGGCCCCAGGGCCGACCAAACCAGTCATGCACACTCTCCCGTTTTCTCCATGTAGGCTGCATGCAGCCTGCATGGAGAAAACGGCCTCCCCATAGAGGCCTGTGCGGACGGCGTCCCAGCCAATCACAACATTGCCATTGCAGCGTTGTGATTAGCTTAGGGGAGGGAGGCTGCCTGCGGCTTCTTCCTGCCAGGATGAACGGCGACGCGTCGCGGGACCGGACCGCCGAAGGTAAGTTTTTATTTATTTAAAATTAACACACACCCCTGCGCAACCCCCTCCCCGCGCCACCACCACCCCCCCACCCGTGAGTCATGCCAGCCGCGACTGCGTGCAAGTAATAATATAGAGGTCACGCTGTGACAGCTGATCCGGGAGATCCTTCGGGGTCAGGGTGTAAAGGGCAGACTTGGCTAATGCGGAGAGCTGCCGACTGACGGCGTTGTCTAGCACAGACAGCACTGACAGGCAGCTCGGGCGAGGCTGTGGTGTCCCAGTCCAGGCGCGCAATGCCCACTGGGCTGAATGGGCTTCAGTCCCCCCACCCCCTTCCTGTGTCTCAGCCCGGGCTGCTGCAGCTGTGGGCTCCGCTGGGTATAGGGTGACCAACTGGCATGGGTGCAAATTCAGGACGGTAAGTGTAAAAATTCAGGACAAAAATTCAGGACAGAAGGTCAAAATTCAGAACAAACCTTCGGGACAAAAGTTAAGTTTTACAGACATATCAGAGGAAGTTGCGCGATAGTATAAAAGTAAGTAAATAGACAACCACTTAAGTACAAGTCATAATAAGTTTATATTAGGTTGAGAAAATCGTGCAGTTCACGGTTTTTCAGTATGCGCGCAGCTTTGAGCAACTGTGCAGGTCTTTATGTTGTATTTCATATCATAATAGTCTATTTATATGGTCACTGCACTGGGTTGTCCAGTCTGATATTTTGTGTACAACTCATGGTCCTGAGCAGGCATGTTTGCTGAGAGAAGTGGTCAGGAAGATCTGCTCAGATAGACTTTGTTACTAGCATCTCATATCTGAGTGCCATTGTGAGATGTAAAGCGGCACGCATAGGTGAACTAAAGGGAGGATTGTTGTGATGAACCCACTATAGGGAAAGCATTATGGGTGTTTCAGCAAGTGTAACTTAAAATATGGACTCTGACTTTGCTTATGGGGGCTTCGCAGAGAGTTGCACTAGCTGACGGAAGTCACAAAGGTGCTTTTCCATGCAGCTTTCTTAAAGAAGACACTGTCGATACACTATTACATAGTTTATTTTTGACGCCTTGCCTATTGCTACAAACACAATATACATCTCAAGCACAGCTCATGGCACTATGAGGCTCTCCCTAAAACCTTACACCTAAAACAAAACATGCAAACATTTACAATTACTTGTGTAACATTCAAGTAGCAGTTGGGTGTCAATCAAAATGTCATATGCATGATGTATAGACCCCACACATAAGCACACAGCAAATACAGAATAGTCACACATAGGCAAGGGAGTAGCCAGAAAATTAAAATACCTCCCACTTTGAACTAAAGCTCTTATGGCACCAAGAAAGCAAAGTAAGTCATCAAACCCTCCCCAGAAGAGCTCTCTTGTCCAAGGATCTAGCCATTTATCCTTCCATCAAACCCCTGATATCCACCATTTCACATTTACATTCTGTCATCTATTAATTCTTTCATCCATCATTCAGTCTTTCACCATTCATGCTGTCCTTCCATCTGTGTGCCCAACCATATCCAAACCATTTGCAAACCTATCCATCATCTATCCTTCCATCCATTATTTCACTCATCCATCCCTCCATCTACCCTTTCACTCATCCATCCATCACCCATCCACCCTTTCACTCAATCCATCCTTTCACTCATCCATCCACTCTTCCACCCATCCATCCATTCACTCATCCATCCAACCATTTACCCTTTTACCCAAGTTATCTTTTATCTCATCCATCTACTCTTCCACCCAACCATCCATTCACTCATCCATCCAACCATTTACCCTTTCACCCATCCAGCCATCCTTTCACTTACTCATCCATCCACCCTGTCACTCATCCGTCCACCCATTCAACTTTTCACTCATCCATTCATCCATCCTTTCTTCCAGCTCTCCACCATCCCTTTCCCTCATGTATGCATTATTTCACTCATCCATCTTTACATTCTTCATTTCACTCATCCAGGCACCCATTCACCCATCCATTCTGCCAATCATTCACCCATGCTTTCACTCATCCATCAATCCATTCATCCTCCCTTTCTCTCTCCATTCCCCTTTCACTTAGCCACCCATCCTTCCATCCACCCTTCACCCATCCACCCCCTCATCCATTTACTCATGCACTCATAAATCCATCCATTGACCCTATCACTCATCCATCCATCCTCCCTTTCTCTCTCCATTCCCCTTTCACTTAGCCACCCATCCTTCTATCCACCCTTCACCCATCCACCCACTCATCCATTTACTCATCCACTCATGAATCCATTAATTGACCCTATCACTCATCCATCCATACTTTCTCTCATCCATCCACCCATTCACTCGCCCACCATCCACCCTTTCACTCATCCATCCATCCATCAGTTTACTGATCCATCCACCCTTTTACCCATCCATCTTCCCTTCCACCCATACATCCATCTATTTACCCTCATCCATCCTTCCACTCACGCATCCATCCATCCTTTCTCATTATCCATCCATTCACCCTTTCACTAATCCATCCAGCCATTTACCCATTCCTTCACTTATTCACTCACCCACCTTTTCACATTAATTATGAGCTGAGCCTTTGTCTACTCAGTTGCAGACAGAAGAGGCCCATAAAGAACTTCACCCTCTCTGTAGTTCCTAAAGCAAGGGGTGGGGTGGGGGAGGGCACATAGGCAATCTGAAAACTTGGAAGTCATGAGTCATGCATGATGCACAGTGCCAGGACGTGAGGTGACTGTGACATGGTGTTGTTTCCAGGGCTTTAAGTGGGATGAAAAAACTGGGGGTCTCTCCAAGGGACGTGTCTGATGTAATAAAGGGCACGGCTTAAATCACCTAAGTTAAAAATATGTGCTGAGCATATTGTGCTGCCCGACTGGTATTTTGCTGTTTCTATCATTGCATCCAGTAACATTAGACCTACAACAAGCCATGACTATTGGCTTTGTCAATGGATGTTAGTTGCATAAAATAAATAAAAAAGCAGCAACTATGGCTTCATTGTATATAATATTAAAAATGCTTCAGCTCTGAAATGATGAGACTGTGTAAGAACTATAACCTCTTCTTTTTAACTTCTTTCGCCAGCTTCTTTTCATGAACTGGCACATAGCAGCATGGGCGTTTTTGTACATTTGTTTTGTACATTTCTTCCATCTAAACCTAACAGAATGCCCTGCCCTAGACCGCTGCAGGAGGAGGCCACCACATGCTGTAACAGCTCAAACTGGCCCATTGTCATTCTGTATGTGGCAATCAGCCAGCATACAGAATGACAGTGGGCGGGGTGAGGCTGCTCTTGTGCTCCGAGGATGAGTGTGAGACAGCCCCATCAGAGAGCTGAGGCCTCTCGCAGGGGAACAGCACTGCTCCCTGCAAGGCCCAAAATTACGGACAAAAGGCGTCCGTAAAAGGGATCCTCATGGACAACGGAAGTGAGGTCAAAATTACGGACGGTCCGTGAAATTTACGGACGGTTGGTCATCCTAGCTGGGCAGTGTCTGGAGTCTTATCTCCGGCACGCCCGAGTTTTTCACAGGTCTTTAAAGACCATTTGCATATTTACATACCTTTGTAAACTGGTTACCAAGGCTTAGTTTTTTTATTCTGGTTCCAGTACCCTCTGGGCCCCCACTCTGCCTAGTCCTTACATTGTATTTTACATTTACTGCCGTAGTGTGAGAATGCATTTCATGAAAAGGAATATAAAGTAGGGTTGCCAAAAGAAAAATGCCAGCCATGTGTTGTTTAAAGAGCCTGCAAAAACCTTGTCTTGACATTAAATAGGGTTATAAATAAAAAAGTATGTATTCATTTGTAATGTGACTTCTCTGTCTTTGTTCCCTTTAATTTAAGCAATTGCAACAACGTCATCAGAGGCACATGGACGACCCACCCCATGAAAGGCACACGTATTAACCTCAAAGTCACAGCCACATGTGACACCACCAATGTGGTATATTTGCTCAAATGCCCATGCGGGTTGCCGTACGTGGGTAAGACTGAAAGAAAAATCAAGACTAGACTTCATGAGCACAAAAGCAATATCAGAACCAAAAACATCAAGTCTACAGTCGCCACCCACTTTACTGACAACAATCATAACATCAGCCAATTAAAATTCCTCATCCTGGAAATCGTGGAGAAGGTTGAAGGCAGAAACAACAATACCTACCTACTACAGAGAGAGAACTATTGGATCAAGGCTTTGAACTCTTCTAAACCTTTTGGTTTAAATGACAGAATGGAGTTTTCGTGCTATCTCTAACTCCCTGGTCTCTTTGGACTCTAACCGTCTCACTCATTTCACCTGGTTACTTCATCTAATTTCTCTTCTCATTATTCCCTTCGTTTATGCATTTGGCACACTTGGAGTTGCATCATCCCATTCTATCACTTTCTTTCTTTTTTCTATATTTATACACAGTGGTTGCCCCACTCTCCATCCTGATCCCTGCTTTCCACATTACATCACTTTTTTTAGCCTGCACTTATTCCTTATTTTATTTTTTCATCCTGGTTAGACTGTCTCACATGCAACCTTTTTTTCACTGCATGATTACGTTGACATCTGCTACAGACCCGAGCATCTGTACTGTAGTACACGTCCCCTTGGACGTTCCAAGATGGCCGCCACACTTTTATCATACTCTGGCTCGTTTGTGAGTCCGTTCTTTATTGATATAACTACACACGTTGCATGGCCGCTCTCACATTTCTGATTAGCGCTGTTAGAAATGGGATCTCTAGTTGGCAAGGGCTCGCACCTTTGTCCAAGTAGGGACCCTTCTTCCTAGTCAGGGTAAGGGTGTTACACTCGTGAAGTAACCCCGGCTCACCCTCGTGGTAGCTTGGCACGAGCAGTCGGGCTTAATTCAGAGGCAGTGTGTAAAGCATTTGCACATAACCAACAGTAATACAGTGTAAGCACTACAAACGGACACCACACCAGTTTAGAAAAATAACCAATATTTTATATACTCAAGACAAGACCAATTACGACAAAAATCCACAATACTGTACTTTAAAAATGAATGCTTGATACGGTAACTTCTTCTTTGCAAGAATAGTTCAAAAACAAAGTTCGTACGAGTCGGTAGCTCCGTCCGAGCCTACCGTGATGCTGAAACCCACAGAGTCTAACAGTTCCAGCCGACCGCGTCGATACGGGCCAGCAGAGTCGTGAACAGACTCGGTTACAGTACCTTTCTCGTTGTGGCTGGTACGGAGTGTACGAGCCGGTCGGCGTTCGTCGCGGTTGCGGTGCAAGACGGAGCGATGCAAGGTGCGGTGTCCCTCGATGCGGTGCAGGCAGCGGCTCGATGAGCGTCGTGCAGACGGAGTCGGTGAGTCCAAGGCGTGCGATGCAGGGTGAGACGATGCTCGATGCAGTGCTGACAGGTTGCGATGCAGGTGACCAGGCCGGAGTGCGGGAGCTGGCGTCGGACAGCGGTGCGAGTCGGAGCGGTGCGTCGCAGACGTGCGAGCGGTGCCCCAAATGCGGTGCGGTCACGACTCTTGAGCCAGTTGCAGCGACCTGCGTCGGTCGGGTCCGGTTGGTTCAGTGAAGCGATCGCGAACTGCGGTGCCCACAGGTCACGGTGCAAGCAGCGGCTCGATGTTGGCGGCGTCGGACGTCGCCCACGGTGAGACCAGGGTTGCGATGCGAAGCGGGGCGATGCGGTCTGCGGTGCAAACAGGTCACCGGCCAGGGAGGGATTCTGTTGACGGAGTCGGTTGCGGTTCCCTTCCTCTGTGGCAACTGAAACAGCGTTCCAGAAGCGGTACCCAGAGGCTTGTGAAGTCTTTGCAGTCCCTGAGACTTCTTAACAGGAGGCCAGCTCGGTTCCAGGCCCTTGGAGATACTCAGCACAAGTTTGTAGAAAGTTCAGTCCAGTCCTTTCACTGCCCAAGACAGAAGCAGCAACTGCAGGCCAACCCAACAAAGCAACAACACAGCAAAGGGGCAGTACTCCTCCTGGCAGCTCTTCCAGCTCTTCGTCTTGGCAGGTTCCTTGATTCCAGCGAGATCTAAATTCATGGGGTCAGGGCCCCAATATTTATATCCCAAATTCCTTTGTTCTCTGAAGGCAGAGAGGCCTTTGCCTAGTCCAAACCAGTTCTGGAGCACTTTGTTGACAAGTCTCCGTCCCTTCTTTCAGTGAGTAGGCCAGGGACATCAGACGCACCACAGGAGGTGGAGCCAGCATTGTGGAGGGAAGGCACTGTCCTATTCAGGGCCCAGGTGCGACCCCTCCCACCCATCTACATGTAGATCTTGCTATTCAGCCCTGTGCTGACTCACCCTGTCTCCTGGCATCCCCCAGCCCCTGTCACTCACACTCCAGACAAGGAATACACAACCTCGCAGAGGCAGGCTTGGATGGTTAGACAAGAAAATACCCACTTTCTAAAAGTGGTATTTTCAAACACAGAATGTTAAAACCAACTTCACTAAAAGCTGCATTTTATCATTCTGAGTCCAGGCATACTAAACTCGACTTCCTACCATGTTCCCGGGGTCAGTTAGGATTATAAGCTGTAATAATCAAAACTGCCCGTTCTGGCCTAGGGGAACAGGTAGCCTTGCAATAGTGAAAAACGAACTAGGCTGTGATTCACTATTAGGACATGCCACACACACCCGGGCATGTCCTACCTTTCGCGTACAACGCACCCTGCCCACAGGGGTACCTTGGGCCTACCTTAGGGGTGACTAACATGTAGCAAGGGAAGGTTTAGGGACTTGCAAGTGTGTGCACTTGCCAAGTCGACATGGCAGCCCCAGGCTGCGCACGGGCTCTGCGATGGCAGGCCCGAGTTACACTTTACGGGCTGTTTGCGTGGGTGGCACAATCCAGTGCTGCAGCCCACCGACAGCATTTGGTCTATAGGCCCTGGCACTCGCAGTGCACTTTACAAGGGACTGACACATAAACCAAATAGGCCAATCATGGAAACACCAATCCATAACACATTTTATACAGGAGCACTTGCACTTTCCCACTGGACCGCAGTGAGGAAAGTGCGCAGAATCATTACACCAGCAAAAACAGAGTCAAAACCGGGAGGTCAGAAAGCAAAAAGTCAGGGAAACACGCCAAAAGATGCCAAGTCTAACACATGTCCCCTCCAGCTGAAAGTAGGGAGAACTACCCAACCCCATTGGAGTTCTCTTCACTAAGGCGGAAGAACCTGGACAGACCATCTGTGTTGGCGTGTTCTGTACCAGGACGGTGTTCCACCGTAAAGTCCATTCCCTGTAGGGAGATGGACCACCTCAGCAGTTTTGGATTCTCACCCCTCATTTGCATCAACCATCTGAGGGGCCTGTGGTCTGTCTGAACCCAGAAGTGAGTCCCAAACAGGTATGGTCTCAACTTCTTCAGCGCCCAGACCACAGCAAAAGCTTCCCTTTCTATGGCACTCCACCTCTGTTCCCTGGGAAGTAGTCTCCTGCTAAGGAAGACTACAGGCTGATCCAGGCCCTCTTCGTTCAGTTGTGAGAGCACCGCTCCCACACCATGCTCTGAAGCGTCAGTCTGCACGACGAATTCCTTGGAGAAGTCAGGTGCCTTGAGCACGGGCGCCGTGCACATGGCTGCCTTCAGGGCATCAAAAGCTTTCTGGCAGGACTCAGTCCAGATCACTTTCCTGGGCTGCCTCTTAGAGGTCAGCTCTGTTAAGGGGGCAACGATGGTGCCATAGCCCTTAACAAATCTCCTATAATAGCCGGTGAGACCTAAGAAGGCTCTCACCTCTGTCTGGGTCTTGGGGGCTCCCAAGCCAGAATGGTGTCAATCTTGGGTTGTAGGGGCGCCACCTGGCCGCTTCCTACCTGGTGCCCCAAGTACACCACAGAACCCTGCCCGATCTGGCACTTACTGGCCTTGATCGTGAGGCCTGCACCTTGCAGAGCCCTCAACACTTTCTCAAGGTGCTGTAAATGTTCTTCCCAGCTGGAACTGAACACAGCAATGTCATCCAGGTAGGCGGCACTGAAATCCTCCAGCCCAGCCAACACCTGATTGACCAACCTCTGAAAGGTGGCAGGGGCATTCTTCAACCCAAAGGGCATCACCCGGAATGAATTGGTAATGACCTTCTGGGGTTGAGAACGCTGATCTCTCCTTGGCCCCATTGGTTAAGGCAATCTGCCAGTACCCAGACGTTAAATCAAACGTGCTGAGGAACCGGGCAGCTCCCAACCGATCAATGAGCTCATCAGCTCTGGGGATGGGGTGCGCGTCAGTCCTGGTGACGGCATTGAGCCCACGGTAGTCCACACAAAACCGGAGTTCTGGAGTGGCACCGGGCGCCGCAGCCTTTGGGACCAAGACCACTGGGCTGGCCCAAAGACTGTGGGAGGGCTCAATCACCCCTAACGCCAACATCTTAGAGACCTCCTCCTTGATGCTGGCTCTGACCCGGTCAGTCAACCTGTAAATTTTGTGCTTCACAGGATGGCTGTTACCGGTGTCCACGTCATGGGTACACCAGTGAGTAACACCGGGGTCAGAGAGAACAGTGGGGCGAACTGTCCCAACAACTGGCGACAGTCCCCTGCTACTCCTGAGTCAGAGTAGGGGAGAGGATCACACCCTCTACTGACCCATCATGCTCCTTGGTAGACAGGAGGTCAGGGAGAGGCTCGCTCTCCTCTTCCACCCCATCATCTGTCGCCAAGAGCATACTCACTTCGGACCTCTCGAAGTGGGGCTTGAGGCGGTTCACGTGAAGGACCCTCAAAGGGTTCCTTGGAGCCTGCAAATCCACCAGGTAGGTGACGTCACTTTTGCGCTCCTTTACCTCATATGGCCCAGTCCACTTGTCCTGCAAGGCACAAGGTGCCACTGGGGCCATTACCCACACTTTTTGCCCAGGTTGAAATTCGACCAGAGTGGCGTTCTGGTCATACCATCTCTTCATTTCTTCCTGGCTGGCTTCTAGGTTCGCCTGAGCGAGTTTCCTGAAGCGGGCAGTTTGGTTTCTAAAGGCCAGCATGTAGCTAAATACATCCTGGGGAGTTTTCCTGGGAGCCGCCTCCCAGCCTTCCTTTACCAAACTCAGAGGTCCTCTGACAGGGTGGCCATACAGGAGCTCAAAGGGGCTGTACCCAAGAGACTTCTGAGGCACCTCCCTGTATGCAAAGAGTAGGCATGGCAAGAGGACGTCCCACTTACGCCTCATGGGTTCTGTTAGACCCTTGATCATGCCTTTCAAGGTCTGGTTGAATCTCTCCACCAGACCGTTTCCTTGTGGGTGGTAAGGAGTGGTGAACTTGTAGGTTACACCACACTCCTTCCACAGGGATGTCATATACTTCGATATGAAATTGGTCCCCTATCAGAAACCACCTCTCTGGGGAATCCCACACGGGAAAAGATCCCCATTAACGCCCGGCCCACCACTGGCGCCGTCGTTGTCCTGAGAGGGATTGCCTCCGGGTACCGGGTGGCATGGTCCACCAAGACCAGGATGTACCTGTTGCCCATGGCTGTCTTGGGATCCAGTGGCCCCACAATATCCATCCCTACCCTTTCAAAGGGTGTTCCAACAACAGGAAAAGGTTGGAGAGGAGCTTTGACCTTCCTCCCACTCTTACCACTTGCCTGGCAAGTTTGGCAAGACCTACAGTGTGCATCTGACTGCCTTCGCATTTGGGGCCAAAAGAAGTGGGTGACAAGCCTGTCAAAGGTCTTGTCCTGCCCCAAATGTCCTGCCAAAGGCACGTCATGAGCCAGACCCAGTAGGAAGGTCCTGAAGCGCTGGGGTACCACCAGCACACGGGCTGACCCAGGCTCAGCAACCTTAGGCTCACTGTATAGGAGACCACTCTCCCAGTAGATCAGATGTGACCCGGACTGATTACCAGCTGCCTGGTCTGCAGCCTGCCGCCGCAGACCCTCCAGAGTAGGGCACTCGTTCTGCTCCCTGCAGAACTCCTCCCTGGTGGGACCCCCTTCTTGCTGCCAATGGGTTAGCTCAGAGATGTCTCCCAGTTCGGCTACCTGCTCCCCTGTAGGCACCGGGGCGTCCCCCTCGAGGTCCGCCTCCTCCGGGTCCGTGGGAACTTCGGGGGCCGGTTTCCCGCCCCCCCTGCCCTTTCTCTTGGCAGGGACTTGGGCCACTGTTTCAAGCTCCAAGTCCTCTTGATCACCCTTTCTGGCTGCCATTGACCGAGTAGACACGCATGCCCACTCTGGCAACCCAAGCATCTCCAAGTGAGACCTGAGCTCAACCTCCTTCCATAAGGACTGCTCCAGGTCGTTTCCTAGCAGACAATCTACAGGCATGGTAGGGCTCACAACCACCCTCAAGGGACCTGAGACCCCCCATTCAAAGGGAACCTGCGCCACCATACATTGGCGCTCTGAGTTGTCTACCGCAACTTCTTGGTGGAATGCTCCTGGGACTACTTGCTTCTCAGACACCAGGTGACACCGGACTGAGGTCACACTGGCTCCAGTATCTCTGAGAGCCTCTACCCTGTTCCCATTAATGGTCACCCAGGTGCTATATTTCTTTGTGTTAGGGGGCACCTGGTTTCCTGGGACCATCTCACTGTCCCCTAGTGAGACAAGAGTCATTTCTGCGGGATCCCCACCCTCCTGTGGGCACCCCTCCTCCCCAAGCGCTACACTAGCCAACACTTTGGACTGTCCACCAGTGGGTGGCTGTGTCCCCTTCGGGCACTTGGGGTCCCCCTTAAAGTGACCTACCTGGTCACATGCATAACACTTGCGGGGGCCGGTCTCAACAGGCTTCCCTGTGGAGACCCCTTTCTTCTTATCACCGGGGGCTGGGAACCTTTACCCTGGGTACTAGTTTGGGGCCCTTTAGAGAACTCCTGTGCTTTACCCTTGTCCCCCCCACCTTTCTGCTGGGGACCCTGCCCACCTTTGGCTGAGTCTCCCCCAAACGCTTTCTTGTGGACCCAGCGGTCCGCTTCCATAGCAAGCTTCCTGGGGTCAGTAAGCTTACTATCAACTAGGTGCTGGCGCAGATCTGCAAAACATAGACTAGACAAGTGCTCCCATGCAATCAAGTTGTAGAGCCCCTGAAAATCTGTTACACTACTGCCCTTCACCCAACCATCCAGAGACCTGCAGAACACATCCACACATTCCAACCAAGTGTTGGCATCAGACTTCTTACTGGACCTGAACTGATCCCTGTACTTTTCAGGAGTAAGACCATACTTCGTGAGAAGGGCATCCTTCATGTCAGCATAGGTGAGGTGATACCCCTTACCCAAAGCTATCAGAGCATCCCTTGCTTCTTCAGGGAAAAGTGGCCACAATCCTGCTCCCCAATTCTCCTCAGGGACCCCATTCATGTGTATGGCTGCCTCATAACCCTGAAACCACCTTTGTATGTCATCCCCCTTCTTGAACTCCTTGCCTACGTTCTTGGGAATGTGCACAATCCTGTCTGCCTTTCTGGACGAATTGCTGCCACCATCTGAGCCTGACTTACTCCTAAGTTCTAGCTCCTTCAGTTCTCTCTCATGCTCTAAGAGCATCTTCCTCTCCTCTATGGCCAATCTCTTCTCCTCCCGCTCACTCTCCAGCCTGAGCTTCTGCAGCTCAAACTGCCTTGCCTCCCGCCTGTCCTCCAGCTCCTCTGG
Organism: Calotriton arnoldi; assembly: GCA_963921515.1. Taxonomy (NCBI): domain Eukaryota; kingdom Metazoa; phylum Chordata; class Amphibia; order Caudata; family Salamandridae; genus Calotriton; species Calotriton arnoldi. The sequence continues at coordinate 747,280 of CAWUFW010003563.1, forward strand.
GGACAGACTGCTGCTGCCTGACCTGGCGGGTTCCCCCTACCCAAAGCACATCCACCCTGGAAATAGGCTCCTCCACCTCCCCACTGAGATCACCAGGCTGCCCATTGGCATGTCTGGCTGCTACCCAGGCCCTCAGCGCCTTCTGTAGCTCCTCCTTCCTTGTGAGGCCTTTAATTTGGACTTTCAGATTTTTACAAATCGCTCGTAACTCCTTTACGGCGTAGGATTCCAACCTGTCCTCCTCAAAGATAACTTCCAGAGATGCAACGGATGATGCAATTGATTCAGGCATGACAAAAGTCGTGAGTTGAAAACTGGCGAGATCAAAAATAGGCCAAAAGAAAAAGAACCAGTATGTGGTACGTAATGGTCTGCGATATGGTAGTAGTGCACACCAATCACTGTAAGTCAAGTGCAAACACAAGTCCTATCCTCACCGCTGACAACCAATGTTAGAAATGGGATCTCTAGTTGGCAAGGGCTCGCACCTTTGTCCAAGTAGGGACCCTTCTTCCTAGTCAGGGTAAGGGTGTTACACTCGTGAAGTAACCCCGGCTCACCCTCGTGGTAGCTTAGCACGAGCAGTCGGGCTTAATTCAGAGGCAGTGTGTAAAGCATTTGCACATAACCAACAGTAATACAGTGTAAGCACTACAAACGGACACCACACCAGTTTAGAAAAATAACCAATATTTTATATACTCAAGACAAGACCAATTACGACAAAAATCCACAATACTGTACTTTAAAAATGAATGCTTGATACGGTAACTTCTTCTTTGCAAGAATAGTTCAAAAACAAAGTTCGTGCGAGTCGGTAGCTCCGTCCGAGCCTACCGTGATGCTGAAACCCACAGAGTCTAACAGTTCCAGCCGACCGCGTCGATACGGGCCAGCAGAGTCGTGAACAGACTCGGTTACAGTACCTTTCTCGTTGTGGCTGGTACGGAGTGTACGAGCCGGTCGGCGTTCGTCGCGGTTGCGGTGCAAGACGGAGCGATGCAAGGTGCGGTGTCCCTCGATGCGGTGCAGGCAGCGGCTCGATGAGCGTCGTGCAGACGGAGTCGGTGAGTCCAAGGCGTGCGATGCAGGGTGAGACGATGCTCGATGCGGTGCTGACAGGTTGCGATGCAGGCGACCAGGCCGGAGTGCGGGAGCTGGCGTCGGACAGCGGTGCGAGTCGGAGCGGTGCGTCGCAGACGTGCGAGCGGTGCCCCAAATGCGGTGCGGTCACGACTCTTGAGCCAGTTGCAGCGACCTCGTCGGTCGGGTCCGGTTGGTTCAGTGAAGCGATGCGAACTGCGGTGCCCACAGGTCACGGTGCAAGCAGCGGCTCGATGTTGGCGGCGTCGGACGTCGCCCACGGTGAGACCAGGGTTGCGATGCGAAGCGGGGCGATGCGGTCTGCGGTGCAAACAGGTCACCGGCCAGGGAGGGATTCTGTTGACGGAGTCGGTTGCGGTTCCCTTCCTCTGTGGCAACTGAAACAGCGTTCCAGAAGCGGTACCCAGAGGCTTGTGAAGTCTTTGCAGTCCCTGAGACTTCTTAACAGGAGGCCAGCTCGGTTCCAGGCCCTTGGAGATACTCAGCACAAGTTTGTAGAAAGTTCAGTCCAGTCCTTTCACTGCCCAAGACAGAAGCAGCAACTGCAGGCCAACCCAACAAAGCAACAACACAGCAAAGGGGCAGTACTCCTCCTGGCAGCTCTTCCAGCTCTTCGTCTTGGCAGGTTCCTTGATTCCAGCGAGATCTAAATTCATGGGGTCAGTGCCCCAATATTTATATCCCAAATTCCTTTGTTCTCTGAAGGCAGAGAGGCCTTTGCCTAGTCCAAACCAGTTCTGGAGCACTTTGTTGACAAGTCTCCGTCCCTTCTTTCAGTGAGTAGGCCAGGGACATCAGACGCACCACAGGAGGTGGAGCCAGCATTGTGGAGGGAAGGCACTGTCCTATTCAGGGCCCAGGTGCGACCCCTCCCACCCATCTACATGTAGATCTTGCTATTCAGCCCTGTGCTGACTCACCCTGTCTCCTGGCATCCCCCAGCCCCTGTCACTCACACTCCAGACAAGGAATACACAACCTCGCAGAGGCAGGCTTGGATGGTTAGACAAGAAAATACCCACTTTCTAAAAGTGGTATTTTCAAACACAGAATGTTAAAACCAACTTCACTAAAAGCTGCATTTTATCATTCTGAGTCCAGGCATACTAAACTCGACTTCCTACCATGTTCCCGGGGTCAGTTAGGATTATAAGCTGTAATAATCAAAACTGCCCGTTCTGGCCTAGGGGGAACAGGTAGCCTTGCAATAGTGAAAAACGAACTAGGCTGTGATTCACTATTAGGACATGCCACACACACCCGGGCATGTCCTACCTTTCGCGTACAACGCACCCTGCCCACAGGGGTACCTTGGGCCTACCTTAGGGGTGACTAACATGTAGCAAAGGGAAGGTTTAGGGACTTGCAAGTGTGTGCACTTGCCAAGTCGACATGGCAGCCCCAGGCTGCGCACGGGCTCTGCGATGGCAGGCCCGAGTTACACTTTACGGGCTGTTTGCGTGGGTGGCACAATCCAGTGCTGCAGCCCACCGACAGCATTTGGTCTATAGGCCCTGGCACTCGCAGTGCACTTTACAAGGGACTGACACATAAACCAAATAGGCCAATCATGGAAACACCAATCCATAACACATTTTATACAGGAGCACTTGCACTTTCCCACTGGACCGCAGTGAGGAAAGTGCGCAGAATCATTACACCAGCAAAAACAGAGTCAAAACCGGGAGGTCAGAAAGCAAAAAGTCAGGGGAAACACGCCAAAAGATGCCAAGTCTAACAAGCACGTTCAGACGCGGTAGCTTCTAGGAGCACCGGTGAGTGTTTTCTCCGTTCCACTCTGGTTTCGGGTGAGCACCCAATTTGTCCGATTTTGGTCACCCGTGATGTTATTTGGTTATTGACATTGGTTGCAACTTCCAGCACTGGGCTCTATATATATTTTTTTAACTCACGAGACGCTCTCTTAAGCTCCTTCACCTTGGGTATCCTTCACTCTTTCGTCTCACACTTCGTATCACCGTAGCATGTTTCAGGTTCGCTTTTCACTTATACGCTTTGCACGCACGAGTTGCCATTTCACATTTGGATGTTCGACATGGTTCAGTCTTAGACTCGGTATGGTTCACGTCACCTCACTACTTATAATGTCATCACCCATAACTTTATTACCCACAATTTCATTACCTGACATCAGTATCATATTCTGCTGTTTGATATTTGCTTATGTATCATGCATATTATACTCTGGCTGGACGGATCGTCTGTTTTTATTGTATCCTCTGCTGATTATTTTTAGATCATTTGCCCCTGACGAAGGGCTTCGATAGCCCGAAATGCATCGGGATTTTGAAATGTTCATTTAGAAGCTTTTATGATATATCTACTTTTGATGGGACCGATATGATTCATGAAATATCAATGACCCAAATACATTAAAAAGAATTTATTTCAACTTTATATTTTGGATTTATCCATTGGTTGACACTAATATTCATACAGCTTTTTCACATCCACATATCGTGTGGTTATCAGCCTGTGCCCAGGGGGACGTTCCCTATACAGGTGACGCTTTCTTCTTACCCTTTAATTATTAGTCATGGATCATTCAGGCAGCCCTACAACACAATTAAAAGTGCTTTCTATTTATTTTCGCTGTTCGAAGTATGCACTGATAAGTGCTGAAAATCCAGCTTTAGGTGACTGCTTATTTTTGTACCGTCTGGGACATCAAAATAATAAACTGGCAACCCTAATCATAAGACTGGAAGTTTGTTGCAGGATCAGCACATTATTTATTTTCTCCACACTCATCCCTGATTAATGCCATAATAGCAGGGCTTTAAGTTGGCCGGGTCCTGCCGGTGCTCAGCACCAGCAGTTCGTAAAAGCAGGTGCCGAGACGGGTCCCTATCGGGCTCTCCATTTTCACCCTTACACTCAGACTGGAAAAAAAATCTTAACTCTGCAGCAGTTCACTATTTTGATGTAACTTTTATTTTTTTACAGTTCTGTATTGCTAAACTTGAAGTGCTTTACATGAGCACCAACAAGACCATCATCATTTATTTTTTGGTCGGCAAGGACGATTAAGTGATTTGCCCAGAAACACAGGATGTTGGGCCAACGCTGAGACTCAAACCTGCTTCCTCAGCTCCACAGTTGGCAGCTCTAACCACTACGCCACGACCTCTTGCACAAGAACTAAATAAAGCATTTTCAATATTATATACAACAAAGCCATAGTTGTATGTATGCATGTAGTATATTTATCTTATGCAACTAACAACCTTTGACAACGCCAATAGTCCTGGCTTGTTGTAGGTGTAATGTTACTTATGTGGAGGCAATAACCGAAGCAGCGAAATACCAATTGGGCGGCACAATATGCTGAGCACAGATTTTTAGCATAAATGTTTTAAGCCACGCCCTTAATTATATTGCCCCTTTGAGAGGCCCCCTGTAGGAAGCTGGCTCTGTATATACTATAACAAAATGAGGTATAGTGTGCACCAAGTCCAGTGGAACCCCAAAGGTAGGCAGAGGTAAAAGTAGATAGCACCTTACTCTCTATTTGTGGTAGTTTGGGAGAGCAGTAAAGCTTTATCAGAGGGTAGTGTTAAGCATTTATTGTACACACTCAGTCATCAAATGATATCACACACTCAAAGACTGAACTTCAGACCAATTTGTTTGTATAAAATATTATTTAGTTATTTTATTTCTAAAACCACGCCAGACCTGGTGCAGGTAAGTGAAATAATACTTTGCAAAATCTTATGCAGTGATTTACAATTGAATGCAGGTTCAAATGCAGTTGGTTGATTTACAGGTAAGTAAACAGTTCAAAATTACTTTTCAGTTACTTTACAGATTACTGTGCACGTTACTTTTTAGATAACTTTTTAAGTTACTTTTGCTAATCAGTGTGATATGCCTAGATATCACACTGAGACATTTCCTAGACAAAAGGTAAGTAATTCAGTTTTTACACATATGCAGTTTTTCAATGTTTCATACAAACCAACTCCACACTTAGAAGAATTTTCAAGGAAAAGCAGTCAATGCAATCCTATGGAAGGAAATTAAGTTAACGGTTTGCAGGTAAGTACTGGTTTGTGGGAGTTGGTATTCTGGGGTTAAAACCAGGGTTCCGCCAGGGTTGTGGATGCACTCTCAGAACACCCTCAGCGGCACTAGGGCGGCCGGGTGCAGAGTGCTGAGGCCCAATGTTATCCATTTGGGGATAGGAAGCCTCCGGTTGGTGGCTGCTCACAACCAGGCCACAAGGTTGTTGGAGCAAAGCTCCTGGTGTTAGGCTCAGGGCAAAGGGGGATCCGAGTTAGCATTCAAGGTGCACCCACAGCGGCACAGGGGCGGCCGGGTGCAGGGTGCTGTTTTGGCGTCGGGTGCCCTGTTGTTTTCAATGGGGATTGCCGGTTTTGGTTTTTGGCTGCAGTCTCGGTCCAGGAAGACTTCCGGGAGGAACCAACAGCTGGGCAGGTAATTTGGAGGGCTCAGGGATGTAGGTGCACCTCAAGTTCTCTTCTCCAGGGCGCAGGGTGACTGGATGCCGGGGTGTCTTTTGAGGTCAGATTTCACCTTACCAGGCGACTCTTGGTTGGGGGGTCTCCGTGCAGAGGCTGCAGGCGACGTCGGGGAGTCCTGGAGGAGTCAACCCACAGTGGACTCAGACTCTGGAATGCTGGGGGACCTCGCTGGGACTAGTGCGCCACCCAGATTCGGGCCGTAGGCCTCGGGTGCAGTGGTGGTTTCAGGCGATGGGTTTCTTTTTCCTCAGCAGGCTCGGAGTGTGTCCTGTGAGGTTCTTTTGAACAGAGCTGCTGTTCACAGAAGATCCGGTCTTTGTTGAAGGCAGTCAGTCCTCCCAAGGGTTCTGGAGGTCACTGGCTGCAGGTCAAGGCGGCTTTTGGCACAGGATCTCTGGAAACTGCAGACGGGCCGATATGGCTGGGACCAAGTCAGTTCTTCTCTGCAGTCTCCTCTGCTGGGCATCTTCTTTCGTCCTTCTTCTTCTTAGGTTGCAGGAATCTGTCTTCTTGGTTCAGGGCTGCCCCCTAAATACTGAATTTAGGGGACGTTTTAGGGGTCTCGAGGTCAGTAGCCAATGGGCTACTGACCTTAGGGGGACTACACCGGTGGTGTGTTCACCCCACGTGGGGGAGGGGCACAATTCCTAATCCTGATTGGAGAGTGCCTGCCATCTGCAAGATGGCGAGCACTGAAGAGTGGGCTTCACCTCGCCTCCCCCACCTGAGGGGTGGGATTGGCAGAGGTGGGCACATCTTCTGGGCTGTGCTAATTTTTCCTGCCTGTCTTCTCACCGAAAAGGAGGGGAGACAGGAAGGGAGTCTGCTCCTGATAGCAGGAGAGGCTGGGGGTTGCGTTACAAAGGCAGCAAGGCCTTTGAAGCTACCCTGCCACAGATTGCTCTTCCTGGCCTGGGGGAGGTGTGAACATCTCCACCCAGGAAAGGCTTTGTTTCTGGGCTCAGGGAGCAAAAGCTCCCACCCCAGGGGTCCAGAAACATGTCTCGTGGTGGCAGGCTGGTGTGTACCAGTCAGGGAACCCACCAGAGGCTGGTCGTTTTTCAGGGGGCATCTCTAAGATGCCCTCTGAGTGCATTGTATAATAAATCCCACACTGGCATCAGTGTGGGTTTATTATGCTGAGAAGTTTGCTACCAAACTTCCCAGAATTCATTAATGCCATTATGGTGCTGTGGAGTGCGTAATAACAAACTCCCAGACCATATACTCTTCATGGCTTTACTGCACTTGCAATGTCTAAAAATGGACTTAGACACTGTAGGGGTACAGTGTTCATGCAACTGTACCCTCACCAGTGGTATTGTGCACCCAGCTAGAGGGGAGTCCTACCTATAACATAGGCAGTGGGTCGCAGGCATGGCACACAGGAATGTGTGCCATGTCGACTCTTCACTTTTCTCTGCACCAAAAAACGCAGCCTGCAATGGCAGTGTGTGTGTGTGTTAAGGTACAGGACCCTTAAGGGTGACACAATATGTGCTGCAACCGTTAGAGGCCTTCCCTGGTCACAGTGCCCTTGGTACCCATGGTACCTTTTACAAGGGACTTACATGTGGCCAGAGAGGTGCCAATTGGGGGTACAAAGGTACAGTTTTGGGAAAGAACACAGGCCCTGGGAACCTGATTGGCAGGGACTCAGGGCACATCAAGTCAAAGGTCATTAGAAATCTAGCAAAAAGTGGGGGGGTTACTGCAACAGAAATCCAGCTTCCTACACTCCACAGTTTTTTCATCCCACCCAAAGCCCTGCATAATAGCAATAGTTTAACTTATATCTGAAACTCTATGCCGCCCTCAAAAGCATGCTGAGTTACTTCAAGTGTCTGGGAATGCACCCTGCATTCAGACAACTTACTCCTCATTCTCGCCCTTCACTTTGATGCTCACCCTGTAATCACAGCGATCACAATGCACTCACACTGATCACCATGCACTCACACCATTCACCCACTCACCCTGCACTCACAGTGATCACTCTGCACTCACAATGCACTTGCGCTGTTCACCCTGTACCTCACCCTGCAGTCACACGAACACACTACTCACCCGCACTCATATGACACTTCCCCCACCTGTCCCCCTCACTGCTCAATCTGCAATCTCACTCAAACAAGCCCATCACTAACCATGCATTCATTCATCCCACTCTGCACTTACATCCGCACCATATGGTCACCTCACTCACCCTGCAGCCACTCCTCTTACCCTACTCTCACACTGTCACATCTCTCACCGTGCACTCACATGGGCACTCCTGCCACCCACACAGTGCAGAGGATTAATGTGCCTGCTACAAAGAACGTGTACCATGCAGATCACAGAAATGAGTGTGAGTGTACTATGAGTAGCGCTATAAAAAATGAAATGTTTGTCAGAAAGGTGCTAAAGAGAGATGAGGTGCATTGTTGGTGAGTGGTACTGAGGGAATTCATGGAAAAGGAGGAAATGGGGAGGGGCATAAAAAAAAATGTTGCACTGCGTGCAACCAGTGATAGGGCCAGCCCTGGCTGGGAGTATTAGCTCCCCCGAAGTTCGGGTCTAGTTGCGCCCCTGTGTCCCACAGACTTTACTGTAAAGTACTGAGTGGAGCAGTACAAGGAATTATGGCCTGGCTGTGATGTCCCACGGGTAATACTGTACAGTACTGCCTGGCCCAACACAGGGAACTATGGCCTGGTTATGACGTGTCCCACGGGTAATACTGTACAGTACTGCCTGGCCCAATACAGGGTACTGTGGCCTGGTTGTGACGTCCCACTGGTAGTTACTGTTTCGTTTAGGCTGTGCTGACACAGGAAGCTGTGGTCTGGTTGTAAGTTCCTACAGGTGGAGAGTGTGCAGTGCAGGCTGCGAGGACACAGGGTACCGTACCCCACAGTACAACCTCCAGGTACAGACTGTGTGAGCCATGGGGACTGGAACAAGACAGGAGGCCCTGCTGCTGAGGTACTGCAGGTAGAGTACAGACTCGTCCAACACAGCGACCTCTGTCCTGGCAGCAAGGACCGGTGGGTACAACATGTGCAGTGCAGACCGGTGAGTACAGCATGTGCAGTGCATACCGGTGGGTACAACATGTGCAGTGCAGACCGGTGGGTACAGCATGTGCAGTGCAGACCGGTGGGTACAGCATGTGCAGTGCAGACCGGTGAGTACAGCATGTGCAGTGCAGACCGGTGGGTACAGCATGTGCAGTGCAGACCGGTGGGTACAGCATGTGCAGTGCAGACCGGTGGGTACAACATGTGCAGTGCAGACCGGTGGGTACAACATGTGCAGTGCAGACCGGTGGGTACAACATGTGCAGTGCAGACCGGTGGGTACAACATGTGCAGTGCAGACCGGTGGGTACAGCATGTGCAGTGCATACCGGTGGGTACAACATGTGCAGTGCAGACCGGTGGGTACAACAAGTGCAGTGCAGACCGGTGGGTACAACAAGTGCAGTGCAGACCGGTGGGTACAACATGTGCAGTGCAGACCGGTGGGTACAGCATGTGCAATGCAGATCGATGGGTACAACATGTGCAGTTCAGACTGGGCCAGTACCTGCGGGGGCTACAATCTGCCAATCCGGTCACCAGGGAAGGACTGTGAGTGGCACAGTGACTGGAACACACAGAGCTGGGGCTGGCAGTGAGATCAGACAGGTAACACCCTAAAGAGTAGGCGGAACAGGAAAGGGAAGTCAGAGGATTCTTACTATTCAAACTCCTCCAGTGTTTGGGGAAAGAGATTCTGAACGTTGTGGTGCTTTCTGCAAATGAGAATAAAAACACACATATTTCATCACACATGTACCAGACTCTGAGGGTAGGGTGACCAGATGTCCCAGATTTCCCCAGACCGTCATGGTTTTCAGAGGACTGTCGCGGCGCTCCAACTGTTTTCTTATTTATTATATTTTTAGTACATGTTTTTGGGACAAACTTCAAGTCATCCTGCAAGGCAGAATGGAAACGAATGCTCTCCTTTCCACAGGCACCTCTAAAGTCTGAAATAATTTAAGTAATGTATCTGTCTTTTACCAGGCAGTGTAGGAATAGGTCAGCTGCATGCTCCTAGCAGAAGGGACACAGCAGGGCACTCAAGTTGGAGGTCCTGTGATAGCTATGTAAATTTAGTCTGGGGAGCTATAGTTAGGTCTGTTTTTCCATAAGAAGAGGACTTTATTTGTTTTCCTAATAACCTTGGTGCCGTTGGATGAATCTTCACATAGCTGTCCCAAAAAATGTTCACCTATCTCTGCTTCTTCCTGGAATATTATCTCTGCTTCTTCCTGGAAAATTTCAAGGTGATACGTCAAGCGGGGGCCGGAGAAAAAATGGGGGTCCAAACCCACATTTCCCAATTTATTTTCCATAGACATTTTTAGGCAGCGCAACCTCAAAAACTCAGCAACAGTGCCTCCACTAGGGCGGAGGAGCGTCACCCATCCTCGTGCCAGCAGCAAACCTGGAAAATAAAATGGTAATAAAATGATTTTATTACCATTTTATTTTTTAGAGCAGCCGGCCAGTCCGAGCCAAGTGTTGGGACAGGGCCATTACTGCTGACTGGCAGCAGGGGAGGAGGAGGAGTGGTGCACACCTAAAGTTTAAAGTGAGCATGTCACTTTGGCTGGCTATCTTGCGATGGCCATTCTGACATGCGCACTTTAAACCTCTCCAACCGGAGCAGTCTTAGACAGCTGGGTGGAGAGCAGGCATAGGCCTCCAGTGCCTGTAGGAGCGCTGAGCCAGCCCACTCCAACTAATCCTGGCGCTTATCTCATGCTGGTTAACAGCATGAGAGCAGCATCAGAATTGGTTAGGGGAGTTGTCTCAGAGACCCCTTGCTGCCTTATACCCGACAGACTACGGGACCGAAGAGGAGTATATTAGTACGTTTGTTTTTTTCTTTAATAATATGTTTTCTTTCTTTTTACACACTGCCAGCATCAACTCCAGAGCTCTTAATCGTGGCCCGTTATAAACACTGTTTATAACGGACCATGAGGAGAAGCTTTGGGTTGCGCCTAAGGGCATTCCTGGATTGCCCATCTGATCGCCCTACCACTTTTAAAAGCAAACAGCCGCCACTGCAAAAACTGCTGAACGGAATTACACCGAATTTAGCAGAAAGCTAGATCATGGTCCGGAAAGCGTGTTTTTTGTGATCTGGTGTAAATCTTTTCAGTAGTTTTAGAGAAATTAAGCATCAAAAATGTTTGTACAGCTGGACATTTGGGTTCGAGGGACTCTCACGAGAGTCCCTGGAACTCAATGAAAAAAATAGAGAGTTCTGATTGGCCTAGGGAGCAGGAGTCGCTCATTTATTATTCACTACTCTTAGATAGCAGCACCTCATAAGGCCCTAGGGCATTTTAGTATACAATATTTGTATCCTTGTGTGCCCCTAGAAGAGGCAGGGGTAACACCAACCATGTTTTAAATGTTGGTGGGGCTGCAGGAAGTGACGCAGGCTCCCAGTAGCATTTTTTTTAAAAACTGTACGTCTCCTGGATCATTAAACCCATGACCCCAGGAGCTTTCCATATGTTTTTAAAGCACTCTTAGCTGGAGATCTATGCTCTTCAGCTGGAGTGCAAGGCCCTCTTGTAGTTGTTTTTTTTCTTTAAGTTTAAGAGAGCTTTATTGAAGTAAATAAGAACAAAAGGTACAACATTACAACAACGATTATAAGAAAACTACAAAAATAGTGTACAATATGTATGTCCATAATAAAACCTGATATAATTACTATTATCAAAAAAAAAAAAAAAGAATTAGGAACAGTAATACAGGATTAGGTACCTTAGTGAATTAGCATTTTACATTTTATAACTAAAGAGAGAAAAAAAAGAGAGGAGAAAAGAAAAGAAAGAAAGAAAAATCAACATCCGTACCAAATATACTTAATAAGAAAATTCGATAACAGGCAATATAAATGTTCAGATAACAAAGTGATAATAGTATAATATCTTAATATGAACAATATAAATCGCAATACTCATGCTGGCTGAAAAACAAAAGTGCTGTCTTTGTTATGCATTACAGGTGAGTTTAAATAGTTAGTGAGTGGAGACCAAAAGGCTTCCTTTCGAAGAAGTTGGTGAGAGGTAGGGGCAGAAGCTCTATCCAGCCTATGATGATAACAGAGAAGGTTCCACCAGCCAGAAAAGGTGACCTTAGAGGCATCCTTGCAATTAGAGGTAATAACCTGAAAGCCAATGGCAAGTAACAAATCCACAAATGAACCCAACTTGTTTGCACCAAACCAATTTGCAGAGTTACTACCCAAAAATATGGAGTAAATCTCAAAAGGAAAATTAATAGAACAAATGGAGGAGATTGATTTACAAACCTTTATCCAAAAAGAGATAATGTTAGGACAAAGAAAAAAGGAATGTAAATATGTGCCAAGAGTGTTTGTGCAGGTCCAACAATCAGGGGATAGATCGGGACTGTATTTGGAGATAGACAATGGGGTTAAATACAACCTCTGATAGAAGTAATATAGAGTTTGAGTAGTGCTAGCATTACAGGAAGTGCGTTGTATTCGAGTCCAGATAGAGTTCCAAGTGTGTACAGAAAAAGTGTGCTGCAAATCCGATTCCCATAAAAGTTCAACTCTACGCTTCGGGCGATCAGGAAGAGAAAAATGAAGATATTTGTAGATATGGGAGGCCCGAACGGACGGGGATGTAGATAACGATTCTAATGGGGGATCTAATGAAGTAGAAGAAGACTGAGAAAGAAGAGAGTACTGTTGAGTTAAGAGCGTTTGTAAAGAATCCTACTTAAGAGAGGCGGTAGCGGGCAGGCCAAATTTGAAATGGACTTCCTGAGAAGAAAGAAAGTGCGTGCCTTGAAACAAATGTTTAACTTGGACTATCCCTTTAGCAATCCAATCCTTCCAGAAAATAGTACGGTTTGAAAGTTTAATGGATTTATTATGCCATAAAGAAGAATCAAGCAACACTTGCAGAGATGAAAGAGATTTGGTAAGGAACGGGTAAATGGTCGATATAAATTGTGAAATGGTTGGGGACTTAAATGAATGAGGGGGATGCAAAAAATTAGCTAGCGAAGAAAAAGGAAGGGGCTGAGTCAAGGAGTCCTCCAGTCTACGCCAAACCGATATAGAGGGTGCTTCCGAGGGAGAAAGATATGGTAAAACTTGACGTATTAGAAAAAAAGAGTGGTACTGTCGGAAGTTCGGAAAATTAACACCACCCCGATCCTTAGGTGCAGATAAAGAGGACAAAGAGAAGCGGGCTTTCCGATTATTCCATAGAAATTTACTTAGAGTGCTATTAAGAGTTTTAAAGAATGTTAATGGAAGTCTCACTGGTAACATGGACAAATAGAAGTTAATAACAGGTAGCATCATCATTTTGATTGTGTCCAACCTACCCCACCAAGATAGATATAAGGGTGACCATTTCCCTGACATATGGAACACTTTCAATAAAACATCCTCCAAGTTAAGTTGAACCGTTTTGGCGATTGAAGAAGAGCATTTAACCCCCAAACAAGTAATGTAATTGGTGTTCCATTTGAAACCCGTATCTGCGAACATGTTTTCTTAAGCAGTATTTGTTTAGTGGGAGAACTTCAGATTTTGTAAAGTTTAACTTATAACCCAAAAAGATGGCGTATGAAGATAAGATGTCAGTGAAAGCAGGTATAGAGACAAGGGGATCAGAGACATATAACAAAATGTCATCAGCATAAGCTGTGAATTTGATTTCAGTGGATTTGTGAATAAAACCCCGAAATAAGGAAAAGTGTCTTAAAGAATGAAGAAAAGGTTCAAGGGATAATATAAAAAGCAAAGGAGAAAGAGGGCAACATTGACGAGTGCCCCTTTGAAGAGTAAAATATGAGGATAGGGATCCATTAACAAAAACTGAGGTAGTTGGGGAGGAGTAGAGCAAACTTATAAAAGACATAATAACAGGGCCAAAACCATGCCATTTAAGTGCCCGCATCATAAAAAGCCAGTGAAGGCGATCAAAAGCTTTTTCAGCGTCTATGGTAATGGCTGCTAATGGCGAAGAACTCTTAGAAGCAAGATGAATAATATTCAAAAAGGTTCTGGAATTATCAGCCAAAGTTCTACCCCTAACAAAACCGGTCTGTTCGGAACCGATCAGGTCTGGAATTACCTGATTAATGCGAAGGGCCAACACTTTAGCAAATTTTTGCAGTCTAGATTTATTAGAGAAATAGGACGATAGTTGGCACAAGATGAAAGGTCTTTAACCTTCTTCGGGATTAAACAGATCATAGCTTCTAGAAAAGTGCCACGGGCCTCGTTATGAGAAATAAAGTGCTGAAAGAGAGATAGGAGATGTGGGAGAAGAATCTGTGAAAAGCAGGAATAAAATTCGGCAGTAAAGCCATCAGGGCCAGTAGCCTTATCCTTAGGTAGCTGAGCTAAAGCTAACTTAATCTCGGAAAGGGACAGGTCTTGATCCAAAAAGAACAATCAGGAGAAGGAGAGGAATGAGGAGGTAGAGAATAAAAAAACGAATCCAAGGCGATGTCTGAAGGAGAGGACTCAGGGGCATATAAATTCTTATAAAAATCTGTGAAGCATTGTAATATCTCTTCATCTTTAAAATGATTAATACCTTTATCATCGATGATATTAACTATTTTGGATTTTTGAGATTTGACTTTCAAGTAGTTTTCTAGCAATTTACCAGCTCTATTGCGTCTACCGTAGAATTTAGAGTTGATCTTTAGTAACGTCCCAGAGGCTTCCTCATTCGATTTCCTATTAAAATTTAATTTAGGATGAACTAGCTGTTTAAGAGTAGCTTCATTATTTGAAGAATAATATGCATGCTCGAGTTGCTTAATAGAAGATAATAAGGAAGAGGATTCCTTAAGAAGTTTTTCTTCTTGACAGCCACGTAATCAATGATAAAACCTCTGGCTGTTGCTTTAAAAGCGTCCCAGACAGTATGGAATAGTATGTCTAGGCTGGTGTTGGTAAGAAAAAATTCTGATAGAAAACCTTTGAAGAGCTCTATAAAGATAGGATCTTTAAGTAAATAGTTGTTAAAGTGCCATCTACGGGGTATAGAGGGTTCAGATGAGAGATCTAAATCAATAAAAACAGGCACGTGGTCAGATATAAGTATGGATCCAATTTCGGCATGAGTTAGGTTAGTGAGAAAATGAGGAGTCAAAAAAATGTAATCAATTCTAGATTTGGAATTGTGTGTGGGAGAGTAAAAGGTGAATTCCAAACTATCCGGGTTATATATCCTCCATGCATCTACCAAACCTCTTGAATGGACAGTGCTTGTAAAGGTTTTTTGCATTTTATTAGGGATATATCTAGAAGTGGATTTCATGTTAATGAAAGGATCCACAACCTGATTACAGTCTCCACCCACCAGGAGATTGGAGTTAGAACAGGAATGAACGATATGCGACATGGATTGCCAAAACTGTGCATCTATACCAGTGGGACCGTAAATGTTAAGGAGGGAAAGAGGGGTACCATTAATGACGAGGTGAAGAAGAAGCCATCTACCATCAGCATCCCTCTCCTCCTTTTCTATAGTTAAGGAAAGGGACTTGTGAAACAGTGTCACCACTCCGTTCTTTCTTTCCCTAGCCGGGGAGCAATACACATGCCCCACCCAGTGCTTTTTAAGAGAACTAATATCATTTTCATTAAGATGGGTTTCTTGTAACATTGCGATCTTACATTGTAATCTAGATAAATGAGTAAGTACTCTTTGTTTCTTAATGGGGTTATGCAAACCCTTCACATTCCAAGACACAATACGAACATTATCAGTCATAATGAGAAGGGAAGAACATTAGGAGTAACCATGAGCATTCTAAAATTGATAACAGTATGAATTCCGAATGCAAAAATATTAAGCCAACATGGAACAAAGTGTACAATAAGAATAAGTACGAGAAACAGATGTTAAAAAGGTAAAAAACAAGATAAGAAAAATAGATGAAAATGACTTGAGATAGACAATTAGAAAAGAAAGAGGGGAGAGAAGAACTATAATTCAAAGAATAAAGAATGAGAAAAAAGACCAAGGATAGAGTAGTAAAAGAAAGAGGAAAGAGAAGAAGGTGTGAATGATAGAAAAGAGAAGTTGACAGGAAGCCAAGAGACTTCAGTCAAAGTATACAAAGTACACTTCCAGTGTGAAGGAAACAACATGAAGAGGTGGGGAAACACAAAAAGGAAGACAGACAGCAGAGTCAGCGAAGTCAAAGAGAAACGACGAAGACCGCTAAAAAGGTCAATGAATATGAATAGAATAAGGAACAGCAGTTAGGAAGAGATAGTAAGCAGAGTTAAGCTGAATAGATAAATGGTACAAAAGACAAACATAAGAAACGTGCATATTTAATGAAGGGAGTAACACTTACCAATATATGAAGAGGAACTATAAACACTAGGACTAGGAAGGGAGGCACAGGGAGGAGGGAACATCAAGGAAGGGTATCTGTGCTAGACAAGAGACATCTGTAAAAGAGAAACTGCAGAATTATTAGGTAGAAGCAGCCTGAGAAGGCAGACAAGCAACAACCACAGATTAAACAAGAGAATAGAGGCAATAACTATCAGTTCCTGTAAATTAAAGAAATGTTATGAGAATAAGAACTGAAACATGTTAAGAGAGTCCACATTCAGAATTTCCCGAAGTCCATGTCTTCACCTTTGTGGCAAAAAATAAACTGTCTTAAATCCTCTGGGCAGTCAAATGAGTAGGTCCTTTCCTTGTAAGTGACTTTAAAAAAACAAGGATGCACTAGACCATATCTGGCATTCATGGAACGAAGAGCAGGATGTAAGGAAAGGAACTCCTTACGACGGGTGGCAGTAGCACGAGCCACATCCTGAGAAAAGAAAACTCTCTGGCCAGACCATAACATTTGCTTTCTCTGCTTAGCCGCGGACAGAACCATTAACAATTCAGTATATTCCAAAAAAAGGACAATTATCCCTCTGGATCGGCTGGCTGACGATGCAGAGAAAGACCCTCCATGTTTGGGTCCAATGCGGTGCGCACATTGCAGGTTAAGATTAGTACCTTCCTTAAGGCCAACTATTTTAGGAATATGAATTTTAAGAAAGGCAAGCATGTCGGATCCCTCCTCCCCTTCAGGAATACCATAAATTCTAAGGTTATTGCGTCTGTTGCGATTCTCCAAGTCCTCCGTTTGTTGTTTAAGAAGAACTATTTCTTTGGTCATAGCATCAACTTTAGGGATCAGGAAACATCCATTACAACGCAGTCATTCCAACGACCTACCTTTACAACGCAACTGTTACAACGCAACTGCCTTTACATTGCATGCCATTACAATGCATGCCATTACAACGCATGTCACTACAACGCATGCCATTACAACGCATGCCATTACAACTGATCATAAGGTAAGTAATGGAGATTTTTTTAGTATTAAGGTGGGTATGGGTTTTGGGATACATGGCAATAGTAATTTTTACCCCTACACTATCCAACACTTTCCCTACTGTTGCCCTAAAAGTATTAAGCGTTGTAATGGTATGCGTTGTAATGGTATGCATTGTAATGGAATGCGTTGTAATGGTAGTTTTAAAAAATGCGTTGCAATGTAATGGTAGTTGCGATGTAAAGACTGCGTTATAAAAGCATGCATTGTAATTGCATGCGTTGTAACGTCATATATTCTTCGGGATCACGTCCTGAACGTCACTGATCTTTAGCTCCACCACCAACACTCTAGACTCTAAACTAGACCATTTCTCCTCTAGTCTCTGAAGAGTAGCATTGATGTCGATAACAAAAGGTTTCCAAAGTTTTATTTCCTCCATGAGGTCATCCAGCGTTATGGGTAATGGAGATTTTGTAGGAGTACAAGGCTCCTTCTCTTGGCATTTTGAGGCAGCAATAGTGGAGTCTTTGCGGAGGGAGGACATGTTCGCAGAAGCACCCTTTTGACTGGAGGAGGAAGGAGGCTCCATGGAGAGAATAGAGAAGATAAGCCACGTAATGCACCACAGCCTCAAATATCACCCAGATATCAGGTGTGCACCTTAATACAAAAAGCACCAGAGGAAATCCAAAATCCGACGAGAATTCAGCTGGGAACCAGTCTAGCAACTCTTGTGAAAAATTATGAAATTAAAAACAGGTGAGAGGAAGAAAAAAGCAAAAGAGGCCCATGAAAACTCACCACTGATAAACCAATAAATCTGAAAGGCTTTTAAGCCAGCAAAGAGGGTTAATTTGACCAGTGCGCCGCCAAAACGTAGTTAAAACCTACTATAAATATGTTTAAGACATGCCATAATAACCAGAATTGCGCATGCAGGAGATGTTCACCGCCGCATTCCGCGGTATAGAAAATGGCGGCTGCAACCGGCAATTCTGAGGAAACAGGGTCGAAAAATGGCTTCGTTGAAGTCAAAAAAGAAAGCTACCTGTGCCCCCGCGTCCGGGCGTTCAGAGCCTCCACTCCATGTTGCAGAGACGTGTGCTGCCGCCTCGAGTAAACAATGGTCCCGGTCGAGGCGCGGGGCTTCACCGAGTCCCGGCCATCTTGCTGGCAGATCAAGCCACGCCCTCCCCTTGTAGTTGTTTTAATGATTGCATTTTCTGTGCTGTAAATGTTAAAAGAAAGGCTCAGAGAAATGTTGGTTTAAATTTTGTTTTAAATATTATCTGTATTTATTTTAACATTTTTCACCCACAAAATGTAATAATATAAAACTATGTTAAAAGAAAGACTCACACACATTTTTGTTATCTAAATTTTTATTAAACATTTTTATAATAATCACTATTATTAAACATTGCATTGTGTGAATGAATGAAATATACACTGGACAAAAAATACTGGTGATTTTTAGAGAAAGATGATCATAGACTCACGATTTGTATTTTGACTCCTTGGCAAAATCAGTAAATCTACATGAGAGCAGTTAGGACCTGTAAAAATAACTGCATGTTGCACATGCCAGAAGTTCATGCATGGTGTCGAGTTGGCTGCTCGCAAGGGGTTGAACGCCCATGGGGGGAGGGGGGAGTGTGCCGCAGGCCCTACGGCCGAACCCATGCCGCACATGGCGGCGTGGTTGGCTGCCCGCAGGAGGTTGGGCACAGGGCCAAAGGCCATGTGCAGCAGGGGATTAGCTTTACATATGGTAATAAAATATTACCTACTTACAATAATACTTATTACGAAGGTAACTATGACTCGCCCACGTGCCATGCACAGCTAATTACCCCACATATTACATTACTCATGACATGTTCTATGACCCCTTCTATAACATCATTGATAACATCGCTGCAACATTTGAAATGACACATTCTATAACATCATTGATAATATTACTGCAATATTTGAAATGACATCACTGATGTTACTTTAGGGCACACATTATAGTTACTTGAGATAACTATAACTGGTGAATTTGAGTGGCTTTTGGAATTTAAAAGGTTACATTGTCACAGAAATATTCATCTAGCTATAACGTTGCTTTAACCTTTGCTTTTTCAGTGACTATATATATATATATATATATAATATATACAATGTTCTCCGCCAAGATGGTGCTGCTGTGTACAACAAGCAGTTGTCCTTCTTTTGCATTAATGATAGGATATGTAATCAGTCCAACCGTTCATGCCATTATGTGATCATGGCCCTCTGAGGGCGAAACGCTGCAAGGAGATCCTTTGGAAAAACAATTTGGCATCTGAATGTCCTAATTGAGTGCCTTTAGGGATTGTCAATTTGTAATAGTATATGTGTATACTATTACAAATTTACATTCGGATCGGGATTGTCGGTAAATCGACAATCCCGATAAAACTGTTCCCTCCAACAACCGGAAAGAGCACGGCACTCCGGGGCAGTGTACAAATATCTTTAATACATCCTCAGTAGGGGAAAGAACATCTACGCGTTTGGGGGTCCATCGCCTTGCTCTTGATGTCGACCACCATATGCAAATTGTTTAAATACCATCTACAGTGTAATAGACATGAACAGACCAGCCTGGCAGTTCACTTTGTAGCACCATCATAACAAATGCAAATACATAATACCAGTGGCAGCTGCCCCAATACTAAAGTGGGGGGGCGGGAAGGGGGATTAAGGGAAATAAACTTACCTGATGGCGCGGCTGCCTCAGTCCTCTTCTCCGGTTCTTCTCCCAGCTTGCACTGGGGCACAGGCGCTCCACCCAATCCCGGCGCTACTCTCATGCTATACCTAGCATGAGATAGCAACCATGATCGGTCTGAGTGGCGTGGTTTGCGCCTCAAACGGTGCCCAGGAGCCTGTGACGTTTCTCCAACCCGGCTGTGCAACACAGCTTGGTTGGAGAAACCTAAGTGTGCATGTCTGTTTGGCCAGCCTAAGACGGCCGGACAAAAAGACATGCACACTTACAGTGCGCCTATAACTCCTCCCTGCTATGCCCGGCCCGCCCCTCCCTACACTGCTGGCATCGGCTCAATCAGTCAGCAGACATTTTATTTTTCGCTTGACCGCTGACTGGCTGACCAGTGGGGCGATGCTCCTCCACCATTACAGAGGAGCAGCCACTGCATAATACTTTCATCTGAATCTTATGATGTACACATTGCGAACTGCTATGATAAATTGCATTCACTGTTTTATAGGGCATGTAACCGCCGAACACAATTCATAAAGCCCTCGTGGGCTAACTGCTTCATTCATAGTTCATAAGTCTTTCCAAATGAGTATAATATAGGCTGTCTAGATGTGAAGCAAATGGAATCAGAGAAAACAAAAAAATGACTCCCAACATGAAATTAGTTATTTCTTAAGTTCAATAGATATGCAATAATTAATAAAAAGGAAGAATTTCATGACATATGCACTGTCATACATTATCACATTATGCTTCCAAGCTGTATTTTTGTAAAGAAATAGAGAATAATTGCCAGAGACTCTGTGCAGATATTGTTTTATCATTGAGAGACTGCCACAATCCGAACTTTCCGTGATTTAGATATGCAGTAGGGTGCTGCAATCTCTACAGCTGTCAAAAGATGATTGTTTTTAAATGTGCTATTTAATTCTGTTCGTATTTCTTTACAAAAATACAACATGGAGGCATAAAGCGATGATGTATGACAGTGCATATGTCATGAAATACGTCAAGCGGGGACCGAGAAAAAAGTGGGGGTCAAAAAACGTGTGTTTCCCATGCAATTTACAATAGAGATTTTAGAAACAACTACCGCCCGAACCGCTGAATAGAATTACACCTAATTTAGCAGAAAGATTGCTCTTGGTCCAGAAAGAGTGCTTTTTGTAATTTGGTGTAAATCTGTTCAGTAGTTTTGGAGCTATTAAGGGAAAAAGATTTATATCGATATCTACGGACGCGCATCCATCACGAACCCACCACGTTGGATCTGCCGATTCACGCTCCAACAGCAATGACGTGATTTCTTAGTCACAACTTGACAGGAACGTTGCGGCCTCCATTTCTCCATGTGGGCACGGTCCCGGGGCCTGAAAATTCAAGTGTAATCTGATTAATGGGGTCAGGATAGGTGAATCCTGACCCCATGGGTGTTAGAGGGGTGTATTCACACAAGGGGGCTAGAGGAGATTTTAGGACCTGCGTGGGCCACCTCCCCACTCATTAATCATATCACAAACAAGGCCACGGGTCCAAAGAAAAACGAGAGGTCAGACAAGTGACTGGGTGTACTCTTACTCCCGAAGGGGAATTCCCTTTTCAGGACGGTTCCCCTCACACACCAGAGGTGTCATGCTTCATCATAGGGGTGCCTCCTCGCGTGGGAGACCTAGTCTCCATGCGGGCTACAACCCCCTCGCTACGAGGGAGGAGCTCAGGGATGTTTTTTGAAAGGGGGCAGGTGTACTAAAACCCTATGCGAGACTGGTGTGGTGAAAAAAGGGCAGTGCTGGAATGTGAGTGATTAAAACTGGCTAAGGGGTTAGCTATGCAGCATCTTTATTCAGCTACCCGGTGTCAGGATTAAAATCAGAATCAAATAGCTGGTAACGCAGGTGCCCTCATTAGAGGCATCTGTGTTAGTGCAAGACCAACATGTTTCGGCCAAGAGACCTAAACTAGTGTTGGGGCCTTCTTCAGTGTCAATAGTTCAGCTACTGCAATAAATAAGTGTGAAAAAACATAAAAAACACACAAGTGCGGAATATAAAATACAATGGTGTAATACTGAACCAGTGATTCGGCTGTTCGGTATGTTCACCGCACAACCAATTTTGGTTTATAAAGTTCTCCACATCTGTCCCGGCATAATAGCCATATGGTACATGCGCCAAAACCACCGGTAGTGGTGTCCAAAGACCAGGTGGCGCACGTCCGATGATGTATGACAGTGCATATGTCATGAAATACGTCAAGCGGGGACCGAGAAAAAAGTGGGGGTCAGAAATTGTGTGTTTCCCATGCAATTTACAATAGAGATTTTAGAAACAACTACCGCCCGAACCGCTGAATAGAATTACACCTAATTTAGCAGAAAGATTGCTCTTGGTCCAGAAAGAGTGCTTTTTGTATTTTGGTGTAAATCTGTTCAGTAGTTTTGGAGCTATTAAGGGAAAAAGATTTATATTGATATCTACGGACGCGCATCCACCACGAACCCACCACGTTGGATCTGCCGATTCACGCTCCAACAGCAATGACGTGATTTCTTGGCCACAACTTGACAGGAACGTTGCGGCTGGCATTTCTCCATAGGGGCACGGTCCCGGGGCCTGAAAATTCAAGTGTAATCTGATTAATGGGGTCAGGATAGGTGAATCCTGACCCCATGGGTGTGATAGAGGGGTCCCTGAGGGATTGCTGACGGGTAAGATATTGACAGAAAATGCTATTTTTCCACGAGCATGGATCCGTGGACCTATTGCGGTGCTCAGTGTGGCACCCCCTGTGTAAATCAGTGATGGCTTAGTGGATCCTGCCCAATGGGAATTAAAATACACTCACTCACAGACCTACACAACCACTCACACACCCACACAACCACCCACACACCCACTCAGCCACCTATATAGCTATTCACACACCCACTCACAGACCACAACAGCCATCCACACACCCACTAACCCACCCACCCATACACCCATTTAAAACCCACTCACATACCCATACAACTACTCACACACCCACACTGCTATTCACACACACACACTCCCATACATCAACTCACACACCCACTCACATACTCATAGAACCATTCCCAGACCAACTCCCGCACTGCTACTCACAGACAGTCACACACACCCCTACAACCATTCACACACTAACCCACCCATACAACCATTCACACACCCCCTCATATACCCATACAACCACTCACACACCCACACTGCTATTCACACACACACACACACACACACACTCCCATACATCAACTCACACACCCACTCACATACTCATAGAACCATTCCCACACCAACTCCCGCACTGCTACTCACAGACAGTCACACACACCCCTACAACCACTCATACACCCACTCACACATGCATACAACCACTCACACACCCACACAGCTACTCACACAACCACTCCCACTCACACACCCACACTGCTACTCACACACCCACTCACACACCCCAACCACTCCCACACCCAGTCATAGGCCCATACAGGCACTCACAAACCCACTCACAGACCCATACATCCCCTCACACACCCATACAACCCCTCACACACCCACTCACACACCAACTCACACACTCTCTCACACACCCATAAAGGCACTCACACGCCCACTGTATTAAATGTGTAGTTTTCTTGAATGAGTGTTTTTGGTTGGGAATGGATCTGCGTATCCATTTCAAATCCTAAATGTGGTTATTTGCATTGAATGTGTGCTTTTGGTTTGGGGATCCACAACGGATCCACGGATCCGAGTGAGACATTAAAAAAAGGATATTAAAAAAAACAGCGTTTGGGAAAAGGGGTGGCTCAAAAAGAGCCTTTGTGTTTATAATGCGTAGATATAAATCACACTTAGAACAGGATGCAGCCTTTTAAGTTGTTAATTAACACCCTGTTTCCTCAGTCTGTGACATGGACTCCTGCTTTTCAATAAATTCTGTCCATATCGAAGCTTAAGTTGCTGTGGTATATAGAACCCATGTTGTGGTCTCAGAGGAATGCAGAAACAGTTTTATTGACATGTTTCCTGGCTTTGTCTATCTGTGGACAAAATTCAGTTGACAACTTCCATTTCTGTCTTTGGCAAATATTGGAGAACACTAAGGCAGTATGTGGGAAAAGTGTCAATAATTTACCATAGGTATCCTTCATTAGGATTTCCAGTTCTTGCCCAGTAATTGTTCCTAAGTCATTGCCACCAAAGTGCACAATCATAAGGTCTAGATTTTGGCAATCGACAATGCATTCAACCAAAGACAGCAATTGATGCCATTTAACCTTCTCTGGTCAAGTCAAGTAATGTCTACATTAGGAAAATCTAGGTCCCTGTACCTGAGAGAGAGCTAAAGTGCTCTTTATAGCACTCTCTCTGGCACAAAACACAAAACTATGGCCCACAATCCGCACTCTGACCATTTTGGAGAGAAGAGGAGTAGCACACAGGAAAAGGCTGCAGCACATTGAGGTAGTTTTGAAGATAAAAGGCAGCTAAAATGAAGGACAGCACCAAAAACATAAAAGAACATATTTGATTGGATAGTGGAGATGTGCAGGGAAATAAATTAGGTAGAGACTTTAAGAAAAAAAGTAACTAACTCTTTGATTGGGTTTGAAAAAAAAGCGTTATGCTGTTTGGGATATGCTTGGAATTGCAAACAGTCAACCACACCTGCTACAGTTTAATTTGAAGCTAGAAAGCTGCTCAGAGACAGTCCTGTGAGCTTGTGACCTACTTTTTGTAGAGAGTGTTCCAAACATGGTTGGAGTGGAAACGGAACCAAAATAGTGTGGGGGAAGGGAAGCACAAAGATTGCACTGTGAAAGTTAAAAACATAGTAGTGTAGGAATATAAGTCATTAGGGAGTGTTTGGTTTATAAGTAAGTACGTTTTACAAAGTAAAACATAAATACAAACAATTAAGAGCAGATTGGTAAATGGTTGTAAGGATTTGCATGTGGATCTGCTGCAAATTACATGGGGGCCGTGCTGAGCGCCGCTACGGATCTGCTGTTCCTCCCAAAAACACTAGCACTTTGGGCTTCTGCACAAAAAATGGAAAGGGTTTAAAACAGTAACCATTTAGAAGTGGTATAGCAATTTTAGGGGCATATGTACAAGCCCCTAGCGCCACGAAACATCACTTTTTTTGACGCTCTCATGGCTTAGCGCCATTTCCCATATTTAGAAGGTAGCTCTAAGCCACTTAACGTGGCTTATCGCCACCTAGTAAATATGCCCCTTTCCGCCAAAGTCTTCTGCGTCAAAGGGGCATGCAATGGGTGGTCGCTCCACCGCAACACCCATTGCTTTTTGACACTGCCCCAAATTTACAAGGCTGAGGTAGCACCAAAAACTAATGCCAGGGAATACCGATACAAGGAGAAATTATTAATTTCTCCTCGTTTTTTGCTCTTTCTATGATTGCTTATGTGCAGGAAGGTGTTTCTTCCTCCCCATAAACAATCGCCCCTGCAGCGCAGGCACCCTTGCTACATGGTGGCAGGATTTCTGCGCTGGCGCTAGGCAGCTTTTTTTGCGCCAGTGCTAGGGGAAACGCAAGGGTGTGCCATATTCTTGTGAATACGGTTTATTCATGCATTTTCAAAATGTTGGAACGCAGCACTGCCAAATTTGGCGCGGCTCAGCGCTCCGACATTTCTTTGTAAATATGCCCCTGAGTTGCCAGACTGCTGAAAAAAGAGAATTATTCTATTTGCCACTTTTGCAGCTGTTTACACCTTGGCATTGTGAAACAGAATTACTAGGACAGTTTGACTGCAAAGAAGACTCTTTCAATGCTGCAAAGGATAGCATTGAGTGCTCAGTATTTCCCCACTACTTGCAAATGGGAGTTCAATTCTCAGACACTGGCAGATCAATACTGCAGGCCAAAGCACTTGAGGCTAAAGCGGCTAAGGTCACACACGGTTTATGCAAATTAAATCACAAGTTGCAAAGCCACTCAACAGAGGGCATCCGAAGAGTAATGCAAGCAAAACTAATTCCAACACTGAGCTATGGCCATCTTGCCTTTCCTGGCTTGCTCACCGATAAATTGGAGCGTCTGCATACCATGGCTTTTAGAAAGGTTTTCATTCTTCCATATTCAACAAGGTGCACACTGATCCACCTGGAGTTCAATATTCCAGCAATGGACTTTGAATGTAAAAAAGACATAGTCAAATTTTATTATCGCGTGATCAAGGCAGGTCCTGGCACAATTCGGGAAGCCTTACAAACAGTTTTTATCGATCAAACTAGCCGCTGGGCAAGGTATCTCCTGATGGCCAACAAATCATTGGACCTGCCAGCAGACCTCTTAACTGATACACCCTTAACAATGGCTGGCCTAAAATGCCTGTTAAAGAAACAGGGCAAGCACACCTCAAGGCAACATGATCTAGAACGGATTAGACACATCCCTGGCACAGAGGGTCTTGTCCACTCACACAAAGCCACTCCATGTCAACCATATCTAAAAGCAGGATTGGGAAGGCAAGCCCAACAGAAGGTTCTGAGAACCAGGCTCCTAACATTACCAATATGGGACTATAGGGGCCACTGGAAAAACACATCGCCAAGAAACAGGGAATGTTGCTTGTGCCAATACCACACAGAATCAGCTGAGCATATCATTTGCTGCTGCCCAGCTTTGTTGGGCCCGAGGCGACTATACCTAAGAAAAGTGTTCCTTCAAAACAGAGTAAGATCATGTAAGGAGGCTCTAACGTTCATCTACACTACCACATTGCCAATGGACCTTGCATGAATCGGCAAGTTCTATGAGGAAGCAGGAAGGACTCTACGAACAACGCAAGAATCGATGAAGAAAGTTAACAAAACATGAGCTGCTGAACACCTACTGTGGCAGCAACTCTGGCATCCTATGATTCTATACACCGTTCACCTGTACCACTGTTCATTCTTTTACATTGTACATTTTATTTTGGGAGGAGTACTGCTTTTTAACTCATTCCATAAGCTAGCCTACGCATACAATATTTATATGGATGCCTGCATGACATAATATTGTATTCTTACGTACCTATGCCTCTCAGCTTCGCCCGGTGATACCTTTCTGCATTTGCTATGAAAAAAGCTATCTGCTGCACCCATATCATTTCCTGCTGCACTTTTAGATGTTTTTAAACTTTTATGGGTCACACATGTTTTACAATTTTATAGCTTTTTTTTTTTTATTAATATATGTATGTTTTATGACGTAACACACACTGTATTTGTAAATGGTTTTAGGTAATCATACAATAAAGAATTTGCCCTACTTGCAAATGTTGAATGATGAAATTCAACAGGAAGATACAATTGCTGCTAAGGTAGTAAAGGAGAGTTCACAAAACAGCCAAAGTTCGGGTCTTCAAAGTCAAGACCCACTTGGACAACCAGTCATTGAAAATGTGGCTGCTATTTCAATTAATGAGGTGGAGACTGCGATGGACCAAGCAAGGCAGGAAACAATTGATTTGGCAGATTTAGTTCAACGACTAAATGATGAGGAGATATATTTGGAAGTGAAAGCTACAGTTGAGCATGGATTGCTTCATGACAAGAAAGAGTGTCTATGTTCAATATTTAAGCCTTTACTGTTGTACGTGAGCGGCCAAGCTGGTACTGGTAAAAGTATCCTAATATAAGTTCTTACTGCTTTTCTACAGAAGACTACAGACTGTAATTAATCATTTGTGGTTACCGCACCTACTGAATTAGCTGCACACAATATCAAAGGTATTACTTTACATTGTCTTCTGATGCTGCCTGTGGAACATGACAACAAACTGGAATGCCAAAAGTAATTTGGTGAAGCTTCTCATGAAGTGTCAAGAGTGTTAACAATGTTGAAACGTTTAATCATCGATGAGGTGAGCATGGTCTCAAACTTAATGCTTTCCTTTGTGCATTTGACAATGCAAGAAGTTTTGAGAACATATTGCAATGTCCTATTGGAGGAAAACATTTGATTGTTTTGGGAAATCTACTGCAACCTACACATTGTCAAGGGTCAGCATGTGTTCAAAACACTGCTCCATGATGAAACTAGGAATTCATTGGGAAACATTGGAAATGTGAATATTTGGTCAAATTTTGAATACAAAGAATGAATCGGGAATATACGACAAGCATGTGACATGGAATATGGAAATATTCTGAAGGATATTAGAGTAGGTGTTATTTCAAAAGAGAGGAAGCTTGTTATACAGTTGTCTTCTAAAAAAACTTTATCCAGCAACTGAGACAGCAGCAGAACTAATGTTCAGTTTTATACAAGAAGGTAAACATATTGTGTATCTAATGCCTACTCTGGAGGAGTGTGCATCTTTCCACAAAGAATTGCTGGAATTGGAGTAGGAAGACATCTTGCAACTGAAGGCAATAGATTCAATATAGAAATCTGTTTCACAAACTACAGGATTGGAGAAATGTTTAAGAATATGCAAAAATTGTAGAGTAATTTTGCGCCAAGATTTGAATGTTGAAGATGGTTTGGTTAGTGGTGCTTTGAGTAAAGTTGTTGAGTTTGTTAATTTTCCAAATAGGAATGAGGTAGAATACCTTATGATTAAATTTGATGAGATCGACAATGCAAAGGAAATTGGATGATCTCCTGCATGTTTTTTGCTTGTGGAAGACTTATATGTTCGACAGAAACAGTTTCCAGTTTCTCTAGCGTATACTCTTACTATCCATAAATCACAAAGTTTAAGTGTAGATGTAACATTTATTAATATCGGTGGTACCGTGTTCAGGCGCGGTCGGTGGTAGGAGTGCCGGTCGGGCGGTGACGTGGGGTGGGGGAGGGGCAGGGTGGGGGGTAGTAAACTACGGATCAAGGCCTAATACAGGTAAGTAAACATTTAAATAAATAAAACGAATTTAGTTGTGAGCGCTGCATCGCCAAATGCGATGCAGTGCGCGCAACGAAATTCGTTTTATTTATTTAAATGTTTACTTACCTGTATTAGGCCTTGATCCGTAGTTTACTACCCCCACCCTGCCCCTCCCCTGCCCCACGTCACCGCCCAACCGCCACTCCTACCACCGACCGCGCCTGACCATGTTTAAGGAAGGCATGTCATATGTAGCCTTGTCTCGAGTTAGAACATTGTTTGGTTTGTATCTGACTGCATTTGATAATGCAGATTCAAGTTGTGTAAAAGAACACAACCGATTAAGAAGCATTTATGCTCCCCACTTAGGACAGTATTCAGTTAGGAGAAACAGTCCATCTGTCCAAAAAAGAAACTTTAAGAGCAGTGTAGTGATGTTGTCACAAAGAAGAAAATGATAGAGAAGAAGGAAGGTGTTAAGAAAGAAAAAATTGAACTTGAGGGAGATATTGTTGGTTACCAGTTTTTAAACCCCTCGGGTGTAAACTGCTATGCTAATGTTGTGATAAATGTATTGTTTTCATTACCTTGTGTTGTAGATGCAATTGAAAAGAAAAGAACAGAAGGTATTGTGTTCTGCACTGTCTGTTTTGTTAAAGCATCTACGTAGTGACAGAACTAAAACACATTGTGCGTCAGGAATTCAAGACAGTGTAGATATATCTACTGGACTGTACAGCTTACTCCAAACACTCAAGAGTATGCACAGGAGTTTCTAATGGTGATTTGTGGTGTTTTAGAAGAAAAGGAAATGCCTATTGATGTGTTATTTGGACTTAGTTACTCATGGAACCATGAATGTGAAGATTGCTCATGCACATCAACTACAGAAATAGATTTGGAGCGTTTCATTTATTTAACATTACCAGATTGCAAAAGTGTGACTTTTGATAGATTACTGAGACAAGCTCCACAAAACAATATATGTCCAAATTGTCAAAGAGATCTTTTTTCAACTTTATGTGTAGCAAGAAATGGCAAGTATGGTA
Source organism: Calotriton arnoldi (assembly GCA_963921515.1). NCBI lineage: Eukaryota > Metazoa > Chordata > Amphibia > Caudata > Salamandridae > Calotriton > Calotriton arnoldi. Next base: position 776,973 of record CAWUFW010003563.1, read on the forward strand.
TTTCAATGCTACACTGATGCTGAGCAGATGGCAGTAAATTAGAAACTGAGATTACAAACTTTAAAGCAGGACAAATATCTATTTCTGGAAAAAACATATAGCACTATTGCTATCATTTTTAGGTAGTATTACTCTGATCATTAAACTGTCTATCTAAAAAGTAAAAGTAGATGGACAGAATGTAATGATAAAAACCTAAAATTTAAGCAAAGACTGCCTTGGAAGTTACCAAATTCCTATCTGTTATTTCTGGAACCAAAGTTCTATGAATTATTACAGTTCTAGAAAGTGGAATACTCTAGTTGTAGCACATGCATTATCAGGAGTTATGACATCATGCTTCTTTAGATTAGTAGAACAAGTATAGGTAAAATTATTCTTTACAAAAACTGTAGTTAGTGCAATGCACACTGTTAGTTATTTACAGTGAGATAGTGTGCAATTGTAGTTTTATTTTCCTACAATCTATTCGATTGTTTTTTCCCCACTGTTCACGGATGATTCTTTAAACAGTACATCATTTATGGTGTATACGTATGAAAGCTGAGAACAGTAAAAAAGGGGAAATAAAATGTGTAGTGATTTGTTGCAAATATAAAGTTATGCATTGTTCAAATATCTAAATTAAATTTGTAATTGTATAACTTGTAATGCTAATTCAATGTTTTTTTATGCAGATCAATGACACCATCTATTGGAATAATATGGTTTACTAATTAGTTATTTCAGTTTTGCCCCATAAGATTATATTAACACAGATGCTCAGAAGCCTACTCACACACCCACATAGACACTTGCACACACACTCATAGAGACACTCATATATTTAGCCACACACTTATACAACCGCTCACACATCTACTCACACATTGATACAGACACCTGCATACCCACTCACACACTGATAGAGCAACTCACACACTGAAACAAACACTGACACACTGATATGCCCACTCACAAACCCAACTACACCTACTCACACACACGCTCACACACTGATGCAGCCACTCACACACGCACTCAAACATCCAGTCACTGACCCATACACACCCACTCACACACCCATACAGCCAATCACACACTGATACAGCCACTCGCATGCCCAGCCACACATCAATACAGCCACTCACACACTGATACAGACACTCACACACCCACTCACACACACTGATACAGGCACTGACTTACAACATCACACAACAATACACCCACACACAAACCCAGCCACACACAGATACAGTGACACACACCGAGGGACACATCAACACATCGACTCACATACCTGATCACACACCCATATAGCCATGCACACACCCACTGCCACACTGATACAGGCACTCACACACACACCCATATACGCACTCAAACAGCCACTCACTGACCCATACAAACACTCTCACACCCATACAGCAACTCACATATCCACTCACACACCCATACAGCCACTCACACAATGATACAGGCACTCAAACATCCACTCACACACTGATACAGGCACTCACACACCCACTCACACACCCATACAGCTACTCAAACACCCACTGACACAGCCATTCACACACTCAACCATACAGCCACTCACACACCCACTCACTCACTCATCCATACAGCCACTCAAACAGCCACTCACACACCCATACAGCGACTGACAAACCCACTTTTACACCCACACAAACACACCCATACAAACAACAAAACACCCAGTCAAACTGACATATATGTAGACATATAGCAACAGGTATTCACACATTCACAAAGAAACATGTAACAAATACACATCAGTGATGTCACTGACCATGTCATGAGTGATGGCATATGTGAGGTCATAAGCAGTGCATTGCGGGGGCATAAGTTATGGTTAGCTCATGTAACTATAACTGTTGAGTTTCAATGGTTTTGTATGTGTGAAATCTGAGCCTAACTATAACGTCCCTGTAACCTTTGTTTTTTTCAGCGAATTTCTAAGGTTTTTTAAATTCTATTTCCTAACTATAATGTCCCTGTAACCTTTGTTTTTTTCCAGTGAATTTCTACGGCTTTTTAAATTCTATTTCCTAACTACAACGTCCCTGTAACCTTTGGTTTTTAAAATGAATTTTTAAGGTTTCCTTTTTCACAACAAATGTTATTGAATTTTGTACTTTAAAAATCAGGAGGAATTGGACACAGCAAGACATATGTTTCCTTTTTAGGATAAAACAGTGATACCAATTTTCCCACTACTATAGTTGTCGTATGTACATACAAGAATAGATAAAATAAAAAAACGGTATAAAATGTTTGTGGATCCATACATTTGTTCTGTGCCTTGTTCCCTCCCACCATCCTCATTAATTAGGGGCCCTGACATGTTTAGCATTATTCTGTGCTAGCCCGTATGACATTATTTCATCTTCTAATCGTTGATCTAACGTTGTGTGTGGTTCCAGTGTTAAGCCTTTGAAATCAGCCCATCTTTGCCATATTTTTGTTTGTTTCTGTGGGCATCCTCGAGCTATGAAAACAGGGAGTTCTAGACCCATATTGAAGTCCATGCCTCTTTTCCAGGCGCCTCGGCGGGGTGGAGGGTCTGTTTTCCATTGTCTGCCGATATCGCGTTAGGTGAGTGTGAGGCCGAGAAATAGTAAGTGTTGTTTATATCTATTTCCCCCATTCCCTCTGTGCAGTGTAATAGTATGAGTTTGGGGAATCTAGGGAGGTCTCATCCCAGCACCTCAGCCAGGCAATCTATAATGCCTCGCCAGAAGCGATCTAGGGCTGTGCAGGACTAGATTGTATGTATGAGTGTACCTTCATCTTGCTGGCCCAGTAGGCACTGTGAGGATGCAATCATCCTCATCTTCCATAATCTATGCCTGGTATAGTATACCCTGTGGAGATACTTGAATTGCATGAGTCTTAGGCGGGCTGAGATTGCAGCCCCTCTTGGGGACTCGAGTGCTTCTGTCCAATCATCGTCATCGATTAGGCCTGTCAGGCGCCATGTTTCCCTGATGGTATTGTTGTAATTTGGCAGCACTTAAGTTAAGCATTGGCTAAAGACAGCCTGTATTTAGAGGCTAAATTGTCCGCTTTGTGGAATCCATTTTGTATTTCTGGCAGCCATTTTGGTTGCCATGTGCTGCCATGTGCTCACCATGTGCTCTGTCCTACCTTCCTGTTAACTGCTCTTGAAATCTGCCTAGAGACAAGTTATATTTAGTTCCTCTTGCTTTGCACATGCTCAGTTGAGCTTGCAGCTGTTCCGAGTTTATAAATGTCAGGATGTGTCTACTAGAAGTAGAAACTGTTAGCTCCACCCACTTGTCGACTGTGCATTTTCTGTATGACCTTATATGTATCTAAAACCAGCATTTGTGTTTGTACCGCCTTCATTTGAGCCCCTGTGTGGGTATAAAAGGACCATGGTCCTTCCATTCAGTGTGCTACTTCATGCATTACTGAAGGGTGATGTGCGAATTTAGCTCCACCTCATGAGGTTTAATAAACTCTGTCTTTCTTATTCCAGTTTCTATGCCAACTTCTTCCTAAGTGTCTGAGGACTCTGTGCAGAGAAGGGTGAACCCCTAAGCACTGGTAGGCCTTGCTGAGGCTCACTACTACAAATTGGCGCCCAACGTGGGGCTCATCAGCGACTCGGATGCCCGAAGGACTGGTCAAGACGAAGGATTGGAATCTTGCTCTTGGACGCGATCGCTGCCTGAGGAGACCTGAGTCTTGGCACCCATGGCGTTTTTCCTTTCTTTCTGATCTGACCATCCCGGCGGCGCCGGTCCTTGACTGAGATCTCTTTTGTTGATTCGCCGTGCAGTGACCATTTGGTCGATTTGAGAACTTGGCAGTTGGAACCTGGACACCATTTGATTGGTAAGAGCCGTTTTGCGGCACTTGCTGTTGGTTTGATGCCTTTGATTGGTAAGGTAGTTTTAGTAACACTTACTGTGGCTTTGTTTGTATGATTGGCCAATTTTGGAATTTGTTTTGTAAGTTATATATGCATTGCAATTCATATAGGCAGGTAATGAGGAGATTTTTCTCTATTTGAAATTGTTTGAACAGCGCAACGTACGAAGAGTACCTTAAGCGCTACTTTGATTATAATACTGCATATTCTGCACTATTTTTGGCATGCCTGTTTCTAGCACACTTCGCAGAAAGTGTTGCTGTTTTGGAGGTACCAATAGGGATTTAGTAAGTACTCAGTTGACTCCCCTCAGAGGGGATACCTAAATAGGTTTAGATATAGTAAAAAGATATTTCTTTCTTGGTGACTAAGTACCCCATGGAACTAAATATGTACATAAAACGGATCCTGATCTGTGCACTTAGTAACATTCATAAGTGGTGATATGCAGAGCGCTTTTTGAGTGTTCTACCAGCCAAAACTGGCGAATTTGGTGTATTTTGGCTTCTTGACCATGGAACAGTTTTTGGGCTACTTTTGAGAGCTCTTCTTGTAAATATGACTTACAATTAGTATTTACAAATAGTTTGGTCTTGCGTACAATTTGTAAGCTGTCTTAAAGTCCTAAGTGTTGATTTGTGGGTTAAATGTGTGTTTCAATGTCTATGTGGTTTGACATTGGTGATACTTGTGTGAGTAAATAGCGATTGCGCTCTTTGTGTAAGAATGGCTAGCTTTAAGCGCGCTGTGTTGTGTGTTCTGAGTGTATGACCCCCTTCTGTAAATGTCTGGAATGAGCTCAATGAGTTTGTTTATGTTTTTTTGCTGTCATCATTCTGTTATGCAAACTGTCATTTAGTTACTTACATATTAAATAAAAATCCAGAAATGAATTATATAACATATGCTAAACAGCTGCATGTTACTATTAAATTGACAGAGTAAGACACTATACATGTGTGCAAATTGCCACAATGCTAAAGATAAAATTAGAATTCGTATTCAATAGGATTAAAATAGGCCTCATACAGGGGAAGAAAAACGAAATTGTGTGTTTTGTAATCAATAGACTAAAATACAACATGTTACAGCATTTTCCTTAGATACATTGTATTAGACATTAAAAAGCATGCACATAATTTGAGTGAATTTGGTCGTTGCTGAACTAAATACACATTATAGAAAGATAGATTTGACTGCATTGAAATGCCTCAGTTTTTAAATAGACTGTGACATGCTTTTCTTTCAGCACCCGAGAAAAAAGCTTTCCAACAGCTGTGTTTAAACTGACTAACTGAAAAGAAACTGTTTGACATAGCAAATGGGGATTTAACTCTGTCAGGGTATTTCAAATAATAAAGGGGTTTTTTCCTGAGAAAGGCGTGAAAATTCGACGCCTGCTGACAAACAACAGCTGCATAAATAGCATATGGCTATTCCTGATCACGGCCACAGACAGGAATGCTGAGTCAGCGAAATTTTAAGTCAGTGTAAAACTGGTATGAAGGCCTGCATTATTTTAAAAGTTTCAAAAAACCAGTTTCATTATTTTGGATAACAGAGAACAAAATTGAAAGTAGGGATTTCCTTTCTTAATGCCTTTTTAACAAGTACATCTGTGGTTCTGCTGTTAAATAATAACTGTCCTTTTAAAAAGTGGCGCAGACTTTTCATGTTTCAAGTAAGGCTTCTGTGCTTAGGGTTATACATGAATGCGTTTAAATATGATAGGCTACGAATGAAGCTTGCTTTTCAAATGTGGAATCATCAAAATGGTTGGTTTTATTAAAAAAAAAAAAAATTATATGAAAAAAATATATTATTAAAAATAAATGCTTTAAATTCATTTTTTCATCTTTATAAAGCCTAATCATCATACTGTGAATTCCTAGCATCAAAGTTGGATTTAAGCAGTGCTGTACCAAAAACAAAAGGAAACTTAAATGTGAAATGTCACTTTACCCAGCCGTACAAACCTCATTTTTATAAGGGTATACCTTATACATTTCTGATCCCCCATCTCTGGGATATCTAGAGGATACCCTGGTGATCCCTAATATGCCAAAATATTGTAGGATATTCATTTTTAAGTGCCCCTACCACCAAAGTCGAAATTGAGCAAAAGTCACTACTTTAAAAGCAATTCTGCCACTCAGGGCAATTTTTAAACTGATCAGAGGCTTCAATAAAGTATACATGCAAGTATAGAATAAACAGCTGACCTACTGCACCCAACACACTGTACACAAATGAAAATAAGTATACAGAAACCACAGCAGAAGTTATTATCCTACCTTTAAATTACTGGCAAACACACCGGACAGGACTGCCTATCAGCCGTGATTCTCCAGAGTTGCTTTGAATTACAAAAACCGCATGGCAAGCCTTGCACAAAAAAAAAATGACCAGCTGCTGAACGGGTCAAAGGTCGGAGTTCTGCATTTAGCAACTTAGCAGGGTGAAGGGTAAGGTTTGCTTGGCCACTTCGACCTCTGAAAAGTTTTTGAAAGACGAGATGATAGCGCAGAGAGAGGAATGAGAAGCTTTGCTTCCTATTTTTGGCAAACACACGTTTTGCGCAGTCATATGAAACGAAGGAAAAGCAGCCCTCAGTTGAGCATTGATCTGTCATGTATATAAAAATAATGGTTTTAGTTTAAAGAATACTGTGCAAGGGCTAAGATAAGGAGGAAATGGATTTTAGTTTGCATTCATGCGCCCTCATGTTAATCTACTACAATTGCTGAAGGAATTGGTACATTGGTTACTAACGCTTTCCACAGTACTCAATGTGCTTGTGTTAGGCTGAATCAGAAAATAGCCACTTTCTAAGATATGTCCTACAAGTTGTTTGTGCCCAGTTGCCACAAATAGGGGTAAATAGTGTTGACAGAAGGTAAACCTGTTTCAGGTTTTCCTACTGTCAAAATGGGGGAAGGAGGCTAGCTCCTATACAAATTAAGGGTAGGCAAAATTATGTTTTCTCTCTCTTTTTCTCACTCTCTCTTGAGTCTGTCTAAGCTGTCTAGGAAATAGCCATGAGATAGTTATTGGCTATTCAGTAATACTGTTTTAAAAATTGTTAGAATTAATAAAATGATGAAACATATATACTATGTTACTGCCCATCCTGTATGAAAGAATGAGTAGAACAGATTGATGTTCCCTTATTTGACCTTTAAAGGGAACTGTATAGTGGGGGTTTCTGTTCAAAAATCTCAGGTGGCAATACCATTATTGTTTATGTTATTCTCATGTTCTATACAGTTTTGCAAGGGCATTGCTAGTCTTTTATTAGCTAGTCTGTGTAATTGAGCTGACAGCCCTTATTAGAGCTGGAGATAGGGTTTTTTCCTTTTGAAAATGATGTTGCATAGTCCGGATCGTGAAAAGTAGAATGCAGGAAAGACGCCCATGTGATCCTTAGCAAACATTTTGAAGGAAAATATTGTTTTATAGGAGTTTGTTTGTCATAACATGTTCTGCTGGAGAAAATGTACCCACTATGTTGAAGTTTAGTTCTTTTTGCAATAAGAATCTGTTAAATTAGCAGTTTTAGATTTTTCCTGCTGCGCCTATAACATGAAAGCATGACCTTAAGTGTAACATGTAGGTGTTTTTATTAAGAGAAAGTATTTTAGAAGTGTCTGCAGTCCTGTACAAGTAATGCAAGGTTCATAAGTAGTAGTGTAGGAAAAGTTTCTTTTTCTTGAGGTTCTTCAGATGAATAATATAGGAATATACAAATGTAAGGATTTGGAGTATGTCTGTATTGTTTTTCTTTTTTCCTCAGAATTTAGTAAATGAACACAGACTTCCTTGGCTGTTTGGGATTGGGTGATGTATTACTCTTGTCAGTTCACCAAAACGTTCCTTTTATACTTGCCAATAGGTCTAGGGTGTTTTTTTTATTCTCAGATAAGATGAAGTGGTTCTTGGGTGCCTTGCTAATGAATGGGGCCCCAGGACTAAGAGAGTATTCTGAGACTATCCTCTCTGTTGATAGATTATTTTTATGCCTTGTCTAAAGACTTTTTGTTCTGCCCACCAATAGATATTTGCTGCCCTACAACCATTGCCAGAGGGGCCCGGACATCAGATCCAGCCTGGGAGTCAGCACCAGTCCAGCCTACAGTCAAGATAAAGGGAACCAGCACAGACGTTGCTGGCAACTAGGACCTCAGTGAAGGCCGGAAGCACTGGGACGTAAAGTGTGTACCCCTGCCACTGTCTTGGGCGAAAGACGGGGTCACAAATCAGGATGAAGAAATCTTTCTGTGGATCCAGTTTTTGATGCCGCCCAGCTGAGAGAGTCACAGACCGATAAGGACGGCAAGGAGGCTTTTGCTTGAGGTGACCCCCTTTGAAACAAGGGTTGCTTCAGGCCTTGAGTCCTGGTCCCAAAGTGAATGCAAGTCTACGCCTTTGTTTGTTGATCAAGGGATGCCTGAGCATATTGGCTACAATCAGTGGCCCCAACAAAAGAGCAGTGCGCCAGTGGTGCAATACAGGAGTTAGGGAAGGACTTGAGTTTAGGGTACAGGTGCTGTGCCCTTGGTGCTTGTTAGATTAAAGTGAAGAAAACTGGTGCACTGCCTGAGACACTGGACAGGATCGTTGAGGGTATTTGCCCTGGGGGGTGATTGCCCTATTCTGAAAGAAAGACTTTTTCTTCTCAAACTGGGCCGTGATTCTTGAGTTGCGAGTTGTGCAGCTCCACCGTGGGAACAACAAGAGCCTGCCTGTGAGGCTCAAACGGACACAGGGAGAAGACTCCCCTCTGGCTGGTTTGTACAGCGGCTACAATTTCCCAAGGACTCTTTTTTTTGTTAGTAATGTACCCCTTTGGTCGTCCCATTTTTGAGGAGGAACAGCCCTTTGCGGCTCCTTGTCCTAATTCCTATGGCCCTGTGTGGTCCTCCTGGTCCCCCGGAACCAGGATTGTTTTTGTAATAATATGTCTGACTGCATTAATATTTTTTTTAAGAGTAATGTTTATTCTGCACGAGAAAAGTTCATCTGAGCATGTTACTTTACTCTTTCCTTAAGTATATTAATTGATACTTTAGCCATCATAAAAAATACTGAGAAAGTCTATTGAAAATGTTTTTATTAGGTATGTGCTGTTGGCTATTCTGAAATTGAAATAGATAGTCACTGAAATACATCAGAGCCCTGAAACTTAGAATTAGACTAGATGGTTTTGGACTCTTGTTTCTGCTTGGGGCTGGAAGCTACTGACTATCCTGTATGTAATGTTGATACTTTTTTCATGCTGTGTATGTATCCAATGTGGTCCAATGCTTTGCTCCATTTGCATCTCTGCTTGTATACCTGCCAAAGGGAACGTTGCTGAAACAAAGGCCCAACAAATGTTGAATAAAGAGGTGGCCGAAATAATGTTAATAGATGTACGGGATGAATATCTAGATTACCCCAGATAAACGAATGTCTTCAGCCAATGCTGAAAGGGTCGTCTGTTGTAATTTGGCAGCACTTAAGTTAAGCATTGGCTAAAGACAGCCTGTATTTAGAGGCTAAATTGTCCGCTTTGTGGAATCCATTTTGTATTTCTGGCAGCCATTTTGGTTGCCATGTGCTGCCATGTGCTCACCATGTGCTCTGTCCTACCTTCCTGTTAACTGCTCTTGAAATCTGCCTAGAGACAAGTTATATTTAGTTCCTCTTGCTTTGCACATGCTCAGTTGAGCTTGCAGCTGTTCCGAGTTTATAAATGTCAGGATGTGTCTACTAGAAGTAGAAACTGTTAGCTCCACCCACTTGTCGACTGTGCATTTTCTGTATGACCTTATATGTATCTAAAACCAGCATTTGTGTTTGTACCGCCTTCATTTGAGCCCCTGTGTGGGTATAAAAGGACCATGGTCCTTCCATTCAGTGTGCTACTTCATGCATTACTGAAGGGTGATGTGCGAATTTAGCTCCACCTCATGAGGTTTAATAAACTCTGTCTTTCTTATTCCAGTTTCTATGCCAACTTCTTCCTAAGTGTCTGAGGACTCTGTGCAGAGAAGGGTGAACCCCTAAGCACTGGTAGGCCTTGCTGAGGCTCACTACTACAGTATAAAGCGTGTTAGGGTTGTTTGTGATCAAGGATTGATAGATTTTTGAGATTTTGTGTTTTCCTAGATCGCCCATCAAGAGTTTGCCCTCCAGTGGACTGAATTCTTGAAGACTGGCTAAATCTTGGATGTAGGGATGTAGTGCATGTCTTAATTGTAGATATTTATACAGACCCCCCAGGATATTGCGGCATGAACTAGTAAATTTAGCGGCACAAATCTGGAAATTTAGTGGCACAAATCTGGAAATTTAGCGGCATTTTTGCGGCACTTTATTTTGCAATTTTTCCTACAACAAACACAGATATCTTATTTTTTTGAGTTATTTTACAACATGAAGCTATGTATATTTGGTTTATTTACAATTTAGAAAATTTGTTTTGGTTCAAAGGCTACATATAGGACATAAACCTGTTAATGAATCAATGCCCATGGAACCTTTATGCTTGTCGTGTTAATCTTGGCCATGTATGTGCAGTTCTTCTGAGCAGTCCAAATCTAGCCCAATATTGTGCTGCTGATTATAATGCAAAAACAATAATGCCCGGATGGATTGCTCTGAGAGGGACCGTCTGGCTGACACAATAATTTTGTAGATGCTGTTGCTCCTTTCAGCATCTGCAGAACTGGTCACACAGTGCTTGTACACAGCTGCAAGCTGTGAAAGGGCTGGAATGCGGTCAGCCATCCCACGCCAAAAGAGGTCAGTGTCAATCACCCCAGAAACAGATGCCTGTACTGCTTCTGGGCCTAGATTTTCAAAGTAGAGGCGAAGCTCCTGATCGGGAACTTCGCTCAAACCAGGGATGGCTGAATATGCACTCTTCTCTTTAGGCAGGATACAGAGTCGTGCAGGATTGAAAAGGCGCACTTGTTTCAAGAATCGAATGCCTGGTTGGGCCTCCCCCATGTATTTGCCCACCTTTTCCAGTGAATTTTCAAAAGCTTCATTAAGCTGGGCTGTTATCTTTATTTTCTGTGTCAGAGTTAATTTAGCCTCTGCAGTGGTCTGTAGAAATGGTTGTAGTGACTCCAGAGTGAGGACTGAATTGTTTGTTAGGTTCATGTGGAGGTCCTCCAAATAATCATACACCTTCATTGTCACTGGTGTCTGACTCTGGAATAAGTCCATCAGATGTAAAATGTTTTGGCATTTTTCTGCCACAATGTCCAATTGAACTTTAATGCAGTTTCTTTGGTCACTGTTCAAAATCCTTTGCAGAATTTCAAGGGAATCTGGGGGAGACTTGCTGAGTTGCATCTCAGACTCAACAAACCCAGCATAGGCCTCAAAGTGCTTGCAGTGGTACTGGACAGCAGCAAACCAAGAATTCCACCGGTTTGCAAGGGTCAGGTGCCATCCGTGATTTCATCCCGTGGTTCTCAGCAAGATGGTGCAGGTACCTTCTCTTTCTGCTACAGGCCATGTAAAAGATGCGCGAGAAGTACAGAAGGAAAGCATTTAGCTCCACAAAAGGCTTGCTAAACGACTCTCCAATAAGATTAATTATGTGTGCCAAACAGGTGATATGTATGGAGTGTGTATACAGATTTCTCAACACAGTGTTGTATGCCTTGAGCATGTATGCCGCGTTGTCAGTGTTAAAGGAAATAACGTTCTGAAAGGCTATGCTGTACGCTGTGAGCACCTTCATAACTGCTTGCGCTACAGTCCCATGGTTGCACTGTGAGAGGAACACTGTGTCTGCCAGGTGGGTATGGATCTGACCCAGAGGCCACTGCAAATAACACATTCAATACACACCGCCCTTCGACATCAGGTGTTTCATCAAATATAACACTGATCTTCTGATCTTGCAATTGTTCTTTCAGCTCGTTCTTGGCTCCTATATATCTCTCTGGGAGATAACGTTCTTGAAGCTGATGACTTCCAGGTATCGCTCCACCATTCCGTACTCGCTCATGGAGAAACTTGCGCAACACAGGGTGGTCGGTTTTGCTCAGCGGAATGTTCAGCGCTGTGCAGACATTGACCCACTCACTTATAATTTCATGGTTTGAGGCACCGGCAGCTGTACTTTTTGTGAAAAGCGAGTTCACAGTCATCTGACAGGCACGTTTTGGCGAAGAGTGAGGGTCTGGATCATCTGAACAGCGCTTCAAGTGTTTTTGGGACCGCACATGCATATCCACTGTGTGTTTCCGGATGTGGTCCACCACCACATTGCACACACTGCAAAACAGCACGCCACCATCAGCATGCATCACGGTACTGTATTCTCTGGCCCAATCTGCTGCGGTTATATGGGTAGGTAGATGTGATCGGTGCTTCACAGGCTGCAGAAACTTCTCCATCCTACTTTTGTTGTGGTGGCTTGTTGCTCCCTTGGAATCCAAAAGATCTCGGGGTTGTGGCGCAGTCATGTAACTCACCTACAGATATATTTGGTGTTCCTAGATGTGTTTCAAGGGGGAAAAAGGCATTGCAATTGTTGAATGGAAAGTTAAGAAAGCGTAGGGAAGCAATGATTAAAAATGCATGTAACTCTGAAGCACCTGCAAATGGCAAAAAATGGAAAGCTTGTTGAGACAGAACCGCAATGGGAAATGGCACTCCCCAAACGGAGTTGAGCAAACAGTGTTAAAACAGCATGGTCAGTTGCAAAGAAAGGAGAACGTGAAACCTTTTGAAGCGAAGTTACATATGTGGAGCGTTAATACATACAGGTAGGCAGAAGTCCTGCGAAGTGAAATGGCACACTTGTCTTGTTGGTTCCTTTCGGCAAGTCTAAGTTCTCTTTATGGGGGTGTGGCGCAGTCACGTAACTCACCTACAAATATATTTGGTGTTACTAGATGTGTTTCAAAGGGGAAAAAGGCATTGCAATTGTTGAATGGAAAGTTAAGAAAGCGTAGGGAAGCAATGATTAAAAATGCATGTAACTCTGAAGCACCTGCAAATGGCAAAAAAATGGAAAACTTGTTGGGACAGAACCGCAATGGGAAATGGCACTCCCCAAACGGAGTTGAGCAAACAATGTTAAAACAGCATGGTCAGTTGCAAAGAAAGGAGAACGTGAAACCTTTTGAAGCGAAGTTACATACGTGGAGCGTTAATACATACAGGTAGGCAGAAGTCCTGCGAAGTGAAATGGCACACTTGTGTGGTCCCGCTAGGCAACTTTGCGTCGTCTGTGGAGGGCAGTGGGGGTGAGAGGTAAACATAAAAAACATAAGGCAAGAATGTTTTCCGAAAAACAACCAACCCTGCCCCAAAGTGCCTGCAAATAAAAAATAACATGACAAAGGTTGCATGGGTGGAGAAAAATGGACAAAAAAGGGCAGGATGAGCCACCTGCAAAGAAAGTGAAACCTAACCGTCCAAAACAAATTTGTACAAGTGTACTTTGTAGGAGCACATAAGCTAGGCGTTTACACTCAGGGGAGGAGAACAATAGGAGCAGCCAAGTGCTAACGGGTATGTACGGAAAATCCCAAAATTGCCCAAAACCAAAATAAACAATTATGAAACTCCCCAGAAGTGTACAGAACCCAAAACTTACCCGCGCTGTGCAGCAGCAAGCATATATTAGTTGCCAGGCGGCCCAATGGCTCTTGAACCAGCAGATTCTTTCCTCTGAGACTCTACAAAAGAAGAAAAAAGAGTTAGAGCAGGCTCGGCTAGCCCTTTCTATGTCACCTGGGCCACAACACTGCCACTTACCCCACTACGCCTCCTTAAAAACCACAGCCCCCCCATATGCCCCTGGGCCCACGTGCCCAGTGTGTGGCGGGCCCAAAACAAACAAAAAGATAATGCCCCCTGGGCCCGCCGCACACTGGGCACGCGGCGTGCCCAACATAAACTTAAAAACCAAAAACAATGCTGCAGGGGCCCGCCGCGTGCCCCGTGTGCGGCGGGCCCAAAAATAATGCCCCCCCTGGGCCTGCCGCACACTGGGCACGCGCCGGGCCCCAACATAAACTTTTTTTTTTAAAAGTATGCCCGCCAGGGCCCGCCGCATGCCCCGTGTGCGGTGGGCCCAAAATAATGCCCCCTGGGCCCGCCGCACACGGGGCACGCGGCGGGCCCCAACATAAACTTAAAAAATAAATTATGCCCGCCATGGCCCGCCGCGTGCCCAGTGTGCGGCGGGCCCAAAATAATGCCCCCTGGGCCCGCCGCACACTGGGCACGCGGTGGGCCCCAACATAAACTTTTTTTTAAAAAGTATGCCCGCCAGGCCCGGCGCGTGCCCCGTGTGCGGCGGGCCCATAAATAATGCCCCTGGGCCCGCCGCACACTGGGCACCGGCGGGCCCAACATAACTTTAAAAAAAAAACAATGCTGCAGGGGCCCACCACGTGCCCCGTGTGCGGCGGGCCCAAAAATAATGCCCCCTGTTGCCCGCCGCACACTGGGCACGCGGCGGACCCCAACATAAACTTTTTTTAAAAAGTATGCCCGCCAGGGCCCGCCGAGTGCCCCGTGTGCAGCAGGCCCAAAAAGAATGCCCCCTGGGCCCGCCGCACACTGGGCATGCGGCGGGCCCCAACATAAACTTTAAAAAAAAAGTATGCCCGCCAGGGCCCGCCACGTGCCTCATGTGCGGCGGGCCCAAAAAGAATGCCCCCTGGGCCCGCCGCACACGGGGCACGCGGCGGGCCCCAACATAAACTTAAAAAATAAATTATGCCCGCCATGGCCCGCCGCGTGCCCAGTGTGCGGCGGGCCCAAAAATAATGCCCCCTGGGCCCGCCGCACACTGGGCACGCGGTGGGCCCCAACATAAACTTTTTTTTAAAAAGTATGCCCGCCAGGGCCCGGCGCGTGCCCCGTGTGCGGCGGGCCCATAAATAATGCCCCCTGGGCCCGCCGCACACTGGGCACCGGCGGGCCCAACATAACTTTAAAAAAAAAAACAATGCTGCAGGGGCCCACCACGTGCCCCGTGTGCGGCGGGCCCAAAAATAATGCCCCCCTGTTGCCCGCCGCACACTGGGCACGCGGCGGACCCCAACATAAACTTTTTTTAAAAAGTATGCCCGCCAGGGCCCGCCGAGTGCCCCGTGTGCAGCAGGCCCAAAAAGAATGCCCCCTGGGCCCGCCGCACACTGGGCATGCGGCGGGCCCCAACATAAACTTTAAAAAAAAAGTATGCCCGCCAGGGCCCGCCACGTGCCTCATGTGCGACGGGCCCAAAAAGAATGCCCCCTGGGCCAGTCGCACACTGGGCACGCGGCGGGCCCCAACATAAACTTTAAAAAATAAATCATGCCCGCCAGGGCCCGCCGCGTGCCCCGTGTGCGGCGGACCCAAAAATAATGCCCCCTGGGCCCGCCGCACACTGGGCACGCGGCGGGCCCCAACATAAACTTTAAAAAAAAGTATGCCCACCAGGGCCCGCGGCGTGCGCCGTGTGCGGTGGGCCTAAAAATAATGACCCCCTGGGCCCGCCGCACATTGGGCACACGGCGGGCCCAACATAAACTTTAACAACAAAAAAACAATGCTGCAGGGGCCCGCCGCGTGACCCATGTGCGGCGGGCCCAAAAATAATTCCCCCTCGGCCCGCCGCACACGGGGCACGTGACGGGCCCCAACATAAACTTAAAAAAATAAATTATGCCCACCAGGGCCCGCTGCATGCCCCGTTTTTGGCTGGCCCAAAAATAATGCCCCCCTGGGCCCGCCGCACACTGGGCACATGGCGGGCCCCAACATAGACTTTAAAAAAAAAAAGTATGCCCGCCAGGGCCCGCCGTGTGCCCCGTGTGCGGAGGGCCTACAGCAACAAGCAGCAGCAGGAGTACCTACCTGACGATGCTCCAGCCAGAGACCAGTCCCCTAAGCCCTCAGGAAATGAAGAACAGAACAGCAGCAGGGCAGGTGAGGGGTGTAAATAAACACACCACCTCACCTGCCTGCTGTGAGGACCCTCCTTCTATTGGCTCCGTGGCGAGAGCCACGGGGCCAATAGAAGGGGTCGGATTTCGCGGGCACTTTTGTCAAAATCGCGGCATTTTTACAAAACTGCTGATTTCGCGATTTTTTTGCAAATCGCGAAATCCTGGAGGGTCTGTTTATACAATTGGTTGTGGGGCATGGAGAATTCCTTTTTGGAGGTCTTGGAATGATTTGAGGACATGACCCTTCATTACATCACCCAAGGATGAGATCCCGATTCGGTCCCAGTTTGTGAATCCCTGGAGGTCTGCCACCTGGGGAGCAGTCGGTTTTGCCATATTGGGGTTTCTCTAGTGATGCGGCCCCATCAACCCACTGGCGGAGAGACTGTCGCCAGACAAGGATCACTACCCTAGTCGCCGGGGGAAGGTCTTTTGGATCTGATCTGTTGTAGAGAAATGTGTATAGGGCGGGGTCTCCCATAATCCACTGTTCCACTCTATATGCTGGGTCATTTCTAGAGCCGTACCACCATTCATTCAGGATCTGCAGATGTGCTGCCGCATGGAATGATTGTATATCTGCGGCTGTGATGCCTCCGCTGTATGTGGATTGGAAGCAGGTGCGATAAGCTACGCGAGCGGTACTGCCTCCCCATAAAAACGTTAATTTGTTGGAACCATGTTAATGGAATGGGGTATGGGTGGGGTTGCAGTTGGTATAATAAGCGGGGTAGGGAGACCATCTCAAATATAGCTGATCTTCCATAAAGTGATAGGGGGAGACTGGACCAGGACTTCACCTCAGCCTTTACACGATCTGTTAATGCTCCTAAGTTATGGGTGCATGAAACAAATTGGACATCGGATAAAAATACTCTTAGGTAGTTTAGGCCACTTGTTACTAGTGTAAGTACTTCTGCCTACTATCTGCTCCCCAAGGTACCCCTCAGCGCCCAAACTGGCGATTTCCACTTGTTCATATGTAGGCTGGACGTCTCCCCAAAGTTGCGCATAATCTGGAGGATTCTGGGGCCGGATCTATGAGGGTCGGTGTAGAAAAAGAGGACATCGTCGGCATATAGAGCTATACGATCTGATATCTCCGGTGTCCACTCAATGCCTCGCACCAGTGCATCACGTCTCACCCTTGTGGCCAGAGGTTCTATGGCAAGCACAAATAAGAGGGGGGAGAGGGGGCATCCCTGGCTTGTGTCTCGCCCTATCGGGAATTGGGTGGACACTGAACCTGCCACCCTGATAGAAGCTGTAAGGGCTGTGTATAATAATCGCACATACGCTATAAACTTGGTGTCCATATTCAAATGTTTCAGCAGGAAAAACATATACCTCCAACTGACCGAGTCTAATGCTTTGTCGATATCTGCAAGAAGCAAACCCGCAGGGCAGCCTAGGCGATCGACCGCAGCGATCGCATTGTGAGCTCGACGTATGTTGTTTTGTGTCAGTCTTTGCGGCATAAATCCGGCCTGATCTGGTTGTATCAGATGAGTCAGCTGGGGTATCAATCTATTCGCCAGCACTTTTGCCAGTAGCTTAGCTTCTAGATTTAGAAGTGAGTTTGGCCGATAGGATGAGCAGAGTTCAGGTGGGTGCCCAGGCTTCAGGAAGACTACGATTTCTGCGTGTCTCCAATCGGGAGGCATGCATTTATCTTTCCGGGCAGTGTGGAGGGTGGCCAGGTATCGGGGTCCGAGTATAGACATGAATGCTTTGAAGAATTCACAAGGAAACCCATTGGGCCCTGGGGTTTGCCCGGGTGTCAGATCTGAGATGGCTGTGGTTAATTCCTCTTGTGTAATAGGGGCTTCCAGTGATTCGCACGCTACGGCAGACAACGCTCTAGGTCGTATATCTCGGAAAAATTTCTGTTAGGACTTCACGTTTAGTATACAAGATTTGATAGACTTCGAAAAAGCACTGGGTGACTTCTGCCGGATCTGTGAGTATCCTATTGTTGTGTGATTTAATCGCGGGTATCTGAACCGGTTACAGGGTGTATTGGCACAGTCTTATAAGAGTTTCCCTGATTTGTCCCCCCATTGGTATATCCCGCTTTGCGTGGCTTACCGTGCACATTTGGCTTCATCCAGCATTTCCCTTTCGTATTGTTGTTGCAGTATGCCTAATTGCGTACGGGCGCTGCCCCTGTCCCGCTCTCTACCGCGCCTCTCCAATTCTATAATTTGTGCTTTTAATTGTAGCAGTGTCTGTTTTTTCCAGCACCTCGCTGCTGTGCAGTAGCTTATATCAAATCCACATATTGTTGGTTTCATTGCTTCCCAAAGGACTGTGGCAGAAGAAGCAGTCTTTTCATTGAATGAAAAGTAATCTAGTATGGTGTTGTGTATGTGGGTTTTGTAACATGGATTAAGCAAGTGCCAGGGCGAAAGTCGCCAACTCAGTGGGGATGGTTTGGGGCCATTTAAGAGTTGTAGTTTCACAGGGGAGTGGTCGGACAGGCCTCTAGGGATAATCTCTGCCTCGGGTATCCTGTGGGCGTGTTCACTTGTGATGAATATATAGTCTAGTCTAGAGAATTAGCTGTGGACGGCTGAGAAGTATGTGTATCCTGCAGTCATGGGATGTAGGGCCCTCCATGCGTCTGTCCATCCCAGCATCTCCACCATGGGCCTTAGGCGGGATTCTCTTGGTCTCCCATGTGGAGTAGTGTGTCTCCACCTGTCGTGCTCTGGATGGATCACGCCATTTCAGTCTCCCCCAATTAATGTGAGGTTTCCCGGTATTGCTCCACAGATATCTATGATGTGTTCGATGAATGTGTGAGTTAGGGGCGAGGGGCATACACTAAAGATTCTCAACCGACCATACAAAAATGTATCTGCCCTGTGTATCAGCCCATGTGCGAATATGTGAGAAGGGGTTTCTCCGGTGAATCAGTATAGCGAGCCCTCTGGATTCTCTTGTGAAGCCTGAGTGGTATGTTTGCATAAAACCAAAGCGGGCCAAGCATGGTGTCTTAGTCCCCACGAGGTGAGTCTCTTGTAGGAGCAGGATGTCGGCTGCCATGCATTTCGTGTGTTTAAGGACAGCCCCGCGCTTTACTTTATCTAATAACCGCGGACGTTCCATGTTGCTATATTGAGCTTTCCTACTGGAGATTGACCTCTGTGAGTTGTCATCGGGACATGTAGTGTATATAGTCAGGGGTGTATCTGGTGAGGAAACCACTAGATCGATGTATTGGATGCACCGTGATAACAGTTATAGAAAACAGAGTCCTGTACAGGATCTTACTCCCCAACCTCCCTCCCACCCTCTCCCACCCCAATACCTCATAAAACTTTGAAGCATCTGTCGCGGAGGGAATACCACTCCAATGGGGAATGAGATCAGAATCGGTCCAATGGATCCCCAAACTTCCCATACAAGGTCGGAGCGCCAGGATGATCTTGATCGAAGACTTCTCTTGTCTTTCTTGGAGTTGGAGAACATCTTCTGGTGTGTCAAAGAACATATGGGCATATGTACAAACCCCTATCGCCACCACAACGTCACTTTTTCCGATGTTGTGGTGGTGAGAGTGGCTTAGCCTTATTTACAAGGCAGCGTTAAGCCACTTAACGTGGCTTAACGCTGCCTTGTAAATAAGGCCCCCTTTCACATTATGGTTAGCGTGAAAGGGATAGGCAGTGGGTGTTGCGGTGGGCGTTCCACAGCAACACCCACTGATTTTGACGCTGTCCCCTATGTACAAGGGCAGCGTACATAGGAGGCAGCGCCAAAATTAAGACCAGGTAAAACCTGGCCCTAACTTGGTGAAACATGGAGAAATGCATTATTTCTCCTAGTTTTTGCTTTTTTCCATGTGTGCTGCCTTGTGCAGCACACATGGAAAAAGCAAACTGCCATGGATTGTTTATGTACAGGAAGGTCCCCCTTCCTGTACATAAACAATCTGTAAATAAAATGCCATTTTGCGACTTTCATGTGTGCTGCATGAAGCAGCACACATAAAAGTGACAAAATGGCATTTTAGAATTGTTTATGAGCAGGAAGGGACACTTTCCTACACATAAACAATCCTCCCCTGCACGCAGACACCCTTGCACTATGGTGCAAGGGTCAGGAAGAAAAACCTCTGAACTGACCTATATTTCTTTTTAATGCGACCTCAAGGGTTCAAACTAAGCAACCAGCTCAAGAAAAATTCACTTAGAATAGTTTATACACATAGTACATATGTCTTTATTAATTTTTTTATAGAAAACGTAAATTAACCCCTTGACCGCGATCGGAATTCCGCTCGTGTGCTGGACATTCCGATCACGGGTGTGGTCGTGACGAGCTCAGCTCGTCATGCGCACAGCGCTACCGCGCAGCATGACGAGCTGAGCTCGTCCCGCGCATCGAAGGGGTTAATCATAAAATAACATCTCATATACAATTGTCCTAATCGTCACATAGAACAATAAAAAATTCATACATTTAGATATCTAACATAGTTAGAATAAACTGATAACATTTGAACAATCAATAGATATTAAAAAAACACTTTCAGGTGCCTTATTAAACATTGTAGTTAGATCTTCATCTATGACTGTGTGACATAAAGAAGGACAAAATATAAGGTCTCAAGAGCAACAATTATTTACAAAATATCGTGACATGCTTCATCGTAGGCATCTTTCCACACCCAGGTAAGATGGTACTACCTGGGCGGACTCAACCAAAGATGTTATGGGAGTTCTTAGATAAAATTTTAACTGGCCATGCAGGGAACCAGATGAGTGATGTAGTACCATCTTACCTGGGTGTGGAAAGACGCCTATGATGAAGCATGTCACGATAAGTGAGTGAGGCGTCTTCTCCAACATCTTTGGATATCCCATCACCCGAAGATATTTTGAGGCAAAAAAACAAACTACCTCAGTGGGACCCCTTGCACCTTCCCCTTTCTGTCATCCTCGTTTGTTGTCTTTTGATTGTCTGGACATCCAAAACGGATATACAGACATCAGCAGTTGCTTTGTGTGATGCGATTGTACCTGGGAGATTGCAACTGATCTGCTTCTCTCACTCTCTATTGTGAAGAAGAGTTTAGAGGGGCCTCTGTAGCCCCATGAGTCAAATCACAGATTTGAAAAAACTAATTAGGTTTTAGACATTCCAAAACGAATTGGATTTCAGAAAAAAAGACCGTCTGGTCCATTCTCTGTATACAGAAATGGCGGAGGGTCTGGCGTTCAGTGAGGACGTAATATCGTCCATCCTGGCAGCACCTTCCCTGATCTCTGATACCACTTTGACACAAACCACCCAGAACAATGGCGACTGGGAATCCCTCACGGAATTGAAACGGACCCAGCTTAAAACACTCTTACATGGGGCAATAATGACGGAGTATCTCCGGGGGAATATAGCCCCTAATGGCCTCATTGTATCAAATGCACCCCGCATTTTCTTAAATGACCCTGAATTCAGACGCAGCTGGTCTCTCATTGCATGGAAATGCACGAGAGACTGGCTTGTCCTGACCATACAGACAGCCAAGAGACTCTCCGATGCCTTATTGATTGAAATCAAAACTATGGAGAACGGCCTAAAAACACAAGTCACCATCGGTTCCTTCAAAAAGAAATTGGAAGAGAATAATAAGATCATAAATGAATACAAGGAGTACCTCACACAGGCTAAAATTACTAAATTCCAGAAGTACCTGAAACGGTTCAGTTACGAGAACACCTTCCCGTACTCAAAAGAGGATTACAATCCAACTGAGAGAGATAGATCTGATTTCTCAGATACAGATAGTACAGGGTCTGGTAGAAACTCAAGCGACTCCTCATCTGATGGACAAAATCAATGATTGAACAAAAAGAAGAGAGGGGGTCGCGCCCGTAGGAATAGGGGTAATTACCAACCCATGGGCCCTTATCACCAACAACCCTTTGGATGGGGACCTTACGTCCAACCTCCATTCCAACCCCCACAATATGGGTACCAATGGCAACCCTTCCAGCCTCCTTTTTTAGGGAGAGGCCAAACCCGGGGAGGAGGAAAACGGAGAGGTCCAAGGGTACAATGGCAGCTCGATCAAGAGGACCCCATGATGCAGGATGTACGACCGGGCACCAGCAAGAGTCCTCGGGAATAATAAACCTGAGTACAAGGATCCTTACTCCGGCCCAACAGACAGTTCTCAACAGAGGATTAGGCTTTGTCCCTACGGCAAGATCAAACCTTTTTGTATGTTCAAATACTTTATTAGATTTTTCATAATAAAACAAAATAAAATATGTCTAGGAAACGGCTAAAAACTTTGTTGTTCATCTAATTGCTGTTAGCTCCTTACCATTTGGCTTCCGCGCCGGGACACTCTTGAGTAACCATGCGCGTTATAAATGTTAATAACATAACATAACATAACATAAATATACACACTGCACACTTGTTTCAATATTACAATTAAACAAAACGTTAAGTTACCAGTATACCACAAATAATATTATTACAACCCAAATATACGCAGTGATGTGATAAAGAAAAAAAAAAAAAAACGAAAAGAGAAAGCAAAAGAAAAGAAGGAAGAAAAAGAAGAAAAGAGAGAAAAAGAAGAGAAGAGAAAAAGATAACTAATAAGAAGAGAAAACCCATAAGAAACAGCTAACATAGTGTAGCTAAGAACAAATGAGAGACCTATAATACATCTGGTAGAAGTGAACAGGTACAACACACAAATTACCTATCATCTATAAACTTACAAAATATATAGACTTATAAACTTATAAAATGTAAAATAAAAATAAGTAATCACGGAGGTTTATGTGACTTGAAATAAATGTCCAGAGAATTCTACATAGCTCTGGTCGAAGCTTTCCATGGAGAATTTTGCAGAGCGATATTATCTGCACCTCCGAGATGAATAATCCAGTTCATCCACCCTTTATATGAAGTCTTATGCGTATATTTCCAATTGTTTAGTACCATCTTTATTGCTGACGTGAATAAGAGATCTAATAGGGCTCTATCTGCATCATTACACAAATCTATCGTAATAAACCTAGATATTAGGGTAGAAAATTCCCTTTTCAACACACAATTGAACATATTTGAAAGGAAATCGAAAACATTGTCCCAAAAGGTCAAAACAGCCTTACAATGTAGAATACGGTGGGCTAAATCTCCAGTTTCCTCTTTACAATTCCAACACAACGGGTCATCCCGAATATGTAGAGAGTGTAACCGTGCTGGCGTCCAAAATGCCTTGTGTAATAACCAATATTTAGTTTGAGAGAGTACTGGGGATATTTTGTTACGAGTTGCAGAGCTCCACACCTGAGGCCAGATAGATTCGGGTAAAGGATCAGAGGAATGCAACTCCCAAAAAGCTACAAGTTTATTATTAATGTTTGAAGTTTTGGGGCGAAGGGGTTTGTAAATGTGTAATACCTGGTGACCTAGTTTATTAATTTGAGATACAAACATTGGCAGAGATGGCGACGAGTCATGTAATTTAGCCTTAGATAAAGCCGCTCTAATTTTTAACAAGTTGTAAAATTCAATGTTGTCAAATTTGTATTTGGTTTGAAGTTCTGCAAACGTTATGGGGTATGAAGACTGTTCTAACTGATATGGGAAAAATATACCCATATTGATCCAATTACCAAAATTTAGGCTTTTCCCTTTATATGAAATGTTGCGATTATGCCAAATAGACTCCAACTTGGAACCCTTAATACTTGAATCGAGTTTCTTGTCTAACTGAAGAAGCGCCAATTTCGTGTTTTTGAAGATAGATTTAGAGCTAATCGGATAAAGTTGATTAGAAGTGAGTAGGGCCAAAGGATTAAGATTATCAAGAATAGATCTTTCAACTTCTAACCACACTGGAGTATAATGGGTCGGAGGAGAAATCCAATAAGAACCCTGCTTTGCTAAAAATGCTGATTGATACAATCTAAAATCGGCTAAATTAACTCCACCTAAGGATTTGTCAAGTCTCAGCTTCTTGAGTCCAATCCGAGCCTTCTTGCCTTGCCATAAAAATTTTGTGAGGAGGATATTAAGCTTCTGATGAAAATCGTCTGTCAAGATAAGTGGGAGCACATTAATAAGATAATTAATCAAAGGCGTAATCATCATCTTTATTGTTTCTATTCTCCCCCACCATGTGATGAATTTTGGTGACCATGAATCAAGAAGTTTTGTGACCTTGTCTAATGCAAGTTTCTCATTGTGATGAAGGGTGTCAATTATATTGCTACCGAATTCGATACCTAAATACTTTATATACCCCGGTTGCCACGCCAGGCCTGAGTTACCTAAAATTTCTTTGGTACAATGAATATTCAATGGTTTAACCTCCGATTTGTCCCTATTAAGTTTGTATCTTGAGTGTACTGAATATTCTCCTATCGTAAGCAGCAAAGCCTTTATTGAAGGTTCTGGATTTTCAGTTATTATTAATACATTGTCCGCATACGCGGCTAACTTAACTTGAGTATCATTGAACCCTACTCCGTTTATATCTGTATTCATCTTAATGTCTTGAATTAAAGGTTCCAAAGCTAAAAGAAAAAGAGATGGGGACAGGGGGCATCCTTGTCTGGTGCCTTGTTGCAGGGTAAAAGAATCCGAGAGTGAGCCATTGATTGCAATACGAGCCGAAGGCGTTAAGTAAAGGGCCATAACCATATTTATGTATGATTCCCCCAAGTTAAATGAACCCATACATTGTTTTAAAAAGGGTCACGAGACTCTGTCAAAAGCCTTTTCTGCGTCCAATGTGATTGCTATTGGTGGATCTTGTTTAACCGCGGCATGTTCTAAAACATGGCATAGTAAACGAGTGTTATCATTGGACATACGACTTTTAAGAAAGCCGACTTGGGAATTGCTTATTAAGTGTGGGAGGACAGTGTTAAGTCTTGTGGCTAAAATTTTTGCGTAAATTTTACAATCAACATTTATGAGGGATATTGGCCTATAGTTCTTTGGCAATAGAGAATCCTTCCCCTCTTTAGGTATAACTATTATGTTAGCTTCTGTCATGGAATCAGTCGTACGACCTACCTTAGCTATATTATCAAATAGTTTCAACATAGTTGGTCGCAATTGATCTGAAAAAGTTTTATAGAATGTGGCAGTAAAACCATCAGGTCCTGGAGCCTTATTGTCTTTCAAGGCCTTGATCAAGGTCTCCACTTCCAATGAGCTAATTGGTTTTCCCAAGGCTAGTTTGTCTGTTTCGTTTAATTGGGGTAGGTTCAATCTGTTCAAGTAATGATGACATTCATCTGAATTAAATTTCTGATCATTTTTATATAGGTCCTCATAGAAGGATTTAAAAGTATTTAGAATATCCTTTTGCTTTGTATGTGTTTGGTTATTAACATCCTTGATGGACGAAATAACATTTTGGTTCTGTTTATGTTTAAGGAATGAAGCCAGTAACTTTCCTGCTTTGTTAGCTTCGCAAAGTTTAAGGGCTTTAAATTTGTTCACCCATATCCCCGCACGTTCACTCAGAATTTTATTATATTCATATTTCTTTTGCGTGAGAAGGTTAAGGGTCGTGGTATCATTCAACGAAGTGGCATGGGAGGACTCCAGGGTTTTAATTTCTTGTTCAAGTTTAACTAATTCGGAATTAAAGTTTTTATTGATTCTTGTTTTAATTTCGATAAGTATACCCCTGATAGTAGCCTTCAATGCGTCCCAAAGTGTGTTTATGTTAGTTTCGTCATTGTCATTATGCTTGAGATAGTCTGTAATTGCATCTTTAATTTTCTTTTTGTCCACAGGGTCTGATAGTACCTCATTATTGAAGCGCCATCTTTTGGGAGAAGGTTCATTATGACTGCCAGCCAGTTTAACATTGATACAGGAATGATCAGACACTAATTTGGGCCCTATATCTGAGTGTTCGATTAAGTGTGTAAAGGAACCGGAAATAAGGATGTAATCTATTCTAGTGTATGAATTATGTGGGGTTGAATAAAATGTATAGTCTCTGGCATCTGGGTGCTGAAGACGCCAGGCATCTTTGAGATTAAACTTAGCACATATGTTATGAACTATGCTGTGCGACCGTGTAACATGATATTTGCATGTAGATTGACAGTCTATTATCGGATCTAGCGGAATGTTAAAATCGCCACCAACAATGATAAGATCATTCTGGGGAAGAGTTTCTATAGTGTTCGAGATACCCTCCCAGAAGTTTTGGTCATCTATGTTGGGGCCATATATATTCACAACATGTATACGATCATCTCCTTTCTTAAGATGAGTGATCAGTAGTCTACCATCACTATCTAGAGACTGTGAATCCAGGGAGATATTAACTTTTTTCGCAATTAAGGTAATTACTCCCTTCTTTTTACGATCTGCTGGTGAACAAGCAACCTGTGAAATCCAATTATGTTTAATAAAAGCAACATCTTCCCCAAAGAGTTTTGTTTCTTGCAATAAAAGGATGTCTCCTTTAGATTTGGCTAAGTAATCAAAAAATGTTCGGCGTTTAATAGGGTGATTGAGACCTTTGACATTTAGGGATACAGTGTTGAGGTCTTCTGTAATCCTATGTGACCTAGGTTGAGCCATCAGTAATACATTTGAGGGCAAAAAGTACTAAACATATGCGATAATTATAGTATATTGAAGAACCATCTAAGCGAAACACAATCAATGTGTAAAGGTAACTTGTAGTGAATATAAGCATACTAAAGATACCATTGACATATATGAAATAAGCTGTATATATGTACACCTGTTTGAGCATATCAAAGTTCAACCAAATCAAGAAT
This sequence comes from Calotriton arnoldi, assembly GCA_963921515.1. Classification (NCBI taxonomy): domain Eukaryota; kingdom Metazoa; phylum Chordata; class Amphibia; order Caudata; family Salamandridae; genus Calotriton; species Calotriton arnoldi. The sequence goes on from CAWUFW010003563.1 coordinate 803,621, forward strand.
AAGAAAAGAGTAAAGAACAGAAAACAAGAAAAGAGAAAAGGAAGTAGAAACAAAAAACAACTGAGAATCCCCAAGGAACATAACACAGCACTCTCAATGGCATTCGACACACCCTGGGAGTCCCCCCCCTCCTTCCCACTCCCCCCTCCCTCCCCACCCTTCCCTGCAAACCTTCAATGTAGGAGGTGCGACGACAGGAGCGTCAAACTGTCGAACGGAGTTTTGCTTACAACAACAGGATGGAAACTTCCAGCGTATCACGTTTAAAAAAGAACAGAATATATGGTAAAGGCAATCCAAATCTTAACCATGACTATTGCCGAGGAAAAAGAATAACCTCCGCATCTAAAACAACTTAGACAAATACGATGATGTATCAGTAGTAAACAATCCTTATATTAAGAGACCCAACGATGGATTAAGACCTGACCACAGATCTCACCTTCCCCACCTGGTATAGGAAAACACCAGCGAATATGACAGCATATAAATCAACATCCTATGAAAAAGCATTATAAAGTTCAACTCTGATGAACAGAAATAATTCAAGATATGCGAGCATCATGGCTTCCTTTTATTGGAGGATGACTGAGCAAAGTCCATGACCTGAGTTGGTGGCTCTTCTAGAAAATTCGATAGGTCTTTAGGGTCCGTGAAGTAGTGACGACGATCATTGACTATGATTCTGAATTTAGTCGGTCCAACGAAAGAAAACTGAATATTGTTTGTTCTGAGCTTATCCCGTAAGATATGGAAACCTTTCCTGGTGTCCACTGTAGGTTTAGAATAGTCCTGCGTGAAAATTATTTTGTGACCGTTCCAATTAAGCTGGCGACTTTTACGTGCAAAATTGAGGATAGCTTCAGTATGTTGAAATCGCAGTGGCTTACAGAGAATAGGGCGAGTTATTTGGCGTGAAGAAGAGTTAAAGGTTGGCACTCTGTGTGCACGGTCTAACTCAAAAGGGTTTGAAAATTTTAAATCAGTGAACTGAGGTATCCAGTCTTCCAGGAAAGCTATGCATGATCCTGTGGAGTCTTCTGAACCTTCCGGAACACCTAAAATCCTTATGTTACCTCTCCTATTTCTATCTTCTAGCTCGGCTGTTTTTTTTTTTAGCATGGCTGTCATATCACTGAGCGATTTCAACTCTTTGCTGGCCTTAATAGAGACATCCTCAACATCACTGATTCTTTGTTCTGCTGCTGTCATTTTAGAATTGATTGTACTCATGTCCGCCCTAATGGCAGTTAGTTCTAACTGCATAGCGTCCATATTTTGTTTGGTGGACTTAGCAAGATCATGAACATCTGCTAATTTTTTAAGGATCATATCCATCGTGCTATTAATGTCTGCTTTGGCCTTGATGGGAGAGTCAGATGGTGAAGGGTCCCCCTTATTTATTTTTTTATTGCATTCTGGGCTCTTTTTCTGCCATAGTTGCAAACTTGTTATGGAAGGATATATTCCTACCCAAATTAAACTTGCTAGCACTAGTGAAAGTTCAGACGTTTAAGCTATTAAAGAAGTACCTCGTTGCGTAGAGCGCTGTATCACTGAACACTGCTCACTACGTCAGACTGTATTCATTCTTATTGAACACCTAAAGCAGAGCTTGTTCCACGCTGGCTAGACCAATCGGCCAATATGATTATTGGCACATTCAAACATAGATCAGAAAAGCAATATGGATTGAATTCCAAGAAAATTGAGGTTGCTGCAAACCCCCATTTATATAATTGGCAGAAATATGGTGATGTCACCCCAGAATGTAGGGTTGAAACATAGCCCAGATATTGATAGTGGGGCGCCCTTCAGTTAGCTATATCGGCAGGGGAGGAAAACAAGCAAGAACGTATTGTGCCTCTGACGTGTACTCTGCCATGTAAATGAGTCCTAAATCAAGCTTCCAGTATCATCTTTGGAATGAATATTCTTAACCTGCAAAAAACAAGCCTGCTGTGGCACAGTACATTTGAGAAGCACCTCCAGTAATGAACACGCAGCTGGCGGGCAATGAGCAGCACCCCCAGTATATTTACTTGATGTACATTACATTCGCGTGTCCGCCATTTTGAAGTCAGGCACTGAACAGAGAAAATGTCTCAGATAAACTGAACGGCCCCACCTTGAAAAGATCTGCACAAGTTGCTCAAGTTGCAGTAGCCGCCAGCTTACACGCTCACATCTCACAATGAAGAGCACGCTTAGGATCGGTAGACAAGTTTCATCCCGTTCACAACGCCGCCATTTTAGGGTCAGGCCTGAATCTTAAAAAAGCTCGCCAAACGATCCGCCGGTGATAAAACAAGATAAATACCTCATCGGTCGTTTATAGTCAATCATGGACACCTTGGCCCGATACCTGGCTCGGCCAGTCATGACCTTGCTAGCGTGGCACGGCTTCCGATTAAAGATCGGCCGCGATCTGGCATTTTGAGCCCATGCATTGTAGTCAGGGCAAAATTCACCGATGTCGATAACACCTCAAATCGCCGGTGGAGAGATATGTTGACATCGCCCGCAGATGCAGCATTCCATCAGAAACTAGATGATGCTTCACCGATGCTTTGACGCTTCCATTAACCCTGGAAATCGAGTGTTCTTCCTCCGCACTTGACAGCGCGACGGGATCAGGCAGCCATCGGCTCTGCTATCCAAGCCACGCCCCTCTGCCGTCCAAGCCATGCCCCCAAGATCAAACCTTTTTGACCTCAGAATTGAACTGGCGGAGTTCTGCCGTAGGTTAAGATTATCAGTTTTTTTCGCAGAACAAAATACGCTATCACAGGCCGAGGAAGACAAGAACACAGGCCTAAGAAAGAAGTCCTCCTTTATTCCACCGAATCACACGATGCCACCTGCACTGCTGGCCTTTGAAAAAGCAGTGACATTGGAGATCGATAAACTAAAGGACAATGAGAAAAGAGTCTTTAACAATCTGACAAAAACAGAACAGAATGCCATCGCCGAGATTGACATGATGAGTGACATTGTAATAAAACCAGCCGATAAGGGCGGGGCAACAGTGGTGATGCCACTGGAAATGTACTGCAGCGAATGTAGGAATTTGCTGGATGACCCCCGAAATTGCAAACGTTTACAAAGGGATCCAACTGAGGGATTGGCAAGGAGTGTACATGAGATGGTGAATGAAGCCAATGAGGAAGGATGGATTACAGCAGCAGAGGCAGGATTTCTCAAAGAAGAGAACCCGAAGACACCCTACTTTTACATTTTGCCTAAGGTGCATAAAAACAAGAACCCCCCTCCCGGCAGGCCAATCGTATACGGGATTGGATCAGTACTAGAACCCTTATCGAAGTTCACAGATTACTTCCTCAGACCAATGGTCCAAATGATGCCATCATATCTCAAAGATACCAGGGATATCTTGATCAAATTTCAATCACTATCATTCAACACAAACACTGACATTTTCATCACTCAAGATGTCGAGGCGCTGTACACCAGCATACCTCAGGAGTCATCTCTAGAAGTGATTGAAACCCTGTTAACGAATGAGGATTGGACATCGATTACCCGAAAGAGGTTTGTCATCGATTGTGCCAGACTGGCCCTAACCAGGAACTATTTCGAATTTGAGGTGGAATACTTCATACAGACCCACGGAACATCGATGGGCAGTACTTTTGCCCCCAGTATTGCCTGTCTGTATGTCCATGACTTTGAAACTAAATTCATCTATGACAACAGCAACCCTTACCACACCAAACTTGTGGTGTGGAAGAGGTTCATAGATGATATCTTTTTAATTTGGAGGGGGACGGAAACAGAGGCAACGGAATTCCTAAGTTGGCTCAAAACCAGAGACCAATACCTGAAGTTTACCATGACGGTGAGCAGAGATTTCATCACCTTCCTAGATCTGAGAATCTGGCCCGAAAATGGATTACTGAAAACAGAAGTGTACTATAAACCTATGGATGTAAACAATCTACTCAGATACAATAGTTTTCACCCTAAAACTTTGAAAGACAACTTACCAGTGGGACAGTTTCTAAGACTTCGTAGAAACTGTTCGGAAAAAGAAACCTATGAAATCCATGCCAAAAAACTCACGAAAAAACTGGAAGAAAAATCTTACCCCCGCAAACTAGTGAAAAAGGCATATAAGAGGGCAAAAAATAGCCCCAGGGAAACATTACTGGAGACGTACCCCCAAACCCAAAAACATGAGACTGGTGTGTGTGACGACATATGGCACAGAATCTAACATGGTGAAGAGGATAATTCTACGCCATTGGAAAACACTGAACTCCGGGCCACTCAAGATGGAAAAACCCATGTTTGCTTTTAAGAGAGGGAGGTCTCTAAGTGATTCAATGGTGCATACACGCCCGAAAAGGAAGGAAGGGGGAGCCAACAGAGGAACACACTATGGAATCTCCCCAAAGTAGTGGGCCATTTCCCATGCGGAACCTGTAACGTCTGCCGTTTAACAAAGGCCAGTAAAGAAATCGACTTGGGCCTCAAGACACCTTGGGAACAGAGAAAGTTTTCCAATTGCAACAGCAGTAACGTTGTATATGTCATGATTTGTAAGTGTCAGTTGAAATACATCGGAATGACAACACGTAAGGTGAAGATACGACTTAATGAACATCGTAGTACGTTCCGTTGTGGTAAAACGGTCACGAAAATGATGCGCCACTTTCAAACAATAGGACATGATGAAAATGATTTCACGTGGTCAGTAATTGAAAAAATGGCAACCACATTCAGCGAGAAACAATTGTTGAAACTAGAACAGCGATGGATATATCGCCTTTCCAGCTCAGTACATGGGTTAAATGAGGACATTCCGTGGACAATGCTAATGTAGTTTCCTTTTTAAATTATTGCCAAGGAACTCCAATGGAACACAGGAACAAGGGATGGAATAAGAATAGGAATAAACAAACTAATGCAGAGAGGTCACCGGTTTTCCCTATCACTCAACTGCTAGCGCCTATCCACAGTGGAGGTGTTTTGCCAAAGCACCCTGCTATTACTGTACTGTGCAGACCATAATACGCATTCTCTTACAAATCCTTTGGGCCACTAGGTCCCTTTTTTTGATGCCTCCGTAAAAAACGTTATTGTCCACAGTTATCTAGACAGAACAACCAAGGGAGAGGTTTATACAAAGGAGACAAACCTTTTGAACAGACATAACATGAGGTGCCAAAATATTTTTTCAGGTTACTATCAGTCCTGAGATAATTACATTAGAAACTTAAAAAACCGAAAAAAAAGAAAGAAAGAGAAAGAACTCCGCAACATACGGGGCCGATGTATTATAATATACTACACTTCCCATCAGGCATGGCGGTTTTTTGGGCGCCGACATGGAGCATAGACACTCAATACAACAGATTGACTACATCTCCCACTAGGCAAAGCATGTCCTGGGCGCCCGCGCGAAACTGTGACGTCCTATTCAAACACCGACGGGTACTTAGGGTCTTGCGCCGCTGCCTCTATTACACGGCGGCGGGCGGGGCGAGAGATACAGGTACTCCGGTGGTGACTGTACTTTGATGAAGTAAGTTAAATGTGTGAGTCGTGTGCGGCGATGTGTGACACATAAGGGGATGGTATGAGGAACCTCCAGACACCGGTAATTGTATGTAGAATGCATGGCACAAGGGCTGCTTTTTGCGGTCTCCGACCCCTGAGTAAGGGGCAAAAATAGTTTGGTGCACTATTGTAATAAAGTAACAATTCTGCCACTACGAGCATCGCAGAATTGGGAAATTCGCATGTCACGAGTGGAAGGGCACTATACATGAAGGATTAAATGGGATGAGGATCAGCGCTCGCTTTCTCTGATTTATATAGCTAAGAGAGTGAATGAGCTTGGGAACACGTATGTTTTAACTCAATTATCACCGGAGAAATCAACAGGCAAACGTCTAATAACTAGTGCTTTTATAAGGGTGTATGTTTGGTCGAGATACACTTATTTCTGATTAGAGGCAATAGATATCACTTTCTGGTCACACTACATGTGATGTACTCCGTTTTTCCACAGTGTGTGACTAAAAGACAGCACCAAAACCCCTGACCCGCATGGTGCATATTAGCGAAATCCAGTAGGTAAGCATTGGAGTGAGACACGAAACTCCACTAGCATGAATGTGATTGCAACAGAGACGCTGTGATACCTGGTTTTTTCCACGGTATAGAACACGATGGTTTTGTATATAAACAAACTGATGTCTTTGGTTAGACAACACATGATTATAGCTCACGAGGAACTGGTTTAATGTCAGATAACATCCTGGTTTTTATATACATAAAAAAGTGCACAGAGATCACTATTTCATAGATATAGTAATGAGGGATAGTCACAAATGTTACCACAGACTAGAGGATAATTGTAATTCTTTAGAACACTACGAACTTAGTATAGGAGATGGAAAAATTCACGGTGGAAGTAACCTGTCCATATTGAAGCCAGGTGAATTGTCCCACTATTTTTTGCTTTTCTTTTTTCCTTTCAGAAAAACTACTGGAAAACAGAAAATACAGGTGAGCGCACTAAGCCTCATTTTTGCATGTAATGCGTGCTGATTTTAGAGCAGGGACACCCAGGAGTAGAGATTCCAGCCCTGAAGAAGGCCCCAGACCCGAGAGGGCTCACGTTGCGGGCCGAAACATGTTGGCATTTTGAAGAGGGTAAAACTGAAGTAATAGTGTTCAGAGTAAACCCCGTTTGGTTCACGATTTTATTTGGTACCCCAGGTACCCTATGAATAAACGTATTGTTTGGGTATACCTGTAGGTATTTTTAACATCACTCATCTGGTTCCCTGCATGGCCAGTTAAAATGTTATCTAAGATCTCCCATAACATCTTTGGTTGAGTCTGCCCAGGTAGTACTATCTGTGGAAAGACGCCTATGATGAAGCATGTCACGATAAGTGAGTGAGGCGTCTTCTCCAACATCTTTGGATATCCCATCACCCGAAGATATTTTGAGGCAAAAAAACAAACTACCTCAGTGGGACCCCTTGCACCTTCCCCTTTCTGTCATCCTCGTTTGTTGTCTTTTGATTGTCTGGACATCCATAACGGATATACAGACATCAGCAGTTGCTTTGTGTGATGTGTGAGTGCAGTGCCTGGATACCCTCTGGGGTGATTAGCGTGCGCTACAAATACTGATTGATTAATTGATTGATTGAGTGAATGTATGAGTAGGTTTGTAAGTGGGTGTGAGAGAGTATGAGTGGGGCTGTAAGTAGGTATATGAGTTTGTGAGTGGGTTTGTGAGTGGGTGTGTGAGTCTCTGAAAAGGGTGGGTGGTAAACTTCGCTCTGCTGGCAGAGTTTATGGAGTTTTGCCACACCGCTTGGAATGTGGAGTTCACCAAAAACTCTTCCTACCGCCGGTGGAGCAGAGTTTACTGGCACGCTCACCCCTACACTTCATCCCCCAGGAGTAGTGTGCCAGAAGGCGCGTTTGCAGAGTGGTTGAGAAAGAGGGCATGGCCTCCAACAAGGTCTGAGCAATCTCGCTGTGGGGGACTTACTCGTGGCAGCAATAGAGGTTCTTGGCCCCCAACGACCCTCAGCAGCCAAGAAGACTTCATCCCTCAACCAGTAGTGAACCAGGAGCTGCATTTGCAGAGTGGTTGAGAAAGGGGGCGGGGCCTCTGACGAGGTGTTGGCAATCCCGCTGTGGGGGACTTACTTGTGGCAACAACAGGGGTTCTTGGCCCCTAACAACCCTCAGCAGCCAGGGGGCTTCATCCTCCAAACAGTAGTGCACCAGGAGGTGCGTTTGCAGAGTGGTTGTAAAAGGGGCAGGGCCTCTGACGAGGTCTAAGCAATCCTGCTGTGGAGGACTTACTTGTGGCAACAATAGAGGTTCTTGGCCCCCAACGACCCTCAGCAGCCAAGAAGACTTCATCCCTCAACCAGTAGTGAACCAGGAGCTGCGTTTGCAGAGTGGTTGAGAAAGGGGGCGGGGCCTCTGACGAGGTCTTGGCAATCCCGCTGTGGGGGACTTACTTGTGGCAACAACAGGGGTTCTTGGCCCCTAACAACCCTCAGCAGCCAGGGGGCGTCATCCTCCAAACAGTAGTGCACCAGGAGGTGCGTTTGCAGAGTGGTTGTAAAAGGGGCAGGGCCTTTGACGAGGTCTAAGCAATCCTGCTGTGGAGGACTTACTTGTGGCAACAATAGGGGTTCCTGGCCCCCAACGACCCTCAGCAGCCAGGGGGACTTCATTCCCCAACCAGTAGTGCATTTGCAGAGTTGTTGAGAAAGGGGGTGGAGCCTCCGACGAGGTCTGAGCAATCCTATGGTGGTGGACTTATTTGTGGGTGTTATTTAGCCCCGGTGGAGGTATTGGTCCCCAGGGTTCGGGAAGGTCCACGCGCCCCCCCATTAATCTTTCTTTAGCCCCGGGTAGGTGGTGGTCCCCGGGGCTTATAGAGCCCATTGAGGGGGCCCATGCGCCACCCTCCTTTTTATTAATAAAGCCCCGTAGAGGTAGTGGTCCCCAGGGCTCAATGAGCCTTTGGAGGGGACCCATGCGCCCCCTCCTTTTTTAATAAAAAATGCCCCCGGGACCTGACCCAACCGGGGGTTGTATTCAAAACAAGCGATGGAGCCCGCAACTGCTTTTTCTTTTACATTTTTGCTGCAGATTTGCGGCTCTGTCGCGTTTGAGGCACATTTTTTAGGCCCTGTCTGGGTCACAGGGGGACCCCACCACCACACCTAAGGGGTCAGGGTATTCCTGCCCTGCCCCCTTTTCTTTTATTTAAATATTTTTTGTGGCACTTGAACAAAGCTAAGTCCCAAGATGACTGCCAACACATCCTGGTTGAAGTGTTGGCAGCCCTAAGTTGGCAGGGTATGCCCAGACGTGGATCCCTTGCTCACTTTGCCACTGGATTCAAGCTAGCCTGGCTGATGAGGGCTGTTAGCCCAAAACCGGTCCCAGGATGCTTGTTTCCGGTCCAGGGAAGACATGGCTTGGCAGTTCAGGCTGGACTGTTCCCATGAGGCACAGGGTCAAGACTGATTTGCATATAGCTGTGTCTGAACTGGGGTGGCGAAGTGAGCTAAAGAACGATGACGGATTCAACCCAGATCTGTGACTGGGGGTGAGTGTCTGAAAAGTTTCAGCGCTCCGTCCATCATCTCCTTGTGTTTGCTTTGTTCGCCCTAAGTTGGCAGGGTATGCCCAGACATGGATCCCTTGCTCACTTTGCCACTGGATTCAAGCTAGCCTGGCTGATGAGGGCTGTTAGCCCGAAACCAGTTCCAGGATGCTTGTTTCCGGTCCAGGGAAGATATGGCTTGGCAGTCCGGGCTGGACTGTTCCCATGAGGCGCAGGGTCAAGACTGATTTGCATATAGCTGTGTCTGAACTGGGGTGGCGAAGTGAGCTAAAGAACGATGATGGATTCAACCCAGATCTGTGACTGGGGGTGACTGTCTGAAAAGTTTCAGCGCTCCGTCCATCATCTCCTTGTGTTTGCTTTGTTCGCCCTAAGTTGGCAGAGTATGCCCAGACGTGGGTCCCTTGCTCACTTTGCCACTGGATTCAAGCTAGCCTGGCTGATGAGGGCTGTTAGCCTGAAACCGGTCCCAGGATGCTTGTTTCCGGTCCAGGAGGGCTGTACTGTTCCCATGAGGCACAGGGTCAAGACTGATTTGCATATAGCTGTGTCTGAACTGGGGTGACGAAGTGAGCTAAAGAACGATGATGGATTCAACCAATATCTGTGACTGGGGGTGAGTGTCTGAAAAGTTTCAGCGCTCCGTCCATCATCTCCTTGTGTTAGCCAATCATATTTCACCATGTGATCTGCGCTTAGGCTCCGCCCAGATATCCTTATTTGCTTTCCCTTAAATGTCTCAACAACTACTCAACAGATTTACACTGGATAACTGAAAGCATGATCTGCAAACCAAAATCTACCTTCCTGCCAAATTTGGTGTAATTCCATACAGACGTTCAGGCTGTAGTCGTGTTCAAAGCTCCTATGGGAATTAACATGGGAAATCGTATTTTTTTTGGCCCCCACTTGACGAATCACCCCAAAACTTTCCATGCACAACAAGACTCACTAAAGATATAGGCAAGTCAAAAAATGCTTTTCTAAAGAAACATGGTCCTAACTATAACTACCTACTGGCAACTGCCAGTAGGTAAAATAATAATATAATATATATATATATATATATATATATATATATATATATATATATATATATATATATATATATATATATATATATATATATATATATATATATATATATATATATATATATATATATATATATATTGCTTTTATTCATTTCAGGTTGGCTTGGTTGATATTTTACCAATTCAAAGCTGTAATATTGGGCCTGGAGTGGTAAAAGTCTGTTGTTATTTTACAGCTGGCCATGGAAAGCACTGTGCTAGTCCTATGCTTAAAGACTTTGCTGTAGAAATGGCAAAAGACTTTGTTCCTTTCTATCTCGGCGTGGATGGCACTTTGCTAATCCTAGGCATCGAAGCACAGGTAAGATGCAGTCTATCCAGACTGGTCTAAATGATAGAAACCAGGAGGCATTGAGTTCTCGCAGGCAAGAAATGCCCAGAAGTTGTACCCAGCGTTCACGGTATTTCCGCTCCAGGAGCGTGTTCACCATTCCCTCGGGAAGTGGGCTGTCCATTGCGTAGCAGCAATATTACAATCAGGATTCCTGCGATTAGAAACAAGATGAGCGGGAATCCTCCAAATACGCTTCCCAATACGGAGTGTATAAAATTTGGGATTACTCCGAGGACTGTCTGAAAGGTGCTTAACAGTCCTGACCCTATGGTTTTAAATTGGTGTACAATTCCGCTCGTATCTGACATGTTAAAGATACGTCCCACCATTTCTGCTAAATGAATGGGGCAGTTTGTACGTATGAGTGCCTGTATCTCGGTCGAGGTCCTTGCAACTTGAAGTTCATAGGTTTCTCGAGCGGAGGTTAAGGGCATGGGTTGCTGTAAAAGCATGACTTTCAATCTGCTCAGAGTATCAAACTGTATAAAAGAAACATTCAGCGAAGGCCATAGCGGCGCCTCCCCGAGTGTTTTCAGTGGCGGGAACAATACTTGCATACAGCAAGTAACCCTGGAGTTAACAGTTACTAGATATGCGTCGCCCGGAAGCATCCCACAACAACCTTGATCATTTAGCATTAAGTAACTCCCATTCGAGAGCAGCTGGAAAACCGGCGTGATCATGGCCGAGGGGTTCCTGACATGTGACAAGATAAGTTCGCCACTGAACCACTGCAGGCTCCGTGTAGAGAAATATCCTGACACATGAGAGAACCGCTCAAAGCATTCTTGCAGTTTGTACCACTCAGATACACTTCTCGATCCCCATTCCGGCATCGGTATCTATATGGTAACTCCCAAGTTTCCTTGATGTATCCCTTACCCATTTTTACATATTTGCCTGCCTGCCTTTGCTCAAGGCAATATTGAAACTGAAACGTAGTGACCGGCAGAGTTATTTGGCCATGAATGAGCCATTCTGTTGATGGTGATTCGGCTACAGTGAATGGTAACCTTTCCAGTTTCTCAATACGCAGCATTGTATATTTGGCTCCCCTTTGTGCCATTTCTGTCTGTTTATCAGTTAGATTGTATTCTGAAAACAGAGACGTGGTGTTTATAAAACGCCATGGCACATAGCCTGCACGCAAAGATTGTAGCGTCCAGCTTAACATCATAATAGAACGTAGTTGAGATTGCCCGAGTAAATCCTGGAGGTCAAAGTAGTTAACCCATTATCCACTACAGCTAATGCTTTTTCTAAGTTAATACGGTCTATTTCCCGTATCCTTTCCGCGGCCTCTTGTTGGGATATTTTCCAGTTTTCATTATAGTAGACATAAAGGCCTGCATATATGAAACGTTTCTGACGTCGTTTATTGGGTCCTAGTAGAAACTCTCTAAGATCCATGTCAGGTGTGAGTAGGGTCAAGTGGTGCTTTACTTCTGTGAGTGTTGAGGTCTCTAGCCAATCAAGGCACAACTTCCCAACACTATACGATGTCACTACCCCTGGGTGTTGTCTTTGTACATAGCGTGGGTCTTGCCTAGGGATACTAAACCCTGCGGTTGTATTCATAAATCTCTGTTGACATTTGTTCGTGTCAATGGGCCAAACCAGCCATTCTGTCCAATCAGGATCTGATCTGTTGTAATGGAAAATGTCATCTAATCCTACCCCTTGTGTAGTTGAATTCTGCCCCCCACCGATCTGTGATGGTGTTGGAAACCCCGGTTTGTTCATTTCCTTGCCTTTGGCTAATCCAAGACAGGATGTCTGTTGCACAGTTTCATTCAGGAATAAAATCTGCTGCGGAATGATGCATGCTCTAAAAAGTGCTTCTATCCCCTGGACTTGCCAGTCCCTAGAACCCCAGATTGATTTGGAATCTATTATCTCTTTCCATAGATCGAAACCCTGTTTAGACAACTGGTTTAGAAAGGATGCAGAGCAAATATGTTTGGTGTTTGTTAACATAATTTTCTGAGCTGAAATTTTCTCCATTTTATAATAAAATGACTTCGGGTCGGATGTGTTAAACCCTGAGAAGTATGTGAATTTCTGTGCAAATGCTTGTGAACTACCTTTTGGAGGCGTTGGGCAATGTTCCCACTGGTGGTATTCAAATACATTTCTAGGTTAGCAAGCTCTCAGAGCTGTCTGCAAGCGCCATGAGACTTTCGAGTGATTTGTGCGCTGAATAAATGTCCCATGATTTGATTTGATTTGATTAGGTGTTATAGACTTGTGTAAGAAATGATCACCAAAATGTTGGTAACAGTACAATGTATCATAGTCTGAAGTACCTTCTAACATTTCATTGTTCGGAAATGCAGCTGTTTTTTCTAAATCAGACATCATAGCATTTACAGTTTCAGTGTCCCAATCATCAGAAAATGTACTGGAGGTAATGAAATCACTTAAAGAAATTTTAAATACATGTTTTAGCTTCAAAAGTTCAGTCGGACCTAATATATCATAATCAATCTTGTCCCATACTACACCGTCCGGTATAGGAACTGCTGTAATGTTCACTGAAGACAAGTCTCTTGGTTCACGATGTGAAGACTGGTGTGGTTTTAAAATCAAATTGACTCTTTGGGCTGTGGAGCTTGGCTGGAGGTATCGTCCATTAATAAGCATACTAAAAGTTATTATTAAACCTAGCCAGAAAATGAAAAATAAAATCCCAGTGATATACCATAGTTCTATCCAAGGTGACACTAGGTAAGTCTTTCTAAAAAAGTTCAAAAAGTCAATGAGTTTCTGTTGGAGTGATTTTTTGGCTGGCGTCGTTTCCGGCTCTCTTGGGTCCAGTGAAAACGTATCAAAGTTCATGAAATAGCCAGAAGCAGTTCAATCACTTGTTGGAATTGCATCGGGATTTGTTGAAATCGGATTTTGCTCTTGACGAGGCATGTTGACGTAGATGTCTGTATTAGGTATGATTGCAACTTGGTTGTTAAGTTAGTTTTCATTTTGAAGATGAATTTCTTGTTGAAGTGGAACGAGTTCCATAGCATTGTTGCTTAGTCCTTCATTCCGTACAGGTGGCTCTTCAAACGTGATGAGTCTTTCTGTTTGAACTTCTTGGATTGTAGCGAGAGGAGGGCGTCTGCTACTGTGGAGTCCACGAGGCCTACTGTTTAGTATCGGCCACATAGTGTGGTTTGATTAAGTCGATTGAGACAAATCTTTTCTCTTTTTTTCCGGCAAGAGGCAGCAGAACTACAGTTCTTGTGCCGTGGATTGCAAGGACCGGTACAGGCTTTCTGTAGGATGGCCCAAATTCTTTCTTGTCAGCAATCTTCTCTCTGACCAGATCCCCGAGTTTAGGGATCCAGATAGGTCTTGCCGTTACTGCCTTGACTTCCTCAGTGGCGGCCTGTTTCTGGAGCACGTTACTTTGTTGTGTCCTGGATTCATTTAGATCCTGTAAAACAGCCAAACGATCATGGATATCAAATGGTTTTTTATCCGCCACTGTGCCTTCACAATCAAGATCAGGTACCCACATTCTTGTCCCAAATAGGACCTCGTAAGGAGTGACACCTCCTAGAGAGCTTCTTGGCTGGTTATTGAGCGCGCGCTGTACCCCATAAAGATGATCGACCCATCTACCGCCCTTGCCTAATACCCTAGCTGTTAAAGATTGCTTTAAGTCTCGGTTTTTCCTCTCCACAACAGAATTTCCCTCTGGATAATACGGAGAGGAGTACCACAATGCTACGCCCATTCCTTCCATGGCCTCTTTGTAAGCCCGAGAGCTAAACGCCGGGCCACGGTCAGAATGTAACGTGCCAACTGCGTATGTGCCGATAAAGACTCGCAAATCTTTTATAACAGTTCGAGCGTCAGTCGAGCGCTGAGGCCAAACCTTGAGGAAACATGAGCTGGACGCGCACGAACGGACAACCTAATGCTGTCTAACAATGGTATCTGTACTGGACGTGTTGCGGTGGACCCATGCATCTGCTTGCAGATGTCGCAGTTCCAGACGTAGTCTCTAATCAACCTTCTCATCACGGGCCACCAGTAGCGTTCTTTTAACAAAGCAACAGTCTCCTTAAGTCCGTTCTGTATAGAACCTGTTCCTTCGTGTGCTGCCATAATTAAGCCTAGCCTACGATCCATATTTGGTATTACTCTATCCCCCACTCCAGGAATCTGAGCATATGGAATGTTTTATGCATCTAACTTGTAGGAGTACTTGAGTGGAAATTTTTTAGGTACTGCTGTGCTGCCTTTGCGTGAAGCATTGACAGCTACCATTATCTCGCCGTCTACCCTCGTCTTTGAACGAGTAACTGCAGTTACGGCGGCTGTGCGAACAGCCCCCTTTGTGGCTTCATCAGCCAATGAATTCCCTTCAACGTGAACGCCATCGCGCTGATGACTCAGTGTATGTATCACGTGAGCCCTTGGTAGTTCGTTTCTCAACTCCACTACCTGTTCCCATAGCATTTTATGCTTTATTGTGCCACCTTTTGCATCTTTGAACCCGTTTTGTTCCCAATGATGTAGATATTCATTGTACGACTGTACACAGTAAAAGGAATCACACACAATAAGTGTGGGGAATTCGTGATCCATATTTATAAGTGCCAGTATTAGTGCTTTGAGTTCTGCCAACTGAGCCGTGCAGTCTCCTAGAGATTGCGTTTTTGTACAGCTTGGATGGAACTTGCCATCGTGCATGCGACCTTTAACAATCGCGCACGCTGCGCTGTAAGCTTGCTTACTCCCTGTGGCGGGTTGAGCAGAACCATCAGTGTAAATAATGTATTCATACTGATCTAGAGGCAAAATTTCATTTGGTAGAGGATATTCTTGTTCGTATTGCAGGAATGCCTGTGTTTTTAAACTTGGATCAAATCTGTATTCAACATCCGTTGCAGTAAGAGAATTAGCCCATTGTATCCATCTCGGATGTAAGGCTTTAGCATTTGGAATGCTAGCTTTCATGACAGCTTCTAAAGCTGGTACTGGGGTCACGACAATTATGCGTTTTCCCTGAGCCAGAGCTCTTTCTCTTGCTACAGCGGTCTGCACTGCTGTCAGGATTTTTTCTGTTGAAGTGAAACGCATTTCTGCGTTTGTATACAGGTGTGATTTGTATGCGATTGGTACTGTTTCACCTTCATTAAAAGTTAAATAAGTGTACCCGCATTGACCCGCTATTACTCGGATCACCAAGTTGCGTACGTTTATGCGTGTCTGTAAATGTTTAGAAGCTATCATGTCTTCCTGTAGGGAACGCAGGATATTCGTGTGTTCCTGTGTCCATTGTTTGACTGAAAAGTCAAGTTTTATTATGTCGTAGAAAGGTTTTACTCTTTCTGCATAATCCAAAATGTATGTTCGACCAAAATTTAGGAATCCCAGAATTGATTGTAAATTCTTTAATGATTTTGGAGGTTGGAGCAGCACACACTTTTCTAAAAAGTTGGCTGCTAGGCTTTTTCCCTCACTTGACAGCTCGTATCATAAAAACAGGACATTGAGGTGGGCAATTTTTGATTTTTTGAAATTAAATGTATAGCCCTCAGAGGCGAATTCCATAATAATGGTGCTCACCCTGGTCAAGTGCCTCTTTAAGTCATCGTCCGTCAGATAAATATCATCCACATAGGACAATGCTTCTTCATCCAAATTTTGGAGTAACTCCGTTACTCTTGCTGAAAATACCCCCGGGCTGTTTTTATACCCTTGGGCTAGGCGACAAAATTGTCGCTGGGACCCTAACGCACTGAAGGCGGTCAGATACCTGCTTTCAGGCGCTATATTTTGGCAGAAAAATCCATTTGAGATATCAAGTGTTGTTTTGTATTTTTTCCGCACAATGTTATTCATTAATGCGGCACTGTGTGCATTTTGAACTGCAAATGTCTTTGTGCAAGTGTTTAAATGTCTGTAATCTAAAACTAGACGATATGTGTTGTCAGGTTTGGCTACGGGGAACAAAGGATTGTTCATAGATGAAGTGCAATTTTCTATCACCCCCTGGTATTCTAGTTGGTCTAGAATCTCCCTGACTTGTTTTTTAGCTTCCTGCTTTATAGGATATTGCCTTTGAGCATTTGGGGAAACTTTTAACGGGATCACGTGGTGGGTTGAATCCTCATCCCAACCAACATGATTTTTATACAATGCTGGAGCTAGGGCAACCGCCCACTCCTGCGCATATGCATGTTTTAGGTGAATGGGAACGAGGTCGGAAAAGGCTGGAAAAATTACCATTTCTCCCCTAGGGCACTCCATGACGAATGCTGGCGGCCAGTCTTGTTCTGCTAATAGAATGTCATAACCAGATGACAGATTTTTCCAAAAGAGACCGTTAATTTTTCTGGGCTTGTCCCCCTCCATCCGGAGTGTTATCTCATGTAACTTATGTGGGACACTTACCCGAGTATCAGGTGTTTCCACCGTGATATACTCACTCAACTCCGCTGTCACCAGAAATTCCTTCAGGTTCTGGCGAGCTATCATTACTTCTGCCACGCTGTCTAGCATCATCAGAGCCCATTCCCCGTTCAGAAGCTGTGTCCTCAGAATTCTGGGCATGTCTGATCTTGAGACCTGCTACCTTCTTCTTTTTGAACTGAGGTTTTGATTTTTGTTTATCCTCTTTTTTAGGTGCGTAGTCCGCAGCGTGTTGCGTGTCTCTGGACTTTCTAGGTTCCTTTGATCATCCTTCCCTCTCGGAGTTTCGTGATGAACCCTGAAAGGAACGAGAGGAACAAGTATCAGTATCCTGATACCTGTCAGGTTTTTTAATGTTATCCCTATTCCTGAGGTTATACCTCTTTTCAGAGGGCTCCTGTTGAGGAGACCTACCTTTGGACTGAGATCTGGTGTCTTTAGACTTTTGTTGTTTTTTATTTTCCCACTTCTTTTTAGAAGAAGTAGGTGTCTGCTTTGTAGTGTCCTTTTCAGGACTGCCCAGTTGTGGTTTTAATGCTTTCCCACCTAAACTGTCTCTGCCTAGTTCTGCATATGCAGTTTCAATTATTTTGGGTAGTTCATGTTGTTGGTCTTCTGGACCGAACTCCCTTAGGCGTTGGCGGATTGCCACAGAAGCTGCTTCCCCCTTAATGTTAGCTAGTATTATGGCTGAGACCTGTTCAAAGTTGTTTAGCAACTTCATCCCTAAGTTAAGGGCAGGTTCTGCTCCGTACTCATTTTGTATCTGTTTCAATACGTCAGGTACTACGGCTAAGGATGGGATACCATGTGTTCTGGTATATATGGCAGCAAAGACTGAACCCCAAGAGGTGCAGTCCTCTACTTGTGGTGTAAGACCCATGGGCAAGCAGATTGTTAGAATTCTGTGTTTATCACAGGTGATAGTTTTCGGGAATACTGCCTCAAGCTGAGTTATTTTCTGAGCTATCCAGAATGGGATTTGTTCGCGTTTTGCTTCCATTTTGCCCATTATCACGTGTAATGTTTGTGGAGTTATTTTATTAACTGTACCTTGGACTGGAGTGTCTTGTGCTGCAGCTGGTGTAGGCTGGACTGTTAAAGTCCTCATCACAAATTGTGTGAGGTTTCTGTAGATTTTAATTAAATCTCTGTGTTGTACGAGTACGTCTGGCTGTGGCATTGTGTCAATGTCAGGATGCGGTGTGTACGCCGCTAATATGGGCCATGTGGCTCCTGCTCCTCCGAAAGGGCCTAATCTTGCTCTTCCTCGTACGTGTGGTAGGGCACCTTTAAACCAGTAATTATGCTCCTGGTAAGTGAGCGGGACCTCTACTTCCTCAAAGGGAGTATAGTCTGCTGGTGTTTCACCTTCTAGGTAGTAGTGAAACACATTTGTAATTGCATTCATTGCCTGGAATGTAACCCACGAATAGAACACCTCTGTTTTATTAGATTTGTGTGCCTCAATCACGAAAATTACTGTACCACCCCTGGCTCTTAAGCCATGTTCTAGAAGTTTTATGGTGACTGCCCTTCTGAAATTTGGTGCAATTTGTATTGCATCTTCAGGGTCTTCTGTTCCGAAGAGGGCTGTGTCAACTCTCCTTGTTGCGCTTGTTTCTTCCACCATTTTTAATTGGAAGAAGGGAGATTAAAGAGTTCTTAAAATAAGGTGTAAGTGCACAATTGTAGACACTAAATGTCTTTCAAGCTTGAGTAACCAACAGCCAATAAATAGTATTCTCGTACTACTCAGCTGCGGCGGAGTTTGTGCCCACCCACTCCAGACGTCTCTGGGGTTTTGTGAGTAGGTTCTCTGAGAATAGCACGACTGAACTACTCAGATTCTACTGTTAAATAAGTACCAAACCAACGTTGGTGGCGCCATGTCCTGTAGTTCCTATAGTACCCATGCAGGACCTGCACATTTGTGTAACATAAGCTGTGGGCTTGGTGGCAGACTGACTCTGTGCACCCCCACCGCTTATGTTAGATTGTTTTGCATTAGCTAGCTCGCAGTGCCACTAGTGCCTCCTCTTATCGGGGAGAGATTAGTTTCTGGCAACCTTACAACATGACAACCCTGATTCCCTCAGAATCGTGGAAACAATGTACTACCTTTCGCTCAGTCATTCGTGCTCACTTATTCGGTTTGTCTCAGAGAGTTACACAGAATAAACAGTCGGGCGTTTCAATAAATATTTATTGAACAGTTGTTATTCTAGTGTAAAATATATGTGCTGCAGAGACCAGCAGGCAATAGCAGAGATATATTATTAGCAGTACGACAAAAGCAAAGGGATAGAACAGTTCTACCATATTGCGATAATCATGGAAACATACATGAATATAAAAGCATTATGCAGCGTGTGCGTACTCCTACGATGCCTACCTAGATGTACCTGAGTGTACCTAGCATATGTGTGTAGGTCTTAGAAGCTAAGAGCCAAGAATCCTCCTAGGATTTAGTCGAACCCCCATACCTGAATAGAGAGAGTGTGGGACCCCGTCCTGGTCTCGAGTTGGACACCCCGACCGGGTTGTGTCAGACCACTGTCAACTGGATCGACTTCATGCAGGAGCCTCAGCGTCTCTGGTCAGTGTGTCAGCATGGAAGTCTCGGTTCCCTCTGCTTTACCGGGGCAAGCTGTGGTGTATTTATACCCTAAAGAGTCTCGGTCCTCAGTATGGTTTGTATTGGACATGAGGAAGACGTCAGGGGTGAACTTTGTACATACATTATGCTGGTGGTGTATTCTTAGAAAACCATGCATAATTAATGAGTACAGTGTGGGCCTGCGTTTGGAAGAACCCTGCTGCATTCAAAAGCACAGGATAGATAACGTTCAGCCCTCAGAGCTCGTTGTGTACTAGCTGGGACCAATGTAGGTGAAAGATCATGCCTATATAAGGAATCATACTATAATAGGACATGTACAGTTGTGACCATAATTGGGCATATGCGGCCATGACCATAATTGGGCAAGTACGAATATGACCATATTAGGGTAAATATGAATACGTCCATTTTAGGGCATGTACGAACGGATCTACATTAGGGCATCTATGCGGGATATAACAGGACCTTCCTGCACATAAACATTCTTCCCCTCAACACAGGCACCCTTGCACTATGGTGCACTATGGTGCAATGGTGCATGCGTTGGCGCTAGGCAGCTAAAGTTAGCGCCAGCGCAGGGGGAAGCACAGGGGCTGCACTATATTCTAGCAAATATGGTGCAGCCCTGCGTTTCTAAAGTGACGAAGCGTGACGTTAGCCTTCTTGGCTTAACGACACGCTTCGCCACTTTATTGTAAATATGCCCCTACAGGCATCAAAGGCACAACATTAAAGTGATTCCAAAACCATTGTGACAGCCTCAACCCACGGAACACACCCAATTAAACAAAGGCAAAAGGTAAAACCATGTATGCCTCTAGGGGTAGGGCGAAGGACAATAGGTCTTCTAGGACATCATGCAGACGAGGGAGCAGTGCAGGCCCAACAACAGGCAGTGTCGTTTACTTATCCTGCCACGTCCTGGACAGTCTTGGAGGAGTCTCAAATCAGGCCAAGGGGCAGTAAACACCTCTGGCTCCAGGCTTGAAGGCGGTGGTGGAAGGGTTGGAACTCACAGAGCATGGCAGAGACTCAATATCCACTGGGAGCGATTCATTTTACAGCTTAAGGACTAGGGTGACCAGCTATTCATAAGCAAAAATTGGGATAGGCCAGACATAAAAGTAGGACTGTATCTTTTAGTCTTGTACTTCTATAGCTGGCCTGTTCCAATGTAGGGGGGAGGGTGTGTGTGTGTTGGTGTGTGTGTATGTGTGTGTCTGTGTGAATACATGCGTGTGTGTGGTTGTTTATACACACACACAATTACAAGGTTATCTGTGTAAATGTGTGCCTATGGCAGGACCATAACCCTGAGCCCCCTGCCCTCCTCCCCACTCTGTCTCCCCTTACCATGCAGTCAACCTCCTTCTGCGCTGCTTGAAAGAAACAGATAAATTACTTACACTATTTCGGACAGTAGAGGCTGTAGGAAGCAGGCTCTTTATGTAGTATATCAAAACATAATATGCTGGGCATAGAGTCCAGGTGTTCCCTTACAAGTGGAAGAGGCTTGTCCCAAGGTGCTCTTCTCGGGGGTGTGGTCGAGCTGCCCTAGGCTTATCAGAGAGGAGTGTGAGACATCTGCAAATACACACAGTAGTCAATAAATTATGCACATGACTCAATAAGAAGTTCCACACCAATTTATAAAAACATCACATATCTATATATATGTTTTGGTACCAGGATCAATAAGATCAGGCAAGTATGTTTTTCTAGAGAGATACTATTGCATTTAAACAGTCGGCAGTGCATTTTTCAGAGGCTGCCATGTTATCCTATGGGAGGAAAAACAAATAAGGCATACAAGTTCTTGACAGCAACTTACAAGACCGACCTCTGGAACTTGAGGTGTGTATAGGGCAAGGTCCAAGGCAGCACCAGCAGTTGACCTCCAGCGGCACAAGGGTGGCCTGGTTCAGTGGTGAAAAACAGCGTCTGGTGCCCAATGCAAGTCGATGGGGATTGGCCTTGGTGAACAGATGCTGCAGTGTCGGACTGGGAGTCCAGTCAGGCTGAACCAACAGGGAGCTCAGACCTCACGATAGAGGGGTAGGGGCATCTTTGGTTCTATTCTCCACAGCCCATGGACGACGGGTGCAGAGTGTCCTTAGTTGCCGGGTTTTCGACACTGGGAGCGGACATGGTAGATGGGGCCTGCAAACAGATGTTGCAGGTGGCGTCGGACAGTTCACAGTGGGGAGACCCAAGGTAGGCTTCGAGTCTGAAGGGTCTGGGGACCACGTTGGCACCGTTGGCCCACTTCAGTTTGGGCTAGACGGCCCGAGGGTAGTGGTGCTTCTCGGTGTCGGACTTTCGCGGTCTTGGAGCCTCACAGCTCAGTCTTTGGTAACTTCAAGATGCAGAGAAACAGCTGCGCTGTTCCACAGGAGTTACTATGTCTTTGGAGAAGTGCTGGCAGTCCTCCCAGGCTTTTGGAGGATCAGCAGCTTGCAGGGAGAGACAACTTTGGCGCAATTGTTAAGAATAGGCGAACAGGGTGGCAGGGCTGGTGCCAAGTCAGTTGCTTCTTCTGCAGTTCTTGCTTTCGTGGCTCTTCGGTCCTTCTTCTTTTGGTCAGCAGGATCTGATTCTCTGGTGCCAGGGACTCCCCTAAACACTAAATTCAGGGGCGTTAGGGGAGTGTAGGTTAGTAGCCAATGGGATAGCTACCCTTGTGGTCACTATTCCCCCTATATAACCACTTCCTGGGGGAGGTGGTCATAACCCTGCCCCAGACTTAATGATTTTGTCATCACCATGATGGCTAAGTTTGAAAAGTTGCCTCCACATCAAGTAGCCCATCTTAGGGGTGGCACTAGCCTGAGGGTGGGCACACCTATCAGAATCGCTAATTTTCCTACTAGTCCAGGTGCCAAATGGCTCTGGAGAAAGGGGATCGGCTTCTTTTCCGGGGAGAGAAACTAGATTTGCATACCAAAGGCAGTAGGCCCTTTGAAGCTCCCCTGCCTTGGAATGCTAATCTGCAGGTCATCCTGTGGGAGGAGGTGTACCATACCCTCTGCCCGAGCAGACTTGGTTTATGGCCCACAGAGAGCAAAGGCCCTCACCCTTGGAGGTCAGAAACTCGTCTCTGGCGCAAGGCTGGCGAAAACCAGTCAGTCAGCACACTTGTCGCAGGTAGTTTTTCAGGGGGGCACCTCTAAGGTGCCCTCTGTGTGAATGTATCCCTAAATCTGACACTGGCATCAGTGTGGGTTTAGTAATGCAAAATATCTGATACCAAAAATTCCAATTTTCATGGAAGCCTTCATGTAGCTGGGGAACTCGTTTCCACCAGTGTTCAGCACCTGCTTTCAGAATGGATTCCCTGATCTCTTGTACTGGCAGTAATGGAACTTTCCAGCATAGGGGTATCCTCGCTCATGCAGTTAGGTCCTCACACATAATATAGTGCACCCTGCCATCGGGCGGTAAGTCCTGCGGTAGGGGTGACTTACTTATACAACAATCAGTGTCAGCAGGCATGGCACACAGGCTGTGAGCTATGTCGTGCTTTCACTTTTGTCTGCACCAAGACACACAGCCTGCAATGGCAGTCTTGCATGTGCTTGGTGAGGGGTCCCTTAGGATGGCACACTTCGTGCTGCTACCCTTAAGGACTCTCTTTAGTACCTAAAGCCCTAGGTACCAGGGATACCATTTACTAGAGACTTTCAGAGGGTACTAAAGGTATTACCAATTGGGCGAAACAATAGTACCGTTTTAGGGAAGAGATCTGGCACTGGGGGCCTGGTTAGCAGGAAGCCAGTTCATTTCCAGTCGAAATCACATCAAATACCAGGCAAAAAGTGGGGGGTGACCATATTGAAAAGGGCACTTTCCTACAGAGGTGCCTTTGAAACTCTGGAAACATGACCACAACTTTCGACAGTGCTTTGGTTTACAGGAAGAATTGACCTTTGTTCTAAAAACAAGGACATGAAATTAAAATGAAGAAAAGCTTCGGGACATCGGGAAAGTCCTCTGAAATCCGGGACGTCTGGTTACACTATTAAGGACCCAATGTTCACAATTTTCACAAAGCCTGAGATTGGAGAGTTTTGAAACATAAAAAGGTTACTCTGCAACTTGGAAAAGTCATTCCAATTTGTAGAGAAACTTTAACAACCTCTTCCCAAGTCACAAATAGATTGGGCTTAAAAGGGGCACACCCTCCCCTACTATTTGCAATTTGGAATGCTATATATTAATGGTTTGTGACCACAATTGCACCTGCAACCCAGTGATCAGTTACCAGCCCTAAATGAATTACAACAGGGAAGATTTTCTCGTGGGACAAATTCCACTGTACAAATAATGCTCGATGGCCCCAGGGTACAATTGAGTTAGGGATAACTCTATTTTGCCTGTATGTCACTCATTCCAAGTGATTTGTTTTAAAAGTAGCCCATGTACTCAAATGTAAGGCTGGAATGAAGTCTGCCATTCCTTACAGAATGTCCCTTGCCTAATCAATATTCATAATATTGACAGAGCAGGAGCTTTTGTGACCTCCTTTGAAGCAACTTTTTTTTTTTTTTTTTAAACATATTTTATTGAAATTTGACAGTACCAATCAGGCATATGCCCGGCATAATCCACTTGGCAACAAAGTTTCAAAGAGATAGCGACATTAGAAATATCAATGGGTACTGTTTGTATACAAAACATAAGAAAATAAACTAAGAACGCAGACATCCCCGCACCCCCTACAAAGGCAAGCAAAATTCAAGATGCACATATGACCAAGATGAGGAAACAGCATATCATACCTGTGGGCCCACAAATTACACAGGAGTCCATTCCTATGGGGATTACGAGGGAAGAGGAGGAAGATCAATGCCGCGATAGGTAGCCCACCGGGACCAGATCTTTCTATGCTTGAGGGGGCAGCCCCTCGCCTGAAATACCGCCACCTCCACACCCATACAGTTATCCAACTCTTTACGCCACTTCCCTATCGTCGGTGGCGAGGTTCCCTTCCATAACTGGGCTATGTCCCTCTTGGCGATCGTAAGGGCTAGGAACAGTAGATGTTGCTTATAACGATTCCCACCGATGTCTTCCGTACTATGTAGCAGGAACAATCGGGGATCAAAGGGCAGGTCCCAGGACAGCACCTCTCTAAGGCAAGACGACACCCTGCGCCAAAAGGGTCACAATGCTGAGCAGCTCCACACAGTGTGGAGAAATGTCCCCTCCTCCCTTTCACAACGCAGACACAGGGGGGATGGTACAACTCCCATCTTCCAAAGCCGGACGCGGGTGTAGTACACGCGATGCACGTATTTGAACTGGATAAGACGGTATCTGAAGGCTACTGCAGCACCCCGAGGGCTAGCTATCGCCTCTGCCCAATCATCATCTGTCAGATCAGGGATGTCGTCTTGCCACGCTTTCCTTGTTCTATGTAATGTGGTAGTGGAGTGCGTCGTCAGCGTTTGGTATATTTGTCTTATTTTGTGTGTACCAAGATCGCCCATAAGAAGGCGGCCTTCAAGCGGATGGAATTCGGGGAGGTCAGCAAGATTTACGAGCGCGGGGCCAGAGCATGTTGCAATTGAAGGTATCTATAGAACTGGGTTTTGTGGAGCTGGAATTCCTCTTGCAATTACTGAAAGGATTTAAGAACCAAACCACGCATAATTCCCCAAATGTAGAGATACCAATCTGATCCCAGTGGCAAAACCCCTTCAGTGCAGCCACCGGACGCAGATAATTGCCGTGCCACAAGGGCGTCGCCTGTGTCAGCCGCATGTTCCAACCCATGCGTCGGACAGTGTATCGCCACAACCTAATCGTTGTTTGGGTGGCGTGCGGTAAGAAGTCGAGCTTCTGCGCGCTATAGAGCAGGCGCAGGAGGGGAGTCTTCTCCATGGCGGCATGTTCCAATGCGAATGCCGGGTCAGTGGGTGAGTTGTACCACCAGTCATTTATGATTAAAAGGTGGGCTGCCACGTAGTAGGAGTAGATGTCGGCGGCAGCAATGCCCCCGCAATAAGTGGATTGTGCACAAGTCTGCAGTGCCACCCGAACCGCCCCCCCCTAAAAACTGATTCTGAATGGCGTTGACTTGAGCAAACCACGCTCGTGGGATGTGGTATGGGAAATTCTGTAGGTGATATAGTACCCTAGGGAGTGAGACCATTTTGAAAATGGCAGACCGTCCATAGAGCGATAGAGGCAGGGAGGACCAAATAGAGGTCTCCTCGCGGAGATTGACAACGAGCGGGTTTATGTTACTTGCCCATGAAAGCCGCGGACAGGGGGATACGAACACTCCCAAATATTGGAAGCCTTCAGTGGCATGTGTAAGTTGGGAAGCCCACGTAGTCCTGCCCTGGTGGCCACACACCGGGAATAACACCGATTTCGTAGGGTTTGTGTGGAGCCCAGTATTCTGGCCGAAGACCCGGAGGATTTGCAGAATACGGGGGCCCGAGATCCAGGGGTCAGTCATAAAAAACAATACGTCATCCGCGTAAAGCGCAACGCGATCCGGCCGTGACCCCGGCCAATCAAAGTACCTGAGCACCGGGTCTCTGCGGACCCATGCCGCCAGAGGTTCCACTGCAAGGGCGAAGAGGAGAGGGGACAGGGGGCAGCCCTGTGGTGTCCCTCTACCAATGGAGAAGTAGGGAGAGCGGTGGCCCGCAATACGAACAGAGGCCATAGGTTCGGTATAAAGTAGGCGTACATATGCTAGGAAACGTGGCCCAAAGTTGACCGCTCCTAGGAGTTGGAATAAGTACTCCCAACTGAGGGTGTCGCAGGCCTTATCGATGTCAGCCAAAAGTAAGACCGCAGGGCAGCCCAGTCCCGGGGCCATGGCCATAGCAGTGTGAACGCGTCGAATGTTATGCCGAGAGGCCCGGTGCGGCATAAAACCCGACTGGTCCAGGTGGACCAAGTCCTGAATGCAGGCTCGCAGGCGGTCTGCAAGAACCTTCCCCAGCACCTTAGATTCAAAATTTATGAGAGAAATAGGTCTGTAGGAGGACGGGCCC
This sequence comes from Calotriton arnoldi, assembly GCA_963921515.1. Taxonomy (NCBI): domain Eukaryota; kingdom Metazoa; phylum Chordata; class Amphibia; order Caudata; family Salamandridae; genus Calotriton; species Calotriton arnoldi. The sequence goes on from CAWUFW010003563.1 coordinate 830,250, forward strand.
CCCGGTGGACGACCAGGCTTTAAAAAGAGGACAATTTCAGCTTGCCGCCAGTCTCGAGGTAGTATGCGCTGCTCAAGAGCTTTTTGAATCGCGTCCAGTAGGTGCGGGCCTAGTACGGTGGAGTAAGAGCAAAGAAACTCCATAGGGAACCCGTTAGGCCCTGGGGCTCGGCCCGGTCGCATTGCGTGCAATGCAGTCACTAATTCGTCAGCTGTGATAGGGGCATCCAACTGATCTCTCATCTGATCAGAGAGCTGCCGAGGGGGAATGTCCCGCAGGAACTCAGCGATCACGTCGCTCGAGACCTGGTCCTTCGGGGTGTAGAGTTCTGAGAAATGCTGTACAAATTCTTCCACCACTTCAACTGGAGAGGTATACAGGACACCGTCCCTACCCCTGATAGCTGGAACCGTGGCCGGGGCCTGTCTTGCCTGACATAGTCTATGTAGCATTTTGCTGGACTTGTCCCCCCCCACTGATAAATACGGTATTGGGATGCCAACCAGATTTCCTTTGCCTCCTCAGTAAGATGATGAGTGAGCTGTTGTTGCACAAGCAACAGGTTCCTACGTAGAATCGGAGTAGGCGCAGTCATGTATTGCACCTCTAAAGAAAGGCACTGGGTCTCTAGGTCATTTCTCTGAGCGGAGCGCTTGCGTTTATCATGGGTCCTATAGCTAATGTCCACCCCCCTAATAGTGGGTTTCAGGGCCTCCCATAGGGTCACCTTGGAGGGAACGGAGTCCGTATTTAGGGTAAAGTACTCTTGGATCGCTGTATGGAGACATTCCTGATAATCTGGGGCACGTAAATACCATGGGGACATCCGCCATCTCAATGGGGCCCTGTGAACCTGCAGGAGGAGCGTCACTGAGACCGGAGAGTGATCCGACAATCCTCTCGGATGATGCGTGGCCTGGGAGAACCTGTGGACATAGCTCCGAGGTGTGAACAGATAGTCAAGGCGAGACACTGAGCTATGCACCGCTGAGAGATACGTGTAGCCTAACTCGGCCGGATGGTATTCCCGCCAGATATCAGCCCACCTTAATGTCTCCACAAGCGATGACAATTTGGAGGGACCCGTGGGGGCAGCAGCCCCCAAGCTCCTTCTCCTGCCTAGCGGTGCCATGGTGTCATTCCAGTCACCGCCCAGGAGAGATAAGCCCACTGGCAGTTCACCCCACAATCTAGTCAGGCTTTCTATGGATGTAGTCCCAAGAGGCGGGGGTGCATATACACTACCAAGCGTGAGCGCTTCACCGTAGAGTGTCCCCGTCAGGAAGACATACCTGCCCCCCGGGTCCACCCAGTGTTTCGTATGGAGGAAGGGGACACGTCCATGAATAAGTATAGCAGTCCCACGGGAGCCTCAGGCGAATCCCGCATGGTACACCTGGCGGAACCCGAATCGCGCTAGGCAAGGGGCCTTAATACCCAGAAGATGTGTCTCTTGCAATAACAGGATGTCAGCCCCATAACGTTTGGCTTGCCTCAGTATGGCCCCCCGCTTAACTTTATTTAGGAGTCCCCGTACGTTCCACGTCACCACTGTTAGTTCGCCCAAATGGGAGACCTTTGCATGAGATGCCATCTACCTAGTCCGGGACTAACACCACTGATCTGCCTAATGGGGAATGGGAGATGTGTCTGCGCATGTAAACAACAACTAACATAACTTCGTTACCCTGAAACCACCCCCCCCGAAGTGCCCTCTTTCCCCCCACCCGATACTGCCAAGAACAAGGAGCATCTGTCGCGGTGAGGAGCACCCCAGGACCCCAACCCCGGATCCTGGGGACCCCCCCCAATGGATCCCACCCCCCCTGTGTAACATTAACTTGAACTTTGGGGAGTTAGTGGCAGTGTGGGCCTACCGCCATGTGTAACAGCCAACCCTGCTCGGTGCATATTGATCAGGGCAGGTCCAACCCACACACAGTCAGTTATACATGACAAAAGATAGCACAAGCCGTGGGACGGTCAAGGAGCTTTCCCAGGACTGGAGGATCGACGTTCGGAGCCAGAACGATGCCGCCGCCGCCGCTTTGATTTCCCTCTACGTGATCGATTCCGCTGCGAGCCCTCAGAGGAATCTGATTCCAGCGGCGGCGGAGAGTGTGGTTTCAGGTGGGCCCTTTCATCAGTCCAGGCAAAGACCGCCTCAGGAGAGTCGAAGAAGAGCGTTTTAGAGTTATAGATCACTCGGAGCCTGGCGGGATACAGGAGCATGTAAGAGATGTCGAGTTCGCGCAACGTCCGCTTTGCGGCAACAAAGGACTGTCGTTGCTGTTGCACCATGCGGGAGTAGTCCGGAAAAATCATAATGGTCCGGGAGTCAAAGATGAATTTGTCTTTATTGAGTCGGGCATATTGCAGCACAGCATCACGATCTGCGTAATTTAAAAGCTTGGCGATCACCGGCCGTGGGTTTTCTCCAGGAGGTGGCTTTCATGTGAGCACCCGATGTGCCCTCTCAACCACAAAGCACGATGAGATCTTGTCCGCCGGGAGCCGATCTAGGAGCCACGTTGTGAGAAAATGATTCATAGAGCCTCCCTCGCAGCCCTCCGGAAACCCTACAAAGCGAAGATTGTTGCGCCTGGCGCGACCCTACGCATCTTCGGCGCGGGCAGCAAGCTCCAGGGAAACCACAGTCAGTTTATTGACCTGTTGTTGAAGGGTCTGCACCGTATCTTCCACTGAGGACACCCGCGTCTCGGCTTCAGTAATGCGATCCACCACCTTACGTAGGTCCTGTCGCAGAAGTGATACCTCGGTGCCCACCGCGCCAATCTTGGCCTCCAGCGTGTCTCTCGCATCTGTGATGGCCGCTAGCAAGGCCCCATTATCTGGGAGGAGGCCAGGGGGGGGGCCCCCCACCCGCAGAATGCGCAAACTGGTCCAAGGTACTCTGTTTTGGTCCCGCGGCGCCGGGTTTGTCCTTCCCCATTGTTGGGGTCTTCAGTGGATCGTGTCGACAGTAGCTACACGTTCCTACTCCAGCAAGATATGTAGGGGCACCAATCCACCACGTGCAGGACCCTCCAGGGGGTGGCGCCCCGCGGCCAGACCTCACGGATTCCGTCTACCACAGGCCGCAAGCCACACTGGATCTAATCCAGCCGCGTCTGCGACCAGTGGCCGACAGCCAAACAGGCCCCCTAGGGGAACCGAGCTCACCGGACCACCAGCACGCGAGGCACCCCAAGCACCGACAGTTGAGGGTGGCACCCCCACCAGCAGCCCAGCAATCCAGACAATGTGGGCCTCCAAGTCTGTGTTTCACCGTGCAGAAGGGGGGGGCCCAAGCTCAGCCCCCACACAGGACGCAGATCAGTGCCGTAGGGCAGATGTACGGCCGGCGGCACTCGGCCTGGTCTCACGGCCTCAGGGAGCTCCAAAATGGCGGCTATGACACAGTTGTGGGCCCAGGTCTTCAGCTCAGGGTCGCTGCTATTCTAGAAGGGCGAGTGGGCTCCTCCTCGCGCCCAAGTGCGCAGGGACGCCCCCTGCACAGCTGCAGCCGATCGAAGACCAAGTCCCGGAGCCCAAAGCCCGGGCAACCCCTTCCTATCCGAGGGAGAAGGCCTGCGGCACCGGCGGGGTCAGCAGAGGCGACCCGGAGAGCCTGCACCCCCCGGCCCCACAGCAGCTGGCTCCCAGCACCGGCCAGCGCCCGGGCCAGGACCAGCCCCGCAACCACGGCGGCGAGCCGACCAGGCCCGCAAGACCGTCCTGCAGCCCAGGCCCCGCCCAGCGACCAGGACCGCCGCCCGTACAGGCCCGGGGGAGGACGCACGACTCCCAGCCACCTCAACAGAGCCTCCAGGACCCCCCTTTCACCTTGGTTAAGTCAGGCGACTCGCCCCGACTCCTAGCCCCACCGCAGCTCCGCAGCAGCCAGCACGGGGACGCCGAGTTCCGGCCATAGCGCGCTCCTCTCAGCCGCCTTTTCCACCCGCAGTTCGTCGGGTAGCAGTTCCTGCTGGTTCCGTGGGCACACTGGGGGACACCTCCGTCTCGGTCACCAGGGATTCACTGCACGCAAGACAGGATGGACAGGATTAATGTCGGATAATGCTGGCGGGCGCACAGAGCTTCGTTAAGCTGCATCCGCCATGCTCGCTGGCCAAACCACACCCCCGAAGCAACTTTTTTAATGCAACCAATTAGTACATCAGTTGCATCACAGGGCTAATTTTTCCATGCTCATGCTGGTTTGCGACCTGACCTAAGTACATTGCCCCCTAAATCTTTTACTATCATTCTGATGATAAAGAAACAATTCAACATCCGTTATATGTACAAGGATAATAAAGGAGCGCACTGTGAATGTCTCTGACCTTTATAGCACATATTAGTAATTTAGAATATAGAACATCACAGTTTATAAGGTAGTTCGGTCACTCCATCTTCAGCACAAAAATAAACAAAAAATATATAAAATCTCACTGTCATATTCTCAATAAGAAGATGGCCTTGAGCTTCTGTTAGGGAGCAGTTTAATATCGGCACTGCCCCACCCCCACTCTTCCTATCCCCCTTCTACACACCACTGTCACAAACAGAGTTTTGCAGGAATACCATAGGCAAGCATCTCTACCAAAATCTCTCTCTAATAAGTTGGAACTCATGTCTTCGTACTACAGGTGCATGACTTAAGGTGGATATATCCTTCCACCTTCAAGTCTCTCTTGGGAGAGAGGGGCATAGTACAGACCACAGACCACCAGAGTTGTGTGAAAAAGGCCGCTTTATTGAAACAGGTGCACATCACAAAATTTCCCTGGGCAATCTGCCTGACAAAACTAAAGCATTGCTATACATCAAATGAACTATCCATTCTCGTACCCCCATCCCTACTGTCCCACCCACATACCCCACCCCACAACTATCTACTTCCTATTGTACTACAATTCAACAGTTTTCAACTTTAATGCTTCCTTACAGCATGCCATGAGACTCTGATGTGTTGTAAGATGGTGCGAGGCGAACAAGCTTGGGGTATTAATATGTTGCCACGGCACGTGGCCAGAACATAGTGTTTCAAGTGTTGAGCTCAATAACATAATAGATCTAAGCTGTGACTGCCCATGTTGTAATGCGGACATGCCTTGTTGAACAATGTCTATTGCTGATGAAACTATGTTCGCTAAAGAGTATATCCAAGAGGACAAGGTGGTCATACCATTGTCAACCACTGCGAGAGCTTTCTCTAAATTGGCTCTGTTAATTTCGCACAGTCTTTCAGCATCTTCCTACTGAGAAACCTTCCATATTTCATTGCATACAGCATACAGGAAGAGTTTTTGATGTGGCTTACGGGGACTTAATAAAAAGTCCAGGAATTCCAGGACTTCAGATAAAAGGGACAAGTGTTGTTTCACTTGAGACAATGTTGAGGTGTTTAGTCAAACAAGGCAATACTTCCCAACCCTGTCAGTTGTCACCACCCCGAGTGTTCAGACTGCAAAAACCGCATGTCAGGTCTGTTTGTTTTGAATCCCTCGAGGTTATCTAGGAATCGTGCCTGACATCGTTCATGTCTAACAGCCAAACTAACCATCCCTTCCAATTGGGGTCTGATGAATTGTATGTACCATTATGCAGCGTTGTATCTAATGTATCCTCACTGTATTTTATAAACGGTTGCCAGTTTTCAAAGCGTGCAAATGTGGGAATTCGTGGTGTGTTTAAATCTTTCATCTTGGATAGCTCAAGACATGTCAGGGGATATTTACTAAGTATTTGCGCTGTGTTTGCGTCACAAAAGTGACGCAAACCAGCGCAAAATCTTTTTTCCCTATTTACTTTCCAGCGCTAAACTTGTTTAGCGCTGGAAATAACGGAAAAGTAATGCGAAGTAGCGCATTGCACTGCTTCGCATTACTTTGCGCCATGGGGGCGAACCAAGGGTGGAGCACGGGCAATCCCATGCAACTACCTAGGGTTTCTCACGCTAAACCCAATTTACTAAATAAAGTAGATTGGATTTAGCGTGAGAAAACTGCGCCCTTTTCAAGTAGGCACACGGAAGGAGAAATGCTTTCATTTCTCCTTCCTTTACCAACTTTGCATACGTGCTGCACTGTGCAGCACATATACAAAGTGGGAAAAACTTTGCATTGGGTCAGGGCATCTTATTTTGTACAGGATGGGTAGCCTTCCTGTACAAAACCTATGCTAGACTAATACACACACCCTAGCACTATAGCGCTAGGGTGTATGTGTGGCGCACGGCAGCTGTAATCAGCGCCGGCGCAAGGGAAAGGGGAGGAGAGAGCCATATCTCTGAAGATATGGCGCTCTCCTGCTCCCTCCCTGTCACGCAACGCAGCGCATCCTCGCAGGGGGGCTGCGCGAATTGTTGGTAAATCTCCCCTGTCGTATGTTACACAGTTTTGTTCAGGAAAATCATTTGTTGTGGTATTAGGCATGCTCTAAACAAGGCCTTGGTTCCCTAACCTGACAGTCTTTTGTCCCCCAAATAGTTCTTACATCTATTTTGTCCCTCCAGAAGTCGAAACCCTGTACAGACAGCTGGGAAAGAAATGAAGTAGAATATATGAGCTTGGTGTCAATTAGCATATTTTTCTTTGCAGGTGACGGTGTAAGCCTATAATAATATGAGGCAGGGTCAGATGTATCGTAACAAGAAAAATAATCAAACTTCTGTGCAAATGTTTTTGAACTACCCTGTGGTGGTGTAGGGCAAAATTTACATTGAGTGTAATTGTAAACAGCACATGGAATACTTGCTTTATGAAGAAAATGATGAGCGTAATGTTGAAAACAAAACATTTCATCATAATTAGACATACCATCACACAATTCATCAGAAGAAAATACAGTAGAATGCTCTAGATCTTCTAGCATTTCATGCACTGTATCAATGGCCCAATCATCAGAAACAGTACTAGGGATAATGATATCGTTCAATGATAATTTAAACAAATATGGAATTTTTAACAGTTCAGTGGGGCCATACACATCATATGATACCCTATCCCAAATAGTCCCATCAGGAACTAGAACAGTTGAAATGTTCATCAGGGACAGGTCTCTTCGTTCTCAGTGTGATGATGCATGTGGTTTGAGAACCAAGTTCACCAGCTGTACTGCAGAGTGCTCTGGAAGATAGTGTCCGTTTAGGAGCAAGAAAAAGACTGTCATCAAACCAATCCAATAGACCAGGAAAAGTAACCCAATTGCATTCCAAAGATGAAACCAGGGAGAAACAAAGTATGTTCTTTTCAGCCAACGATAGAAAACACGCACTTTCAGCCTAAATGGTAGAGGCGGCAGTGGTGGTGGATCCGATGCATTGGAAGAGAAGTTATCAAAGTTGATAAAGTAACCAGAGGCAGACTGTACTATTTTTGGCAGCTCAGCAGGTTTTGTAGAACTGGGAGATGATTCAATCTGTGGTACATTGACATAGACTGTGTTCTTTTCAGGTTTCCGAATTGAAATCTGTGTTTCTGTACTTGTTGACTGTACAGTTGTTGTAGTAGTTGCAACAGGTCTCTTTGGATACTTCATTCGTTATTAAAGCTTCCATCTGAACTTCCTGCACTGTATCAAGAGGAGGCAGGCAGCTACCCAGGAGCCCAAGAGGCTTACTGTTAAGAATCAGCCACATAATGTGGTTTGATCAGATCTATGGAGACAAATCCTTTGTCTCTGTGGCCGGCAAGGGGTGGGAGAAGTACAGTTCTGGTACCCTCAACAGCCAGGACAGGTACAGATGGCCTGAATTCCTTCTTGTCCACAATCTTTTCCCTGACCAGATGCCCAACCTTTAGGATCCAGCCAGGCCTTGCTGGTACTTTATTCACTTCCCCAGTGGCAGTGTGTTTTACTTGGATGTTTCTCTGTTCATCCCGGAAGCTGTTCACTTCCTGTAAAACAGCCAAACGTTCATAGATGTCAAACAGTGTTTCCGCTGCCATTGCGCTGGAATTGTTGAGGTCTGGGATCCACATCTTTATCCCAAACAGGATTTCATAGGGAGTTCAACCACACAGGGAATTTCTAGGCAGTTTATTGAGTGCCCTCTGGACCACATATAGATGACGAACCCAACTGCGGCCTGAGCCTAGTACCCTAGCTGTTAAAGACTGCTTTAAGTCACGTTTTTTCCTCTCCACAACCGAATTTCCCTCAGGATGATAGGGGGAGGAATAATGCAAGGTCCCACCCAAACTTCCCATGGCCTCTTTGTAAGCCCGATAGCTAAACGCCGGACCCTGGTCGGAATGTAATGTGCCAATTGTGTATGTCCCGATGAAGACTCGCAGAACCTTTATAACAGTTTGGGCATCAGCTGACCACTGTGGCCATACCCGTAGGAGTCAAGAGCAGAAATCCACTGCTACCAAGATGTACTTCTAAGTCACATCTGATGACAAGGGGCTGCAATGGTCCAGATATACATAAGTGAGTGGCTTGTTCAAAATCAGTAGAGGTGTCTGTGGTGGATGGGCCATGATGAAGCCCTTCATCTGCTGGCAGATGTCACATTTAAGGACAAAGTCCTTGGTCTGTTTGTAAAGACTGGGCCACCAGCAGCATTGCTGCAATAATGAAATTGTAGCAGCCACTCCTGCATGTGCAGATGCCAGACCCTCGTGTGCAGCTAGGATTAAACTCATTCTGTGATCAGTGTTTGGTATGACACTATCCCCCAGTCCAGGAATGTGAGCATATGGTATGTTCTGTAAGTCTAACTTGTAGGAGTACTTGAGTGGAAAGCCTTTTGGCAAGTGGGTGCCATTGCGTTCAGCATTGACAGCCACCAAGATATCTCTGTCTATTCTCATACTAAAACGAGTGATCGCAGTAACCGCAGCAGTGCGGACTGTTGCTTTTGCGGCTTTCAGCCATGGAATTCCCTGCAATGTGTATGCCAGCATGTTGTTGACTCAATGTGTGTATTACACGAGTCTGTGGCAAGCATTCTTTCATCTTTGCGACCTGTTCTCAAAGCAGCTTGTGCTTAATTGCACAACCCATGGAATCTCTGAACCCATTCTGTCTCTAATAATGTAAATACTTATTATACGACTGGACACAGTAATATGAATCACACACTATGAGTTTGGGGAGTCCTGGATCTGTATTTCCCAGTGCCAGAATTAGAGCTTTCAGCTCTGCCAGCTGTGCTGTGCAGTTACCAAGGAACTGCGTATAGGTCCTCTCAGGATGGAATTCTCCATCATGCATGTACCCTTTCACAATTGCGCAAGCTGCTGAGTATTGATGCTTTGTCCCTACAGCTGGCTGGGCCGAACCATCAGTGTATATGATATAATCATAGCATTCTAGAGGCATTGTTTCATTAGGCAGAGAATATTCTTGCTCATACCTCAAAAAGGCTTGTGTTTGTAGTGTATAATCAAAGTCTACATCTGTTGCAGTTAGTGAGTTAGCCCATTGTGTCTATTGTGGATGTAATGCTTTGGCATTTTTCTTGCTTGCTCCTGTGACAACCTCTAAGGTCGGCAGTAGTGTAACAACAATGATGCGTTTTCCCTGAACCTGGGCTCGCTCACTCACTACAGCAGTTTGAACTGCTGTCAGTATTTTTTCTTTAGGTGCAAAACACATTTCAGCATTGGTGTAGAGATGCCATTTATATGCCATTGGTACTGTGTCACCTTCACTGACGTGAGGTACGTATACCCGGATGTTCCTGCAATGATGCAGATCCCCAGGTACGTTGTGTTCACACGTGAGTGTAAGTGTTTTGAAGCTATCATATCAGCTTGTACGGAACATAAAATATCTGTGTGTTCCTGAGTTCAATGTGTGCTAGAAAAGTCTGGACTTATTAGGTTGTAGAACAGCTTAACTTGTTCTGCGTAATCTGAAATGTATGTTCTGCCAAAATTTAAAAATCCCAAACTGGATTTTAATCTCTTCATCGTAGTTGGCGGTTGAAGTAGCGCACACTTCTCTACGAAGTGTCTCACAAGGCTCTTGCCTTCACGTGACAACTCATTCCTGAAAAAGGACATTGAGATGGGCAATTTTAGATTTCTTGAAGTTGAATTTGTAGCCCATGTGAGCGAACCCGGGCACTATGGAACTATGCGGTCTACTCTTGTCAAGTGCTCTGAAAGGTCATCACTCGTTAAATAAATACCATCGACATAGAACAATGCCTTGTCATCAAAATTTTGAAGTAGCTCCGGTACTCTGGCTGAGAACAGCCCGGGGCTATTCTTCGACAAAATTGCCTCTGAGAGCCTAGCCGTGAAAATGCTTTCAAGTATCTATTTCTAGGTGCTATATTTTGGCAGAAAAATCCATTCAATCAATCAATCAATCACAGAATTTGTAGAGCGCACTACTTACCCGCGAGGGTCTCAAGGCGCTGGGGAGAGGGAAGGGGGGGTGTGCTGCTACTGGTCGAACAGCCAGGTCTTGAGTAGCCTCCTGAAGGTCAGCAGGTCTTGGGTCTGCCGTAGGCTTAGTGGAAGGGTGTTCCAGGTCTTGGCGGCGAGGTGTGAGAAGGATCTGCCGCCGGTGGTTGTTCTTCGAATGCGAGGACGCTGGCGAGGAGAGGTCGGCGGAGCGGAGCTGGCGGTTGGGGACGTAGAAGAAGAGTCGTCTGTTGAGGTAGGCTGGGCCAGTTTTGTGGAGTGCCTTGTGTGCGTGGATGAGGAGTTTGAAGGTGATCCTCCTGTCGACGGGGAGCCAGTGCAGGTTCCTCAAGTGGGGGGTGATGTGGCTGTGGCATGGTTCGTCGAGGATCAGGCGTGCGGAGGCGTTTTGTATGCGTTGCAGTCGCTTGATGAGCTTGGCCGGGGCTCCCGCGTAGAGGCGTTCCCATAGTCAAGTCTGCTACTGACGAGGGCCTGGGTGACTGTTCTTCTTGTGTCTGTCGGGATCCACCTGTAGATCTTGCGAAGCATGCGGAGGGTGTTGAAGCAGGAGGAGGAGACTGCGTTGACTTGCTTGGCCATGGAGAGCGTTGAGTCGAGGATGACTCCCAGGTTGCGTGCGTGGTCGGTGGGTGTCGGGGGTGCTCCCAGCGTCGTTGGCCACCAGGAGTCGTCCCAGGCTGAGGGGTTGGAGCCGAGGATGAGGACCTCCGTTTTGTCCGTGTTCAGCTTTAGTCGGCTGATCTTCATCCAATCGGCGACGGCCTTCATTCCTTCATGGAGATTGGCTTTGGCGGCGAGGGGGTCCTTGGTGAGGGAGAGGATCAGTTGAGTGTCATCGGCGTAGGAGATAATGTTGAGGTCGTGCTGTCTGGCGATGCGTGCGAGCGGGGCCATGTAGATGTTGAACAGTGTTGGGCTGAGGGACGATCCCTGGGGTACGCCGCAGATGATCTCGGATTCATTCAAGATATTAAGTGTTGTTTTGTATTTTTTCCGCACTATGTTGTTCATTCATGCGGTGCTGTGTGCATTTTGTACTGCAAATGTGTGAGTCGCTGTGTTTAGGTGTCTTCAGTCTAATACTAGACAATATGAATGATCCGGTTTTATTACGGGAAACAAAGGATTATTAATGGAAGAGGTGCAATTTTCTGTCACACCTTGGTATTCAAGTTGTTGTTTTTTTAGATTCATGCTTAATTGGATACTGTCTTTAAGGCTGTGGGCTCGTCCTCAATGGTATTTCATGATATGTGGAACCGTCATTCCACCCCACGTGGTTGTGGTATAACACAGGAGCAAGCGCCCACTCCTTGGCGTATGAGTGTTTTACTGATTCTGGAATGAGGTCGGAAAAAGCAGTTAAAATTACTGTCTCTCCATTTGGGCTCTCCACTTCGAAATCAGGTGACCAATCCTTTTCAGCCAAAAGAATATTGTAACTTTGTGTTAAGTCCTCCCAAAAGAGCACATTGATATATCCTGGTATGTTCCCCTCCAATTGGAGTTGTATCTCATATAAACGATATGAGACATTTACCCTGGTGTCAGGTGTTACCAACGTGATATACTCACTCAGCGCTACTCCCACCAGACAATCTATCAGGTTCTGGTGAACTATTGTGAATTCTGCCACGCTGTCCAGCATGGTCACTGCCCATTCCCCGCTCAGAAGCAGAGTCCTCAATTTCCGAAGCATGCCTGACCTTCAGTCCAGTTACCTTCTTCTTTGAATTGAGGCTTGGAAGGCTTCAGTTTTATCTTCCTGTTTAATTATGTAATCAGACAAGCATTGTGAGTCCTACTTCAGTTTCATGTGTTAGTCCGATCTTCGCTCTGACCGTCCATCTCTCTCCAAACGTTTGTCAGATGTATCCGGAAAGGAACGAGACAAACATGTATCAGCCTATCAGACGGTCTAATTTTTTTTACAGTTGCGCAAGTAATAGCTTTTCTCAGTTGCTTCCAGTTGAGGAGACCCACCCCGTGACTTAGTCTTGTCTTTTTTCTTATTGTCCCACTTCTTTTTCGTAGAAGACTCTGGTGCTTGCTTATAGTTATCCTTTTCAGAATTACCCTTTACTTGTGGTTTACCAGGTCTGGCTCCCAAATTATCTCTACCCAGCCTAGCATAGGTTTCATTGATAAGTTTAGGTAATTCGCGCTCCTGCTGTGCAGGAGTCAAATCCCGTATGCGCTGGAGTATAGCCAGGGCTGCTGCTTCCCCTTTAATGTAATCCTGGGCATAATACTTCGCTACGCTCAGGGAGCATGCAAAGTTTGTGCTACTATGCACTACGCAAATTGCACGTAGCAGAGTGAAAAACTGTGCTAATTGGCGTAGCAGCAGTATACTAAACACCCAGAAATGCTTTGACAAAGCAATTTTCTATGCTAAAAAGCATATAACAAATTCACAAAAGTGAACTTTGACAATAAAATATCAAGCAATGAGAGAGGTGATGATTTTGGGGTCCCCCCTAACCTAGGGAGAGGACCAAGCAGATGCCTTGAACACAAAAAGCATATCATGTGAACGATTCAGTGGTGGTCCCTTCCTCCTAGGACCACCCCAAGCACAGTTATGGGCAAAAATACAATCCCAACCAAAGGCCCTGCAAAGCATTATGGGACGAGATTAGCAGTGGGCAGTGAATATTATAGTGTCCAATATCAAAATAATTCTACAAAGAGCTGCAGTTCAACTAGTCGTTACTAGATGTCCCTCACGAGTCAAATGCAAAAGCATTGAAATTATTAATACATCAAGCTGCAGTTCCACTAGTCGTTACTAGATGTCCCTCACGAGTCAAATGCAAAAGCATTGAAACCCTTTCATGAAGCTTTTGCATTTGACTCGTGAGGGACATCTAGTAACGACTAGTGGAACTGCAGCTCTTTGTAGAATTATTTTGATATTGGATACTATAATATTCACTGCCCACTGCTAATCTCGTCCCATAATGCTTTGCAGGGCCTTTGGTTAGGATTGTATTTTTGCCAATAACTGTGCTTGGGGTGGTCCTAAGAGGATGGGACCACCACTGAATCGTTCAAAAGATGTGCTTTTTGTTTTCAAGGCATCTGCTTGGTTCTCTCCCTAGGTTAGGCAGGATCCCAAAATCATCATCTCTCTCACTGCTTGTTAATTTATCATTTTCACTTTTGTGAAATGACTATATGCATTTTTAGCATATAAAGACAGAAATATTTATTTTATCTTAACTTGCACTGTGTAAGATGCCTTTGGCAATTATTGTACAGTGCAGTCAAGCACACAGCTACGCATAACGCAATTTGCATAGCTACGTGTAGTTTAAAATGTACTTCATGTAGCTACGTGAAGTGCTACTACGCAAACTACGCCCAGGCTTACTTTAATGTTGCTTAACATTATGGGGGACACTGTAGCAAAATTACCCCTCAGGTTCATCCCCAGGTCCAGGGCAGGTGCTGTCCATACTCATTATGAATATGTTTTAGCACTTTTGATAAAACAGCCAGTAAAGGGGTTCCACCTGTTCTGGTATATACTGCAGCAAAAACTGTACCCCAAGTTCTGCAGTTTTCAACAGGGGGAGCCATCCCCATCGGCAAGCATATTGGCAAAATTATGTGTTTTTCCTGCGGGCCTGTGTAGGGAAATACTGCCTCAAGCTGATTTGTTTTTTGTGCAATCCAGAACGGAATCTTCTCCCACCTGATGGGAACTTTTCCCACGACTACATTTATTATTTGTGGGTTGATGCCTGGTGTAGCCAATTGTGGTTGTGCAGCTTAAGCAGTCCGTGTAGAGTTTAGGGTTAGTGTTTGCATGACGAACTGTGTGAGACATCTATATATTGTTACTAGGTCTTTGTTTAGTGTTTTTGCCACTGTTAAGTTGTCAGCATTAGGATGCAATGTGTATCTGGCTAAGACTGGCCATGTCACTCCCTCATTGCTAAGAGGACCGAGTGTAATGTTTTCTGTTGGGTGTGGAATGGCATCATTAAACCAATTTATATGTTCCTGGTAAGTTAGAGGTATTTCTATTTCTTTGTAAGGTGTGTAATTATCTGGTACTTCACCCTGTTTATAAGTGTGAAATAATCATGTGTCTCCATTTGCAGCTGGGAATGTAACTCAGGAATAGAATACATCCGTCCTAAATGCTTCGTGAGCCTCAACCATGAAGACAACGTCTCCGCCCGCAGCTGCGAGTCTGTGTTGTAAGATTTTCTGAGTTACTGCATATCTGCAGTTCTCAGCAATGTTAAGTGCTGCATCTTCATCAGCCATTATTAAAAATGCCTGGAATGGATTACAGAGAGGGTAACACAAAGAGAATGAATTCTTTATAAGGTCCGGGCTTGAACAACCTACAGCCCACACATAGGGGTTACATACGCAGCTGAGGAGGATAGTACCTACCACCACAGACATCTCCGGTTAGGAGGTAAGTAGGGTCCTCTGAGAAAGACACAATAGAACTACTCAGGCAAACCATTAAAAAAGAAGCAATTCTACCAACGTTGGCGGCGCCATGTCGTGTAGTTCCCCACTTCTCAGTAGGAACTGCGTGCTTTGTTGGGCAACATAAAAGTAGGGGTGGTGCCAGACTGATTTGTGCACCCCCGCAGGATATGTCGTTCTAGAGACCAGCTAGCTCACAGTGCCACCAGATGTACCCCTAAACCTAGACAGGTAGCAAATGATTTTGGCAAACACAGAACATGAAAACCGTAAACCCCTCTCAGGGCTCGTGGCAACAGATCTAGACTCTTTTCGCTCAGTCACTCGTGCTCTCCTACTCTCAGAGAATTATACAAGAAATACACAATGGGGTGTTTTCAATATTTATTGAACCAACGTGATACTTGTATAGAATATATGTGGTGCTATGGTCAATAGACAGAAGCAGATAAAAGTGATTAGCAATATAACAACAGTGAACAGAACGAAAGCTCCACTATCTTGCTAAACAATGTATACATGCAGGCATATAACACAGTTATATATATGTCATACTCCTATTATGCGTTCCCTAACCTAGATGCCTATGGTGTAGGTGTGTGTGTGTTCTACCAAGAACCCCCGATATTGATGATCCAACCCCATTACCTGAAGGGAAAGAATGTAAGTCCCTGTCTTGGTCATGAACTGGACATCCCTCGCTGAGGGATCAGCGAGCAACTGGGCTGAAGATTCAATGTATGATGACCTCGCAATGACAGCAAAGTGCTCCTCTGGCTCAAGCAGGAAATGCTTATTTATTTATAACAGAAAGCATCCTTGCCCTGGGCCGAGATTCTAGTCAGGCTGCCATTGTTTGTGCTTTAGATAGCTGTGCTGCCGCATGGATAAAAACAAGCAATCACATTTGCACAATGTACCTATAGACCTTTTACGTGATGTTCAAGGTATCATGAATAATGTTCTTGCGAAGTTGATTTTGTAAGCAAGTATAGTTTTATGGAAACTAATTCACACTGTCATGGATGCAAATGTGTGTCAAGTCATTGTGTGATTGTGAAGGCAACTTAGGAAAAAACCAGTGTGTATGTAAAATGGTCGTGTTTCTTTCTAGGCCCAACCGGGATACATGACATTGAACCACATACTCCGTCCGGGCCCATGGTGATCAACCTGCTGTCCTGAGCTGCACCTCACTCGGAATTCTGCCCAGGCCTGAGCGTATGCTCTCCGTGTCGACTCTGCCGAAAACCCTACCAGCAATTGCAGCATCCTGTGTTTCCTATTGTCCGCAATTCTTCCGGCATGTGCATCTTGCATCTGTCTGCCTCCTTGGCCAAACCATGGAATCTCTCCCACTGTGAATAAGACAAAGCATCTGCAATGTCATTGTCCACCCCTAGAATGTGAAATGCCCTGAACAAAATGTCATGCCTAAGTAAACCAAGCACAAAAACATCCAGTAGTTTCAAGACTTGCGCATCACTGACAGACTGTCTATTCACGATCTGGACCACCACCATATTGTCTACCCTGAACAGCACCCTCCGATGCACCAACTCCCCTCCCCACAGCGTGATGGCCACAACCAATGGAAAAAAAATCCAAAAACGCAATGCTCCTGCCCCCCAACTTCCACTGTGCTGGCCCTTCTTCTACACACAAATGCCCTTGACAATACAGGCCAAAACCCAAAACACCCGCTGCATCTGAGAATATCTGCATGTCCCAGTCCATGTCTCCCTGCATGTCCAAAGAAATACCATTGAAGGAATTCACGAGAAAAACTCCACATCTTGAGATCTTCTTTGACCCCTGCTGATGAGTGCACATGGTGATGTGGCAACGAGAAATAAGATAAAGCCAAACCCAATCTCCTGCAAAAGTTCTCCCTGCCTGACCACTCTGCACGCGAAGTTCAGGTGCCCCAGCAACACCTGAATTTCCCTCACCCTCACCTTCTCCGTACCCAGCATGCTACTCAACAGCACCTGCATCGCCTGAGACAACCTCGCCTGCATTACCTGCGAGTCAATCTCAATCCCCAGGAATGACAACACATTACTCGACCACACAGTCAACTTGGGTGCCAAAGGAACTCCCAGGTCACTCATGAGCTCTTGAAAACTTACCAGCATCTGCTGGCAGTCCGCAGAGCCGGGTGTCCCCAAAAAAGAGAAATCATCCAAGTAATATCACAATATCATGTCCCAAGTGCAGCGTGAAAAGCTACTGCAGGAATGAACTGAAACACTCAAACAACTCACAAGAGATTGAGCAGCCCATCGGCAGTGCCTTGTCCATATACTACTGCCCCTCAAATTGCATGACCAACAGTTGGTAATCTCCTGGCTGCACCGGTAACAGCTGAAAGGCTGATTTCACACCACACTTTGCCATCTGTGCCCCCTGGCCTGTTTTGACCACCAGTGACATTGCCATGTACACCGATAAATAGGACACGGACGCCAAGTCCTCTGAAATAAAATCATTGACTGACCCACGTCCCTCTAGGCCAATACAAATGCTGAATCAGCTGAAACTGCCCTTTTCCTTCTTGGGCACCACAGCAATTGGTGACACAATCAATGCATCCATCGGCCAGTCCTCAAAGGGGCCCGCCATCCTTCCCTCTTGTACCTCCTTATTCAGCTTATCCTGAACTACCTGCCTGTGCTCCTTCGCTGACCGTAAATTATCTGCCCTTCTCCTGTTCAGGGGCCATCATACCCCAAGCATCATACCCCATCTGAACCTGTCCCGCAGTATCCTTGCCTCCTCTGCCCGGTCGTGGAAGCCCAGCCGGAACTCCTACCTGTTCAATTTAACCAGAATACGAGCCTTTCACACCAGATCCTTGTACCTCACTGTGTCCAAATGATTGCGGCTGCTGCATTGCCCCTGGGGCCCCAGAGTACTGCTGCCACAGTCCCACTCTGCCTCTTTTGTACATTGCCCACCCCTCCCCAGATGGGGCACCCCTGAAAGGGCCGGTAGACAATTGGATGTCCACTGGCTGTGAAAATAGTCTTTCCGAATTTCGCCGGGCCCATGGTGTGCTGCCATAAGTCTGTGCTGAGCTCTCCCCGTTTAGCCTCGAGGTCCAGGGCCATACGTGCCCTGAACTCCTCATCATACTAAGCCCATGCATCCCCCCAAATGTCATCTGAGCTTTGCGTATGACATCCATGTGCTTAAACATCGCCACACATCGCTCTGGAAACTTTCCACAATAGACAATGGCGTATATCAAGAACGCCGCGGTCCGGGGGCGTGGCCAAGCCGAACAACAAGATGGCCGCCTAATCTGTCGGCTCTGCCGACCGGGCACAAAATCCGCCGAACATCTAATCAATTTTGCCTAAACTGGGGCTTCCATATAAAAATCTGTAACCGGAAGAGCTACGGAGCTGATTGATACCTCGTGTGGCCGGGAAGGAGGTGCTAAACATTCACGGCGAGATCTGCGCCATCGAGACGGAGGCGCGGCCGCGCGGCCTGGTGGCAGGGTGTATTCTTGGCAGAGTGCGATCTCCGAAGCAATTGCCTCTGAAGGCTGGATTGTTGCGAGCCTATAAGCGGCATCACGCCGAGTCAAGCGGGGGGACCCTGGACCGCGGCTGCCACCATCTAAGGGCCGCGATCTACTGTGGGCGCGCCGCCGACGCTCCGGCGTATGGACGGGCTGGGAGCTGAGTGAGGGTCAGAGCGGCCGGAGAGCACAGAAACTTGGCACCAGCACCTACATCGGCCTCCGTTGCAGCGAATAATACCTGTGGAGGGATTAAGGTGAGGTGGCAGCCCCGCGCCGGCCGGGAGGGAGGTGCGAAGCCTGGCTCATCATCGAGCTGCCAGAAGGACATCCCGCGGCTCCATGCATCAGGAAAGCACGGGCCGGTATCGCGGCGCCGCAGCGCTGTAAGAACTGACAAACAGCCGCGTGCCCGCAACGTATGCCCATAACAGAGGACAGCGGTGGTTTGGAACTGCTTCTTGACCTGTGACATAACGCATAAGGGCTCGCTAGCTGTGACGCTGCTGTAACCCCCCGCGGCTGCCCAGCAACACTGCATTGCCGTCCTGCCCTATTGGCCTCAAAAGTTGTCGCGCAGACAAGCACTGACCTCCGCTGAGTAGCTCCTGCGGCATAGTCCCTCCCTCCCTCAACGTTGACTCTGGTGTACAGCCGAGGCGCGTTCCCGGAGGGGCCCTGGCACGCACTTGATAACACCCTGGTACTGGAGGATCTCAGAAGTGGGTAACCTGAGGCATGTGCTCCTGCTGTTAACGGGCTACATCGCACAGCGGGGCGGACATTGGTGATCTCACTGCTTCTGCCACGTATAGTAACCTGCACCAACCGCAAGTAAGCCCCATCGGAGGGATCGGCATATATCATGGCGGGGGGTCGCAGCTCGAAGGCAGCGCTCCAGGCCAAACTGATAAAATACGCATGGGAGGGAGGCCCTGGCGCGAGCCCCAAAGGAGGACCAGCCACATCCGACAAGTCTGAGTCCGGTGGGAAGCAAAAGGAACCAACGTTGCAGGACATTCTGGAAGCCATCACCACCGTTCGCACATCTTTGGAGTCGCGTATTGACACGGTGTCAACAGAAGTGTCCCTCATTAGAAAAGATATGCGCTCAATGAACTCGCGCCTGAAAGATGTCGAAATCAAGGCGACCTCCCTGGTAGAAGACACGTCAGCGTTGCAGAGAAAAGTGGATGACCTGCAAACGCACGCTGCGAAGCTAGAAGCGCAGTTGGATGACTATGAAGGGCGCTCCAGGCGCAACAACATCCGCATAATTGGGGTACCGGAACGAGCAGAGGGGCCATCAGCGGACCTTTTCGTGGAAGATCTGATCACTACCTACCTCAAGCCGCGGGGACTCTCCAACTTCTTCTCAGTGGAAAGAGCGCACCGGGTGCCAGGAGGCTGGCCGAGGCCTGGAGCCCCCCCGCGACCACTTCTTGCCAGGATCTTCAATTTCCGCGACAGGGATGTCATCCTGCAATGTGCCCGCTCCGCCCCGCCAGTGGAATTCCAAAACAGTCGCATCACTTTCTTCCCGGACTTCACCCTCAAGGTGCAGCGACAACAACGAAGCTTCTTGGAAGTGAAAAAAGTGCTCCGCGACAAGGACTTGAAATATGCTATGATGTTCCCGGCCAAGTTGAGAGTGGAATCGGAGGGAAAATCCTGGTTCTTCACCACCCCGGAGGAGACCTGGGACTGGCTGGAGGGCTGGCGTACGGCGGGCCACCACAACAACCATGGCCGTGGCGTGAGGATGGACGGGGACGCCCGAGCTTCTGGTGGTGGCTCGCCACTGCAAGACTTGAATGAGGCGGCGGGTGGTGCCGAATGACTGGTCTGTATGTTTTCCCTTTGAAAGATGGAATGGTCCAGATAGACGGAGGGCTGTGGGGATAGAGTTACCTCCGCCAAATGCATCAGACTTTGTTATCTTGAGTTATTCTGTCATATATGTCTTGGTTGAACTGATCTCCCCGAATTTTGCCTGTTCCCCGGTTAACCATGTGGGCATAGTGGGGTGTATTTTAGGCCCTAGCTGATGCTCTTAGTATAAACATGTTTGATTATCAATTTTATTGTCGGTACAACAAAAACTTCTCAAAGATGGGTGCTCGGTTCAGCTGCACAACCCCGTAAGTTCTTGGAAGGGTGGGCGATAGGCACTCTGCTAGTTTGGGGGGCGGGAGGTTTTGTTACCGCCGAGCAGGGAGGCAGGGAGGGGGGATTGGGGGAAAGTATGTTGGGTTTGCGGGGTGGGTGGGTGGGTGGGGATTACATTTGTGTTTTGATTTTGGTATTGTTTTTGTTCAGGCATGTCATATTCGACTGGTCTCGGATGCACATAGCGACAGTTGCAGTGTTTGTAACGCTCTCATTGGCCACAGTGTTTAGGAATGTAACATTATCCTTCCTCATCTCCCCCATGTTGTGCTCCTCTCCGGATTACCTCATACCCTTGAATCTGCATGATGGGTACTATGAGTAGTCAGACACTCACTTTGCTCTCTGTCGGATGCGGATACTAATTGCAGCAGACACGGCGTTAGTTACGCTCTCATGGATCACAGTGCTGGGAAATGTAATGACCTCTTTCTTTATCTTCCTCTGACGTGCTCCTCCCCGGGGTATATTGGACTTTTAAATCAAAGTGATGGGTACTATGGGTAGACAGAAACTTACTTTGCTCTCATGGAATGTGAATGGACGGGGGATAGAATAAAGAGAGGGGTGGTTCTCCAATTCCTGAAACGACACTCACCGGATGTCGTGTTTTTGCAGGAGACCCACCTGTTTGGCAATGGTTGTAGGGCCCTGTCACGATGGGGTTTTCAGTTGGTTGCTCACTCCGCTTTTGGCTCCGGTTCTCGGGGGGTGGGCATTCTCGTTCGTAAATCCTTCCCCTTAACGATTAATAAGGTCCGCACGGACCCACTGGGTAGATTCGTAGCTCTATCTGGAACTTGGGAGGGAGCCACCCTCAACTTGGTCTCAGTACACATTCCACCGGGCCTCCATACACAGGCCTTTATTGATCTCGGCGACCTACTCCTGGGTTTGCCGGACGGGCGGTTATTGATTGGGGGGGACTTTAACTCCATTGTCTCAGATTCCCTGGACCGTTGGCCTCAGAAACACCTGCCACTATCCCGTAAACGGATCCATAGCTTCTTAGGTGCAATAGGACTAGCGGATGTCTGGAGGTGCCTGCACCCAGTGGAACTTCAGTACACACATCTCTCGGGTCCCCATGGGACCATGTCACGCATTGATTATGTGCTCACACTCACACATCATCTCCACACCGTCAAAGATATACGACACTTGGCCAGGGGCATATCGGACCACTCCCCAGTTCTGTGTAGGCTGGAGGTTGGGGAACCCTCGGTCGGCCGGGTGGCGCCGATCAACTCGTGGTATCTCACGACCCCCCCCATTAGGGACAAGGTTCTGTCTGAAACTGAATTGTACTTCCAAGAAAATCTGGGGTCAGTCAGTTCATCTGTCTCACTTTGGGAGGCCTATAAGACTGTCGTTCGAGGGGTGGTCCTGGGACAAATCGCAGGGCAACGCAAGGAGAAGGCTGCCGCCATAACGCGTATAGAGGAGGAGATCCTAGAACTGGAACGCGCAGTTAGATCGCAAGACTCGGAAGAAGTGCGCCAACAGCTCCACATTAAAACCAAGGAGCTTCTGAACCTGGCCACAGATGCGGCTAAGGTGCAACATCGGGCTACCCTCAGCAGGGTCTATGATGTAGGCGATAAGGCGGGCAAATTGTTGGCCTGGCTAGATCGCAGAGATGGGGCACGGCGCGTTGTGGTTGAACTTGCCACTGATTCTCACTCTCGTGTCACGGTTCCGCAAGACATCGCAGACGCATTTGGTAGTTATTACCACTCCCTGTACTCTTCCAGCACGACCTATACAGAGGAAGAGGCTTCTTCCCTCTTGCACGATATACGGATGCCGGTTGTTACGGAGGAGGAGAGTCTCGACCTGAGACCGCGATATTACTGTAACCGAAGTGGAGAGGGCCATCCATGATCTGCGGGGGGAAAGCGTCTGGCCCAAACGGGATCCCTATAGAATTATTCAAGTTAACGGCAGGCATGACCGCCCCTTTTATCACTGCCATGTATAAAGAAAGTAAAGAGCTAGGAATTCTTCCTGAGGATCACAGACTGGCCAATATTATTGTTATCCACAAAGCGGGTAAGCCCGCCGACTTGTGTTCCTCATACAGGCCCATCTCGCTCCTCAACTGCGAGGCCAAGATCCTTGCAAAAGTCCTTGCCACTCGTCTGTTACAAGTTCTTCTCAACTTGGTACACCCGGACCAGTCCGGGTTCATGCCGGCAAGAAACACGTCTCTTAACCTCCGTTGACTGCACGCAGTGCTTTGCAGGGCAGATACGATCAGTGAAGATGCCGTGGTGGTATCTCTGGACGCCGCTTCGGCCTTTGACACCATTGAATGGCCCTACATGTTCGCGCTGCTTTACAAGCTAGGATTTGGTCCGGAATTTATTAAATGGGTGCGTCTTCTATATTGTCAACCGTTGGCTCAAGTGGTCGTAAACAATCGGAAATCTCCTGTCTTCTCTCTTGGTAGGGGCACCAGGCAAGGTTGCCCTCTGTCGCCACTCCTCTTTGCCTTGGCCTTAGAACCTCTCGCAGCGTGGATCCGGCAGGGCCCCGCCATTCGGGGCCTTAAATGGACAAATGGGTGGGAGGACCGCATATCATTGTATGCGGACGACATCCTGCTTTATCTCGCCTCCCCGGCGGCGTCTCTTAATGTGGTGATGGATATATTCCATGTTTTTGGTAGGTTCGCAGGCTACAGGATCAATTGGTCCAAGTCGGTGCTTTACGTTCTTAGTGGGCAAAGACCTCGACTTCCCCGGAATTGCCAGCTGACGGAGGCCGGTGAAGGCTTCAAGTATCTGGGAATCTGGGTATCTAAAGATCTGACACGATTTTATGACACCAACCTCCGGCCACCACTAGCGCGCCTTAAATCTGATGTCCAGCACTGGAAATCGCTCCCCTTGACTCTCCTGGGACGTGCTGCCCTATTCAAAATGATGTTCCTCCCCCGTCTTCTGTACGTGTTGCAAAACACTCCACTTCCGGTCGCGGCGTCGTACTTTAAAGAACTAGAGGGCACTGTGCGTGATTTGCTATGGGAAGGTAAGCCACCTCGCATCGCCACACATAAGCTCACACTGGGGTGGTTCGACGGGGGCATTGGACTCCCGACATGAAAAGATATTACTGGGCCTCGCAGCTCGCTGCCATTAATCAATGCACCTATAGGCGGCACGACGACCCGGCATTTCGGATTGATCGATGGCCCCTCCCCGGGGTGGGTTTGAGGAGCACTATATACAAAGTCTCAGAAAAATGTTTTGTCCGGCCCGACCAAGCACGCCGTGCAAATATGGAAAGATGCTACTAAAAGCCTGGGGTGGGAGGGCAAACTTACTCAAGCTACGCCACTCTGGCATTGTGACCAGCTGGGTCGGCTATCGCGCTCCTTGGGGTTCGACAAATGGGACACCATTGGTATTTCCAGAATTGGGGACCTTTGGAAATCCGGGAATGTCATACCATTCTCCCAACTTAGTCACGAGTTTGAAATGGCCAGCTCTGAACAGTTCCGATATCTCCAAATCCGACATGCACTACTCTCGGCTCTCCCCAAGGGAACGGACCTCCCAGAATCCTCCCCTCTCGAGGACAGTATTCTAGATGGCGATTTGCCAGAAAAGGCCATATCCCTCATATACAAGAAACTTATCAATAATATGACCGATCTCCTAATACGGCTAAGAGGTAAATGGGACCACGACGTTGCAGGCTTGGACGACGAGGAGTGGCGAGCCGCAGTGGCTTCTCCCCGCGAAGTTGCCATCTCCTCCAGACTCCGACTGGTTCAGCTAAAAATCCTCCATAGGACGTACTTGTCTGGTCCCTCGTTGGTTCATATGGGATACGCCCAAGATAGTGGCTGTACACGGCAATGTGGGCAGGAGGGCACCTTCATCCATACACTTTGGGAATGTGGGATGATTCAGAAATTCTGGGAGGGGGTGGTATTAATGATGGAGGAAGTATGGGAGCAACAGTTACAATGCAACATCAAATTGATTTTGTTAAACATATGGGACCCCACTGACCTTACGGCCAAGGAGAGGATATGGGTCACTTTGGGCTTCATGGTGGCCAAGCGGAATATCGCACGATTGTGGAAGGCTCCAACATCACCGAGCATTGCGGACTGGGCCTGAGACATGGATTGGAGTATGGTGACGGAGATACCTATCTATGTTTCCAGGGGATGCCCGAAGAAGTGGTCTCAAATTTGGGGGCCTTGGAATATTTTCCGGTGGGAGATATGTGAGCCACCGGGGGGTCGGGGGGATGGGGTTGACAATATTGGATAATGTGACATTCCCGAATACATTCATGCTGCACTGTGGTGAAGAGGTCTTTAATGTTCTATCGCACTGTATGTCATTACATGCATGTAGGATGTTGTGTCCTTACTGTTTAACATGTCAATTTCTCAAAAAAAGAGTTTATAAATAAAAAAAAAAGAACACCGCGGTCCAGTTCTCAATCATCAAGGGTACCCTCAGTCTCTTGGAGAGTTCATACTCCTTCTCCTTGGACCCCTCCTTGGAGCGCAGCTCCTATGCAAGAGCTTGAACATCTCCACATACTCTCCCTTCCAGGTCTTCTCCTTCATGGCCATCATTAGGTATGCGCCCAAAGGCTTGGTCAACCCCATATACGGTAAGTTTTTAATCTTCGATTCCTTACTCTCCAAACCTCCCTTCCTTCTCCTTCTCCCACCGTGTGTCCCTGCACTGTCCTTCCCTTTGTCAGTCCCTGCACTGTCCTTCCCTTTGTCAGCCCCTGCACCGTCCTTCACTGACGTATCCTACCCTTTCTTTACACTCCCCTTTACCTCCTCTGTACCTACCCCCACATCAGCGCCATACCTGCCCTTTTGGAGCCATTGACCCATTCCGACAGCAGTCCCGTGCATGCGCAGGTCGCATGGTCAGACCACTGCTGTTCCTCTCGCCATTAGGGGCTCGACCCCACAAGTTGCAGCATGCAGGCCTCGCCCCACCTCCTCCTGCCTCTGCACTACAGTTAATAACGGTCCGGCAGCCGCGCCCGCCCTTGAGGCCCCCCCTCTCCCTGCACTTCTCGGACCAGGTGCGGGCATTGTCGAGCAGCCCGTGCTCTCACTGGCTTACTGCAGCTCGCCGCAGCCCTCACCTTACGGGGCGGAAAGCAAGCCAAAACCACTGCTGCCACGCGGTCCAACACCCAACGCGCCGGGCGGACCGCTGTAGCTTCTTCCATCACTAACCTTCTTCTCTGCACCGGACATATTACTTATAATGCAATTAACCAGACTATTACTCCCTGTCACCAGGTCACCTGCACCTAAATGGTAGCAGGGAGCCCACAATAGCCCATTATAAAGCCCTTGGGCTACAAAACATACAAACTGAAGCCCAGCAAGATGGCAGTGTCCTGGACTGCACCACCCTCCCAATATTACCTGGGAGAAGACCTCCTGGTGGCCGTCTGCCCCCCTAACCCCACTTCTCAGATGATGTACTGGTAATACATACTCTCTGCTCAGAATCCCTCTGTTCCACCAGTAGGGTACCAGCATTGTTACTTGCTTGCAAAAGGCCTGAAATGGTGGATGTCAGGGATAAGTATTGCAAGTGCCGATGAGTCCATGCAGAACCCTCAAGATCTTCCCATGGCCGTCCGAGCCTGCAACTTGTCCAGCAACACAACTGAGCAGCCGGCTCTAGGACATTACCCCTACGTCCCTCATCCTCATCACCTCTGAGGCTTTGACCCACCTCAGAACAGGAAACAAAGCGGAAATGATATCCCTAACCCCGCCTACCCTTAGCTGGGCGCTATAATAGGCTATTATTTCCCCAGCACTTAATTGTTTTGTTTTCTGTGCAGGACAAGAACGAGGGAATGGGGAGATGCTAGCCGGGCTGGCGTCTCTTTCATGAAGCAAAATTATTCCCAAGCCCAGCTCGTGGTGAAACCTTGCTTTCCAACGTAGGTGAGCAAAAGATAGGGTGACCAGAATTGTAAAGCCAAAAACCGGGACATTTCACGAAAATAGAAGAAGGACTACAGTTTTACTTCAAGTGCGCACACAGAATGGCAGCGCTCATAAGCAGAGGATTACAGAACAGGCGGTTAGAACATACATAAAATGCAATTTTTAAACCCAGAAGCGTGCCTGTTAATTGAATTGCTTTCTTGAAAGAACTGATAACTATCCCTGCTATGTAAAACATAAAAAAAGCACCACTCACTGTTTTCATTTGACCCTCTCTAAAAACCGGGACAGGAGCTAAATTTCCTGCAATCTGCCGGGACAGCTGGTGAAAAACCGGGACTGTCCGGGCAAATCCGGGACGCCTGGTCACCCTAGCAAAAGAAGATGTGGGGATGGTTAGCTTGCTTTGGAGGTACATTAGGGTAAAAATGGCTGTTACTTACAGTGTCTCTCTATGATATTGACTCTGAAAATGTGCAAGCTAATTGGGAAGCATTGACATTTATTTTACTCTACGTCACATTCACATTATAGTTTGCAAAACGCGACTGCGCATCAGAACGCATGCGCATTGGAACACATATGTGCATTAGAAGCAGAAGCCCGGTCTTGTATTGCTCACTCGAGCATACATGCCAGCATTTTCGAATAGGCAAGTGGGAGATTTTAAATAAATAGGAAAATGTATTTTCCCCACTGACTTACATCGAAGCACAGGCAATCTGCCTGCATCGAGCCTATTGGTATGTATGGTAACAGACAATCATAATTACATTTTTGGCAGTTTAATTACATAGCGCAAACAAATACAGAGTTTTGAACTCAGTTTTTGTTTGCGCTATGTAAAACTGTCAAAAATAAAATGTCGAGGCCTGTCACATGTCCTAATCTTGCCCTCCAAGAATTAGGACAAAGTGTGCACGGGACTGCTGTCGGAATGAGCAGGGCTGCACAGGCGGCGGCTTTGGAGCCGCCCGTGCTTGCAGGCAGGACTGGCAGTGGAATAGTGCCTAGAGAGGCCTCTTGGGAGAGCGCAGGTGGCAGATTCTGAGCCGCCTGCAAGGGGAGCACTGCGAAGGGCAGGCTTTAGGCGTGGGGAGGCACCACAGGGGCAATGTCAGGGCCCCCCCTCAGGGATCGTGGGAACAGATCAGGACCTTTCACTCAGTCACTCGTGCTTACTCGTGCTCAGAGAAATATACAGAAAACACAGTGGGACGTTTTCAATATATTTATTGAACCAACATTATTCTTGTATAGAATACATGTGCTGTGATAATCAGTAGACAGAAGCAGACAAAAGTGATTACAAGCACCAAAAGCGTAAATAATAGATATAGTTCTACCATGGTACTAAAACAGTGTATACATGCAGGCATATAAACAGGGCAGTAATCGAGCGTACTCCTATTATGCAAAACCCTACTCTAAGTGTACCTAGAGGGTGTGTGGGTGTAAAGCCAAGAATCCCCTCAAGGGAAGATCCAACTCCATTACCTGGCAGAAGAGAATGTTGGAGGCCATCTTGGTCACGACTGGACACCCCCTCACGGAGATGTCGGAACGCTGCATGGTGAAGTTTCAGCATGCAGCGTCCCTCAGTGTCAGCTGAAGTGCCTCCTCTACTAAACTTTTGGGATGCTCTTTATTTATAATAGAAAGAAGCCTTGCGATGTGCGTGTAGATTAGTGATGTTATGGATATGTAGATAGCCCTGTCGCCCCTTGGATGAAGAAAGAATGGCTTTTGTACATAGTACATGGAAGGGCCTTGTACAGAATGTTCAAGGCATCATGATAATGTTGTGCGAAGCTAGATGTGTAAACAAAGTAGTTTCAGAGAAACTAATCTAACATTGTCGTGCACGCAAATATGTGCAAAAGGTCATGGCAGAAATGTTATCGTGAAAAATAGGACAATGTAAGAAAATGAGCCGCTTCACTACATGGGCCTAACCCGGGCACATAACATTAGAGGACAAGGGAGGATTATTTTGAAGACATTGGCATTTTAAAAAACAGAAAAAGACTGGGAGCAGTGATGTGTTGAAGGCGGGTTTATATTCTGATGTGTCAGTATCAGGGGAGTCTGATGAATCATCCTCTCCTGCTCCAGATTTAAAAGAGAAATACATTTCAAGAGAAACTTTGCCAGAAATATTGAAACATGTCACAAATAATACAGGGTTTTCAGTTGAAGAGATTTGTTGCACCTCCAAGGACTCTGTACTAAGACAACTTTAGAATATCTCCACATATATTGGGATGCCTTTTCATGATTACCTAATGGAGGTAATTTTGAAAGAATTGAATGATACTGATAAAATGAATCTCCAGAAGGTTTATCGCTAAATTGTACCCTTTGGAGATAATGGAAGGAAATGTACTTGATTCTATACATGTGGATGCAATGGTTGCAAGCCTGGTTGGATGGTCTTTCATGGCAGAAGAAAATATTTTACAGGATCCAGCAGAAAACAAGCATTTGCAGTGCAATTGGTCTCGCATTTGTGAAAGTTAGAGCTATTGGCGTTATAAATGAAGAAGTTGTTTAGTTATGTTTTTGGCTTGCAAGCATTTTACACTGCTGTTTCGTAACATGAAGCACTGGCAAAGCCAGAAACAAACAATGCACTTTGTGCTTGTAGTCTTAGTAGCACAACTCCAGTGACAGAAAAACAAGCCGGATGGCTGTGTGGAATTTTATAATGCTGTGTTGCTGCATTCACATGTCTTTCTGAAGTTAATGTCATTATGCATGTTATAAAATGACAAAGTTAAAAAAGAAAAGCAAGCAAAATGTCTGGGTGATATTCTGGTCAAAATGAGCAAATAACGTGCCTGATTTGGCTCGAAAGCACTGATTCCTGCATGTTATTCCATATCCCAGGTGCAAAACTCAGGATGAGCTGAGCATGGGAAGAAATACTGCATCGTAATAGTGCACTGAGTATTACTGCGTCCATGTCCTGGGCCACTTGTGATCGCCCCTATAGATGTGTCAGATGGCTAGGAATATGTAAATACCTGCGTATCAAAAAATTCTAGAAATTACCTAAAATGAACCTCACCCCTACAAAGTGATGAAAGTTGGACATACACATTTAAATGTTTCTTTTTGCCTTCTCTTATTTTGTTCTACCTTCACTTAATCATTTCTCTGTATTCTTCCCGACTGTAAAGGAGCACTTCTGCAAATTATATTTTCCTTTCATATTCTGAACAATGTAATAAAATTCAAATAAAAAAACTAACAAGTTAGTTAGTTAGTCCGATTTGTATAGCGCAACAGCTGCCTCAGCAAAGAGGCGTCCCGGCGCTTACTACTAGCAGACAACAAAAGACTAAAGCCTAAGCCGCGGGGAAGAGATGAGTTTTTATAGCCTTCCTGGACATTGATTGAAGTAAATGCGTACTTAGAGCAGTACAACCTGGGTATTCCATGTGAGAAGTTTGAAGATGGTGACACCGTGTTTAAGGAACCTCTTGGGCTGTGGGAGGCCAATTTGTACCTGCTTCAGTCACATTCCATAGAAATCAGGGCAGCGAGTTCTGCATTTGGGAAGCGCCCCGGGGCAGATGCGGCCTGAAGAGATGACTGTCCTGTAAGGGAAGACGCCAGTTACCTTTGTCCAGTGAGTGACATCACTTCTCTACCGGCTGTGCTGTGCACTGGGAAGACCCCGTGCACTACCACCACTGCGCAGGGCCTGGGAAGTACTCACTTCGCTTGAGCGGAGCCGAGTCACTGGGCACCCACCAAGGATTTTTCCCACCTCTGCTGCAGTGACCCCGAAACCGGCGGATGGGGTCATCTGACGCTAAAAGACAGGACGCACCCCCCGCCAATCAAAGATGTCGTGACCCACGCAACAGCACCAACAAAGTACGAAAAGCACAGTAAAAAGTTTCCAGTGTCAACAAGGATTTTGGAAAAATGAAGTTAAAGAAAAGGGATACAAAACCCTAAGGGTGGGTGGAAATTAGCAATCAGAAATGGAAAATGGTCAACAGGTCGCGCTCTGGTTCAGAGCTTAATTTGTAAAAAATACAAATAAACAAGCATGTCTGGCTGTGTACAGTTAACGGACGAGAGTGCTTGAGGTGGTACGTCTGCTCATCACACCCTGCTCACAGCCGAACGCAACAAGTTGGAAAAAATGAGCAGCGCCTTTAGCTTTAAAATGGCGGCCGCGCTTTTGTTTTGTTCTATGCGGCTCGCCAAAAACAACTTTTACCGCACTCCACATTAGAGCAGTGTAGTAAAAGTTATTTTTGGCGAGCCGCGTAGTACAAAACAAAAGAGCGGCCGCTATTTTAAAGCTGAAGGGGTTGCGCCCAAATCTCACCCGATTTCATCCGCCGCATTTTTTTTTGTTTAATAAATTTTGTAGCAATGATGACACGCCGTGGTTTAACTTTAAATGTTTAAAGCTAAAGCGCGGCATGCCATGACTGCGGCAAAAGTAAATAAATGGAAAGAAATGCGACGTCTGCCCGCTTTTTTTGTTCTATTTATTTACTTTTGTAGTCATGGCGGCACTTCAAGCTGTAGCTTGAAATGCTTAAAGATAAAGCACAGCGTGCTGTGATTGCTACAAAAGTAAATAAATGAAAAAACAAATGCGGCGGCCACACACCTTTTATTTTCTATTTATTTACCTTTGAAGCAATTGCTGCACGCTGCCTTTATCTTTAAATTTGTGGTGCTAAAGCGCGGCATGCCGCAAATGCTAATAAAATAAATAGTCAAATAAAGCATTACTCTGTTCATGTAATAGTAAAGCACACTTTAAATTACCTCCTCTGCAGCATCATGGATACCAGAAGCAGTATACCAGGGTGGGTTGCAAAAGCGAGACAGCATGTAGCGCCTGCTTCAACAAGCCATTAATTAACTAAATAGTGCACACTAACTGTTAATGAAAACTAGTGAGTAAGGACGCATGTAAGAGGGGCTGTCCTCATGGGAGGTACTTGGAGGGACTACTAAGCCTATTCACAAATCAAAAGCCACCATTTACAAAGGACAGTAATAGGAGCCAATTGAAAAGATGGGCGGAAAATGGGCAGAGCTTAAAGTCCATATCTGAATACAGAATGTCTCGAAGAGACAGCGCAAGCGCTGCCTAGGCGAGACCTAAAAGGTGGATGCAACCATAAAGAAAGTGTATTGTGTACCACATTTGCCATTGAAAGCTGGAGGATATAGTGCTTAAAATGCCAAATTCTTGTTCTCGGACTTTAAATCCCTCTTTAAAGGCATTAGGGATGGCCAGGATGCTGCAGATTTATAGGAGGAAGCGAAACATCAGGTTGAATTTCTATTTCCTGTGACACAATAAGAGCCTCAGCTCTGGCTTGTGCAGCCTGTATTGCTGCTACTCTCAGCCAGTCTCTAAAAGATTGGATCACAGATGCAGCACAAAGAGCAACTGCCTTGAGAATGCCATTTAAAGGGAAAAGATTGCTTGGGGCAAGCCTGGAAGAGAAATTGCAAAAAATATTTAAGGAGAGAAAGCATTATTTTTCCTTCAGAAGCATCAACCCAAGACTCCTGGCACATCATTTTCGTACGAGCACAAAGGGTCCTTTCGGAAGCCACTGAGAAGACAGAATTATGAACAAAAACTATCCAAATAATTTTCACAGAAATATCCTATGAAGCAAAGTCAGAATGGAAATAACAAAGAGCAGCGTTCCTGACAATGCAGATTTCCAGGAAATGGATGGTCAGCCTTGGCAAGTGGGAGGAAGGATACATCAAGAAAATATCAATTAAGGAAACTTTGCAAAGAATAATCCCTTTGGTTAAAAAGGATCAATACATGATAACATTAGATCATATGGATGCATACCTGCATGTGTCAATGGAAAAAAAGTCATCAGAAATATCTAAGATTTTGTGTCCCTGGCAATTCAGTGTGTTACCATTTGGGTTGCGATCAGTGCAGAGAGTGTTCACCAAAGTTGTGGCTCCTTTGGTTGCTCTTCTACATGTGCAGGAAATTCAAGTTTTGCTGCATCTGGACAACTGGTTAATGCATGCAGCATCAGAATCAGAACTACTCCAGTTCTTGCAAAACAGCATAACTACGTAAAACCAGCATGGGTTCGTATTACATTTCCCAACGTGTCAATTGACCCCAAAGAAGGACTTGCCATTCAAAGTGGCCAGGTTCAGGACAGAGTCTATCTGCCAGTAGAGATGATGCTTCTCCTTGGCCCCTCTGACAACTGCAGAAAGCTCCAGCAAGGATGTGGATGAAATTCATGGCCATATGGCAACTTGTGCCTTTACAGTCCAGTAGGTGAGGTTGCATCTGTGACCTTGATTCTGGCACCTGAACATTTATCTGCCCTGAATAACTTGGAACCTGGAGAACATGGTCCCAGTGAGAGAGATCCACTCACTGTTGTAGTGGTGATGAATCAGAAGAATTTTTTCAGTAGAGTTCCAATGCACCCAGAGCAGCCGAAAATGCTAACAGATGCAAGCACAATTGTTTGGGGAGATACCTTAGAAGGCTACTCTGCCAGTAGTGGGCGGTAATTTTACCAGGGAGGGGGCGGAGGGCCACACGCTCACATACACCTCACTCACACCCATTCACAACACTCACCAGCAAATACAAGGACATTTATATATATATATATATATATATATATATATATATATATATATATATATATATAAGCACACACCAAACAAAAAAAACACGTAAAACTTACCTCAACAGCAGCTCTCCGACAGGAAAGCCTGGAAGGTCCCAGGAGGCTTGGGACTGCTGCCTTCCCTCATTGGCTGACATTAGGTCAGCCAATGAGGGAAGGTAGCAGTCCCAATCTCGTCACAGAGTGGGATGGGGCAGCGAGACTGCTGACCCACCCTTCTCTGTGACTAGGTGTCACTGATTGAACTCAGCTCTGGGCACTTGAGGGCTTAAAACTGAAGCACCCAGGTCCGAGGCAATCAGTGACGCTCCTCTTTATCACAAGGATGGAGGGCCTCGAGGCACTTTTACCAGGCTGAGGTCACACCCACAGGGCTGTGAAATCTTCAGGTTTGCAAAGTTCACCTCAGGCAGCCAGGAGCCTGCGCATTTAGTGCATGTCTAGGTCCTGGCTACCTGACCTCAACCCGAAGAGTGTCTGTCAGGCTGACCTTTGTTGAGCCTCACCGACACTCTTCTTGCCTGGAAAAAGCCACTGCTGCACTCTGCTTAACTAAGATGGACTCTGAGGAAGCAGTAAATTCTTCAATTTGGAGAGAATTGATGGCGATGTTTTGGGAACTGCTCAAGTTGCAGCATTACCTTCAGGAAAACAATGTGTTGTTAAGAATGACGATTCTCCAATTAACATACAAAGAGATTCTTGATTTCATTAAAGACTATGGAGGCTATAATCTGCAATAACCTTTTATTGCTGCCCCAACATCAAGCCCTTTAAAGAACAGAGTATACATCATAAATAAAAGTATTCCATTCTGGAATCAATGCACAACATATTTGATCATAGTAACAACCATATTCCTCTTTTAGGCTGTGATTTGAAGTAAGTACTTTAACGTGAAGGAATACGGAAGAAACAACATCAGGGTGCCAACAGGAACAATCCCAACGTCCAATTTAGAATTATTTCCTATAAAAAAAAGGGAAATGTTAGGGAATCTATATCCAGAATATAATATGGTGCAAAATAAACATACAGTCCAACTCAATATTATACAACTTTTGTATTATTTTATTTCTTTGTTTAAATTCTGCAAAACACTTAACTGTCATTAGCCTTTAGCCAACCCTAGTGGCTCAACCACAGGAGGGTGAGGTGGGTGGGATAATGATAGCCTCCGTAGTCTTTAAAGAAATCAAGATTCTCTTTGCATATTAATTGGCGAATCATTACTTCATTAAAAGACTGGAGGCTGTCATTATGCATGTTTAACCCCTTCGCTGCTTCTGTCGGCCAACGGCCGTCGTGAGGACTACCTCCGTAGTCCTGCGCACGTCCGTTGGCCGACGCAGCCCCGCCCACTCAATGGAACGCCCCGCACCGCTGCGGAATTGCCACCGCGGTAAACGGGTTAAAGCTGTTGACTACTAAATTGCTCAAATGTGTAACCGGTCTCAAATAAAAATTTGCAAAGGGACTGGCATTCAACCAGTCTGCCACCTTGAGGAGCTCAGAAAGGGTGCCATTCGCCCAGAATACCTTACTGGCCATTGCACCCCTAGCTGAATGGGCACCAAAGAGAGATAAATGAACACCTGCCTCACTCATAAATGCACTGACCCACCTAGCTATAGTAACAGTAGATACTGCCTTGTGCGGTTTCACATACGAAATAGATTGCAGATTCTCACCATCATATCTAAATTCAAGCATCCTATGCTCATAACCCTCATGCAATCAACCACACAAAGTTTGGGGCAAACCTGAAAACTGGGATAGAAAATATGGCTGGACATATTCTTTGTCCTCTTCCAGCTATCAAAATGGACACCATCTGTTGAATAAACCCTGTTACAAATCGCCAATACTTTAAGATCTGAATCCCTTCTGAATGACACCAAACAAAGAAGAGTAGCCAATTTCTGGGAAATCTGTCTAAAGGAAAGCTAACGGTACCTGGCCAATCATCAAAAAGTTTGAAAACTAAATTTACATCCCAAAGGGAGGTGTAACCCGATCTAGGTGGTCTTTTGATCCAAATACCCTTTATTAGTCTACATATTAGTGGGTTGTTGTCAACCGTGGTGTTCCTCAAGAGAGCATGGCCTGCCAAGATTCCTGATCTGTGGCAATTGATAGTATTGTAGGACAAACCTGACTGATATAGATCCGCTAAATCTGTTACAGGGGTCTCCACGGGATCCAGGCCCCTTTCCTTGCACCAACAACACCATCTGCACCAAACCCCTTTGTTGGAGCTTTTCCTAGTTCCTGGGGCCCAAGACTCGTTCAGTAGATCCTTAGACTTTCCAGAAAGTCCTAAGAATCTTGCGGAACCCCTGATATTTTCCAGACAAGAAGGTCCAACTTCCCTTCTACCACTAACAGATGATCTTCCCCAACTGAGCCTATAAGCACCCCCTGATGAACTGGAATAAGGAAGGGCTCTAGCACTGCAAGTTCCATCAACCCTGGGAATCAAACCTGGGAGGTCCAAAAAGAGGTAACTAGCACTAGATTGCACTTCTCCTTCCGTACCTTCCAGAGAACCCTCTGGTTCATGGTGAAAGGTAGAAAGGTAGAAAGGTTAGGCTCCCCCCGAGCTCGAACCCTGAACGAAAGCATCTACTGCTAGAGCCTCTGCGCCTGGTCTCCAACTGAAGAACCTTACACCTGATGATGAGCCTGCCGGCAAAGAGATCTAAATCTAATGGCCCCCAAACCTCCTGAATCCTTCTGAAAATCACTGTGTTCAACATCCAATCGATGTAATCCCTGAGATGGTGAGATATTACAAGTTGCCCTCAGATTCTGTGTGCCTGGAATATGACCTGCTGTCGGAATAATTTTGTATTCCAAGCAAAAATACCATATGTCTTTTGCTAAATCTGCCAGTTGCCTTGATTTGGAGCCACCCAGACGATTGATGTAAGAAACTGCTGAGACATTGTCCATGCAATCAGGACCCCACTGTTTGCCAGCAAGCGTCTGAAACTCTTTAGACCATTCAGCCCAGCCATTAACTCTAGACAATTTATGTGAAGAGAGCTCTCTTGACCTGACCAATATCCCCCAACTCCAAGTCATTCAAGCAAGCTCCCCAGCGTAGAGTCCTGGCATCTGTTTCTAAGGTAAACTCTGGCACATTCCTAAAATTGCTTTGCTGTTCCAAGACTCCAGACTGTTCAGCCACCACTCGAGGTGCAAAAGAGCCTCTGGGGATAAACTTATCGAGTCTGCATACCAAAGACCTCTGCGTAACCCAACTGTCTTTAACCTCTGGAGGGCCCTGTAATGTAGGGGACCTGGTTAAATAGCCTGAATTGAAGAGAATAATAGACCATTGGTCCTTTCTAAGCCTCTCAGAGTCACAGCCTCCTTCCCTAAGATATAACTCACCTCTTTCCTTATTTTCTTTATCTTTTTCTGAGGTAAAAGGAGCAGGGCTTGTAGAGTAGCTACCTGAAAACCTAGAAACTCCAAGGATTGACTGGGTATCAAGACCGAGTTCTCTACATTTACTATGAAACCGAGACTCTCCAAGAGATCCTTTGTCACATCTAGCTGAACTAACACTGATTTGTCCTGGCTCATCAACAAAATGTCATCCAGATATACTATCAGCCGAATTTCTCTCTTCCTCAAGAAGGCTACCACGGCTCTGAGAACCTTGGTAAAGCACCATGGTGCGGATGAAAGCCCAAAGGGAAGACAACAAAACGGATATGTTACTCCCCTCTACCTGAAAAGGAGGTACTTCTGGGAACTTTCTGCCATGGGAATCTTGAAATACGCACCCTTCGGATCTAGTTTCACCAGCCAGTCTCCCTCCTGAAGGATATCGCAAAGAAGATGGATTCCCTCCATCTTGAAATGGCGATAGACCAAAAACATGTTGACGTCTCTCAAATTTATAACTGGGGACCATCCCTTGTCCTTTTTCTTTACTAGAAAAATTGTGCTCATAAAACCATCTTGATCACCCACCACCTCTACTATTGCACCTTTTTGTAACATTTGGGCAAGCTTCGCATCCACTAAAAGAATATGACACGTTACAACGCGTACTAATACCACGTGTGTCATTACAATGCGGGTATTACTACGCGTAGTCATTCACCACGACCTACCATTACAACGCATACTTTTACCACAAATATACCTTTATCACGCATGCCATTACAACGCAAAGGCATGGGTGGTAAAGGTATACTCTTGGTAAAAGTGTCTAAGGTAAGTTACACTACCCTGCCCTACCCTAAACCCTAATTTAGTACCCCTGCACGACCCCCGAGCCCCAATCCTTTCCCTACCCTAAAACACCACCCCTGCACGACCCTCCCCCAAACCCCAGTCCTCTCCCTACCCTAAATCATTACCCTGCAAGACCCCCAGTCCTCTTCTTACACTAAAACACTGCCCTGCACGACCCCCCCGACCCTACCCTAAACCCTACAACACTACCCCTGCAGGACCCTGCCCCTGACCCCCAGTCCTCTCCCTACCCTAAAACACTACCCTGCACGACCCTCCCCCCTACCCTCAGTCCTCTCCCTACACTAAAACACTACCCTGCATGACCCCCCGACCCTACCCTAAACCCTACAACACTACCCCTGCACGACCCTCCCCCCGACCCCCAGTCCTCTCCCTACCCTAAAACACTACCTTGCACGACCCCCGACCCTACCCTAAACCCTACAACACTACCCCTGCACGACCCTCCCCCCAACCCCAGTCCTCTCCCTACCCTTAAACACTACCCTGCACGACCCCCCAACCCTACCCTAAACCCTAAAACACTACTCTGCACGACCCTACCCTAGTCCTTTCCTCACACTAAAACACTACCCTGCACGACCCCCCGACCCTACCCTAAACTCTAAAACACTACCCTGCACAACATCCCCGACCCTCAGTCCTCTCCCTACCCTAAAACACTGCCCTGCACGACCCTCCCCCCAACTCCCACTCCTCTTCCTCCCCTAAAACACTACCCTGCACGACCCTACCCTAGTCTCTCTTAACACTAAAATACTACCCTGCATGACCCCCCCGACCCTACCCTAAACCACTACCCTGCACAACACCCCCAACCCCCAGTCCTCTCCCTATGATAAACACTAACCTGCATGACCCCCC
This sequence comes from Calotriton arnoldi, assembly GCA_963921515.1. Taxonomy (NCBI): domain Eukaryota; kingdom Metazoa; phylum Chordata; class Amphibia; order Caudata; family Salamandridae; genus Calotriton; species Calotriton arnoldi. The sequence goes on from CAWUFW010003563.1 coordinate 868,578, forward strand.
GGCCCTACCCGAAACCCTACAACACTACCCCTGCATGACCCTCCCCCGACCCCCAGTCCTCTCACTACCCTAAAAAACGACCCTGCACGACCCTCCCCATGACCCCCCGTCCTCTTCCTACACTAAAACACTACCTTGCACGACCCCCTACCCTACAACACTACCCCTGCACGACCCTCCCCTGACCCCCAGTCCTCTCCCTACCCAAAAGCACTACCCTGCATGACCCCCCCGACCCTACCCTAAACCCTACAACACTACCCTGCACGACCCTCCTCCCGACCCCCAGTCCTCTCCCTACCCTAACACACTACCCTGCATGACCTCCCGACCCTACAACACTACCCCTGCACGACCCTCTTCCGACCCCCAGTCCTCTCCTTACACTAAAACACTACCCTGCACAATCCCCGACCCTACCCTAAAACACTACCCTGCATGACACCCCCTCACCCCCAGTCATCTCCCTGCCCTAAAACACTACCCTGCACAACCCCCGACCCTACCCTAAACCCTGACCCCCTTTTAACCAAAAAAAGTAACCCCCACCCCAGGCCCAATCCCCCTTACCTCTCTCTCCTCGTGGTTCCTCTCTCTCCTCCTGGTTCCTGCTGCTCGTTGGGTCTGATGGGCGGTGCACGTCGTTGTGAGGAAACGGAAGAGCCTCTGTTTCCTCACAATAAGGTGGATCGTCTATATTTTTTTACATCGCATGTGCTTTTACCACACATGCCTTTACAAGGAAAGTCGTTGTAAAGGCATGCGTGGCAAAAGCACATGCGATGTAAAAAAAATGCGTAGTAATGACTACGCCTTGTTACAACGCATGCGTGGTAACGCTTGCGTTGTAATGGTATGCGGGGAAACAGCTGTGGTTTTAATGGCTGTTCCCCACACTAAAACCATTCTCTCTTCGTCGAAAACAATCTCTCTGGGTTGAGAAGTCTGAATTGGGTTGTCACAGAAATCTATGTTGAAACATGAGACCACCCCTAGGACCCAGGGGTCGCTTGTTATCTCCTCCCATCTGTGAGTAAAAAGTCTCCACCTCCCGGCTACTTTTATTAGGGAAGAAACAGCATAATTTGTTCCACCTACCTTCAGAGGCTGTCGATATAGCTCTTCCTCCTCTTTGTCTCGATCTACCCCTCTGTGGGTAGAATCTTGGCAAGGTATAGTAACCTCAGACGTAGCCTCTGGTTCCTTGACTGTACTGTTTTGTGCATAGAACTGGGACCTTCTTGTTCCACCTTAGCGGACAGCCAGTCCCCTCCTGTCAGCCCTTCCAAAAACACGTGACCCAAACACACGCCGCACGTTCTGGTGTGCCTCACTCAGAGTAGTGAAGGTAGACACATATTTGCTGAGTAAGTTAATGAAATCTTGGCCAAACAGGAGGCCCCCCAGTTTACCCTCAACTTCTCTATTAGATAGCTCAGCGAGCTACCGGCTCATCCTCATAAGGATGACCTTCTTCCTCTCAGCTTTGAGCCCAGCGTTAGCATTTCCCAGCATGGAAACTGCTTGCTGACTCCATCCTCTAAGGAGGTTATGGTCGATAACAGAGTCATTAATATGAGCCTCCTCGACCATATCCAAAATAAGAGCCAAAGGGCCCAAGATATCTAGTAATCTGTCCTGGCATTGCTTCAGGCACTGGTCCAGACCCTTCTGTGGGTGTTTACCCAACTTAAATAATAAAATAGTTAGTTCTGAGTCTAAGTTAAGCGTTTGTCCTGGCTTGTCATCCAACAGCGGTCTGGGACGCTTGGCCTGCATCAAATTGTGGTGTTGCCTGTACAGTGGGCATCTAATCCACTGTGTTACGGATTTCACCACGAGTGAGCGGCCACCACTCAGAGCTGCGAGGGAGTTTAATTGACTCGGGCTAAACATGTCCTGGCCCAAAGGGTCCTTTACCGGTCTGGATGCAGACGTCCCCTGCAAGTCATCATCTAACCCATCCAGGGCATCTGGGGCCTCAACAAAGTCGAAAACAAATTTGTCAAACCCTGTGTAATTGTCCTCATTAATGTCAAAGGGTTGTATGTCAGAATAACGAACAACGCAAATATATGCTAGCATTCCATTACGTTGTTCAGGCTGTTTCCCGAAGACCCCATACGCCTACTAGTTGGCAGATATATGCACCCACAAGACCGCATACGCCTACTAGTTGGCAGATATATGCACCCACAATTGGTTAATACCATCCAGGTCAGAGCTTTCTGTGTGCCTTTCTGTGGCAAGGCATTTGCATAAATCTATATGTGTGGAGATTTCCCTACTTCAACAGGGTGATATATGTTTCCTTCAATCTAAAGAGCTGCCCTGAAAAACAATATCAGAATTTTTGGGCCACTGGACTGTCCAAAATATACATACATTGGGTCCCAGGTCAAAATCTATCTTGCTTAGTAATTATGCAAACCTATTTTGGGGTGCATTCTGGGATAGAAATGTAATGGATTCGTGAAGTGATAATATTAAATTTCGCTAATTTAACACGCCCCAGGGTTCTGTACCGTAACATTTATATTGCAAATCAGTGACGAAACCCAGCTGTGCTGCGGCACTAATTTCGATTGTTAATTATACAAACGAGATGTTTGGAAGTAAAAAAAACAAGCATTGGCATAGCCAATAGGTCTCGCCTTTGGGACCTTATAAGTATTTACGTATGCAGCGTATTAGCTTAGTGTCTGGAAAACTTTAGGATGCCCGTGGTGGCGGTGAGAGTGCGGGAAATTCTGCATTTCGCTGGCATGTTATGTTAGTATGTTAGTGACGCAGTGACATGGCCTCTGCAGGTGGCTTCCGAACGCTCGAGCTAGAAAAGGGGGGGACGCAAGACCACACTGCCACCTTGCCGTCCTGCTGAAGTGCTATCCTCAGAACAGCGGTGTCATTAATAGCGCATCAAAGCGGCAAGCGCCTCAACACAGGGCCTTGGTCTTGAAGAGAAGTGACCGGTACCACCGCTTGGCTGAGGACCCGGGAACCAAATGTAAAATAAAATAAATAAAGTAATATCTCGCGAAAGGCACCATAACATTGTGCCAGCTGTGAGAGACATGGGGGGGGGGGGGGATAAATTACTGAGCGTCGCATTTTTCAAACCTCCTCCCCCGCCAGACGCTCTGTTTAATGCAATGAATGGGAGCCGGGGCTGCCAGATAAGCACCCCAGCCCCCTGTCCCGACTCCGAGAGCGCTGCAGCATTGATGGAATATGTGAGCTCTATCAGGGCTGCTGATCAGGGCCTTCTATCCAGTCAGGGATCTGAGGGGGGGCTAAGGTGTTTGCTGACTGCACGACACGGCGTTGCATGGCTGCACCTGTGTTTTCTTCTGCCTCCTAATGCCGGTGCAAGGGAAGTTATTTAACTAATCGCAGTGCAGGGAGAAATTCCGTCCTGCTATCCCTCACTGTTTCTGTCTGTTATCAGCATTTGTCCTGTTTTTTGAAGAAAAAAAAGTTGCTCCTTTTATATCATTTTTGGTTCGTTTATTTTTAATTTCTAACAGATTTATAAAGTTTTCCATGAAAATGCACACATTTCATTAAATAATTTTGAAGCTTTTGTTATTCTTTTGTTTAGTCTGCAGGATGTGAGAAGAGACTGGGGTAGTGTCACGGGATGAGAGGAGGGAGACGGGGAAGTATACTGCACGGGGTGAGGATAGGGAGTGGGGCAGTGTCAGAAGGGCTGAGAGGAGTGAGAGGGCCGTATACTGCAGGATGTGAAATGAGAGACTGGGGCAGTGTCACGGAATGAGAGCAGTGAGACGGGCAGCTTATTCTTCTCTGCCTTTCTTCCCGGGGTCTCGGCTGCACAGTTCGGTTCATCCTCTCTGCGAGTCAATCTGTTCCCTGGGACCGGGGAGATGGGGCCGGCGGTCAACACCCCGCGTGTGTCAACAAACAGCTCGGTACCGGATGCACACGGCGAGTTACGTGGAACCGGGAGGAGCTCTGCAAACATGCGCAGACCCGGAACCAGTGTGGGCAGCGAGTCTGACCCACGGACCGGGGAGAGGTCAGTAAACTCCTCGGAGTCATGGGGGAGACCAACTAACCACGCACGAAAATAAACACACACACAGAGCCCGCTCGGCACCGGCTGCACACAGCGAGTCAGTCTGTTTTGCGGACCAGGGAGAAGTCTGTGAGGGCCTCCGAGTGATCGGGACCGGATGACGATCCACCATGCACGAAAAATAAAAATGAAATAAATAAAGTGAGCGTGGTGTCACTGGCGGGCGCCGCGCTCATTAAAGTAATAAATAAAAAAACACAATTTAGAGCGCATAGCGCTGCGCAAAACGTAAAATATAAATAAAGTGAGCGCGGTGTCCCTAGCGGGAGCCGCGCTCTTTAGACAAAGCCGAATGAAGAGAAGCGCGCGCCTCGCGCTGAAAGTTTTAAAAAAACAAGCAATGGCCGCGCGGCCGTGAAACTGACACGGCCGTGAAAGTAATCGCGGGTTTTGGAAGTGCAAACAGTGGCTTTTGCTGGCGACCAGCTTGCGTTCACGCGAGCGTCCAGATGGCGAGGGAAGCCATATGGCGCCTAATCGCGCGTGCACGCTCGCGTGAACGCAGGCTAGTCCGCAGCAAAAGCCACTGTTTGCACTTCCAAAACCCGCTTACTAAAAGTCTCGCCAGAGTAGCGCATGCGCGCTGGCTCAGGCGAGACCTAAAAACGGATTAAGGGGCGGAAATATTTTCATCCTACGTAACACAGTACTTGAGTTTTACTGTTCTCAAATGAGGGAAACAGCCTGAACAACGAAGTCAGAAGCACGTAGTATCTTAAGCAAATACTGCCATCTAGCTTTCATTGTTCATATTTACTGAACACCTATTTACTTTCCTCTTTCAAATTATTATTAGTGTACTATGTATGCATAATACATCTTGTACTTACTGTACTTAATGCGTTGTTCAGTCGTGCATGGTTAATCATCGATTTGCGTGCTTAAACCATGCGTGTGACTTCGTTCTTCAGGCTGTTTCCCATGTCAAACACATCCAGGCATTGAGAGCTTAGTCTATCACACATAGAGGACTGGGTGTCATCCCTTAACGTCCTTGACTTGTTCCTGGGTCTATCTAATGTCTTGAATTAACAAGCATTTGCAATGCAATAGGTCTCGCATTTGCAAGAGTTTAAACTATTGGCATTGTAAATGACAATGCCTTTTATTTATGCGTTTTAAAAACCAACACACATAAAAGGCATTATTTATAATGCCAATAGCTCAAACTCTCGCAAATGCAAGACCACTTTAATGGTGGAAAAGAAATGCCATTCATTTCACAGCTTTATCAACACAAATTACCACAAGAACACTTATGTCGCAAGCAAGTAGCTGCCTACTCAGTGCAAGTTGTCTATATCACCTCTGCCTGTGTTCACGAAATAACGCATTTACGTGGGGCAGACAAGGCACCGTCGGGGACGTACTGGACGAGTTACTGCCATAAACAGGGTGTAATTGTGATACATAAACCAGTGACCAGTACATAATATGATGCAACTAGAGCAAACTAACAGAATGTAGCAACCCACAGATAAAAGCCACGTGCAGAGAAGAGAAATTACAAGCCAAAGACCTGGAAGAGTTTGCAACACTGAAGAAACGACTTACCAATACAAGAACACATATATACTGGGGTGCTTGCTTAAACCTTTTTTAGACACTAGGAATGTTTACATTCGGAAATAATTAAATTTCCTTATTACCCGTTTGATGACGTGATCTAAACTGAAGCACACGTTACGTTGTATAAACGGTTTATTTATTGTTGAGCCACATTAGAAAAAAACTCAATATAAATTGCAACCACGTAAAACATTGTTATGCTAGATCCCCAGGTTGCCCCAACCGCAAACAAAGCAACACTATAACTGTACCCAATACGACATGCCTAATTTTTGTTAACGAGTACACAATGGTGTCCATTTTTGCCGCCTTTTAGGTCTGACGTGTAATGAATGGCGCTTGCGGTGAAAAGGAGGGCGCTGCTGATCAAGAGGATCATTTATTAATATAGACAAAACCTGATTATTAAAACAGTGCGGAAGTGAACAAATCTGAAAAAAGACATTACCGGTGGGCAATTAAGTTCACTTCCTGGCTGGAAGTTGGTGTCAAAGTGCGTGTGTGCAGGTGGTATGGGCTAAAGTCCTACTCTCTTTTCCAATAAAATAAAGGACCACACACCGTGATCATGTAACATGTTACATTTTAAAAGGGATAACATCAGCGAAGTCTGTTCAGAGTTGCCAATTATTTAGAATAATCATGAAAAGATGGGTCATTCCGGGGGCCTCCATTTTTACGGGGAGCTGTTAAAATCAGATTCAAGTAGGAAGATCAATTTTCTAAGAGGCTATGTTTAAAAAAAAAAAACTTTCAGCCATTGGTTTCTTTGGAATCATTACTCCATTGTATACACAGAAAACCTGTTTAGCACCAAAACGGTCCTTTTTCATTACTTTTGTCAGCCCCTAGGGGCATACAGCAAGCCTGTGTGTCTTCTGATACAGTAATCTTCATATTTTTTTGGGGGGGGGGGGACACCTACACTACCTAGAAAGTAATCAGCACAACAATACAGTTAGAAACAAAGAGTACGCTGAGGGCACAGCGCAGTATCCCTACAGAGCACCGGTGTGCGGCATGCTGAGGGCAGAGTGCACTATCCCTACAAAGCACCAAGGGCACAGCGCAGTATCCCTACAGAGCACCGGTGTGCGGCATGCTGAGGGCAGAGTGCACTATCCCTACAAAGCACCAAGGGCACAGCGCAGTATCCCTACAGAGCACCGGTGTGCGGCATGCTGAGGGCAGAGTGCACTATCCCTACAAAGCACCAAGGGCACAGCGCACTATCCCTACACAGCACCGGTGTGCGGCATGCTGAGGGCAGAGTGCACTATCCCTACAAAGCACCAAGGGCACAGCGCAGAATCCCTACAGAGTACCGGTGTGCGGCATGCTGAGGGCAGAGTGCACTATCCCTACAAAGCACCAAGGGCACAGCGCAGTATCCCTACAGAGCACCGGTGTGCGGCATGCTGAGGGCAGAGTGCACTATCCCTACAAAGCACCAAGGGCACAGCGCAGTATCCCTACAGAGCACCGGTGTGCGGCATGCTGAGGGCAGAGTGCACTATCCCTACAAAGCACCAAGGGCAGAGCGCACTATCCCTACACAGCACCGGTGTGCGGCATGCTGAGGGCAGAGTGCACTATCCCTACAAAGCACCAAGGGCACAGCGCAGTATCCCTACAGAGCACCGGTGTGCGGCATGCTGAGGGCAGAGTGCACTATCCCTACAAAGCACCAAGGGCACAGCGCACTATCCCTACAGAGCACCGGTGTGCGGCATGCTGAGGGCAGAGTGCACTATCCCTACAAAGCACCAAGGGCACAGCGCACTATCCCTACACAGCACCGGTGTGCGGCATGCTGAGGGCAGAGTGCACTATCCCTACAAAGCACCAAGGGCACAGCGCACTATCCCTACAGAGCACCGGTGTGCGGCATGCTGAGGGCAGAGTGCACTATCCCTACAAAGCACCAAGGGCACAGCGCACTATCCCTACACAGCACCGGTGTGCAGCATGCTGAGGGCAGAGTGCACTATCCCTACAAAGCACCAAGGGCACAGCGCAGTATCCCTACAGAGCACCGGTGTGCGGCATGCTGAGGGCAGAGTGCACTATCCCTACAAAGCACCAAGGGCACAGCGCACTATCCCTACAGAGCACCGGTGTGCGGCATGCTGAGGGCAGAGTGCACTATCCCTACAAAGCACCAAGGGCACAGCGCACTATCCCTACACAGCACCGGTGTGCGGCATGCTGAGGGCAGAGTGCACTATCCTACAAAGCACCAAGGGCACAGCGCACTATCCCTACAGAGCACCGGTGTGCGGCATGCTGAGGGCAGAGTGCACTATCCCTACAAAGCACCAAGGGCGCAGCGCACTATCCCTACACAGCACCGGTGTGCGGCATGCTGAGGGCAGAGTGCACTATCCCTACAAAGCACCAAGGGCGCAGCGCACTATCCCTACAGAGCACCGGTGTGCGGCATGCTGAGGGCAGAGTGCACTATCCCTACAAAGCACCAAGGGCACAGCGCACTATCCCTACAGAGCACCGGTGTGCGGCATGCTGAGGGCAGAGTGCACTATCCCTACAAAGCACCAAGGGCACAGCGCAGTATCCCTACAGAGCACCGGTGTGCGGCATGCTGAGGGCAGAGTGCACTATCCCTACAAAGCACCAAGGGCACAGCGCAGTATCCCTACAGAGCACCGGTGTGCGGCATGCTGAGGGCAGAGTGCACTATCCCTACAAAGCACCAAGGGCACAGCGCAGTATCCCTACAGAGCACCGGTGTGCGGCATGCTGAGGGCAGAGTGCACTATCCCTACAAAGCACCAAGGGCACAGCGCAGTATCCCTACAGAGCACCGGTGTGCGGCATGCTGAGGGCAGAGTGCACTATCCCTACAAAGCACCAAGGGCACAGCGCAGTATCCCTACGGAGCATCGGTGTGCAGGGCGCTGAGGGCACAGCGCACTATCCCTACAGAGCATCGGTGTGCAGGGCGCTGAGGGCAGAGTGCACTATCCCTACAAAGCACCAAGGGCACAGCGCAGTATCCCTACGGAGCATCGGTGTGCAGGGCGCTGAGGGCACAGCGCACTATCCCTACAGAGCATCGGTGTGCAGGGCGCTGAGGGCACAGCGCACTATCCCTACAGAGCACCGGTGTGCGGTACGTTGAGGGCACAGCGCACTGCCCGTAGTGCTGGATCGATGTCCGGTATGAGGACAACCACTGACTCTGTAAATGAGCTCCATTTACCAAGAGTGATATTATCTTGTTTGAATATCCTGAGGATCTGGCTTGGTTGTGGCTCTCTTGGACCCGCGCTGGAATTCTCTGGTTTAGAGGGGCTATCACTATCGTAGGAGAGTGAAATGCAGGACAGAGGAGGGTGTGTGCGTGGGGGGAATAAGCACATTATCCCCTGATTTACCCCCCTACACCCCTCCCCCCCAGCCTGTGGAACATGGGTTGCTGTGAGGGTGCACCCCGGTCCATGGATAAGAGACTGCAAGCACAGATCCGGACCATCTGACATCTGCACAGAGCTACAGAAGGCGGCGTGCTCTACTAGAGCGGGGTGGGGCTGGCGTGAGACCCCCTCCATGTCAATTATTAAAATAAGAACAGAGATAGGCAGAATAACTACAGAGATATATATCCCCGTCATCTGCTTGGATTATCAACATGCTGCAGACTTGTCAGCTACGATACAACTACCATAGGAAACAACTTAAGGGCATATTTACGTTCCCTGGCGCATCCCTGCATATCAGCAGGGATGCGCCAGGGAAAATGCGTCACGCAAGTTTACCGTTGCGCCACGTCCGATGCGCCGCATTTACAATGCGGCGCATCGTGGCGCATGGATAAGCAGATGCGTGACGCATCTGCCGGCGGAAGGTTGGCGCAGTGCTGAAGCTGTGTCGCAAGCGCGACGCAACTCCAGCACTGTTCCAACCTTCCCTATCCCTAACATGGTGCGTCAATCCTTACGCCTGCTTGAAGCAGGCGTAAGGATTTGACGCACCAGCGTCGAGAAAAGTGACTGCGTGAAATCTTGTAGATTTCACTGCGTCACTTTTCCGAGGCGTTCCTGCGCCGGAACACCCCCTGCGCCGGTACGCCCACATGAAACCTGACGCAGGTTTCATGTGGCGCAGGGGTTTACTATGTGACGCATCTCCCTAGATGCGTCATGTTGTAAATATAGCGCAACGCGGCGCATGGTTTGCGTAGCCGCTGCGTCACATGCGTGATGCAACGGCGGCGCAAAAGTGGCGCAAGGGGCTTGTAAATATGCCCCTCAGTACCTAAAAATTAAGGGCATTTGAATGTCTATGCACTTGCACCGTTTATATAGTTGAAGAACTCGAAGAGGTGCTTCCTCAATTTTTAAAAGTTGAAAATACATCAGTAAGAGGGACTACCCCATATTGTCTCGCTATAACCAATGGCATATTTTCTGTGGTCCTGATGAAGGTGGTGTGTATCTTTGATACCACCGAAACGTACATGTTGGAAAAACCCAGCGCACAACAACAAAAAGAATATCTCTGGATTCATTCCTAGGTGTATGTGAGATCAGGCTGGGGCAAAAATGAGAGACTGCAATGTGAATGTGTTTGTGTGGTGTTTGAAGTGGGGAATGAGTGTAGATATGGGGAAATACATAGTAAATTGTTGTGATGTAAAAAGTGTATAATATAGTGTGCTTTTGCTATATATAATATATATTATTGACAAAACTGTGAAATTTTGTACGGAGATTTGTTTGGATAGTGAGTTTCTAAAATGAGTTAGGATGAAAATGATTAAAAACTGAAATAAAAAATATGTAAACTCTATTTAAACTTCATCCTTAATTGAGGCATGTGTTGGTCGAGACTTTTAGCGATAAATTTTATAATAATATTTTTCAAGCGGGATCTTTTGCACATTAAGCAGTGCTACTAGAAGCCAACACTGGGTGCATGTGGCACTATGGGGAGTGTGCTCCAGGGAGCTCAGACTATATAAATGACAATACAATCCTGGTCCCTCTAGGAATCCCTCCACACACGAGGCCCTGCTGGCTGGACTGCAGGTGACCCTCCTGTATAAAGATGCCCGTGGCTTGAACAGGAGAACTGTCACTTTTACACTAAATGACACCAAAACAGACTGTGTGAGATGAAAAAGAGAAGCACGGTGAGTCTAGAGACCCGCTATTTCAGGGCGAAGGACCTCCCCCACCTAATAAGTATCATGCGTCATCCCGGCCCCCTCCCTGCGTCGATCCATAAGGTTTCAAGGTCAGATACTACCCACGTGACTGATCGGGAACTGGTGGGGTGTTTATTTTTTGGAGAAAAAAAATGAAGATATGAGATTAGGCGAGCTGAGTGCGAGTCAGTGTCTGTATAAAATAGTGCTGAACCAACATATAAATCCCACCATGTCACGCCGCAAGTACACGATCCAGTCCGGATGGGCGAGCCGAAAAGGAGGGAGGGAACAAGCCTCACTTCAATAGAAAGCGAGCGTTTACCATAAAGGATGACGCCCGCCAATAAAAAGGATGGGCGGAGCTTCCACTCCACTTTGAAAATCTCCTCGATTACAAGAGGCCTCGCAGAGCGAGCAGCGCATGCGCTGCAACGCTAGGCGAGACCTAAAAAGGGCTTTACCGCTCCTCTTGGGATTCATGGGTCTATCATCACCTGAAATTAAAAAATACTTCTTTTGGACATCACGGCTTCAACCGCCTCCTTAATGGAAGTTTTTAGGCCTTCCTCAAAATATTTCTTAAACATGTCTTCACCTACCTCCAGCTGAGGTAATTCCTTGATCTCAGACATGTTAGTTTGTAACTAAACTAACAAACTAATAATATCCACTAAAGTCACAATATGGAAATTATGGTCGATTAGGCATGCAAACGTTAGACCCTTAGGATTGAAACAATCTTGCACTTTTTATTGCATAGAGCCGAGAAGCATGGAAAAGTAGCTGTTCGCAAGAGAAAATAGAAGCTGGAAATGTTTACAACAACCAGCACTTTGGCGTTTAAAAAGCATAGATGTGCAATACTTATTGCCCAACAAAAGACGGCGGCCAAATTGTAAGTCTGCTTTCAATTTTTATTAAAGGTGCGCCCAAATATTGGAGGGGTCATAATATATTAGAGACGGCTCAAGTCACCGTCACGGTCTGTGGAAGGGACTTCCTGTGAATGCTAGACAGCACCAGTCACTGCCGCGCCTGTGGTAGGAACTTGCCCGCAACCACTACAAAGCGCATTAAACCACAGCGCAAAGTGGCTAATCGGACAGGCGGCGGAATAAGCGGTAGAGCTGTATTTTTGGTAAATGCGACCAAAACGCTGAGGTAGGTGAAGCAGAAGCTGCTGTAACACAACTCACGCTCAGGCGCGCAAAGGGCTCAAAGGGCTTCAGCCCCCCCCCCGTTGTATGTGTCAGCCCGGGCTGAGACAGCTTCCCGGGCACACACACACAGCCGCACCCGAGTACTTCACGGGTCTTTAAAAGACCATTTGCTTGTTAACGAAGCATTGTTGTGTTTTCACCCCTTCTTAGAGCCCCTGCATCTCCACTCGGCCTGTTGCTGGAAGAATTAGCCCCCCCCCGGAATCTTTTCTTAGCCCCACCCCCCCCCCAAAATTTGGCTCTAGTTGTGCCTCTGCTCACACTCTATATGCGGCTTCTACTTTTTCCCTCTCCTGACCGAACCTCAAACACCAGCATACGCTGTGAGTCAGCCAGGAATGGAGGACGACAATTTGGCAGTTAAATGCATGATTTGAATGCCTCAGCGCAGCTCTTTAATTCAAGCGCCGATATCGAACGCATCCCTAGGGTACAAATACATACCAAAAAATACTTATCAGATCCACTGGGTAAAAACCTCAGTAATTAACAAAGATGGGCTACCTTTCCATTGTAAACTTAGTGGTTTGGAGACTAGACCCACTGAGTCCACTATTAAGCTGTCCCTCGAGGCCACAGAATATAAACCTTTTAGTTTAAACTGCAGCTCCTTGGTCAAACACCATGCTGAGGTGTTTGATCTGATTCAAGATCATACCCCAGATATTGTGTTTTTGACAAAGACCTGGGTAACCCTGAAATCCGTGGCAGAACCAGCTCTTGCACTTCCTCCAGGCTAACATCTGAAGAACTTTAACAGAGTGAACGGTAGAGGTGGGGGCTTTGCAGTGATTTACAGAGAGACCTATGCTTGTAGTATGGTACCATTCTGGACTGTGAAAGTGCCCTCTTTAAAACTGCATTGAATAGTAATTTTACTTTATCTGGGGTGTTAATCTATTGTCCTCCAGGTCCGTCCAAATCTTTTAGGGAGGCACTAAGCAACTTGACTGCCTTGCTGACCATTAAGTCAGCCAACTTTAATATTGTAGGTGATCTTAACCTCCATTTGGATGCTAGCCAAGATGGTGATATCGCCAATTTTTTAGATGATCTTGCTGCATGTCAGCTGACGCAACGAGTTTCTGGTGCCACACATTCAGCTGGGCACCTCCTCGGCCCTGTTTTTTCTAATTTTCATCTTTTGAAGGTTCTCACCCCTCTCCCTATGACTTGGACGGACCATTTTTTGATTCCTATGTCCATTTGCTTTGAAGGCCATGAACAGTCTCCCTGCCCGGACCCTATTCTTAAACACCCATGGCACAACACCCAGCGCCCTGCAGTTGGCCTCCAATGTTGAGGCAGTGAATAGTATTCTCCATGGCTGGCTCACCCATGCTCTAGATACTTGTAGACCAAACTGTGGCAAGAAAAAGCATGCCAACCCCTGGTTTAATGAAACCTTGATTTCAGCTAGGAAGAACCGTTAGGTCCTTGAACGCTCTTGGAGACACTCTTATGACCCTTCAATAAAAACACAATACAGAGCAGTCATTAAGACAACCACAAACTGATTCGGAAATCCAGGGCTGAGTATTTTGCAAACGAAATAAAGAATAGCAATAATCCAGCAAAAGTCATCTTCTACCTTCTTAATGGTCTTATGAAACCTGCACTTGCTGTGGAGTCCAGTGTAACTTCTAATGACCACTGCGAGAAACTGCCAAAGTATTTTATTAGTAAGGTAGAAAACATCTACTCCAAATTCGCCCTTGAGAATTTTGACTTCAGTCCAGAGGGTAAGACCTCCGACTCTCGGTCTAGGTCCACTCTCTCCCCGCAGCTCCGATGTGCAGTCTCTTGCCTCCAGATCCCGACCTCCTCCTTGGGAGGTTCAAGGCTGCTGCCTGCTCCTGCGCCTGCTGCCCGCTCCAACTGGGACCAGACTGCCTGCAACCACCGTAACCTTTCTCAGCCGTTTTTTTTCTTAATTTGTCCCTGTTGTGCCACTGTTATTGTGCCCATCTGTGTCTTGCTCTAATTCCACCACTGTTTTTATTTTCTCGTGCCTGCCTGTTCCTTTCGCCTTTCGCCACTACTGCCCCTGCGGCCCCTCCCCCCTAGAATTTCCCCCCGGAATTCCCCCGCTCCCGCCTCCCAGCCTCTCCTCCCTCCCACCTCCCCTACTTAATGGCGGCCGCTGCGCGCAGCGGGTGCGCCGCTGGCGCGCCAAAGGTAAGCCCGTCTGCGCCCGTCCGCGACCCGACCGCGGCCAGCGTCAGGAACCCTGGACCTCCCACTACTCATCACTACGACACCACCACCCTCCTCGCACTCAACCCTGGAAGACTTAGAGAATGCCAACAGGCCTCACCGAACACGACCCACGGCCAGTTCTCCTGCCTCCACTGCCGCCAGACCCTCACCGCCACCCCGGCCTCCAACACCGCCGACGCCAGCACCGGCGACACCCTAAAATGCATCCTCCTCAACGTACGCTCCGTACACAAACACGCCATGGAAATCTGGGACCTACTCGACTCTCTCTCGCCCGACATCGCCTTCTTCACAGAGACCTGGACCAACGCATCCTCTGCCCCCGACATCAGCACCGCCATCCCAGACAGATACAAGATCCAGAGGAAAGACCGCCCCAACCACCCAGGAGGGGGCCTCGCCATCGCCCACAAGAGCACCCTCCGCCTCACCACCTCCAGCGAAACCTTCCTCTCCGCCGAACACCTACACTTCCAGATCCAGACCACCCCCAAAGCCACACTCCGAGGAACCCTCATCTACAGACCCCCCGGCCCCCGAACACCCTTCGCCACCACCATCACCGACTTCATCGCACCCCACGCCATCGCCTCAACAAACTACATACTCATCGGAGACCTGAACTTCCACCTCGACAACCCCAGCGACCCCAACTCCACTATCCTTCGTGACAACCTCGCCAGCATCGGACTTAAACAACTCGTCAACAAACCGACCCACAGAGCAGGACACACCCTCGACCCCATCTTCGTGGCAGGAAACAGCGTCCAATTCAGCCACACAATGCAGCTGCCATGGACCGACCACTACTTTGTACACTTCGCCATCAACAAACCCAAAGCACCCAAACCAGCCCCACGCCCACCTCGAAGGAACTGGAGCAAGGTTACCGACGTGCAACTTAACTCCACCCTCACCAGAGACAACCACACCTGGGCACCCGACGCAAACGACGCAGCCAGAGAACTCCGCACCTGGATCTCCAACTGCGCAGACGAGCTCGCCCTGCTACGCAACCCCGACAGACAACGCCCCAGGAAAGCCGCCTGGTTCACCACCGCTCTCCAAGAAGCCAGACGCACCTGCAGACGCCTGGAGAAGAACTGGAGAAACACCAAGACAACCGAAAACCACACCAACTACAAGGACGCCATGACGGACTACCACAACCAGATCAGAGGAACTTCATCCACAACAAAATCCTGGCCAACTCCACCAACTCAAAGGAACTTTTCAGTGTCATTCAAGAATTCACCAACCCACGCAGCGAAGCCACAGACATCACCCCATTCCAAGACCTCTGCGACAAGTTTGGAACCTATTTCCACCTCAAGATCAAAAACCTCTACGACAACTTCATCGACCATCCACCAGGCGCCACAGACGACCCCCGCCCCCCAGAAGCACCAGCCAGCCCACCATCTCCAACTGGACACCGATCACAGACGAAGACACCGCCTCGACCATGAAAAGCATCCACTCGGGGGCCCCCACCGACCCCTGCCCCCCTCAACTACCACAGAGCCGTGGCCACCATCGCCCCCGAACTACAACGCACCATCAACACCACCTTCAAAACAGGCAGCTTCCTAGATGACTGGAAGCGCGCAGAAGTCAGACCCCTGCTCAAGAAGCCCACAGCTGACCCCACCGACCTCAAGAACTATCGGCCCATCTCGCTCCTCCCCTTCGCAGCCAAAGTTGCAGAGAAAACAGTCAACAGGAAACTGACACGATTCATTGAAGAGAACGCCGCCCTCGACCTGTCCCAATCCGGATTCCGAAGCAACCACAGCACAGAGACCTCCCTACTCGCCACACAGACGACATCCGCACCCTCCTGGACAAGGCCACTCCACAGCCCTCATCCTACTCGACCTATCAGCGGCCTTAGACGCCGTCTCCCACCGCACACTAGTCGCCAGACTACACGACGCAGGTGATCCAGCGCGGCTAATATAAATTTCTCCTTAGGACTCTAATCCAGGTAAAACTCTTATGCAACCTATTATCAATTAAACCTTATGTCGGTGGGGCCCATGGCACCGCATAACATACATTCATCTAATCTCTGGATTTCACTCTAAGGAGAAGGTGCTGCTGGATGAACGGGATACCTTGTTAGATTTGACAGAATAATAATTCATACATTATATGCATTAACCTTTGATCCTATCGGTTCTGAACATCAAGGTACTCCGCTCTTTGGTCGATGGACCAACTAGTAGAATAAGTTGATGGTGATTAAGACCAGCTCAATCACAATTAAAACCTTTTAACATTTTAAATTATAAATGTACTAAAGAACCACAGACTCATTTTAAGTTAGAATATATTTTTATCTAAATTTTCAATCAAAATAGGTGAAATTCTTTATTAATCAAAACACATTTAA
Source organism: Calotriton arnoldi (assembly GCA_963921515.1). Taxonomy (NCBI): domain Eukaryota; kingdom Metazoa; phylum Chordata; class Amphibia; order Caudata; family Salamandridae; genus Calotriton; species Calotriton arnoldi. The sequence continues at coordinate 885,254 of CAWUFW010003563.1, forward strand.
AATATCAATAATCATTTAAGAAAAGTTTAATGGAAAATGAAAATGTATGCATTACCCATGGTCATAGGACGCTGACAGGAATGGTTCACCAAGGAAGATAAACCGCAGATCACAGAATAGAACTCCCAAACTGACTGACTGTCCCGCTAACCTCCTCGGACGTACCTCCCGAGCAGAATTCCCGCAACGATCTTGTTCCTTCCCCAGTCAAAGTTCAAAGTCCAAAAATGACAGAGTCTTTCGCAGTATCGAGGTGGAAAAATGAAAAATAAAGAAGCGGCATGGCAGGAAAAACACCAACCACAGCAGCAGCAGCATCCGCATCAGCAGCATTAGCAGCAGCAGCCCCCTCCCCACATAAGAGCAGACTCTCTTATACCCTATTCTCTGGCTTACTACACATAAAAGTTGCAATCCTTAGGGGCAAGAACTACGCTAATTGGTCCATTTGAGGGGTGGTGACGGTCACCTCATCGCCCTCCTTGTTCAAACTGGTTTAGGGACAATAAAACATACGAGTCTCATGACTCTGGGGTCAAAAGCAGTCCAACTTGTCCATTCATTTTGTAGCGATCTTTGATGGTCACATTTTGGTTCGTCCATTGTCACTCGGTTCTTTCCCATCCATTCCCATGAATACATGCTGAATCTTTTGGCACGCTCTTTATTGTAGGTCAGTTCGACCTTGACATCTCTCACTCCGGGCACAGGCCGCATTCACGTGACTTGATTTTCTTTATTGCTTCTGCGCAGAGGCCATCTTGGCCGTCTCACGTGATCTCATCCTCTCCAGCAACCATTTTCGAAGCATGGCCTAACAGGCCCGAACGAACTATCATAAGAACAAACACAACCGAAATTAAAACAAAGAAAATAAGCCTTTCTGTTTACCACCCGCCATTCTAAAGAACCCGTGTTAGGTGTTACCTAGCAGAAGCGACATTTAAAGCCATTTTACTTACCATCTGCATTCTTTGCCACAATACAAATCTACTACGCAATATAAATCATGCAATTTTACTCTAATTAGTACGCAATCATAATACTAAAGTTAATTAATTTCACATTTGTAAGTGGATTAGATTTTGCACAAATCTGCATGTTACCCATATATATAGTGTTTACTAAAAAGGGTGCATTTGTTGGTTAGTACATGCTTTTTCAAACAGTCAGTATTATTAAATTATTAAGAGGTCATTAATTTCCAAGGGGTACAAATTATTTTGTTTACCCTGCTCCATCAATTCCCCCTTTGGTGATTTTTAACATCACCACAAAAACCTATCCCTACAAAAATTTATCAGATAAATGTTTCTTGTCCACTTGCTTTTCGTTAGTTTATACAACTGTGTTCTTTTCATCTTGTCTTTTAGACCGTTTGTACATGTTCTCTTTTAACTCTTCCATTTCTATCTCTCCCATCTCCCGTTCTTTCTTTATTTTTCTCATTTTCTCTTTTTACTCTATTTTGTCTTTTTCTTCTTTTAATACACACATATGCTAATCTCACCAATAGCATTACTATTATTAATACTGTGACTGGTATTAGTATTTTCCCAATAAGAGAACTACCTATTTCTGTGAACCATTTCTTCATTGAGGAAAAACTCTTACCAAGTCTCTCCCAAACACCTTCAACCTCCAGTGGAGCAATTTCTTTGTGCAAGTCAGTAATGTTCTTTATATACTTCTGTATATTCTCACTTTTGTCTGGAATGTAAGTGCAACAATGTTGTACCTTCAGCATTCCACAGACTCCACCCTCTTTTGCCAAAAGAATGTCAAGGGCAAGTCGATTTTGCATCACCATAGCTCTCATGGCAACCATTTCGGTATTTACCATCAAGAACCCTCCAGCAGTATTCGTTGATAAACGATCTACTACTGTAGACAATTTCCGAATCTTGTATGCATTCAAAGATATACCCACTGCTGGTATCAATGCTCCAAAAATATCACCTACTATTTCTGAGAAGCTTTCCCTCCTCCTACGGGTTAATGTTTTACCTATCTCGTGAATTCCTTTTGTTCCTCTTTCCACATGAAAATTTTTCGGAAAAACCAGGCCTAGATAACATGTTCCGTACCAATGGTCCGGCAACCTATAATAAGCTCTATTTCCGCAAATATAATAGATCCCTGGAAATACTGGATCTTTTCCTCCTTTAAATCCCCATCCCCCTAGAATTTTGTATGTATCTCGGCACTCACTAGAACCCACGAAATAGTTATCATACATAGTGTTACTTCTACTAATACACAATTTTCCCTGTTGGGGCCAATCCAGAACCATAGCTGCGTTTGTTTCACCTTTGTCGTAACTTCTCTCTTCAAATGTCCAAGGTGGGGTTTTTGTCTTTTCTCCTGCTACCTTTCTTTGAAACTTAACCCTTCTGTCCTCTACCATGTCTAAGAAAATCTTTTCTTCTTTCTTTAACTCACAAGTAAGATTGTGTCTAAATGTATACTCTAATGTTAATTCTTTTGTTTCTAAGAAAAACTCTCCAAATACCTTTGCAACTTTTACCTTATTTAATTCAGGGATTACGGGAATTTTAGCAAAAACAGCATCTATGTCAGTTTAGTAATATTCTAATCTACCTGTTTTATAAAATAGGCTAGCTAAAACGCTACAAGTTATTCCATACGTCAAAGGAAGGTGATGGTATGTCACACCTTCTGTTACAGACGCAGAGTAACTGCATACAGACATAACAATCTCTCACATCCATTGTCTCCACATATTCGTATAAAAGTTTCGTGAAGACATTCTTGGAAAAATCAGTTATTGACTTATCCCTATGAAAATCAGTACTATCTACTAATGTTGCAGTGTTCTTTATGTTAGCTTTCTTGTCATTATTCGTGTCATTCACTATTACGGATGTATTTTCTACAACTAACCTAAGTGGAATTATTATTGCTAAAATAAACCAGATAAGCATTAGCAAACCTGTACAATAAAAACACATTCTACACCATCTACGTAAAAACTCACATCTAGATCTTCTATTCTCAGTGTCTACCATGTTGTAATACTATCTAGCATATATATATATATATATATATGTACAGAAAATGTGTTTCCACACCTCAGAATGACTTTTCAGCCACTCTACCCTTTAATCAGTCTCTTTTGGTGCTCTCTTCAGTTCTTTTCAGAACTTTTTCTTGTCTTTTTCAGTTTAGGTGTCCAGTCCGTTTTTTTTTCTTCTTTTTCTTTGTCTTTCAGGTTTGGTGCAATTCACTCTCACCCATTTGTTCACAGTCTTCGTCTGGGATTTCGTGACTGCTATCCACTTCTTTAATGTCGGTCAGTGCTATGTATAGCCATTCAGGTGACTTATATTTCAAGTTAGGTCTCTTCACTCTTTTTGGTCTCTGTAACTGTCTTTCACTTGGTTTTCTTTGTCCTTTCTGACTTGTTATTTCATGTACTTGTTCCGCATTATCTTTGTTCAAATTTATTATTTTATATCTCAGTCTTTTAATTTCGTTGGGCCAATTGTCTCCTTTTCTTGGCCTTTTCAGTTCACTTTCTTTTTCTTCTCGTTCTGCTCTCCAAGTTCTCTTTCTTGGTCCTATTCTTTGCTTTCTTTCTTCTTCACTTTCTTCAGATTCTGTCTCAGACCTCACTTCACTTCCCTTAACTTTGAATTTTATGATCTCAGTTTCTTTGTCTGAATCCGAATTTTCTTGTGATTCTTCTGTTTGAAAATTTGATTCTAACCCTCCTCGTTTGTCTTCCGCACTTTCCCCAATCTCTCTATCTGAATCTAAATTTCCCTGTGTTTCTTCTGTTTGTAGTTCTGACACTACTACTCCTCGTTTTTCTTCCGCACTTTCCCCAATCTCTCTATCTGAATCTAAATTTCCCTCAGTTACAACAATTTCTGGAGGAATTTTCCCAAAACTTGTACTTGGCTGTTCACTGTCGCTGTTTCTTGATTCAGTTTCTCCGGTTTCAATATCAGCTCTTTTGTTTCCTAATTTTTCCTTTTGTCTTTCACCAGATTCAGGTTGGTCTGTTTCAGATGCCGAACTGGTATCCGATATCTCCAGATGTCGACTTACAGGTCGAGCTTCAAGATCTGGAACTCTGATCGTTTCAGTTTCTTCTTCAGTTGTCAAACTGGTACTTGTTTCTTCCAGATGTCGACTTACAGGTCGAGCTTCAATATCTGGAACTCTGATCGTCTCAGTTTCTGCTTCAGATGCTGAGCTAGTATCTGATATTTCCAGATGTCGACTTACAGGTCGAGCTTCAGGATCTGGAACTCTGATGGTATGACTGGCATGAACCCAATTTTTCACACCTGCACACTTTACAGCAGTTGTTGTCACCAGGATCACTTGACGTGGCTTATCCCAGCGAGGAACCAAGCAGTTTCTTCTTCTGTGGACTTTAATGCGGACCCAGTCTCCTGGACTCAAATCATGAGCTGGTTTTCTTTCAAGAGTGGTCGCATCCGGTCCAACCTGATGAAACACAGAATGCACCACATAGAGCCAATCCTTTGCAATAGTCCAATACGAGATCATCAGTTATAGTCAGCAGTTTGTTGATAGGTACATGTGCTTGTCTCATTGCTCGTCCCATGATTATTTCATGAGGACTCAGACCTGTTTTTCTGTCAGGTATGCTTCTGATGCTCATCAGCACCAATGGCAGGGCATCGGGCCATTTGAGTCCTGTGGCTTGACACATTTTCCCTAACCTATTTTTTATTGTTCCATTTACTTGCTCTACCACTCCAGAAGCCTCTGGCCTGTAGGCACAGTGCAGTTTTTGTTGAATGTCAAGTGCTTCACATATCAGTTGAATTATTTCATTCTGGAAATGTGTTCCTCTATCTGTTTCGATCGTTACTGGAGAGCCATATCTAGGAATGAATTCTCTCAGCAGGAGCTTAGCTACAGTAACTCCATCATTCCTTCTTGTCGGATAGGCTTCCACCCAACGAGAAAACAAACAAACGACCACAAGGACATACCTCAATCTATTGCTTGGAGGCATTTCAATAAAATCTAGTTGCATTCTGGTAAAAGGACCTCCTTCACGTCCTATTGTTCCCAAACTCACTACTGTCTTCCTTCCAGGATTTATTTGTTGGCATGTAAGACATCTTTGACAAAGGCTTTCAGCTATAGCCCTAAATTTTGGGTTGTACCAGGTCTGTCTAAAAAGTCTGATCATGGCATCCCTACCAATGTGTGCCTGCCCATGGTACATCCGTGCCATATTAGAGATCATGCTATCAGGCATAACTGGTCTTTCATCTCTATAAACCCAGACTTCATCTTCCTCTCTTTGTCTGCAACCTGCTTTTATCCAACCATCTTTCTCCTCATCGTCTGCTTCTTCCTGCAATTGTTTTACCTCATCCCAGGTTTCAACTGTGTTAGTAAACAGCAAGGGACATGAAACATTCTCTTTTTCCCTTCTTCGGTTCATTGAGGCCATATTTCTGGCACAGTATTGAGCTAATTCGTCAGCGAATTTATTACCCACTGCAATATAATCGGTTCCATTTTTGTGTGCAGCGCATTTTACCACTGCAATCTGTTTAGGTAGCTGTATCGCCTCAAGCAATTTCTTCACAAACTCACCATTCCTAATAGGAGATCCTGCAGAAGTCAGGAATCCCCACTGGGACCAGATCTGTCCGAAATCGTGGACCACTCTGAAGCCATACTGGCTATCCGTGATCACCGTAATCCGGAGGTTCCTTCCCAGTGTGCATGCTCGAATCAGAGCAATCAGTTCAGCAACTTGGGCTGAACGTATTCCTCTCAAACAGGATGCTTCCATTATGGTTGCCACCGTGCATACAGCATTCGCAGCACTTAAAACTCCTTCACTCGTTCTCAGGCATGATCCGTCCACAAACATCACATAATCTGATTCTTTCAAAGGTTCATCTCTGATATCAGGGCGAGGCTTTGTGCAGAATTCAAGTACATCCAAACACTTATGATCAACATCATCTTTGACTTCTACATTTACTTCATCTGGCAATGAAGTTGAAGGATTCACACTCGTGCATCTTTCAATGGTTACATTGTCTGCACCCAAAATCACTTTTTCATACCTAGTCAGCCGACTATGTGTCATGAATTGGGTTTTTGTTCGGGTCAGAAGAATTTCAACGGAGTGTGGGACATATACTCTCAGAGGGTATCCCATCACAATGCCTTCACTCTGCTCCAGACTCGCACAAGTAGCAGCTACTGCTTTCAGACATTCAGGCAACGCCTTTGCTACCGGGTCTAAAACAGCTGAAAAATAGGAGATTGGTCTTTTCATTTTTCCATGCCTTTGCACTAATACTGAAAGTGCACATCCGTCTCTCTCGCTACAATACAGCTCAAATTCTTTTTCATAATCAGGCATTCCCAATGCTGGTGCCTCACACAAACTTGTTTTCAGTTCCTTAAAAGCCTTCATTTCCTCCTCATCCAATTCAATCGGATCTTTGACATCCCTCTTTGTCAATCGCTGTAAAGGTTTTGCAATTAATGAAAATCCACTTATCCACTGTCGACAATAACCAACCATTCCGAGGAACATTCTCACCTCTCTCTGCGTCATAGGGGCTCTCATTCCTTGAATAATTCTTATTCTTTCTGTCGTCACCTTTCGCATCCCTTTCTCAATCTTATGACCTAGGTATTGTACCTCCTGTTGACAAAATTGCAGTTTTGATGGAGACACCTTATGTCCTCCTTCTGCCAAATGATTTAATAAAGCAATTGTGTCCGTAACACATGCTTCTCTGGTCTTTGATGCCACTAATAGGTCATCAATATACTGGACCATCACAGATTTTTCAGGCATTTTTAAATCTTCTAATGATTTCTTCAGAATCTGATTAAAGATTGAGGGACTTTCAGTATACCCTTGAGGAATTCGGCACCATGCCAAAATACGCTCTCCGAACCGGAACGCAAATAATGGCTGGCTGTCAGGGTGCAATGGAATAGAAAAGAATGCATGGCACAAATCAATAACTGTGTACCATTCTGCATCATGTGGAATCTGATACAGTATTACAGCGGGGTTTGGCACAATTGGGCAACAAGGAATAACAATCTTATTTACCTTTCTCAAGTCTTGCACTATCCTATATGTTCCATTTGGCTTTTTCAATCCCATTATAGGTGAATTACATGGGCTACTCATTATTTCTCTAAGAATTCCTTGTTCAATCATCTTATTAACTACAGGTGTTATTCCTTCAATGATTTCTGGCGTTAATTTGTACTGCGGAGTATTTGGGTAATTTGTTCCTTCTCTTACAGTAATTTTTACAGGATCAATTCCTCTCATTAGTCCAATATCTTCGCCTGTGAAATCCCATACATCAGACCTGACTACTCCTTTCAATTCAATAGGGATTTTCTCTGCATCAAACACAGGAAACATGTCATTCACTCCTGGTTCTAGTTCTGCCATTGTCATTTTATAGAGGACATCCTCGTCTGGTGTCTGGAAAGCAATACCATCTGGGGTACAGTAGATGGTGCAATTCATTTTGCAAAGTAGATCACGCCCTAATAAATTTACAGGACTGCAATCACAAACCACAAAGCGATGCATCTCTTTGAATGGACCAATTTCCACCTCTACTGGTGTGGTAAGAGGGGTTTTAATCTGCCTGTTTGAAACACCTACAACTTGGATATGTTCTCCTGAGAGAGGAAGGTTTGGAATTTCCACTGATCTAACAGTAGAACGGGTAGCTCCAGTGTCCTCAAGGAATGTAACATTTACACCATTCACTTTTCCATCCACAAATGGACCTGACTGATCTACCTCTAGAGTTGCGCCAAGCACGCACTCTTCTTCCTCTCCTAGGCACCGTCATAAGCTTTCATCCGATTCATCTCCATCCTGCCGTAACCAATACTGCGAAACTGCAGCTGCGCGCGGCAATTTTGTTACCTGCTCTCCTCCGTAGAATCCTGCCTCTGTACTGTATCTCTGAGGATTTACACTCTTTGGAAGAGGTGGTTGCGGCACCTGACACTGTTGAGTAACTACCTGCGGTTGTTGCAGCTGTTGGTAACTCACCTCATTCTGCACCTGTGGATTTAATGGTTGATTTTCTGTATTAGCTTTTGGAGGAAATTTACACTCGTTTCTCCAATGTCCTAATTTTCCACAATTATGACACAGCCATTTCTTTTTAGCCTCTTCTATACTCATTTGACCTTTTCCCTTACCTATATTCGGTTTGGATTTAGTCTGCCCTGCATCACTAGACTGATTATTCATCTGAGCTTCTTGCTTTTCTGCAACTTTTTCTTGTGCCCACATTGCCTTTTCCTTGAGTTTACGCTGTCTACACTCAATATCGTCACTACAATATTTTGCGTACCTTAATACTTCATCTACTGTGCTATTCTGCTAACACAACATATGCTGCTTAATCATTTCACTTATTTCAGGTTTCAAGCCATATACAAATCTATACACAAAATGACTCATGTCTTTTTCACTCAAATTCTCATAACCACTATACTGTTTAAAGACCAAAAGCAGTCTCTCATAATAGGCATGTACAGATTCCTTACTCTCCTGAGTAGTTCTATCTATTTTTACCCAGTCCGTTTCTTTTGGTGGAATTTTATATTTTAGAAACGTGATTGCCTGTTCATATTTTCTCATTACTTCTGAACCTGGGGCTCCTGTTTTTGCATCTCTAGGATATTCTTCCTTCGGCCAGTCAATTGTAATCTTACACTCTGTCCATAAATCTGCTGGTACAACAATTTCAAACAATCCATCCAAATCTTCCCACAACACTTTTGAAACTTTTACAAACCTTTCTACCTGTCTGTACCATTCTACGGGTTTCTCTCTCAATCTTGGAAAGTCATTTGTAAATGACAATATATCTTGTCTGGACCATGGGACATGTACATAGCTTCCTCCTGGAGTTTCCCTCATTGGACACTCCATTACTATTGGTTCTTTCTCTTTTACCGGAAAAGCCAATGAAGCTTTATCAGTCGTTCCCTCCTTCCTTCTTATCCACCTGCTTCTCCACCTGTCCACATCTCCCCATTTTCTCAATAACACAATCAGTTCCTTTATCTGTGTTAATCGTCCTGAAGTGTTCAGATTTTCTATATCCTTTTCACTAAAGTCTACCCTGTACGGTTTCTGCAATCCTCTGATTTTTCCAAACTCTACTCCTAGTTCATTCGCTGTTTCTTCCAATTTTTCATGCAAGTTCCTAGCTCTCCAAGTAACGCTTTTACACATGAACATTAACTCGTCATCTTGGTAGGACTTCAACCGATCTGTACCAATAGTCCCTAGAATCAATTCCTCCATATCTATTTTTAATCTAATCACATCCAAAGGTTGTGGTTCAGCATCTTTCTTTTGTAAGTTCTTCACCCACTCATTTAATTCTTCTGCAGTCGGACCCACAGGGGTTTTATTTATTTCTGCCCAACTTACACTTCTCTCTGGGGTCTCAGTTGCTGATTCGGTTCCCATAGGAATCCTATTTATGTGACTCTCATTAATTGTCAAATTTGTAGGTGGACTCGACCTACATGAACCAACGGAATCTCTTGCCTCTCTATTTTCTGGAATTATCCCTTCTCTCACTTTTTGCATACTAGAGTTCAATGGGATTGTCAAGGAATGCTCATCTATTCTTTGATTTTCAAATACCGGAATTACTGGCCCTATCGTCACTGGCACAGTCACAGCTTCCATATTCTTTGTCAATTCTCTTATCTTTTCAGTCAATTCTCTTGTAGTTCTGGCTAATTCAGTTGTATTACCATTATCATGCTTCACATTTTGTGGTGTTTCTAATTTATCATATGACCTATTTATTTCAGAGTTTCGTTCAGGGCTTTGATTCCTTACAGTTTCCATTGGCGGTGCATTTGGAGTCACCACCGCAGAATTCTGTTGATATGGAGGGGGTCTTTTATTTAAAATGTCCTCCAGCAACTCATCCTCTGTGTTGCTACCTCTATACCCATACCTTTCTGTTACTGCATGCTTCTTTTTCTCCGTACACTTTCTCCCTGTAATCTCTTCAACTGTTCTGACAGGAAACAAACCATCCATCATGTTAGCATACCGCCATCGTCTCATCCTATCTTCATGATTCAATCCCCATACTCTTCCATGGACTAAACTATAATTCTTTGCACCTCTGTGTCTTTCCCTTTCATACATCTCATCTTCCCATTGTCCTAAAGCTTCGAACTGTGTTGGTCTAGGTCTTGGTTCAAGTTTCATCATTTTTTCTCTCAAATTTCGAAGTACTGCCATGCTAAACGAACCCTTTTCTGGAAATGCCAAAACTCCATCGCTTTGAGTATATTTCGCCCAATTTTCCAACCAAATACATGTATGATAGCCATATTTCAACATCATATGAGATGCTGGCGTTTTCGGCGGAGGAAGTACTTCTCCTTCCCTAGTCACTACCTTTTTGTCTTTCTTGAAAAAGTTTTTAATCTTCGCAAACCATGACGGTTTCGCTCTACCATACTCATAATAAGCCATAATTCACTGTTCTTTTTCTCAAACAAATACACGAAAACCTTCACCACTCTGTTCTTCCTACTGTTCGGCTATTCGGACCTATTCCAGCGCGTGTCACACCAACTCACCAATCCAAAAGCTCTACGTCACTCTCACACTAACCAATACCAGCACGTCTTTACACTAGCGCACCAATCAAGAAGCTCTTCGCTCTTCCACAACCGGTCAATACCAGCGGGGTCTTTGTTGACGTCAGTTCTACTCCTGTCCTTACTGACCCCTCCTTTACAAAAATTATCTGCAGTTTTCTTTACCTTCTCTTCGACAAAATTTATTAGTTATAACGTAAAACACATTACCATTGTCTGTTTCGCTAAACAAAAGAGATAGTTTGTTCTAACTTACAAGAATACTGTTTCGTTCGATAAGTGTAGCACTTCTCTCTACCTTACCCTTCTCTCAAGCAAGGGGTAAACCCGTTTCTCTGGGGATAAAACACATGTGGAGACTACACTGCTCCTGAGAATTAAGGCCAGAGTTTCACAAGAAAACCTGTTGCTATTTCACTCAAACGTATTTTCATACATGAAATGTCCCTAACATAACACAATCCTGTGTTATCACCAATTTGAAAATCAGACAATGCACTATTCCGTGTGACTTCTCTTGCCACACGTGTCCACTTCCTACTTTCCGGAAGCTTCAAAATTTCGACTTACACATAACATAATACAAACTCGACATAAAGTGTTAGACATGAAAAATCAATAAATCAGTAATCAATAATCACCAAACTAATCTATAGTAACCATAACTCTGCTACCAAGAAATCTGATCCAGCGCGGCTAATATAAATTTCTCCTTAGGACACTAATCCAGGTAAAAACACTTATGCAACCTATTATCAATTAAACCTTATGTCGGTGGGGCCCATCACACCGCATAACATACATTCATTCTAATCTCTGGATTTCACGCTAAGGAGAATGTGCTGCTGGACGAACGGGATACCTTGTTAAATTTGACAGAATAATAATTCATACATTATATGCATTAACCTTTGATCCTATCGGTTCTGAACATCAAGGTACTCCGCTCTTTGGTCGATGGACCAACTAGTAGAATAAGTTGATGGTGATTAAGACCAGCTCAATCACAATTAAAACCTTTTAACATTATAAATCATAAATGTACTAAAGAACCACAGACTCATTTTAAGTTAGAATATATTTTTATCTAAATTTTCAATCAAAATAGGTGAAATTCTTTATTAATCAAAACACATTTAAAATATCAATAATCATTTAAGAAAAGTTTAATGGAAAATGAAAATTTATGCATTACCCATGGTCATAGGACGCTGAAAGGAATGGTTCATCAAGGAAGATAAACCGCAGATCACAGAATAGAACTCCCAAACTGACTGACTGTCCCGCTAACCTCCTCGGACGCACCTCCCGAGCAGAATTCCCGTAACGATCTCGTTCCTTCCCCAGTCAAAGTTCAAAGTCCAAAAATGACAGAGTCTTTCGCAGTATCGAGGTGGAAAAATGAAAAATAAAGAAGCGGCATGGCAGGAAAAACACCAACCACAGCAGCAGCAGCATCCGCATCAGCAGCATTAGCAGCAGCAGCCCCCTCCCCACATAAGAGCAGACTCTCTTATACCCTATTCTCTGGCTTACTACACATAAAAGTTGCAATCCTTAGGGGCAAGAATCATGTTAATTGGTCCATTTGAGGGGTGGTGATGGTCACCTCATCGCCCTCCTTGTTCAAACTGGTTTAGGGACAATAAAACATACAATGAGTCTCATGACTCTGGGGTCAAAAGCAGTCCAACTTGTCCAATCATTTTGTAGCGATCTCTGATGGTCACATTTTGGTTCGTCCATTGTCACTCGGTTCTTTCCCATCCATTCCATGAATACATGCTGAATTTTTTGGCACGCTCTTTATTGTAGGTCAGTTCGACCTTGACATCTCTCACTCCGGGTACAGGCCGCATTCACGTGACTTGATTTTCTTTATTGCTTCTGCGCAGAGGCCATCTTGGCCGTCTCACGTGATCTCATCCTCTCCAGCAACCATTTTCGAAGCTTGGCCTAACAGGCCCAAACGAACTATCATAAGAACAAACACAACCGAAATTAAAACAAAGAAAATAAGCCTTTCTGTTTACCACCCGCCATTCTAAAGAACCCGTGTTAGGTGTTACCTAGCAGAAGCGACATTTAAAGCCATTTTACTTACCATCTGCATTCTTTTGCCACAATACAAATCTACTACGCAATATAAATCATGCAATTTTACTCTAATTAGTACGCAATCATAATACTAAAGTTAATTAATTTCACATTTGTAAGTGGATTAGATTTTGCACAAATCTGCATGTTACCCATATATATAGTGTTTACTAAAAAGGGTGCATTTGTTGGTTAGTACATGCTTTTTCAAACAGTCAGTATTATTAAATTATTAAAAGGTCATTAATTTCCAAGGGGTACAAATTATTTTGTTTACCCTGCTCCATCACAGGCATACAAGGAACAGCCCTGGACTGGATCTGATCATTCCTCACCGGAAGAAGCCAAAGGATCAGACTCCCACCCTTCCTCTCCGACCCCACGAAAATCACCTGCGGAGTCCCACAGGGTTCATCACTGAGCCCCACCCTCTTCAACATCTACATGGCCCCCCTCGCAGCCATCGTCCGACAATACGGGCTCAGCATTGTATCCTATGCCGACGACACCCAGCTCATCCTCTCCCTCACCAAAGACCCCACCACTGCCAAACTCAACTTCCAGAAAGGAATGCAAGACGTCGCAGTCTGGATGACCAACAGCTGCCTGAAGCTCAACGCGGAGAAGACAGAAGTCCTCGTCCTCGGTACCACCCCTTCTGCATGGGACAGCACCTGGTGGCCGACCGCCCTCGGAAGCCCACCTACCCCCTCAGACCACGCCAAGAACCTCGGCATCGTACTCGACTCATCACTCACCATGAACCGACAGACAGGTCAACGCCGTCACCTCCAGCTGCTTCAACACCCTCCGCAAGACCTTCAAGTGGATCCCCCCTCAAGGAAGACAGTCACCCACGCACTCATCACCAGCAGACTGGACTATGGAAACGCACTCTACGCCGGCATCAACAAGTCCCTACTCCGCAAACTCCAGACAATACAGAACACCGCCGCCAGACTCGTCCTCGGCATCCCTCGACACGAACACATCAGCCAACACCTACGAAGTCTCCACTGACTCCCCGTGGAGAAAAGAGTCACTTTCAAAATCCTCACACACGCCTACAAATGCCTACACAACAATGGACCCAAATACCTCAATGACAGAATCAACTTCCACGTACCCAAAAGAAACCTCCGATCTTCCAACCTTGCACTGGCCGAAACCCCGCGCATCCACAGAGCCAGAGCAGGCGGAAGATCCTCCTTTCACATTGCAGCCAAGATCTGGAACGAGCTACCGGCAGACATCAGATGCGCCCCCTCCCTGAACACCTTCAGGAAGACCCTCAAGACCTGGCTCTTCGGCTAAACAGATCTGCGGACCCCCCGCCCCTCCCCCCCCCTCAGAGCCTTGAGACCCTTACGGGTGAGTAGCGCGCTTACAATTCCCTGACTGATTGATTGATTGAGGGACATATCAGTAGTTCCCCTCCTCGGCTCCACCTTCTACCTTTGCTGTCTCTTGAAGAGCTACGGATGCTATGTAACAAAGTCAAATCAGGCTCACCAGTTGAGCCACTTAAGCCACATTTGTTTCTTAAACTCCAGGATTGTCTTCTTCCACCGTGCGTTGAGTTGATCAATCTTTCCTTGGCTTTGGCATCTGTACCGGCTTCATGGAAACATGCCAAAGTTATACCCCTTCTGAAAAAATCTGCTTTGGATGCCTCCAAACCAGAAATCTTTTGCCCTATGTGTTTATTGCTGTTTCTTGCCAAAGTTACAGAGACACATGTTAATACCATCTTAACTAAGTTTTTAGAGGAAAACCGAATCCTGGATATCTCCCAGAACGGCTTCAGACCACTGCACAGCACAGAGTCGGCCCTCCTTGCAGTCACTGAGCATCTCTGCAGCGCTTTAGATGAAGACAGATCCTCTGTATTGATCTTGCTTAAGTGCCGCATTCAATACTGTCTCACAATATTCTGCTCCAGCGCCTACAGGAGATTGGTGTAGGCGGGCTACTTTAACCTGATTTGCCTGCTTCCTTTTTTTCTTTCCAGGTTATTTCCCCTCTACATAGTTCTCACTTGCATGGTCTGCACCATGGCATTCCCCAGGGCTACTCTCTGAGGCCCACTCAGTTTAACATCTCTATTCAACCATTGGCTCAGGTTGTGAAAGCCCTGGGGCTTGCACTGGTGTCCTATGCAGACGACACCCAGCTTGTGCTCTCCTTCTCCAACAATCCTACCTTGGGTTTGGCCAAATTCCAGAGTGGCATGTTAGCTGTTGCAGAGTGAATGGCTGCTAATTGACTGCAAATGAACTTGAGCACATCTGAAATTCTCCTTCTAGGTAAATATATTCACTCTTGGGGTGACCATTGGTGGCATTCTTCCTTGGGGCTCCCTCCGCGGCCCAAGTCGGTTATATAAAACTTGAGTGTCTGGGTGGACAGTGCTTACCTTTCGAAGCACAGGCGAAATCGGTGGTCGGCACATGCTTTGGGCTTCTACATGGGCTCAAACCTATTCTGGATTTTTTGATCCCCACATTCGACAAGTTATCATTCAGGCAGCTATTCTTTCCAGGTTAGACTATTGCAACATCTAATACCTGGTATCTAATGGGGCGGTGATCAGAAGACTCCAGCTGGCCCAGAATGCTACGGCAAGGCTGCTATTCTCTCTCCCGAAGTTTTGCCCGGACTCTTGCCTTGTTCGCAGATTGCATTGGCTCCCTGTGGACAAGCATGTCCACTTTAATGCCTTGGGCATGGCTCATAATATATTCTTCTCCCATGGGGCTCCCATTCGGTCCAATCTGCTACTTCCATATCTACCCCCTCAGCCACTGCGCTCAGCCAACCCTAATTTGGCTTGTGTTCCACGTGTTGAAAGAGTGAGAGCAGGTGGCCGCTTTTTTCCATCGCCAAAGCTTCTGCTCTCTGGAACACTTCTTCTATCTATCAGGAGCATTCAGAATCACTGGTCCTTCAGGAAAACCCTGAAGACATGGTTGTTTGCCGCTTAAGTGCACAATTCTATAACATATCATAACAAAGGACACTAAAACCAGAAAAAAAAGGATACAACCGACAAAAGTCTAAACCAAAAATTGGAATAGCTCAAGAGAAAACCTATGTATATAAGAGACATACATAGCAACGCAAAGATAACATAGTATTAAAACAATAACAAATTATCCTGTAATAACCAGTAACAAAAGTGATACTTATCTGATTGAGGAGCAGCAATTAAAAGAGGAAGAGGGTTGTTGCTATGGTCATATATGTTGTGCATTGGTTCCAGAATGGAATACTTTTGTTTATATGTATACTCTGTTCTTTAAAGGGCTGCATGTTGGGGCAGCAATAAAAGGTCATTTCATAATGATAGCCTCCGGTCTTGTAATGAAATCGACAACACAGTGACTGTTGCCTATATAAATCATCAGGGCAGTACCAATTCAAGGAATCTCAATGAAGTGGCATGCACCCTGGAAACATGGACAGAGAAGCATCTGCTCTCCGTTTCAGCTGCTGTGCATATAAAGGGGAAGGGCAACCTGGACGCAGATCACCTAAGGAGGGTGTTTTCCTCCTCACAGAATCTGTCTATGAAATCCAGTGTTTCACAAGATTTGGAAGAGATTTGTCACCCCATCTGTGGATCTATCTGTGTCTAAGTCAAACTTCTTACTCCAGAAGTTCTGCTCCAGATTCCCACGGAAAGGCGCATAGGGAGTGAATACTTTCTTACTTCAATGGCCAAAGAAACTCCTATATGCATTTCCTCTTTCTCCCATTGACTCAGACTACTGAAAATCTCGATGGTGAAACAGGATATAATTCTGGTGGTACCTTTGAGGCCCACAGAGCTTGGTTTCCTCTCCTAAAGAAGATGGCCCTTCGACCTTTTTTGGGTTCTGCCTATTTTCCCATCTCTAACGCCTGTCAGCTTTTTGGGTCACCTTTGGTTTGGAGGTTGAATCTTTTACAAAAAGTGCAACCCTCTAATATTGTGGAGACTGTTCAAGACTCAAGAAGACTTTCAACTCTAGACATTGGGGGAATTTTCACTCATGGTGTTTATCTCACAAGGTCTCTTCCACTTCTTGCTTGACGTGCTCCATTCTTAAACTCTTTCTAGGAGGACTTCATACGAATATGTCTTTGGCAACCATACAGTTACAATGGTTTGCAATAAAGGCTTTTCATGGTAAGAATCCCTCTTATCAGGGAACTGAGACTCTCGTATCAAGGCTATTCAACAGCTTTCCATCATTAGACCTCTTTTGCGTACTAGGACTCTTCCTTGGGAGCTCTCTTTCGTCTTGAAATGTCTACAATCTCACCCCTTTCAGCCCTTATACACAGGCTTAAAATTCCCTTCTTTAAAGGGGTTTTCTTCTTGCAACCATCACTTCTGCACGTTTGGGTGAATTTTCGACTCTTCTTTGACACCCTCTTTTCTTAAAGTTCTAGAATGATGTAGTTCTTAAACTAGATCCATCTTTTTTTCCTAAAGTTAAATCCTTCTCCTACCCAAGGATGAAAGACTATTGAATTTGCTGGAAGTTAAACATGCTTGGTCTGTTTACATTGACCAATCCAGTAGGTACAGTCAGTTTGTCACTTTTGGTTAACCTGCTTGAGGTAAGAAGGCATCTAAATTCACTTTGAGCTGCTGGAGTAAAGAGAAAATTCTGTTTGTTTACTCAAATCAAGATTTACAATGCCCAGGAGAGGTTCAAGGTCACTTTACCAGAGGAATAGCAGTCTCATGAGCAGACTGCACGTTCTGTCACTTGAGATTTATTTAAAGAGCCAGGAATTCAGCATCAGAGTATGCTTTGGTTAAGCGCTATTGATTGCAAAACCATCTCCCTGAGAGCAAGGGTTTTGGTGTAGAAGTTTTGAAATCAGTAAATAAATGATATAAATGAAATTCCTTTTTATTAACTCTAGTATGAGCAATATATTTGCATTAAATCACAAGGTGCTGTATTATATTTCTTCAGTTTATTGAAATGTTTTTAAGATTATGTATGGTTATATGGTACCTCAAAGATAAAGGTCAAAGGCTTTGCTGGCTTAGGCATAAATCAAAAGTGATGACTGAGATGAGGAGGAGGGACGTAGAGGTAGTTGCCTAATCACTTATTGCTAATCTTTAGTACTCTTAGTCCTCGTCCCAATCATCACATCCCCCTCACTTCCCCTGGATCAGCCCTTTGACTTGGTTTGGTATTAAAAGAAGTGCGGAGGGCATGCTAGCCTATTATAGCACCCAGCTGAGGGTGCATTCCTGTTTTGTTTCCTGTCCTGAGGTGGGTAAAACCTCGAAAGTGATGACTAGGAGTAATGAAAATTACCAGTGAGTAATAGGACTATCAGACAACCCGTGACAACAGATGCCATCTTGATCACCCCAGGTAGATAAAACACCATTTCGATGAGCGGAAGGCAGGCCCTACAGCATCGCAGGTTCTCTGACACAGGTGCGCCCAGCCCCAGGAATAGAGCTGTGCTGGATCTCCATAGATAAGTGGCTAAGCTCCACCCAAGAGCAACTTCTTTCAAAAGAACAGATATTTAGTTTTGAACGGGTAAAGGCAGTAAGAAAAGCAACACACATGAAAAGACAATTGGCACTTTCAAGGGCTGAGATATAACCTGAGGTAGTTTCATATTGCCTTTGCGGCACAATGTTAGCATCAAAATAACATTGGAGTCTGTGGGAAATGTTATCCTACAAGCAGGGATCACAAGTCATTGGCAGTTCTTCTTTATGGATATTGCTTGCAAATGGCTGTACATGTCAAACATAATAATACATGTGTGCCTTAAGTATTAGCCCTTTGTTCTATGTTCTCAGTAAACGTGGGAGAAAAAGAGGTGGGGGGGCCGGCGTGGAATGGCTGAGTCTGGAGCTCAAGGGTGTTTTCCAAAACCAGTTGCATATGCACAGGAAAATATTTCCAATGGACCACTATGCAAAGCTAAATGAAACCCAAACAAGTGTAGATAGACAATTTTATCACATAAAATAGGCCTTTCTTCAGTGAATGTAATCACTGTACTCCTATTAATACTGTCAAGAATTCACGGATTCCATACGGCTAGATTGTACACATATAAAAACTCCTCTATGCATTTACCTTCTTCAGAAGCTATAATTAAAAAAAAAACAGTGATAGTCTTTACTGTTTAAAGCAATATGCGTGTAATTACTGAAACACGTTTTATAAGGAATTGATTTATTTGTATTTTTTGTATCAACTCCTTGTGGGGCATATATGGTGTGTTTCCACTTTATTGTGGAGCACTCCTCTGACTAGTATTGTTACCTATAGCAGCCCTGTAAAAATTATGGTCCCTGGATCCGTTTTGATTGTAGTTCTGATTCAAAGGTAACTAGCATGTGACTCAATTAGAAGTCTTCCTCCACTTCGTTTCAGTTGTCTGGACCGCCATGACCTGTTGAAATATTTCATGAGGTTCTTTCATAAAAACATTGAATGTCAAATCGGTCATTTAAGCCTTTTGGTTGTAACGAGTCACAAAGCCAAATTCAAAATGCTTCTCACTGAAGTAATAGTGCTGATCGGGTTCCTCCCTTTGGGATATCCAAAATCTGGAACCATGATTGACAAAGGTTACTGTGCGATTAGTTTAATTAAATTGCATCACTACCGATGTTTTAGATTTCAAGTTCTGATATTGTTAGTGTTCACCGCGTCTCAATTTAATTTTTGTTTCATTCTTTCCAACATATATTTTTCCACAAGGGCACTTAAGAATGTAAACACCGTAGCTAGTCTATTATGTTGCAGAAACATGTAATTGGATTTTCTTGCTCAACAGTGGTTTGCTCTACTAATCATATTGTTGTGATAGGAAAATCACAAATATGGAATGTTCCTTTTTGCTGATAGGGGCCTTTGAATCAATTTATAATTGTTTCACACTAATCTTTTTTTTTGTATTTTGGCTTCTCTGTTACACACAACATGAGTCTATTTAAACATATTTGCAAAAACAAGTTCATCATGTTACCAATATTTATAAATACTGGAAAATTACTGTGACGGAACCGGACTTTGCAAATATTTAAAGAAACAATTATGAATCGAGTCCTCTGCGTAGTAACTTAGCTTGAATTTCAGAAGTCTTAAGGTTCATGACTCCTAAGGCATGGCAGTTGCTCCTTGACCTTTAAAGCCAAGAATGTTTTCATAAGCATTCTGTTATAGGCAGGTCAAATGTAGATGTTTAAGTCAGTGATCAAAGTGCATAAAGACAAGTATGGCAACTGTGATCCTGAGTACAATGAAGGTGGGGTCAATGAGTGTGTGGGCGTGGTCAGAGAAGTGGCTAATAAGAACAAAATAATCTTACACGAAAAATAAACGCAACTTACATTTATCTGTGGGAAAAGCATTTTTCAGGTTAGGAAAACTCAGTGATTAATAAAATCACTTCAGATGTCTGTTGGTGTAACCAGACAGTCACTGATTTCAAATCTGGTAGGAGCATTGGGAAAACAGCAATGTGTATTTACAGTGCTAATAGGTCCAAACCTGTGGAAAAAAGCACTGGGAATATGCAAGTTTTTTTTTTTTTTTTTAAAGTATTACACGCAGTATGAATAGACTGTTGCTATAATGTTGTTTATATATTTACAGTGCTTTCAAACATTATGTTTTTAATAATACGCAGACTGTACCTAGTGCAAATCTTTTTAAAGGTTTCCATGAAAAGGACAAATTCCATATTCTATCAGTTAAAGGCTATACTGGCTCGAAACAGCATCCAGGTTTGCCGATTAACTAATTGCACACATTTACATTTCTTTCAGGAGCAGGGACCCTGGAGAGGCTTGCTTCTTCTTTAGCTACCTCTCCCTTTTCTCACTTCACAGCAGGGGGAAGCCCTTCTCTCTTTTCAGGGAGAGGATATGGTGTTCGGGCCACTGCTGATTGTGGAGCTGGGGAACCAGGTTTGAGTCTCGGCGTGGGCTCAATATTCTGTGATGTTGGGCAAAATATTTAATCTCCCTGTACCTAAAACATAATTGAAGGGGGGGATTTTTTTTTTTTTTTTTTTAAATGAATATGACCTTGTGTAATGCAACTGGTGCTCATGTAAAGAAATTCATTACCTTCGGGTCAAGTCTCCCGTTATATAAAACTGCAACAAAAATAACCTCAACCGTTCAGGTATGGGGTATGGTTGTTCTTTTAACAAAAAGCATGGGAAATTAATAAAGCCTGGAAACGTCATTCCCCGGCCCACTTCTACCTCTAGTTTTCGTAGTGGAATTCATTCACCAACTCTACGAGGGTCAAAGACTTCCTCTCTTCAAGTGCCAGTACAGGAAGTCTCCGGCCTTTGGCGCCATGGAGTATCTGCCCTATGTTGATGCAAGACAAGTTACATTAGCACTGAAGACTGTAGCAGAGGCGTGCTTAAAAGGACTTGGATCCGTAATCATCCCTATTCAAATTGCATAGCTTTGTGATTCACTAGAATGCCTGTTCATGATTCAGTCGTGACAAACAATTGTGCTCTGTGAGGTTGCTGCCTCCAGTTAATGGCCCCATCCACAGCCTTACCAGAAAAGTGTCTCTTCATTGATGTTAAAAGAAAAAAACGTGAAATGACACTAATTATTTTTAAGAGTATTTTCTGTGTATAAATAAATGAAGGCCAATATCATGTTCAGAGATGCTACTCGGAAAAAGCAAAAAAAAAAAAACAGTCCAAAAAACCAGCTGCCACTATGCAACCTTATGGGGGTTGTATACCTCCTTCGCTGTCTTAAAGCAACAGTGCAGTTTTTTTTTGTATACTCATGAAACAATCACTGGAAAAGCCAATAGGTTTAGTCTTTTGGTGGTGCCGGGTGGGGGGCGCATGATGACATAACTGAAGCAGGTGTATGTCATATGGTGGGCACACGCATGCCTGGCGAGTGCGCATGCAACACTACGCATGGTGTGCCTATAAAATGAGGCAGGCACTTTTTTATTTTATTAACTGATCAGAGGTAGATCAGTAGATCATAAAAAATGAAATACAAGTAGAGTGAAATTGTGTTTTTCAAGGCAGAGGAGCCAGCAGCAATTTCCTACCAAATAAATAAATAATAAAATATAATTTGCTTTTAAAACGGAGCAGGTGACGGGGAATAGCAGAGTGGGTGGGGGAAGCAACGGGGAGTGGGGAAGGGAAATGAGGGCACAAGAGGGAAAACAGCACGGGTTGGGGGGGTGGGGGGGAAGTACATAAGAAAGAAAGCAACAGTGTGTGGGTGACCGCGTGTAGGAAGCACACGAGAGAGCTTGCAAAATGGGGGAGACAGCAACACGGAGCATAGGGGCAGATATTTAGGGGAGGGAAGAATACAAGAGAGCTGGAAAACCGCATGCACTCATGCAGTGCTTAAGCAAAAAGAAAAAAGTAGTTCCCTAAAAATGAGCAGTGGAAGGATATGTTAGTCAAGCTAGAGGATGTAAATAGACAATGCTCCAGGGAAGGGACAAACACAAGACGGATAGCCATCAAATAATAAGGAAGAAAATGAGTGACAATAAGGCCAACCAATGGTATGCAAGGGACAGGCTGTAAGTTCTTGGTAAGCCCTCAATAGGCCTTTTCAAACCAGACAGCATGTGTTGTCTGAGACTCACCCTCATGTTTCTTTTCATTGTTTTTATCTTTTAAGAGGAGAAAAAAAAAAGATTCGTGCAGCAATGCTGTTAAGTGTCTTTTAAAGCTCATTTTGATTCTCCATTTTTTAATATAAACCCCTTTTCACATACTTCCCTCAGCTACAAAAGTGTTCCCACATGTGGGCAGAGATATTCAGTCTATGGATATTACTGAAGATATCATGATGGACACATTTATATCGATTTCCATTTTGTTTCCGTTTTCCTTCATGGCAATATCAAATTATTCTAAATGTTATAAATCTGGGGAGGATCCTTTGCCGGAGAAACTCATACTTTGACAAATATTAGGATTCTGCAGCAGTGGTATTGAGGTAACAGGGAATAAGTAGAATCCTTGCTGCACGAGATCTGCTCTCCGGCTCCCAATTTTGTTTTGCTGCTATAAATTCTGAAATAAAAACGCAGGTTAGAAAAAGAATAGTAGAGAGGAAATATATGTTATGCAGAAACAACAAGATCAGAACAAAATTTATTTCAGATCTGGGTTAGCAGGGCATAATGTCAGATACCCACCACGACCTTTGCTGCCTCAACCCAAGGATGGTTTCATTACAGCCAGGACCAGACTGTAAAGCCATTCAGAAGAACTCCCAGGTCTCCCCTAGACTTGCGACAGGGAGCACAGACCACGTAAAGCAGATATCGATAGGGAGGCAAACTGGGGCCTATCTTCATTAGTCAGCTTCCTTTATTGTTGGAGTTGAAGTATGGATTGAAGTATGGATTGGTAAAGGATGAGAAATCGTGTCAACTGGTTGCTGAAGTCCAAAAGTTACATTCAGATTCCTCACCAACAAACAACAGACTATGACTTCATCTGGGCATTTGGGAAGGCACAGGAGAGGATTTGATGCATGACATGAGTGTATATAAAAAAATATACAATAAATAATAGCTAAATCTCTAAATAACACCTACAAAAAAAGAGATAAAACTGTCAAAGTTGAGCAGTAGGGGAGTTTTGTTTGTACCGTGCATAAAAGGATCCCCCATTTAGCATTGCTGGGGCTCTGAGGGAGTAAATAGGGGCACACAGGAGCTGGGTAACTGCAGGGAAAAGTGCCCCACTGTAACATCCTTATAGAAGTGATTTGCCCTTGAAAGTGCACAGGGCAGCATGATTCCACCCCTCTGTTAGTGACCTACAAGTTGGGTTACAGTTCATAACACCATGATAGAAACATTTGAGATTACATATGAGAAGCACCAGAGTAATGCAGGCCTTAGGGGGTTAGGGAATCCAGACAGAAGGTCCAACATGGTGCTCATGGCAGCGTGAAGATTCGAGAACACAATTGATGCTGAGCAATAATGTGCACAAAGGTGCTCACAGAGAAAGGAGACAGGAGGCAAAGGAGCGAGAGGGAGTAAGGGAGACAAAGGAGGGGTGAAAAGGAGACAAATATAGGAGGCGGGGACAGGCAGGGGCAAAATCATTGGTGTTGGGAGCTACGTGAAGGGACAAAAGAAGCAATTAAGAAAGGATGGCTGTTAGGATCTAAAGAAGATAAGGGGGTGACTGATAGGTAAGAGGTGCTGAAACAGAAAGGCAGAAGAAATGGGGGTACAACAAACAAGGAGAGTAAGGAGGAGAGTGGGTTGCAAGCATCCACCCCACCTCCATCCCCTAGAGTTCCCCTGGTCTCAGGGTGTCAATCCGCTGCTCAGGCTGTCAGTATCTTTGTGCTTCCTGTAGTGTTGCCTTTCCCACATTGTCTGTGGTGCCTTTCTCTTCTTGCTCGCAGATGTTAAGCACAACCGCAGTCACTTTACATTTCTGGACATCCCTTCGGTCTCCAGTCTTTGTGCATGACTGTCACCCCTGCAGAACCAGCCTCTGTCTCAGTCTTTCACCAGTCGAGGAGGTCCTCAGAGGATCGCTGCTGTTAGCGAGACTGACTGACTGATTACTGTAACAATAAGTCTCAAGCTCACACTGTCATGGACTGTCTCTTAGGACTTGCACCATGTCCTGCCACCACCACAAAAGCTCACATTGCAATGGCAGACCCCTCACAGGTGCCCCTGTGGGGGTAGCCCCATAAAAATGTGTCACTACTGTGGTGTCCCTCTCACAGGCTCCCATTTACCACCTTACAGGCTTGCACTGCTCTGGAGCTCCTCTTCGGAGTCTCCTGTTACAGAGCATGCCCACCTCACAGGCTAACACTGCGGTGATGTTTAAAATGATTCTGTCCATGGTGGCTCGGATAGCCTGAAAGTTGAGACTCCGTCTCATCACTGTTCAGACTGGTTGCATCGGACATCCCCGCCAGATGCTCCACCGAGTCGAACTTCTGGAGGTCTGAGGCAATAGTGAGCAGGCTCAGCACCGAGGAAGTGTCTGAGCAGGGACATTCGGCCCCCAGCCGACCAGCCTCTGTGGGGTAGACGGCCTCAGCCCCCACTGGAGAGGCCCGTCGCGAGACGAGTCGCTGCAGGCGCCGGGCGTGGATCTGCTCGCTGATGTGCTCCAGGTTCCGAAGTGCCACAGAGTACTTGGTCTTAGCCTGCAAGACCTTCTGCTCCAGCTCTGTCACCCTTGCCTTGTGCTCCTACAAGATGGGGAGAGAAAAGGATGTTTTATGAGTACAAGACTGTGTGAGCTCTGTGGATGAAAATCTGTAACCACGAAGAAGCTTCCAGGGTCAAATAATGGTCAACAAAACAATACAATAGAATAGAGACAATGATGCATCAATATAGTCTCACATAGCATCAAGTCAGTAGGTTGCGGCAGACAGCCCTATGTCTTTATTTATTTAACTTTATTTCCACTGATAGCTATAAAAGCACATATCGTAAAACACAGTTAAAACATTCAAAATAATAATATGAATCTAAAAAATGAGCAACAATCATTCACACTAGGTCAGTATTTTTTAAATAAACTAAAATCAAACAATTCCATTGAGAAGACATAATAATATTACATTAGCAGCAATGGCAGATATTAAAACAGATCACACAGCCTGGTCTATCGGTGGAACGGTAGCCCACTTCAGTCTACACCTTCACATATGTAAGAGAAACCGGGAGACTGCAAACACTATTGGGCGAGCTGTATTGTATCTTAAGATTCTTAAGGCAGAATTGTGGTCCCTAACCCCCAGATTTCGGCAAAGCAGAACAATCACCAAGAAAAATAGCACTGGGGCAAAAAATCAAAACATGCTCTACAGTTTACTTGGTGCCAACACAAAAGGGACAACTCATCTCCTGCTCAATAAGGGAGCACTGCCATCTCGCTGTAAAAGGGCAAAGAGGCAGGGTCCCAAACCAGAATTTGATGTACAATGTTCTAGCAGCCAGAGGCTCAATGTCATCCATTACTCTTCCAAAAAATAGGAATCTTTGAATTCCAAGAATGCTGCAGTAAGGGGGCCCACATTCCCTAGCCTGTGAAACCCTTCATCTATACGTCTCCTACAGATTGCTTTTAACATGAACTTTGTCATCCTACCAACAGTTTCAGGATGTACCCAAAACAGCGCTATATCCCACTACAATGAGCTACTGTGAGGGCATGAAGCAGAGCCTCCTCAAAGTTCATGTCTACCTGCCATGTATCTACCCCTCTCATTCCTCCTAGCGACCCCTGCAGTGTTTTCATTTCTGTCAGTATACCCCACAGTTATAGCGGATGTCCAGGTATTCCCATCACTAAGAGGCCGACGGATATAATCTTAACACCTCTTTGTATACATCACACTCCTCGAACTGGCTCAATGTGCAGCTCCCACCCTCTCACTCACCGTAGACCTAGACATCTAAAGGACTGACGCGTATCACCTACTACTCTTAATGCCTCTTCGTATAGAACAGACTCCTCCCAATGTCTCCATATGCATCTCCCATCCTCTACTCATCATAGACCTAGACATTTAAAATACCTCCCAATGTCTCCATGTGCATCTCCCATCCTCTACTCACCACAGAAGACAGACATCTAAAGGACCTCCCAATGTCTCCATGTGCATCTCCCATCCTCTACTCACCACAGAAGACAGACATCTAAAGGACCTCCCAAAGTCTCCATGGGCATCTCCCATCCTCTGCGGAGCTCTCTGCATATTCCCCACTGGATGCATCACAGCTTCACATGCTAAAAGACTGCCATTCTGCCGTGCATTATTACTAGACAAACCACATCGTTTGGGCTGTTCTTCCATTGAGATAGTGAGTTGGTGACAAATTCATAAGATATCAGTATAGACCTTGTGTCTTTAACCAATTTAATAAATTAATAAAAATGAGATTTTGTGATAACCAGAATTCTAATCAAAAGCTGCATTTTACATGCATCTGAAAAGCTCTGGCAGGATGTTTGCTAGCAAATGTTTTAGCTTGCTGGCAACAGCTAACTTGCTTATGCTTGTGATACGACAAAAAAAAAATCTAAGGGCCAGATGTACGACCCTAAATTGCACCCGTTTGCGCATGCAAAATGGCCCAGGGCCATGTACAATTCCTAAATAGCGAGTCGTAATTTATTTGCGACTCACTATTTATGAATTGCGAGTCGCTATTAGGAAGGGGCGTTCCCTTCCTAATTGCGTCCGCAAAGCAATGTATGAATGTTTTGTGACCGCAACTGCGGTCGCAAAACACTCGCAAATTACCACCCTCTTCAAGAGGGTGGTAATGCAGTCGCAATTTGGAAGGGGTCCCCAGGGGACCCCTTCCACTTTGTGACGGTCTCTAAAAATATTTTTTAAGGGCAGGCCACCACTGCCTGCCCTTACAAAATGAAAGGAAAACGTTTCATTTATTTTTATTTTTTTATTTTTTTTAAATGCATCTAGTTTTCCTTTAAGGAAAACGGGCTGCATTTAAAAAAAAAACTGCTCTATTCAAAAGCAGTCCCAGACATGGTGGTCTGCTGAGCCCAGCAGGCCACCATCCCTGGGAGGGCCTGTCATTCCCAATGGGCTCGCAAATTGCGAGAGGCTCATTAATATTCATGAGCCTCGTAATTTGCGACCCCATTGGGAATTGCAAACAGTGTTAAACACACTGTTGTACATGCCAAATAGCACCTCGCAATTTGCGAGCCGCAAATGAGTAGCAATTTATGAGGCGCTATTTTGCAGGTCATACATCTGGCACCAAATCCCTATCCAAATTGCAAGAATATCGACATGAATACGGCATTTATTGCCTTTACTTTGACCAAGTAGAGATTATCAGCATCATGGCTCTGAAGTCCAGAGACAGCAGATCTATTTCCTTTATCAAGGGAGATGTTGACTCGTCAGGAAAGGACATGCAGACATCATTACAGCCCGTTTATCCAGTTAGGAATTCGGCCTCTTAAAAGTGATTAAAGTGCAGAGGTAGAGCTATACCCTGGTGCAATAAATCATTGAAAGGGGAATAAGTGTGAACACATTGGCTCTGACCCTGACTGGGGATAACAAAATTCCCCTTTCTCCAAGCTTCTTCTGCCTTTTCATCTTAAGTTTAGAGGGACCCATGCCCTATGCAGCTTCTGGCACCTCTTCTGTGGTGTCAGTGTTTGGTCCCTCTGCCTATCCAGCATCAACGTAGTGGCACTCAAAGCTCAGACCTCCATCACCAAATAGTGCAGCTCTATTAGCTTTGAACAGGACATAGATCACAAGGTTGGGCCACTGCGATGGATTCCTGGTCTACGAGCTTCTGCTTCATTGACTGATGACAACCACAGCAATGACAACCTTGACTACTAGGGTTGCAAACTTGTTGAAGGACTACTAAGATGGTAGATAACACTTACAGAACCTCTACATACTAATTCATCAAGACAGGACCCTCTTGCTAGTCTCCCACCTCAACACCGAGGCTCCTATGGTAACGACCAGCCTTGCCCTCTGCCACTCTTCTCAGACTATTCTGAACGCATTCCTGAGGAAGCATTTCAGGGCTACCAAGGTCAGGAAGAGAAGAAACTTCCAAGAATGATCTAACAACTGCTTTGGATTCTTTGAAAATACTGGAGGCTCCATCACATCTCGAGAAACAATGTACTTGACCAGCATTTTCACCTCATCCAGTGGCATCGCTACCTGCAAACCCATCTCTGATATCTCGGATCCAGACATGTGCAATGTCTACACCCCATCCTCCAGTGCATTTCCCCACTGCCCCTGACTTTTTGAGCTTTCCAACACTTATTTTTTTTAAACAAAATGTTATTGAATACACGTTAACCTCATAGGGTCCATCATCCTTTGATATAAATATATAATTAAGAATGAATCAAGTAATTCTGTACGTTCCCTCCCTCCCTCATCCCCTTCTCGAAAACCCAGTTCATGGTCATGTACAGCTGATAAAGGACTAACAGAAAAACGATTTAAATACCATTACATCATGAATGCTTGGGGTACAGAATGTATAAGCACTTTCTCTTGCCTGCGAAATGTATCTATGCGAGAGTGAAGCTCTGGATGATACGCTAGGTCATAGGATTCTCTCCCCTTGGGTTAGTCTTTGGATACATTAGGCTTGGGAATCAGCTACTCAAATAGTCCACTAAAGGTTTCCATAAAAAACGAAATTTAACCTTCTTGTTCTTTATGTCATAGGTAAACATTTCTTTGGCCATTATGGTTTATATACAGCTCGGCCAGTCATTAATCGCTGGGGGAAGAGGTCTTCTTCCATCATAATGTGATCAACTCTTTCGCATCTACTGGCATGTAAACCACTACAACCCAATCATACGTTGATATGGCCGTAAGGGATCCTGGGTGTACTCCTAAGATAAGAACCCAAGGCTCTGATGGAATTTATGTGGTTTAAAACATCTTTCCAGAAAATATGCAACTTTGGGCAAGTCTAAAATACATGTATCATCTCCTGGCATGCCACAGCACCTTCAGCATTTGCAGTCAGTAGTGGGTACTGGATTTCTAGATTCCTAGGAGTGAAATACAAACTGTATATCAGCAGTGTATCACATTTCCCTATTCTGGACACTTCGCAGGGATTTCAGTATGTATGCCACACCTTTTGCATGATGTGGACATAAAGGTCCCATTTGACTGGGAGACTATGTTTCAATGCTGTGTACGTGTTCATGATTTGTCCCTTGGTTGAACTCTAGGAAGTGAAAGGTTATTGAAAGGGGGTTAGGTCTCGCACTACTCGCTCTCTATTAGTCAAGTGCAGTGGCCAATTCTGTAATTGAAGATATTGCAACCTATCAGTTTCCTTTGAACAGTATTCCCATTTGCAGGTCTTGAAAGTCTTTATAAGCCCAGAGTGGAACATATCCCCAAGCATCCTGAAGTTTTCATCACTTAACTTTGCAAAGGGATCTCTCCTCAAGGCAGGAGTAATTCTTGAGTTGAATTAGATCTGGGTAAATAGAACAGGAAAGCAGCAACTTGCCAGTCTCTTAATACCTTATCCCACATTTCCATAAGTGGGTGTATAATCTCAGAGATAAACATTACCAAAGGACGGCTCCTTTTTGGGAGACAGAGAAGGTCCCACATCGGACTACCCTTTAATGCATATTCCCTGTGTACCCAGTGTTTTTCAAGATTCCCTTAGTGACCACATTACCAAAGTAGGGAAAGACGTGGATGGCCTCCCGTCGCAAAAGCGCTGCCACAACTGCTAGACACTTCATAAACAACCTTGGGACTGTGGTGAGACTGAAAGGAAGTAGCTTGAATTGGTAGTTTTGTCCACTTGCCACAAAGCACAGGTACAGTCAACGAGCAGGGTGGATAGATATGTAGAAATTGGAGTCCTTGAGATAGAGCCATGTCATAAAATCACCCTGTAGTGAGGGGGGTGGAGGGGGACCCGGCGTTCTGCAGAATTTGTCATCTGAAAATTATCCGATAGGATGTAACGTTTGAGTGGCCTGAGGTCGAGGAGAAGCCTGAGCCATCCTTTTTGGAGATGAGAAAATAGTGAGAGTAAACACCTCTCCCTTCAGACTGTGGGGGGGGTGGAGGGGGGGCACCCTCTCTATGGTGCACTTCTTTAAGAAAGACGGAGAGGAATTCTTTATTGAGAGCGTATGTACGGGGTGAGAGGGAGTATGTGTTGTTTGAGGCAATAGCCACGTTGTACCACTGCTAGAATCCACTTCCCTGATACGATTTCTTCTCAAAGAGAGGCAATCACGTATCCTGCCACCGAAAGGAGAGATGTATGAGAAAATACCCCTTTTCTGTATAATCAACACCATTTTAGATTAATTTTACTGATGGTTTTTAGGTTCTGAGCACTGGGGCACTGCCTCTAGTGCCCAGTGTAGGTGATCTGATCCCTAAAACATGTAAAATTGCCGAACCCCAGATTGACACATTTAATTCCCCTGTAATGCCATAGTATATGGTGTAGATACTGCACCCATGGCATGGAAACTTCAATGTCACTTGTTGCCCGAAGCACTGATTATGCCATCTACTGGCGTGACAAGAAAAAAACGAATTGTTGCTGTTTAAGCCTACAGTCCAACCTGTCAAAATAACCCTTTTGACATGGGAAAAACATTCCTTTTAAATACTAATAAGTCACCGCATAGGGTACGGTGCCTAGTATTTAAAAATAGGATATGCTGAAATTCGATGATGGCATGCCCCTGTGGTTGGGATAAGGCCCAAAAGCTATTTTCACCACGGAATGTTCTGGCTATACTATGAGGAAAACTAGAGTGCAGCTTAATATATTAATTTTGCTATCTCAGGCTTGGGACAAGCTAAAGATATGGTTCAACTTCTATTTTTAAGATTTATTAAAATAAAAAACAATAAAAATAAAAAAACAATGGTGAAGTCACATTTTTACTATTTAGGAAAAGTACATTTTATGAAGTTACCTTTTTCCTGCCTGCGTTAACCTGCCAACAGTCTTCCCTGCCAGGGACTGACCTTAATTAGGTTTGAAAACTGCTCCCAGAGCTTAGGCCCGGTGACAGGATGGTCTGGGGTGAGGTATGCAACACCTCTCAGGCCAGGAAGAGCAGCTAGGAGGGTTTAGGAATTTAATTTAGTTCAAAAGGGACAATGGTGAGACCTGTTCACTCATAGTAATGTGTAAGGGGAAGCCTGAGGAAGGGAAGCCTTTGATCTGTAGGCCCTATGTAACTAATTGTGACCCAGCCCAGTTGGAGGGAGACTAGGTCCCATAACCAGTTTGATATAGCTAAGGGGGAGAGAATTTGTCACTTCCCTAAACACAGACTCCCTTCGGGACAAAAGGCCAGCACCATCTTGGATTTCCCTTAGAATAAAGCACTGTGGGTTAGTTTGCAGGAAGGTAAAGAGGATGTGCTAAAAAATGTGGAAGGGTTGGCCCCAGGAACGTTTTTCCCCCATTGGTTAGAGAATAGCCAGGAGTTACCCTCACTCACTGGCTAGTGAACGCTACAAAGCTAGTACTTTGCCCACAGCTCAACAGAACCCTTTCTGGGCCTGTGGAAGAACAGAAGAGGACTTAACCTGCTCTTTGAAACCTGCAAGAAGGCCTAAAGGGTTGCACCTGCTCCCACTTACACCCCATCCAAAGAACTGGACTCTGAGGGGGGTAAGTTGGCTGACCTCCTGTGTGTCTCCAAGAACATCAAAAGCTGCAAGGGGCCATTTCCTGGCGTGACCAGTTGCAATTGGAAGAGAACCAGACCTTGGTGGTGGACTCTGCTAGAAGGGAGACCTAGCCTTAAGTGCTGTCCCTGAAGTCCTGGAAGAGATAGTGGTGTACAGAAGGACTTATTCTGAAATCTCTGAAACATTTGGCTCTGGGGGCAGGTCATAGGGACTGCCTGTGTCTGAAAAGGAGAAAGGGGACCTCTTGTGCAACTCTGGTGGAGGCAGTGGGGGTGGTGTGCTGCAGAGGAAGAAGACTGGCGGCTCGGTCCTTCCACTTCTTCAGTGTTGGCTCCAGGGAAGGAAGCTTGGAGGAATGTTCCCTCTCACAGGCCAGTCTCCTCGTTCGAGGAAGAGATTCCAGAGGTGACGGTTAAGGCAGTTCCACAGAGTTCTTACTTGTAAAGGATGCATAAACAGGTATTTCTGCCAGCCATCAAACTCCTGCTGCAACTTCCTTGGATCTAACCATCGACTGGGGTTTCAAGCCCAGCTTCAACTTCAGTTTCAGCATCGAGGAAAGTTTTGGTGACAACGGGGTCTTAGGCACAGGCACATATGGATCCTTCACTGCTTATTTCCGGTGCTTGAAGTGACTTGAGCGCGATGGTTTGGGGGGGGGGGGAGGTCACCAACCTTAGTTAGAGGCTTTCTAGGCTCTGAAGTCTTTTCCCACTGATGACTGCAACCCAAAGGGAGCGGGAGCACTTGGCATGTGTTTGCATCCTTGCTCAGGCCTTGAGAGTCGACATCTGTGGGAGCAGTGCTCATTCTTGGCATGGGACTTCCTTGGAGGCCCTGGCCTGGTGACATGGGCCTCAGGGGCCGATGGCATACTTACGACCATAGACATGGTCTTGGAGCCAGGGACACTGGCCTTTGGCTCGACGTTCTCCTCGGGTTCCAATGCGCTCAATGACACTGTCTCCAGACTAGATGAGGACTGCAGAGCCAGACCAGAGACTTCCTGTTCTTTGGTGCCAAGTTGTCCAGCGTCTTGACAGAGCTCTGTTGGTACATCATCTGGTGCACCCAGCGCCGTTCCCTTCAGCACTGCAGTGTCTTTTCGGAACGGAGGCAAGGCACAAACTCGGATAGGTCTTAACGTGGCCATGGCACAGGTTACAGATTTCGTGGTAGGCTGACCACGGGCTTTTCAAATTGCAGTGAGAGAAATTTTGAAAAGGTGTCTTTCTATCACCCACACAACATTCTCGGGTGAGGAAGGACTGGAAGCAGCAGCTGGCTCACGAGGGGTATGTGGGCCTCGACCATTGTTTTAGCTTCTACATTTGCATGTGCCACAAAGACATACTTCAGTAATACAAGGGTATAATGAACAGACTTGTTGACCCTGCCATAGAGAGTAATGTAGTACACAGTCACTGTCTTCATCTGCAAGTTATAGTTTTAAAGCGGTTGAACAGACTTAGGATATGGGCATTACTTATGCTGATGTGAACTGAAATGAGCAGGTGCCCGATGATAAAAAGTCACATTATTGACACTGTTGTCACACGTAAAGCTCTTGTTAGGTCATGCAAATGTATATGTATGATGGTTTATTGGTGTGAGTACAAAAAAAAAATAGTTGGGAAAAAAAAGACTTATTTAACTGCATCATTTTCCAGACTTCTGTAGAAATTTTATGACAAATTGCCATACTTCAGAACCCAGGAAGAATTTTTTTCTTTAGAGCAAATAATGTAACAAATCTTGTGCTGTGCCCCCACTGGGTTCTTTTGAAAGATCTTGTACGGCCAGTAGAAATCAGCTTCCTGCATTCTTGTGCTTCCATCACCCTACCTAGGAGCTCCATGCCCGACACCAGCTCATAATGTACGCCTCATTAATAGTGCAGTCCCTCAGTGTAGGTCTTGTTATTCCTGATACCAACTCCTTATCCCGGTTTATGAATCACTAGGTGTCCCGGTGTGCATGTCTTTCCCTTCTTGAGTTCCTTCTCTAATACCATCACTCATCCAGTTGGCTCAAAGCATAAAACCCCTGGACTGCAAAGCTTCCTGCACATCCCACGTTCCACCCCCTCCCTGTCCCTACCAAGAATCTCTAATCAAGTTGCCTTGAGGCTCCTGGTCTACCCCTGCCCCAGTCTCCTCCTGGTACTGCTTGTGTATCATCCACACATTTCGGGCACTACCACTTGCCTTTCAAGTGCTCCTTTGGCTTATAAGACAATGTTTTCTCATCCGCATCCCACAGGTCAATTTATGGCTCTCTAGCTCACCTCCAGAATTTGGTTGAATTGGGACTTTAGTTCAAAATACGGCTTGCTCTTGACGATCAGGCGCTTCAGCGACTTCTGCAGTGTCTGCACTTTTGCCTCTGCCTGCTGGCACTGGCGGGTGACGTTCTGATGCTCCCGCTCACTGCGCAGCCGCTCTTCCTCCGCCTCATTCACCTGTCAGGGGATCAAGAACGAACGGTGTCAAGGATTTATGTCAAAGAGAACTTGGATTCACACACTGCATCTCTTCTCTTATACCAACTAATCACCCTTCTTCTACATGCTCAGGGTGGGACAAAGCCTGTAATCTCGGATGCAAGATCTGAAAAACAAAGGTAATTTATTTCGGTTTTATTTTTAATGGATAGTCCCCAAAACTTCCTCACTGCATTTCAGAATCTGACTGCACACTCCAGGGCACACTGGCTTCCCACTTTGGGGGCTTAGAGTTTGGCAGGCAGGATACTTGGGGGAAGAGTACCCTATCCACGAAACGTCTGGTTTGCCCGCTCCATATAGAGTCAGGCGACTCAGAGAAAACGTGGCAGGGACATTTAATTCTTATTTTTCCAAAAACAAACCCCTGCTTTGGGAGTTTGTTTTTGAGAGGGGGAAAAAAATACTTAGCTGAATGGCCGCAGTAAACATGGCGGTCAATCATCAAAGTGCAGACCCTTTAGAGAAGCTGCTGTGGCTCCTCAGAAAGCAGATGTCTATGAGCGCCTGGCAGAGATCTCAAAATATGACAGTCTGTCTTCAGCAAGGAGAGTAGAGTAAATCCCTAAGCTCTCCTGAAGAACGTTCTAGTAGCATTCAATGTCAAATATTGCTGGGGCACTGGGGAAGGGGTGAGAGAGGAGTATGAGGAGCAGAGTAAAAACACGGTGTGAAATCTACTACGTTTCAGCTAGCTCTAGGAGCCAGGTACTGCTCAGTAAACACTGGAAATCTTAGGTGCGTTTCAAGATTGATCTCAATCATGAAAGAAGTCTACAAAAAGTGACAGTTGCATACACTTCCACCAACCCTCCAGACACCTACGCTCAGCTGGACTCTCACTGGCACACATACATCCCATACCCAAAATTTGGAGGCCACGCCTTTTAATGCATCTCCTCCAAAGCAGGAAAGGACCTCCCATAGCACAACAGAGCATCTTCATCACCTGAGTTCTGCAAGAAGCTAAAGACCTAGCTTTTCTAATAATCTCCAGGGAGACCACTGTGGGTCTGTGTTTCGCATCCTGGCCCTCCTGCCCATCTTCTCCATTCCAGTATTATTCTCTCGAGCAGTGGGCTTCACAAAATGTAATGCTGTCCCCCACCTCCCATTTTCACAATTCTATTAAACTGGCAATGTTTAACTATGTCTAGAATTATTTAGACATTGCAGTTAAGTTCTGTTACCGTTTTAATAATGCAATCAAATAAATGATTGCCAAACATACTATTCTGGGAATGCAGGCCTTACTAACGTGTAAAAGTATCCAAAGTGCAGTTATTAGAAATGGGGGTGGGGGCGTCAAAGGATATTTGGAGTCCCTTCCCTTTTGCCACCTTCTCCCAGCCAGGATATAAATGACAAAAGACGTTAGTGATGGCCCATCACAGAGCTGCTTACTGCCACTCATTTTTGCCACTGAAAACAAAAGCACTGTTATCTGCAAAATGCTGCTTTTGGCCAGAGCCTGTCACCTTCTGTGGGATCACTTGAAGCCCCCATGAGGGGCGGGGGGACAGCCCCTCCAGTTTGAAGGCCTATCCCATCATCTTCTATCAAGGTGGCACTTTGATGCACTTATAAAACATCATAAACATTGCAAACTGTACATATTGAAAGCAAAGTAACAAATAACAGACTTCACTTAATTTAGCTCCGCATGCTTATACTGTCCTGCCAAGTCACAGGGTCCAGCACTGGGCCGTTCTCCACCGCAGTCTCCCTGGTGAAGTCTCCCATTTACCTCTCGAACCCGGAATCATCATGTGGAGTTCTGAAGGCATCCTTCAGTGGTGGGCTTTTTACTAACATGCTACCAACTTCCTTTCACTAGATCTCCCAGACACTTTGGATAGTATGTTAAGTCATCATGGTCATTGTTACAGTCACTCATGTATTTGACAGGTGCACCACCCTGTCCAAGCATACAGGAGTCTGGTGTTGGTGAACACTGTGGCACCAGAAGGGCACAATCTCTCTTAGTCTTCATAGAGACACTTGTAGAATGTGGCACTTCTATTTGACAGATCATGATAGGCTATGTAGGATTCAGACCTCCTGCGCATTAATTCTGGAGCTGTATGGTTTCTCATACCACCAACCAGTCTACACATTCTGGAGGTGGGGAGTTCAGAAGGGCAAAATACCCTTAATCTCTTGCAGGTTTGAGGGCAAGTTCACATGCTTGTAGATTCCAGCCCCATATTTTAAGTGATTTTTGTCTCCCCTCTCCTGCTGCTCTTCCTCCTCTCCCACTTCCAGAACTCACCCGTATTTGCACAGATACCAGTCCCTTAAAATCCTCACCAAGCCTTTACTGAATTGTGGGAAGTTTATGTACACTTTCATCAGACAGCTTTTCTTGCCTCACGCTCTTTTCTGGTCAGCTAGGAATTCACCCCCCTCTATGGGTTATGTGGCCTCATCCTTAGACCCTGTAAGTGATCCTGCCTCTGACTCGTCTGTCGCCTCCGCCTCCTCAGCTTATGTTGACAGTCAGTGGGTTATGTGGCTCGGGCTGATCTGATTGTTTCTCAGTTAGTGCCCTAGCAGGTCGCCAGTGCCTCGGCAGCTGGCTATGCTTTGTAGGCATACCATACAGCGGTTTTACTATGAGGACATGCCACGGCCTTTAGGCACAATGATGGGATGTCCCCTGCATTCTCATGGAACGGCAGTCAGAAGGAATGCGGATTGTCCACCAGGGAAGATGCAGCCTAAAATAACCGAGAAGTTCTTCACAGAGTGTCAACGAAAGCAGCTTCACATTGTTCTCACAAAAATTAATCCTTACAAAAATATCTGCTTTGATGGGAGGCAAAACATAGCACTGGATCAATTGAACACAGAAAAGGATGGTTGGGCACCACAGTTTAGTGCCGTGACTTGACTCTGGAAGCAAACTGTTTAATCGAAGGCAGATACAAAAACAAAGGTATTCATGTACTCACGTTAGAATCTCCCATTGCTGCCTCTTCCCTTTCTTGTTGAAATATTTGATCCTTACGTGCTGGTTACACTTTTGGGCACTCTAACTGTTGATAGCTAGTTTGCTTCTTGTATGTTGTAGCGACATTTGCTCTCCATGTTCCAGCCATCTAATGTTGGGTTTAGCATTGCAACCTTTTTTTTTCCTGCCTTTTCTTTTGGTTTCTGTTGTACATTGAATAACACATGCCTTTCAAACCCATACTGCACAGGGATAGATGTCAGATTACATTTGTTTGTCATTGTGTTTGGAGTTAGTCTTCTCTGGATGCAGAGGGGTTTTCTAACTCCTGCCTGTACCCTGATTAAAATGGTTTCCGTGTAGTGAAGCAATGTGTTCTGAATATTTGGGGAGAGACAGACATCAGCACGGCACAATGGACATGGATGACAGTGGACCTGGTAGTAGCAAAAATAAATATTACAAAGCTATGGGGAGCTGGACAGGCCGCAGACCTAGAGGCATGGAAACGCCACATGGATTGGTGCCTGATGGCAGAACAGGTGGTCTACAAAGGTAGAGGTTGCCCCCGGGAAAGAGAGAAAATTTGGAATGGATGGAATGCCAATAGAGGCCAGATATGTGGGAATTTTAACCGGCTTGGGGACAAAGTGATAAGCCCAAGAGACAATAAACAAGAATCAAGCAATGAGTGAAGGGTTGCAGGGGATGCCGGGGTAGTGAAGGGTGCTCGAAGATAATGTGAAATATAGGACAATGCCAATTTTGCTGTTTTGTGTTGTATTTAAAAAGTCAATAAAAACATATATTGAAAAGTTGTTTCCATGTACAGAATTTGCTGGACACTTTACAGCTCGTGGGGCATGGACACACCCAAAATTTCTGCTCCTCAACTTCACATGGTTGTATCATGAAGCTGCCTATGCGAGAATGGACAGTAGGATTTGTGCCACAGAAACCCACCGGTATGCCCCTGCTTTCCTTTTATTACTGAGAACAACTGCTACTCTGGTGTCATCTGCCAATCACTTAATATAGGTAAGCGACTGAAGGCCACCCCCTCAGCCCACCTCCTTATTGCCCCTTCATCCATCTAAAAATTGACTTTATAGAGATGCCAAAAAGGCCACCTATCCCTATGGGCTTGTGACTGTATGTTTTTGGAGTGGGTGGAAGCATAGCCATAGACAAAAGTAGATGGCATAACTGTAGCTAAACGCTTACTTACGGACTCTATCCCATGTTGCAGTATCGTGGGCTTCCTCTCAAGCAGCTGAAGATCGCACTTCATTTCACACATGCACAGGAGATCTGTAAAGCTTTAGGTATCATTCAACACTGTAATTGTGCCCATCACCCAAACTTAGCAGGAAATGTAGAGAGACAGATTAGTTCTGAGGCCCAACCAATTTTGGTAATCTGGGGCCATTCCAAGCCAAAGAATCAAACTGAACCCCTACAAAATAACTATGGGACGCTCTATGACATTGCCTTCAAACCCACGTGACAGCTGCTAAACGAGACCTGCAACTAAACGATAATGTGGTTGCTCTCAAATAGTGCAGAAAACTTATTCACTGTGTCTACAGTTTCTATTCTCAGGTTCTCCCTCACCAAACTACCATTCCAGAGGAAGCCAGCCCTGCACTACCTCTGAAGACAACCATACCTTGTACAGCTTATCACCAACAGTTGTGAAGTGTTGCGGATTGGTAATGTGGGTCCACTCCTGCCAGTGCAAGCGTGCCACACCCCAGGGATGCCAGCCCACCAGTGTCATCTCTGGACCTACACGGATCCGAAGGCCAGGGCCCCCTGCCTGAATTGCTTTTGCCTCCTCTTCTGCAATTGGATCGGATACTCAAATGCAGCCAGCCCCACCTGTTCCTCTGCAGCCAAGCAATGCTGCGCCTATCATCGTTACTACCTTCGTACTAGGTGATGGACTGCGTTGCAGATACTGGAGCCTCCTGTGGGTGTGGCCTGCTGCATTTACCTTTGGCCCAGCCTCTAGCGGGATAGCTCAAGGTTGCAGAATGGGAACTGGTCGGGAAGACAAACTGTATTGTGCTGTTCTTGAAAAGAGCCGTCGTTCTTTGTACCAGAACAACTCTTACTTGCTGATGCTAGAGAAATTTTGATAATGTTACTCTTTCTTCCTGCTGGAGTTGCAATCATTTATCCAGAGATGTCTTGGGAGGTGCGCTTTAGACTGGGATGTCTCGCATCATAAACAAAATCTCCCTTGACCTGTTCTATCGTAGGCACTGTCTGACTGAGTGAGCAGCCACCTTCCCTAAATCTCCCTATGATTGAGAGGATTTTTACAATCTCAGCAGTTACTACTTGGCTGACACTATACATCTTGCCTATTCAGAGCGTGAACAGTTCTCGAAATACTGAGAGACAAATGGAACACTGAGAGCCAAGTAACCGGAGCATCTTTGTGGGCCAAAGTGAGTGCAACATTGTGGCAGAGACTATACAGCTTCCCTACGGGCATGGTGGTTAATGATTGTCATTATTGAAAGGAAAATGTACTTTAATCTACGTTAAGAAAGGATATCCTATATTGCACTGATAATGGGTCAGGGTCTGTTATATGGGATATGTAGCCCCTGCCATCAGACACTCTACAGAACAGCCCCTTCAACAACCACTAAGGCACTATGAGATATCTGAAACAAACATTCTTCTCCATTAACGCCCCCCCCCCCAAACTATGATGAAGGACAAAATCATCAGATAAACTAGACAATGCCAAAATAGTAAAAGAAAGTGTCAAAACCACAGCCATCTTATTAGGCCTGATAACATATCAGCTAAACAATCAGAAAACCATGCTCTGCAAGATGTCATTGCAGCCTATTTTGGTGGGGTGGGGAGGGGGGAAATGACAGGAGGATCAGAATGTTGCACTCACATTCCGAACACCTCTCTCCGCATCCACTCCATAGCAAGAGTAGTGTTAAGACACTGCATGGGATTAAAACTGGTTTAACAGGAGTGCTATCTGGTCTTGAAAACCTGGATTGTATGGAAAATGGGGAATGAAGAATTTTAAACTAGTGATAGCTGCAATCTTTGGGTTGACCATTCACGTTTTAATTCAACTGAGCCTATGCATCATCCAAAGTGCTTGCATAAATAATGGTGTTGCTGCTTATCTGCCTGATATTGCTGACGTCAATTTTGAAGAAAGAGAGAAATGTAATGATGAAGAATTTAAGACTGAAATAATTAGACTGTATTAACAGGATGTTGCAAGTCGTCCCAGTAAAATCTCATTTTCAGGATTACTCTCCAAGATGTAACAACCACCTCTTAAAAGAAGAAACAAAGGATGAAAATGGAAAGATTGGCGTGGACAGAGTCTGTTAAGGACTGAGCACAAGGTCTCCCAGTTTCCCAACTCTGAGACAGGGACTTCTAGCCCTTTTCCCTTTGCACAGAATAGAAATTTGGTGTTTATTAGCAAGTCACAAATTCCAATCTCAGCACCAGCCAGTCGTCAGTCCTACCAAGGTAGATAAATGGAGTACAATTAAACTTGTGTTATGCAGAACGATAACAAATAGAAGTGTGATATGAAGCTCTCTGTAAAAAAAAGCGAGTTATATTAGTTATTACCTAACTTCCTGTTTTTCTCATCTCTTAAGTGAGCACAAAAAACTCCTCTGTTTCTCTCAGCCGCCTTGTACTCCTACTAATGTGCACAGAGCACCAAGTAACAAAAAGAAACAGGCACCTGCAAGCAGAAGGTACAGAATATACAAAAAGAAAATGCAAAAGCACCTCCAAAAACAAGGCAAGTGAACCCAAGAGATAAAAAGCTCTGAAAGTAATAAATGAAACAAAATTAAATACAGTGAAACAAACTACTACTATTCCACAACGGAAGACAACCGAGCCTAGCACCACACACTGAAACAAACAATACAAGCAACAACAAAAACATCACACCTTGGAGTGAGCAGCACATGATATGAAGCCTTTGCCAGGTTTACTACTATTTTGTGGAATACACACGTATATCTGCAGCCATCATGCAGCCCAGACGCAATCTGGAGAAAAAGCAGCAGGCCATGAACAGCTTATCCAATGACATGGAATGTCTAAATTGTACATTCTTTTCACTGCTCACCTTGCTTGTGGCATGGTTCAGCATCTCCTGCCAGGTTGGGTCCAGCCGGTTTTTGTCGGCCATCAATCCCTGCTCAGCCACAAACACCATTTCCCGGGCGGCATTGTGCATGCTGACTGCTCGCTCGTATCGGAGTGCAGCCTTCTGAGTCTCCAGCTGTGCCTAACAGGGAGGAAGAATAAGAGAAAAACACCATCATAAGACAAAAAAAAGAGTAAAGCAAACAGGAATACAAGAAACATTTAGAAAAAAAGCAACTCGCCACGATATAGGATGAAGAAAAGAAAAACATGGCAATTGTCCCAGTAAGTAAAAAGACAAGAAAGTAACTAGGACAGGTTGAAACAGAGAAAAGAGAAACTAAATGGAAGACGAAGAAGAGACAAAAAGTGACAATGGGAATGATGAGGTAAAGATGACCAAGTGTGATGAATGGGATATACAAAAGCAAAGTTGGCAACTATTTGTCAAGAGCCTGAAGATGAACATCAGGGAACCACAGAGGGTGCAGCAAAGAGGGGACATACAGACACTGCCGGCACAAGTGTGTAGGAATGGAAATATAGACTGCAGCTTCGAACCACAATTACTGCCAAGGTACTCGGCAACCAGGTATGCAGATATATAGTGAGTGTTATAAGAGTGCTGGGGGATTAGGGCTGTACAGTGACAATGTGCAGTGATCGTTGTGCGCTACTTACCTCCTTGGCCTGCCGGCGGGCCTCATAGTATGGTCGTGCCTTCTCGATGCAGTTACCTAGTTGAGATCCCTGGGCGTTCAGCTTCCTGGCTGACTCCGTGAGGATTTTACGGTACGTGGTCCGGGCTTCCTGCAGTAGGTGGTAAAGAGACAGTTATTTCCTTGGTACCCCCATACAAGAGGAAATACAAGACAGTTCTGCAAACTGTTCTTAAGCACCATCTACTCGCACCTCGAGCAGGGACAGCATGGTGAATTTATCAACTAGGCGGACTACTAATTTATCTGCACCTCCACATGTCTGTACCATGCTGTTCACAAAGTTGCTTGCACTTACAAAATAATGGGGGGAGAGGGTGAAAAGAAAGTATGTCTTTAATAGATGCCTGCTGGGCCGTGGCTGCTTCCACCAAGGTAAGGGAGCTTCAAGAAAGCGGTCTAAACCCTGTAATCTTGTTATATTGTAAGACTGGCAAAAAGAAACAGTCCTTTCAGAGCTATTTTACAGTATGCTGAAGAGGTCAACCCTGATCTTAAATGAGGAATTGAATAGAATTATTGTAATATGAAGAAAATATATATTTTGCTAAGAACAGTGCGATTAGACCCCTATCCCAAACAGATCTGGTGACAAATCTGGATGAAGGTACACAGCGCTTGCAGTGGGAAGGAAGGGTGACGCTGGAAACCCCTCTACTGAAGTCAGATGGACAGGCAGAACTTGAAACCTGGAGGGACGGAGACAGTGGGATATATTGGGAATATTCACCTGGGACATATGAGACGCAGGCGGAATCCTTTCATTTAGGGAACTTCAGCGCCAGTACGAGTTAACAGATATCCAACACTTTTGATATATACAGCTACACCATGCACTCTTGAGACACAGTGGCAAAGTACAGGTGGTGGCAAGGTAGAAGGTGGTGGCAGAGGAACTGCTGCTGCATACAGGCTGTTGGCAGCCCTCTGGAGTAAGCATGCAGTCTTTCAGATCTACAGAACTCTTCTTGTATATAGCCTGATCTCTCTGCAGAGATTGAAAGATAGATGGGGAAAGACTTGGGCATTCTGGAAGAAAGGGGATGGGAAGAGGCATGTCGATACCCAAGAGAGGTGGCCAGCAGGGCTGGTTTGTTCAGCCTGGTGCAGATCAAGATATCCACCAAGCACATTTTACCAGGACTAGGCAGTTCTACATGGGGAAAAGTGACACCTACAAATATCTGTGGTCAAACAGGAACGTTGCTTCACATGATGTGGGATTGTCCTACTTTACAATCATTTTGGACACAGGTAAGGAGGTCAATCTTGTGGGTGGCGTTGGATCTTGGCCCCGCACTGGTCACTCTAGGGAGCTGGGGGATCAAACCCTAGCGAAATACACGTTGCTGTTCTGCAAAGTGGCCGATTTTCGCTAAGAGAGACATTTGGCAACGAGGCAGCCCCATGGTTCCAAAATGGGAGGACAGAGCTATAAATATGAATTGGTGTACGAGACAAAAGAGACCATGTTGGCCGCTCAGGGTTGCCCGAATACAGCAGGGAAGATTTGGAGGCCCTAGAAAGATTACAGAGGAATGGTTTTAGATTTATGGTGACAGGAACTTGGCCACATCCCCTTGGCACTTGGTCCCCAGGGGGCCGTGGGGGGTGTGGAACCCACAGGTTTATTATACTGTACTTGGTAGTCTCATATGTTCACATCCCACCTATAGTACTTAAT
Organism: Calotriton arnoldi; assembly: GCA_963921515.1. Lineage (NCBI taxonomy): Eukaryota > Metazoa > Chordata > Amphibia > Caudata > Salamandridae > Calotriton > Calotriton arnoldi. The sequence continues at coordinate 929,288 of CAWUFW010003563.1, forward strand.
ACTATTAGTGAATGTTGGACTGAAATGCTGTATCCGGGTCAAACTTTAAGTTTCTTAGTTTATCTTCATGCACGGTTATATATTATGAAAAATTCTATAAAACAGATATACAAATACATACTCAACTAAAAATGCTCACAATAAATAATTTCAACCGTCTCACTTAAAATGATCACCCAGTTATGGCCGAGCTCGACTAAGCAAACTGGAGCCCATTTAAGGTAGAAAATGGTAGCAATTCAAAGCATGCCATGGTGGACAGCGCAGACGCACACGCAGCCTATCCATGAGCACACAGACCACAATTATACGCAGCAGAGATACTAAATGCAAGCCAAATTAAAAAAACAATCCTTTCAATGAGCGAGTGTACAACAGGTTCAGCTTCACACTACTTGTAATGCAGGACAAGAAATAGGAATATATTTGAAATCAATCTCAAAACCTCTCTTTTTAGAAAGCGATCAGGAAGTGCTCATCCTCTAGTTTGCTGGTACTGACATCCAGCACTACAGTTTCTGATCTCTACCTCTCGACATTTAGCCAAGCAGACGGTGCCCGACACCCTGTCTTGGGCAGACGCAAAGAGCGTGGACTGCTGCAGAGTCCCAACTCAGGGGGTATAGACTACTTTAAACCACAGAAAAGGGCAGGCCAACGGTGTGTGGACACCCTCAAAGTCCAAGCACAGAAAATAGGAACCGTTTTATACTCCCAGCTCAAGAGTGTGCACTACAGCAGAGCCCCAGCTCAGGAGGAGGCTCCGGGAGTGTGGACTGCTACAAATGGCAAGCTCAGGGAGCATTGCCTGGAATAAAGTCCCAGTCATGATCAGCCGAGGGTGTGTGGACTGTTTCTAAGCCCCAGCTCAGAGCATGTGAACTATCATATAGTTGAAGCTCAGAACATGTACCGCAAGAGAGATCAAGCTCAGGAGGAGGCTCCGGGAGTATGGACTGCTACAAAGGGCACGCTCAGGGAGCATGGACTGGAATAAAGTCCCAGTCATGAGCAGCCGAGGGTGTGTGGACTGTTGCTAAGCCCCAGTTCAAAGCATGTGAACTACCATATAGTTGAAGCTCAGAAGCATGTACTGCAAGAGAAACCAAGCTCAGGAGGCGGCTCAGGGAGTGTGGAGCACTGCCGAGGTGCTTCCTAGGAAAAGGATGAACACTGTGGTTGGGTCATTGTGCCCAAACTCAAAAGCAGACCAACAGAGCTTGTATGACCCTGTATTGCAGCCTCAAGAAGGGCTCACTGGATGTTGCCATCGGCTTCCAACTCGCACACTGAAGTGTCGAGTCATAGACAGCAGGTCCAAGTTACAACCAAATACTGGGAACAGGTGCAAAGAGTGTGGAGTTTTGGTATGGCGCAAATCAGGAGAAAGCCAAGAGGGTGTTGGGAACCGCAAAGCTCCAGGGAAGAAGCATGGTATGTGGTATGTTATTGAGTCCAACGTAGGACAAGGCCCATAGAGCGCAGTGCACAACAGCTCCCCTTCTCAGGAGCAAGTCGATTTAATTTAAAGCTCTGATGAGTTGCAGCTCAGTAACAGGGCCAGTGGAGGGGGTGTAGTGTCAGAGTCCCAACTTAGCGAGACCCATAGAGCGTGGAAGGGCTACTAACTCCTAGTTTAGCCAAGTCCAGTGGGCTGCGAAGTCCCATGCCCAAGAGCACGCTGTTCCATCTGGGCATTCTAGATGGATGGACAAAAAGCACATTGTTAATTGAAAAAATGCTTGAATATATAAAAAGATGGAAGCACAAAGTGAAAATCAAATTTCACCGATGCCTCTGCATATCACATGAATCTTATAATACCTTAATGTCACCAGTCTCTTAAGACGCTTGCTCCATATTAAGGCCAGTTGAGCCTTTAATCGCATCCAACTCATCCTGAACACAAATACACCATTTCACTACCATCCCTACTAACTCAGGATATGCACTCGAAATTTACTTGCTTCCACAATACTCCAGTATTCAAACAGAAACTTCAAGGTCACACTCACAAACACTTGATTGATCCCATGTGGTTTCAGCACCATAAATGCATGTGACCTCATAGAACAACTAATGCCATCTTAACCAGAGATGGGTGCACATAACGGAGATGTGCATGTACCCGAAAAGTACAGCGAAGCATTAGGTTTTCTGCCACACTCCACTGGGTCACAGCAGAGGCACCTCTCTTTACAGGATGTGACCAAGCACCAAAATACAGCTGCAGCAGACCACTGAGGGTTGTAGCTCTGTAACATAACACTATATTATTCTTAGTAGCCTGACCCTTTCAAGCTCCTCCTGGACAGCAAGCTTTAGCACATTCTGCAAATCTAGGATTGTGAATGTAACATTTTTTTGGAGGGGATAGAAGTGGGTGGGGGGGATGGTTACTTACGTCCAGCTGCAGCTCCAGCTTGTTGATCTCCTCGCTGGCCTGGTTCAGCTGCTCTAACTCTTCCTGTGGGAGGAAAGGTGTACAAATAACATCAGTTAAGTGGGGCCATGGATATCCTGTGAAAGTCCTAGATGCAGTTTTTAATGGGCCCACCTTTCCCAGAGACTGATGCAAAGAGCACCTCTTCAGGCGAGGAACAGAGCCCAGCTCTCCAGGACAGGGACATACAAAATACCTCTCCAGGAGAGGGACTCACTGGGATCACCTCTTCAGGAGGGAGACAGTGACCACCTCTCCAGGAGAGGGAATCAAAAGCCTCTCTCCAGGAGACTGATAAACTAACCACCTGCGCAAGAGAGTGACACACTGACCCCCCATCTGAGACGAGGGGTTTAGTGACCTACTTTGCAGGAGATGGACCACTGAAAACCTTTATGCAGAAGGTGTGCAACTAATTCCCCATCAGAGAGGCTTTTGAATCCATCCATTGCATGTACCTCACAAGTGCTTGACAGTTCTTGATGCTTCTATACAGTTCATGTCCGGAGTCCTGAACACAACCTGAACCCCACCTCAATCTCTAAAAATGTGCAACCTCTTATGCATTTCCCTCTCGTGGCTCTGCAAAAAACACAGCTACTTGATTATCACCTGCAAAGTACTTTTCTTTGTATGACTTGATTGTACAAAGTCCATGAGTCACTATTTGGCGCTGGATTCATGAATGGATCCTAAGAGGTGACGACCCTTAATTCACTACTGATTTATTGTCTTATTTCTAGCCATAGGGCACATAAATGAAAATGACAGTTTTGAGTAAAGTGAAAGGTAGGGGAGACTATTCACAGCTGAGAGCCCTGCAGAAAGCAGGTCACCAGAACGTCTAACTCCATACTGTCCCTTCTAACTCCATACTGTCCCACTGAGCTGCCACTTGTCACTGAGGTTCCCTTCACCCACACCTCTTAAGTGGGACTGGAAAAAATTATGTAAACAAGAAATCCACACTTTATAGAGGTGTCTGAAGTGCATGTACCTGCAAAAACGTATGTCCAAACGTTTGCTTTATTGGCTATGGATGAGTACATATATTTTCTTACAAGTTATTTAAATGCACACACTCCACCAGCATGTATGATATCCTGTCTAGCTCAGAACATCTACTCAGACTGTTCTCCGGGCTGAACTCTTAATCATGCGGATCACACATCAGAGATTCTCTCACTCACTGGGGAGGTGAGACGCGAATATAATATGCCCAGCGACCACTTGGCATAGAAATGATGACCACAGAATTAATTTTCTTGATTATTTTATTTAGCACAGACAAGACCCAGAGGGTCACAATGTTCTACATAAGAACTATCTCACCCATGCTCTGAAGAAAATACTGAGATGCAAAATATAGAAAGCATTAGAACGGTCAAAGGAATAATGATATAAGATATTAATAGTTGCAAGATATATGCTTTAGCAAATATTACAACAGGACAGTAAAAATGAAAGTCAAATATAAAAGGAGAACACAAACAACAGGACCAAGTATCAAAATATTCGGCGATTAGAAAATTTGTATCCACAGTATTTATTTCAGATATAGCAGCGGGGTACCATTATTGCAGCTGCCAGTATTGTTGAAGGGGCAGGTATTTCACCTCATTTCACAACTAGACAGGAATTGCCTTGAAGACCAGTATTCTTGAGTTCCACACAGTTGATGTGCTTCCTGGCCTGGGAAGGATAGTTTCAGGAAGTTCTCTTCTTTAAATTGTGCTATCGGCTGGAAGAGGTTATGTTTTCTTCAAAGAAGGTGTTGACCACCATGTGTTGCAAAGTCAACGCACTATTTTTAATATATGCCAGTCAACCATAAGGAAGGCTTCCTAAGCCTAAAAGGCCAGGTACATCATACTAAAGGTTTGGACATGTAAGTGCAAGCTTATATGCCCCTATAGTGGCCTTTACCATTAAAGGACACTATAAGAGATAGACAGTCCATAGGATTACATGGGCTGGCACCCGGGCAAACCAGAGGTTTTCAGCTTCATTATGGTACCACCTAAATAGGTCATGTTTGGTATCAAACAACATGCCTCCTCACCCCTGACACGAATCTTCTGTTGAGGATGATGTGGCGTGCACTAAGGTGGTTACCTTAGAGATTGCCCACCTGGTTACCCCAGCCTTTACTGTGCTCTGTCTGCCAGCCTGCGCTTGCTGCAGCCAAGACAGGATTCCGACCCACTGCCAGGAGGTATGAACTCTCCCAGGAGTCAGAAACAAAGGGCTGGATGGAAAGGAGGTAATATCTCCCTCTCTGACACTATGCCTAGTGAAATGTCACATCAAGGCAGTGAGCTTAAAGGCTGCACTGCCTGTGATATGCAACCAAGCTGCCTCCCAAGGAAGGAAACAGACCCCCATGCCCCAGGCACATTTGCACCTGGGCAGGAGGGAAAATTAGGTATTAAGGAGGTGTACACCCCCAGAAGGCTAGCCACACCTCTAGGGTGGGCTACCTGGTCTGTACAGTTGGGGAAAACTTCTGCCATTTTTAAAAGTGGTAGAATAGTGGGTTTTGAGGAGAAAAGGTGAACTACAAACCCAGGGTCGAATTAGCTGCTGGGGCTAGTAGCCCATTGGCCCCCACAACCCTAAATTTAGGATTTAAGGGCTACTCCGACTCTAGAACCTCATTTCTGATCTGACTTGAAACAAGGACCAAAAAAAAAAAAAGACCAGTGTCTGCGACAACAGGAGCTGCACAAACCAAAGGCATGATGCTCTGGACCTGTGACAACCTTCTTGGAACTGCACGACAGAGGCTCGTCTTGGACCAAAGCTTGATTCCCCCAGACAGAGGGATCCCTTTGAGAGTCAAAGGCATCACCAGAATCTCCTGGACCTGTGGCAATAGTCCCCTGCAACCACAGGTAAAAACAACGTACCGGAAACCAAGAATCGCTGGCGATCAGGTCCTCCGATGGATTGCCCAGAAGTAAAAGGTCCAGTGCATTGTGGGAAACTTAGTCCTGAACTCCACGAAGTTTCAGGCAGCTACTGTGTTCCCCAGGACCTTAGGACATTGAAATTACTTTTTGCTGTGTTTACCGCTGCCAAGGCCCGTAGGTCACCAGTCCAGTAACCCCCCCCCCCCCCTTTACTCGACACTGCACTTCGAGGGCACTCCGCAAAACATTCATCAGACGTCAGCATTGGATTTGTTGTCTACTTTTTGTACCCAGTTTCCTACCAGCACCGTGTAAGCAGTGAAATCAGCTCTCCCGCGGATCTCGCTTCAGCACCAAGGTCAGCCAGGACAACTTCTTGAGTGCACACCTGTTATGTCCCGTATAGAGGCCCTAATGTAGACCCGTTCATATATGCCCTAAAATGGACGTATTCATATTTGCCCTAATACGGTCATATTCGTACTTGCCCTATTATGGTCAGAGCCACATATGCCCTATTACGGTCATAACTGTACATGTTCTATTATAGTCATGATTCCTTATATAGGCATGATCTTTCACCTACATTGGTCCTCACTAGTACACAACGTGCTCTGAGGGCTGAACGTTATCTATTCTGTGGTTTTGAATACAGCAGGGTTTTTCCCACACACAGGCCCACACTGTACTCATCAATTATGCATGGCTCTCTAGGAATACACCACCTGCATAATATGCATGTACAAAGTTCACCCCTGACGTCTTCCTCAAGTCTAACATGGCCAATACAAACCATACGAAGCAACCAGAGTCCTCAGGGTATAAATATACCACATCTTACCCCAGTAAGAAAGAGGGAACCGAGACTTCCATGCTGACACACTGACCAGAGAAAGCTGAGGCTCCTGCATGCAGTCGCTCCAGCTGACAGCGGTCTGACACAGCCCTTGTGGGGTGTCCAACTCGAGACCAGGATGGGGGTCCCACACTCTCTATTCAGGTATGGGGGTTCGACTAAATCCTAGAAGGATTCTTGGCTCTTAGACCTACACACATATGCTAGGTACACTCAGGTACATCTAGTTAGGCATCGTAGGAGTACGCGCACTTTCATAATGCTTTTTATATTCATGTATGTATTCATAATTATTGCAATATGGTAGAACTGTTCTATCCCTTTGCTTTTATCGTACTGCTGATAATATATCTCTGCTATCATCTGCTGGTTTCTGCAGCACATATATTTTACACTAGAATAACAACTGTTCAATAAATACTTATTGAAACGCCCAGACTGTTTATTCTGTGTAACTCTCTGAGACAAACCGAATAAGTAAGCACGAGTGACTGAGCGAAAGGTAGTATATTGTTTCCACGATTCTGAGGAATTAGGGTTGTCATGGTCTAAGGTTGCCAGAAACTAATCTCTCCCCGATAGAGGAGATTCTAGTGGCACTGTGAGCTAGCTAATGCAAATCAGGCTAACATACGCGGTGGGGGTGCACAGAGTCAGTCTGCCACCAAGCCCACGGTTTATGTTATCCAAACGCTCAGGTCCTGCATGGGTACTATAGAAACTACACGACATGGCGCCCAACGTGGGTTGGGTACTTATTCAACAGTAGAATCTGAGCAGTTCAGTCGTGCTATTCTCAGAGAACCTACTCACAAAACCCCAGAGATGTCTGGAGTGGGTGGGCACAAAATCCGCCGCAGCTGAGTAGTACGAAAATACTATTTATTGGCTGTTGGTTAATCAAGCTTGAAGGACATTAGTTCCTAAATTGTGCATAACACCTCATCTTAGTTCCCTTTGAACACTTCTTCCTCTAAACATGCCTGGTTCAGGGGATGAGAGAACTGACCTGGGTGGAGAAGATCCTGAGGATGCAATACAGATTGCACCAAAATTCAGAAGGACAGTCCTCCTGAGACTATTAGAAAATGGTGTACAAGCCAAGGGTGGCCTTGTTGTTTTCGTGATTGAGGCACACGAATCAAACAAAACAGAGGTATTCTATTCATGCGTTACACTCCCAGCAGCAAATGCAACAACAAATACATTTCACTACTATATAGAAGGAGATGCACCACGGGAATATGGTCCGTTTGAGGACATAGAGATTCCACTCACTTACCAGGAACATCATTACTGGTTTAATGGTGCCCTACCCCACGTACGACAAAGAGTAAGATTAGGCCCGCTCGGAGGAGACGGGGCCACATGGCCAATACTAGTGGCTTACACACCGCATCCTGACATTAACACAATGCCACAGCCAGACTTACTAGTACAACACACAGATTTAATTAAAATCTACAGAAACTTGACACAATTTGTCATGAGGACTTTAACAATCCAACATGCACCAGCAGGTGCAGCAAACAGTACTCCAGTTCAGGGTACAGGAAATAAAATTACTCCTCAAACATTACACGCAGTAATGGGCAAAATGCCCGCAAAACGCGAACAAATACCATTCTGGGTAGCTCAGAAAATAACTCAGCTTGAGGCAGTATTCCAGAATACTACCACCTACGATAAACACAGAATACTAACAATCTGCTTGCCCATGGGGATCACACCACAAATAGAGGATTGCACCTCTTGGGGTTCAGTCTTTGCTGCCATATATACCAGAACACATGGTATCCCGTCCTTAGCAGTAATACCTGATGTATTGAGACAGATACAAAATGAGTATGGAGCAGAGCCTGCCCTTAACTTAGGGATGAAGTTACTAAATAACTTTGACCAGGTATCAGCCATAATACTAGCTAATATTAAATGGGAGGCAGCTTCAGTGGCGATCCGCCAACGCCTAAGGGAGTTCAGTCCAGAGGATCATCAACACGAACTACCCAAAATAATTGAAACTGCATATGCAGAACTAGGCAGAGACAGTCTAGGTGGGAGAGCATTAAAACCACAACTGGTGGGTAGTCCTGAAAAGGACACTACAAAGCAGACACCTACTTCTTCTAAAAAGAAGTGGGAAAATAAAAAACAACAAAAGTCTAAAGACAACAGATCTCAATCCAGAGGTAGGTCTCCTCAACAGGAGCCCTCTGAAAGGAGGTATAACCTCAGGAATAGGCATAATATTAAAAAACCTGACAGGTATCAGGATACTGATACTCGTTTCTTTCGTTCCTTTCAGGGTTCATCAAAAACCTCCGAGACGGAAGGACGGTCAGAACACAGACAAGAGGAGCGTACAAAGTCCAGAGACACGCAACGCGCTGCGGACTACGCACCTAAAAAAGAAGATAAACAAAAACCTCAGTTTAAAAAGAAGAAGGTAGCAGGTCTCAAGATCAGACATGCCCAGAATTCTGAGGACACAGCTTCTGAACGGGGAATGGGCTCAGACGATGCTAGACAGTGCGGCAGAAGTAACAATAGCTCGCCAGAACCTGAAGGAATTTCTGGTGACAGCGGAGTTGAGTGAATAGTGGAAAACACCTGATACTCGGGTAAGTGTCCCACATAAGTTACATGAGATAACACTCCGGATGGAGGGGGACAAGTCCAGAAAAATTAAAGGTCTATTTTGGAAGAATCTGTCATCTGGATATGACATTCTATTAGCAGAACAAGACTGGCCGCCAGCATTCGTCATGGAGTGCCCTAGGGGAGAAACTGTAATTTTTCCAGCCTTTTCCGGCCTCGTTCGCATACATTTAAAACATGCATATGCGCAGGAGTGGGCGGTCGCCCTAGCTCCAGCATTGTACAAAAATCATGTTGGTTGGGATGAGGATTCAACCCACCACGTGATCCCGTTGAAGTTTCCCCAAATGCTCAAAGGCAATACCCTATAAAGCAGGAAGCTAAAAAACAAGTCAGGGAGATCCTAGATCAACTAGAATACAAGGGGGTGATAGAAAATTGCACTTCACCTATGAACAATCCTTTGTTTCCCGTAATGAAACCTGACAACACATCGTTTAGTTTTGGATTACAGACATTTAAACACTTGCACAAAGACATTTGCAGTTCAAAATGCACATAGTGCCGCAATAATGAATAACATTGTGCGCAAAAAATACAAAACACTAGGTATCTAGGGTGACCAGAATTGTAAAGCCAAAAACCAGGACATTTCATGGAAATAGAAGGACTACAGTTTTACTTCAAGCGAGCGCACAGAATGACAGCGCTCCTCAGCACAGAATTACAGAACAGGTAGTTAGATCATACATAAAATACAATTTTTAAACCCAGAAGCTTCCCGGTTAATTAAATTGCTTTCTAGAAACAACTGCTCACTATCCCTGCTTTGTACAACATAAAAAACACCTTCCCCCGTTTTCGACTGACCCTCTAAAAACCAGGACAGGAGCTAAATTTCCTGAAATCTGCCCGGACAGCTGGTGAAAAACCCGGACCGTCCAGGCAAAACCGGGACGCCTGGTCACCCTATAGATGATATCTCAAATGGATTTTTCTGCCAAAATATAGCGCCTGAAAGCAGGTATCTGACCGCATTCAGTGCGTTAGGGTCCCAGCGACAATTTTGTCGACTAGCCCAAGGGTATAAAAATAGCCCCGGGGTATTTTCAGCAAGACTAACAGAGTTGCTCCAAAATTTGGATGAAGAAGCATTGTCCTATATGGATGATATTTATATGACGGACGATGACTTACCTAGGCACTTGACCAGGGTGAGCACCATTATTATGGGATTCGCCTCTGAGGGTTACAAATTTAATATCAAAAAATCAAAAAATGCCCACCTCAGTGTACTATTTTTAGGATACGAGCTGTCGAGTGAAGGAAAAAGCCTAGCAGCTAACTTTTTAGAAAAGTGTGCGCTGCTCCAACCTCCAAAATCATTAAAGAATTTACAATCAATTCTGGGATTCCTAAATTTTGGTCGGACATACATTTTGGATTACGCAGAAAGAGTAAAACCTTTCTAAGACTTAATAAAACCTGATTTTTCAGTCAGACAATGGACACAGGAACATACAAATATCCTGCGTTCCCTACAGGAAGACATGATAGCTTCTAAACATTTACAGACACGCGTAAACGTATGCAACTTAGTGATCCAAGTAATAGCGGGTCAATGCGGGTACACTTATTTAACTTTCAATGAAGGCGAAACGGTACCAATAGCATACAAATCACACCTATACACAAACGCAGAGATGCGTTTCACTTCAACAGAAAAAATTCTGACAGCAGTGCAGACCGCTGTAGCAAGAGAAAGAGCTCTGGCTCAGGGTAAACGCATAATTGTCGTGACCCCTGTAACAGCTTCTAAGGCTGGTACTAAGGCTAGCATTCCAAATGCGAAAGCCTTACATCCGAGATGGATACAATGGGCAAATTCTCTTACTGCAACGGATGTTGAATACAGATTTGATCCAAGTTTAAAAACACAAGCATTTCTGCAATATGAACAAGAATATCCTCTACCAAATGAGATTTTGCCTCTAGATCAGTATGAATATATTATTTACACTGACGGATCTGCTCAACCGGCCATAGGGAGTAAGCAAGCTTACAGCGCGGCGTGTGCGATTGTTAAAGGTCGCATGCACGATGGAAAGTTCCATCCGAGTTGCACTAAAAAGCAATCTCTAGGAGACTGCACGGCTCAGTTGGCAGAGTTAAAAGCACTTACACTGGCACTGGTGAATACGGAACACGAATTCCCCACACTGATTGTGTGTGTACAGTCGTACAATGAATACTTACATCATTGGGAACAAAACGGGTTTAAAGACGCAAAAGGTGGCACAATTAAGCATAAAATGCTATGGGAACAGGTAGTAGAGTTGAGAAACGAACTACCAAGGGCTCACGTGATACATACACCGAGTCATCAGCGTGATGGCGTTCACGTTGAAGGGAATTCATTGGCTGATGAAGCCGCAAAGGAGGCTGTTCGCACGGCTTCCGTAGCTGCAATCACTCGTTCAAAAACGAGAATAGACGGCGAGATTATGGTAGCTGTCAATGCTTCACGCAAAGGCAGCACAGCAGTACCTAAAAAATTTCCACTCAAGTACTCCTACAAGTTAGATGCACAAAACATTCCATATGCTCAGATTCCTGGAGTGGGGGATAGAGGGATACCAAATATGGACCGTAGGCAAGGCTTAATTCTAGCAGCACACGAGGGTTTGGGTTCTGCGCATACAGGCGTTACAGCGACTATTTCTTTACTGAAACAGCGCTACTGGTGGCCAGGGTTAACAAAGCAGACCAAAGACTATGTCTTAAAGTGCGACATCTGCCAGCAGATGAAAGGTTCCACCATAAAACGCCCAGCGCAGACACCATTGCTGAAATCAGACAAACCTCTCGCATGTGTTTATTTGGACCACTGCGGACCCCTACAATCTGATGGGGCCAAGAAATATATCATAGTTGCAGTGGATTCCTGCTCTAGATTCCTATGGGTTTGGCCTCAGCGCTCGGCTGACCTTCGAACTGTTATAAGAGATTTGCGAGTCTTTATCGGCACATGAACAGTTGGCACATTACATTCTGACCGTGGCCCGGCGTTTAACTCTCGGGCTTACAAAGAGGCCATGGAAGGAATGGGCGTAGCATTGCGGTACTCCTCTCCGTATCATCCTGAGGGGAATTCCGTTGTGGAGAGGAAAAACCGGGACTCAAAGCAATCTTTAACAGCTAGGGTATTAGGCAAGGGCGGTAGATGGGTCGATCACCTTTATGGGGTACAATGAGCAATAAACAATCAGCCAAGAAGCTCTCTAGTGGGTGTCACTCCTTACCAGGTCCTATTTGGAACAAGAATGTGGGTACCTGATCTTGATTGTGAAGGCACAGTGGCGGATAAAAAACCATTTGATATCCATGATCGTTTGGCTGTTTTACAGGATCTAAATAAATCCAGAACACAACAAAGTAACGTGCTCCAGAAACAGACCGCCACTGAGGAAGTCAAGGCAGTAACGGCAAGACCTGTCTGGATCACAAAAATCGGAGATCTGGTCAGAGAAAAGATTGCAGACAAGAAAGAATTTGGGCCATCCTACAGAAAGCCTGTACTGGTCCTAGCAATCCAAGGCACAAGAACTGCACTTCTGCCGCCTCTTGCCGAAAAAAATGAGAAAAGATTTGTCTCAATCGACTTAATCAAACCACACTATGTGGCCGATACTAAACAGTAGGCACGTGGACTCCACAGTAGCAGACGCCCTCCTCTCGCTACAATACAAGAAGTCCAAACAGAAAGACTCATCACGTTTGAAGAGCCACCTGTACGGAATGAAGGACTAAGCAACAATGCTATGGAACTCGTTCCACTTCAACAAGAAGAAACTCAACTTAACAACCAAGTTGCATTAAGACCGACTACAGACATCTACGTCAACATTCCTCGTCAAGAGCAAAATCCAATTACAACAAATCCCGATGCAATTCCAACAATTGATCGAACTGCTTCTGGCTATTTCATGAACTTTGATACGTTTTCACTGGATCCAAGCGAGCCGAAAACGACGCCAGCCCAAAAAAATAAAAAATAAAAATAAAAATCACACAAAGAGAAACTCATTGACTTTTTGAACTTTTTTAGAAAGACTTACCTGGTGTCACCTTGGCTAGAACTATGGTACATCACTGGGATTTTATTTTTTCTTTTCTGGCTAGGTTTAATTATAACTTTTAGTATGCTTATTAATGGACGATATCTCCAGCAGAGCTCTACAGCCCAAAGAGTCAATTTGATTTTAAAACCACACCAGTCTTCACATTGTGAACCAAGAGACTTGTCTTCAGTGAACATCACAGCAGTTCCTATACCGGACGGTATAGTATGGGACAAGATGTATGATATATTCGGTCCGACTGAACTTTTAAAGCTTAAACATGTATTTAAAATTTCTTTAAGTGATATTGTTACCTCCAGTACATTTTCTGATGATTGGGACACTGAAACTGTACATGCTATGATGTCTGATTTAGAAAAAACTGCCGCATTTCCGAACAATGAAATGTTAGACGGTACTTCAGACTATGATACATTGTACTGTTACCAACATTATGGTCATCATTTCTTACACAAATCTATAACACCTAGAAATGTATTAGAATACCACCAGTGGGAACACTGCCCAACACCTCCAAAAGGTAGTTCGCAAACGTTTGCACAAAAATTCACATACTTTTCAGGGTTTAATACATCTGACCCAAAGTCATTTTATTACAAAGTGGCAAAGACATAAGCACAGAAAATTATGTTGACTAGCACAAAACAGATTTACTCTGCTTCCTTTATGGCAGAGTTGTCTACACAGGGTTTCGACCTATGGAAGGACACTATAGATTTAAAATCAATCTGGGGTTCTAGGGACTGGCAAGTCCAGGGAACAGAAGCGCTATTTAGAGCATGCCTCATTCCACAGCAGATTATATTTCTGAATGAAACTGTGCAACAGACATCCTGTCTTGGACTAGCCAAGAACAAGGAACTGAACTCACCCGGGTTTCCTACACCATCACAGATGGGTGGGGGGCAGAATTCAACTACACAAGGGGTAGGATTAGATGACATTCTCCAGTACAACAGATCAGATCCTGATTGGACGAAATGGCTGATTTAGCCCATTGACACAAACACCTGTCAACAGAGATTTATGAATACAACCGAAGGGTTTAGTATCCATAGGCCAGATACACGCTATGTACAAAGACAACACCCAGGGGTAGTGACATTGTATAGTGTTGGGAAGTTGTGCCTTGATTGGCTAGAGACCTCAACACTCACAGAAGTAAAACATCACTTAACCTTACTCACATCTGATGTAGACCTTAGGGATTTTTTCCAATGCCCAAGGAAAACACGTCAGAAACGTTTCATATATGCCGGCATTTATGCCTATTATAATGAAAACTGGAAAATATCCCAACAAGAGGCCGCAGAAAGAATACGGGAAATAGACCGTATTAACCTAGAGAAGGCATTAGCTGTAGTGGATAATGGGTTAACAACTTTGACCTCCAGGATTTACTCCTTAGGCAACATTGTGTCTTCGGCAATCGACATTTTAGAACAAGATCTGGCCTTGTTACAACACGGGCAATCTCAGCTACGTTCTATTATGATGCTAAGCTGGACGCTACAATCTTTGCATGCAGGCTATGTGCCCTGGCGTTTCATAAACACCACGTCTCTGTTTTCAGAATACAATCTAACTGATAAACAGACAGAAATGACACAAAGGGGAGCCAAATATACAATGCTGCGTATTGAGAAACTGGAAAGGTTACCAGTCACTGTAGCCGAATCACCATCAACAGAATGGCTAATTCATGGCCAAATCACTCTGCAGGTCACTACGTTTCAGTTTCAATACTGCCTTTAGCAAAGGCAGGCAAATATGAAAAGATGGGTAAGGGTTACATTAAGGAAACTTGGGAATTACCATATAGATGCCGATGCCGAAATGGGGATCGAGAAGTATTTCTTAGCGGTGCAAACTGCAAGAACGCTTTAAGCGGTTCTCTCATGTGTCAGGATATTTCACTACACGGAGCCTGTAGCGGTTCAGTAGCAAACCTATCGTGTCACATGACAGGGACCCCAGCGGCCATGATCACACCGGTTTTCCAGCTGCTCTCGAATGGGAGTTACTTGATGCTAAATGATCAGGGTTGCTGTGGGATGCTTCCGGGCATCGCTTATCTGGTCACTGTTAACTCCAGGGGTACTTGCTGTATGCAAGCATTGTTTCCGCCACTGAACACAGTCAGGGAGGCGCCGCTATGGCCTTCACTGAACGTTTCTTTCATACAATTTGATACTCTGAGCAGACTGCAAGCCATGCTTTTACAGCAACCCGTGCCCTTAACCTCCACTCTAGAAACCTATGAACTTCAAGTTGCAAGGACCTCGAGTGAGATACAGGCGCTCATACGTACAAACTGCCCCATTCATTTCGCAGAAATGATGGGTCGTATCTTCAATATGTCTGATACATGCAGTATCGTACACCTATTTAAGACCATAGGGTCAGGACTGTTGAGCACCTTTCAGACAGTCCTCCGAGTAATCCCAAATTTTATACACTCCGTATTGGGAAGCATATTTGGAGGACTCCCGCTTATCCTGTTGCTGATTGCAGGGGTCCTATTCATAATACTACTGCTACGCAATGGACGGCCCAATTCCCCAGGGAATGGCGAACATACTCCTGGAGCGGAAATACCGTGAACGCATGGTACAACTTCTGGGCATTTCTTGCCTGCGAGAACTCAATGCCTCCTGGTTTCTATCCTTTCGACCAGTCTGGGTAGACTGCATCTTACCTGTTCTTCGATGCCTGTTTTGCGAAGAAGAATGCACGTTGGATCTTTGTCTAACATTTCCATCAGATGCGCCTCCGGACACGGATGCAATGCTGGACCCCATAAAGGCCCATGCTCTGCGTTGTCCCACGCGGCTTCCAATTCTGATGAATGCATTCCTGGAGAATCCACAGTTGCCGTTTGCTCCTGCTGGGTTAGGTGACTCCTCCACAGGCACCCAGGTAACAACTGCCGAACAAGCTGCCACAGCATCGACTGTTGGCAGTGCTACATACCATCTATGCGCGATTGACGTTCTCTGTGAGGCGTTGGATTTGTCGTCTGCAGTAGCTCACACTGATAATGTTGTGCTTCCCAGCCAGGACACTTAATCTCGAATTGGCTCATTGCGTCCTGGGAAAGAATTCGGCTTCTCCACTCGTTTTCATAATAAGCGAGCAAATTTGGAACACTTCCTAGATTGACACTTTCGCTTGAGAAAAGCATGGCCTTCTTCCGCTTTGAGTGAAGCAACTTATAAAGAGAAACAAAATAGACATTTCTTTTTTTAGTGGCAATTGGAAATAGCTGAATTGTAAAATTTTTTGAAGTTTTTTTAACAATTTTAAAACCATGTTTTTACTTGCTTTTAAAATATTTTTAAAATTGTCCAGATTTTAAGTATGGTCATTATCATCCTGTTCGG
Organism: Calotriton arnoldi; assembly: GCA_963921515.1. Taxonomy (NCBI): domain Eukaryota; kingdom Metazoa; phylum Chordata; class Amphibia; order Caudata; family Salamandridae; genus Calotriton; species Calotriton arnoldi. The sequence goes on from CAWUFW010003563.1 coordinate 945,622, forward strand.
AAGAGGAGTGGGTGTTATGTCCCGTATAGAGGCCCTAATGTAGACCCGTTCATACATGCCCTAAAATGGACGTATTCATATTTGCCCTAATACGCTCATATTCGTACTTGCCTTATTATGGTCTATTACGGTCATAACTGTACATGTCCTATTATAGTCATGATTCCTTATATAGGCATGATCTTTCACCTACATTGGTCCTCACTAGTACACAACGTGTTCTGAGGGCTGAACTTTATCTATTCTGTGGTTTTGAATACAGCAGGGTTTTTCCCAAACACAGGCCCACACTGTACTCATCAACTATGCATGGCTCTCTAGGAATACACCACCTGCATAATATGTATGTACAAAGTTCACCCCTGACGTCTTCCTCAAGTCTAACATGGCCAATACAAACCATACGAAGCAACCAGAGTCCTCAGGGTATAAATATACCACATCTTACCCCAGTAAGAAAGAGGGAACCGAGACTTCCATGCTGACACACTGACCAGAGACGCTGAGGCTCCTGAATGCAGTCGCTCCAGCTGACAGCGGTCTAACCCAGCCCTTGCGCGTCCAACTCGAGATCAGGACGGGGTCCCACACTCTCTCTATTCAGGTATGGGGGTTCGACTAAATCCTAGAAGGATTCTTGGCTCTTAGGCTTTTAGACCTACACACATATGCTAGGTACACTCAAACATCTAGTTAGGCATCGTAGGAGTACGCGCACTTTCATAATGCTTTTTATATTCATGTATGTATTCATGACTATTGCAATATGGTAGAACTGTTCTATCCCTTTGCTTTTATCATACTGCTGATAATATAGCTCTGCTATTGTCAGCTGGTTTCTGCAGCACATATATTTTACACTAGAATAACTGTTCAATAAATACTTATTGAAACGCCCAGACTGTTTATTCTGTGTAACTCTCTGAGACAAACCGAATAAGTAAGCACGAGTGACTGAGCGAAAAGTAGTATATTGTTTCCACGATTCTGAGGGATCAGGGTTGTCATGGTCCAAGGTTGCCAGAAACTAATCTCTCCCTGATGAGAGGGGATTCTAGTGGCACTGTGAGCTAGCTAATGCAAATCAGGCTAACATATGCGGTAGGGGTGCACAGAGTCAGTCTAACACCAAGCCCACGGTTTATGTTATCCAAACGCGCAGGTCCTGCATGGGTACTATAGGAACTACACGACACACCTTTCCACACTAGTGGTTCCATATACAGACTAGAGTGAGAGGAAAGATAGAGCCCCGCGCTACTTCCTGTAAAAACATGTTAGGCGATAAGGAGTTTTCTATTTTGTTGAACTGACATCAGCTGTCTGTGTATGAGGTGAACTAGATGAAGACTTCGGCACTAAACATCATTCACTCTTTTCGGATTTGAAGCATAATGACATGGCTCACTGTCTCGAAGGCAGCTGATAGATTGAGAAGGAAGGAGTCACCCTAATCTAGCATGTGAAGAGCATCAACAACTATCTTAGAATCATTGTCTCTGCAGTACAGCTTGACCCGAAATATCATTGGAGGTCATCTAGCAAATTGTTTTTCTCAATTAATTTCAAGTTGGGTTACACACTTTTGTCAAGAACAGGATATCCTAAACCAGACGAAAATTGTTAAAATCCATTGCTTTCACTACCGTTTTTTTCAGTCAAGAGAATACTTGTCCTAGTTTGAAAGAATCTGGTACAGTTCCTTGAGATGATGTTAATTAGGTTACTCTAATAAGGAACAACAGCTGCGCTAATCTTCAGAAAAGTAGTGAGAATGGAATGGTTATAGTTAGGACTGTTCAGTTTGGATTATAATTATGTGCAATTCCCTCACAGTATCATCTTTGAAAGAAGAACAATTGACCTTTGATTTCGGCAACATGTCTGCAGATCTGTGGTTTCACACTGTGAGGTAGGTACAGTTACATATTCTTTACCTTCTCAACAAAGAAAGTGAAGCACTTCCCATAGTGTTGTTTGGGGATGATAGTGACACACTCTCCAGAAACCAGATGTGATCACTATGGAAAATAGATTTTTCTGGCGGTTCTTTACTTGCTCCATCTCCTCCATTATATGGGTGGATTTGGTTTTCAAGACGAGTGAATATTTGCTTCTTTCACTGAGACGCTGCGTGAGGTTCTCTGTGTTGGGGTGTTGATGCCAAAACTATTCAAATAATCTCAGACATTTCTTGCTGCCATTCAACTCTTTACTAACTGTGCTGGTTATTTGTTTCTCTCTCGATCTTAACGTGCGGACATGTTAGGTTACTGACTTCATGTTCCAAGGGGTTAGACTACTGATGATGAAATGTTTCTAGTGCTAACCTGACAGCATCAATGTTTCTTGTATTTCAAACCCACTGGTTGGTCTTTGAAACTAGCAATAGGTCATAACTTTCAATTAGTGGCGAGAGGAGGGGGGAGGGGGAACGGTTGGGCCAGTCTAGACAAACAGTAGTGATGAATCTCCCAACTGTAGTTATGAGTAGGCCGAAGATTGAGCTGTGTGTGTAGGAGATGTAGAGTGAGGTTGCCGTCAGCTAATTATGAGCATTGCGGGGACGATGCTGCAACCTGGTACCGGTTGAAGTCATCAAGAAAAATACTGCTCCCTTAAATGATCAGCAAACATTTTGTCGCTGGGTGGGTGGTGGTGAACAAATGATTTAAAGGGGCCATTCTGTGAATTATGCCACGTTACGTCTCAAAACTCCAGCTGGCATCAAACAAAGCAACAATTTAGAACGCCTTTTGTTGCCGATTGCTAGAAATGCATCACTGAGAAAAGAGAAAATTGTTTTTCTCTCCACTGGATGGCCCATTTAAAAGGAGCAAAGCTTTTATTTCTAGCAAGATGTGCAGGTTTCATCACGTAAGCTCGAGTGATGACGCTGCAGTGGCCTTTATTTTTCTTTACCATTCTCAATTCGAAAATCCCCATCTTCGAGTTGTAAATTAAAAAACAAAAATAATAATTTTAAAAAATGTACAAGAGTGCTGTGTTAAAAAAAAAAAAAAAAAAAAAGAGTGGCCCAGCAAGAAACTGCTGGTGCAATGCCCTTCAAAGAAGAAGGGGTGCATCAGTGGAATTGGCGAGCGGGGCAGCGAAAGTAAATGCAGTCGAGCGTTGGGAGCAATAAGGACAACAAGGGGTTGAGAAGCAACGGAGGAGCTTATTTGGGTGATTTTTTAAATTATTTTTTAAATAAAAATCAACTACAAATAAAGTCACGCGAGATGGAGAGACAGGTGAAGGAATGGTCAAGTTTGGCATAAGGAGAGCACAGTGGTCAGGATGTGAGAGGTGAAGCAGAACATGGGGAAGAAAACAAGTAAACACATGCATGACCATGGAGTGCTGAAAAAGGCTGTTCCCTGATGTGGAGCCGTGGAATGATACGAGTCATCCAATCAAAAGAAGGGTAAAAGGAGCTATTCTTCGGGGAAAGCACAAACACAAGAGGAAGGCAAGCCATTGAAGAAGAAGCAAAAAAACGAGATTCAAAAGAAAGCCAACCAATGTTAAACAATGTCTGACCCAAAGCCCACCTTAAGTTTTGGTATTAGGCACAATAGATTTTGACAATAAATACCTAAAAGCCGTCTGAAGGGCCACGCAAGTTGGCAGGCGGGACGCGTCTCTAGGGAGCTCCTCGCAGCCCCAGCATAAACCTTTACTATCCTGCCATATCTTCATCCCCACGGCGCCGGACTAAGGCTGTGGTTAGAGCTGCACCCCGTGCTGGTGAAATTCAGCGATACCGTGGCCGGAGAGGAGAGTAACGGCGACGTGACTGTGGAGGCCTACAGCGGATATGGGGGCCGTGCTGGTGGCTGGCCTGAACTCTGCAGCCTGGCCGGACCTGTGGGATGGCTCTCCTGCCGCTTCGTCCCCCCTCCAAGTGGCATGCGGCCCGGAGCTGCTCTTGGCTGGCGAGAGAGCTGAGAGGACTGGGGAGGCACAGGACGGACACAGAGACTACTGCAGCGCGGCCGGAGGCTGGCCTGGTAAGCACACTATGGCCTGAGACGCAGAGAGCCTAGAGTGCCGGGGCTCCCGTGTCATTGCTGGAGAGGTGACAGAAGGCCTGCCCCCCTTGAAGACTCATCGCCGTGTGGAGGGCGGCCTGCGAGGTCAGCTTGGCCGGTGGCATCGCCCCGTCGCCTTCTGTGACTGGTGGCCCCTCCCTGGCGGGCAGCCTGAGGTGTAGTGGAGTGCCTGCTCCTCCCCAATCTTCGCTGGGCATGGAGAGGGCCCAGGAGCTATGGCCTATGCTTGGGGGTGCAGCTTGTGGACTGAGCAGCTAAGGGGCCCCTGGAGTTCAGTGGCAACCTTGTGTTTGTTGGGGTGCTTGTCCAGTACTGCCCTTGGTCGCGCACCTGTGGGCGGCTCACACGAAGAGCTGCTGTTTGCCAGGTGAGGGATCCCGAACCACTGGCTGCGTCTTGGGGAACCCAGCTCTGCTTCCTTACGGGTGGGTGTCTTAGTGGCCCTGGGTGCACCCGATCCTACGTGTGCCCCAGCTCGCTTTGGTTGAGGCCGCGTTGCAGCTCCTGTGACAGTGACAGAGTGTGGGGGCTGCCGTGGCGCCTGCATAGCTCCTGCTGTGTCTGGGTCGTGCGGGGACAGTGCTGGGTGCCCGGGAGAGTACTGGCAAATTCATTGGTGTAGGGTACCCAGTGGGAGCACCCTGGTGGCGCACATATGGGGAGAAAAACAGGCGGCTCCCTCTCAGGTGACCACCATGGAACAATATACCAGTGCAACCAGGAGCCTGGCCAGTGCATGTCTGCTGAGGAGCCCTCCGGTGCGGAGTTACATGCAGCCCTACAGGGGTCTCAAGTGGCTCTCGAGGGGAAAATAGAGACATTGGTGCTAAATGTTAATCTCCTCCATGCTGACCTTCGGAAAGTGTCGGGCAAGGTTCGAGGGACAGAGGGCTGCAGTCCGAAGTGGCCACACCGAAAAAGCAAATGGCGGTGGTCACTTCTAAATCCGGGCTTCTTGAGGCACGGGCCGAGGACACTGAGGGCAGGTCCTGCCGCAATAATGTTTGCCTTATTGGGTTTCCGGAGCGGGCTGAGGGTAGCGCCACCGAGGTGTTCGTAGAGCGCTGGATTTGGGATGTGCGCAAAACTGCCGGACTGTCTCCATGTTTGCAACCGAAAGAGCACACCAGGTACTGGCGGCTCTCACTAGGCCGGGGGCTCTGCCGCGAGCCATTATAGTACAGATCCTAAACTACAGGGAATGGGATTGTGTACTTCGGGCTACCCGGGAAACAGGCACTGCCCAGTTCAAGAATTATCAGAAATCCATTTATCCAGGCTATACCAATAAGGTCCAGGGCTCCAGGAAGGACTTCTTGGAGGTGAGGCCAAGTTGCGCGCAATGGGTATCCGCTACATACTCCTGTATCCCGCTCAACTGCGGGTCCTCTCGGGAGGCAAGTCACAGTTTTTTGACACCCCATAGGATGTGTGGCGCTGGCTCGAATTATGGGACAAGGTACCCAGGGATGGGGCAGGACATGGACGGATGGTCACTGGGAGTGCTCTGGGGGCCCATAGCCCCAACTGGAGGTCGTGTGCGTCTCCAGGGATGGACGACCCTTTGCAGACTGATGAGGGCCCCTCCAGGACTGAGATCCAGGGGGACGGTACTATGGCTTTGGTGCCCCTGGGTTCTGTGTCTGCTGCTGGGGGAAATCGACGGAGGCCTCGGAGCCAGCAATGGAGTTGGGAGATGATACTGGTTGATCTTTCACCCTTTCGATGAGCCTCAAAATATTTTTGGGTGCCTTTTGCTTTTTTATTTTTTTGTCCTCTGGTCTCTCCTTCGTTTTTTGGGGGGGTTGGGGAGGGCACAAACTTTCTCCTGTTCTCAGAGTTGTGCATATAGACTGATCTCACTGAGTGATTTCTGGATTCATACTGTTGCTTGCGCTGCTCTAGAGAAGGTCATCATAGTTTGATTGGCTGTGCTTCTTATGGTTGATTTGATATGACATTGCATTATTTGCGGGGTGGAGGTGGCTGCCTCCACATTTGTGGTAGGATACAGTTTTGGGTTCAGAATTAAGGCTTTGGGTTCTGGCAGCGAGGAAACAAATGGACATGGAGTTTGTTGTTATACTGTATGTCTGGGAGGGGGTGGGGGGAGTTTACAAGGGGGTTGTTTGGATCTTCGCAGTTAGTGGGAGGTTACATTTTCACTGCTGTGCACTACAACTATTATCTAGTTGCTTCTTATTGTCCAGACTGCTACATGACAGAAGCGGATCGGGGTGGGATGCAAGTCGGGTCCCTGAGGGGCGAACACTCACAGCACTATGGCGGACTATACAAATATCATAACATGGAATGTGCGAGGCCTGAAGGAATACACCAAGAGATACAAGGTCCACTCTTCAGGAGACCCACCTTATGGGGGGGAGAAGCTCAAAAGCAGGATAGGAAGTGGAGGGTACAGTTGCTTTCAGCCACTTACTCCACTTATGCATGAGGGGTGGCCATCTACATCGCACCTGGGGTCCAATTTAAGCACACTTATAGTGAGGCGGATATAGAGGGTTGGTACTTCCTGCTGTAGGGTACACTGGATGGGAGGCCCATTACACTCCTCAAGACTTATGCACCCAACATCAATGATAAGCACTTCTTCAACTGTATTCAGGATTTGTTGGAAGACAGTATGCGAAATCCAGAGATATGGGCGGGAGACTATTACTGTAGTTTGGATGGGAACGAGGATTGGTATCTCCCCCCAAACATGGAACTAAACCTCTGATGACCAAAACTTGCCATGGTCATGCGTAACCTAGAGTTGTCTGATAGTTGGCGAATATTGCACCCAGGGAGTCGTGAATACACATGTCACCTAATTACGCACAACACTTATACTCGGTTGGACCGCCTCCTGATAGCTGGGGTGGATTCCTGGAAATTGCACAGGGTGTTTCACCTGTGGAGAGATCTTTCTGATCATGCCGGGTCCTGTGACACTTGCAGTGGGGAGGGGACACCATACATCGTGAGCCTAGAATGTGCATGCCTATCGACCTCCTGACGGACAGGCGCTGGCAACCTCTCTCACTGGCTATCAGTTAATTAGGGGACGGCCACCTCCAGGGTGCTACACTGGGAGGCTCTCAAAGCAGTTATCAGGGGGGGGCTGAATAGGCAGCACTTGTGGGGTCCGGAACTGGAGGCTGACCTGGTGGGCCAGTAGCGCTGTTTGACAGAGCTTCATGGGTTGGATCTGACTGCACCAGAGGCGCGGGCGGAGGAACTCCGGCTCCATAGGGAGGTGCTACGTATATGGGAAACCTTGGATAAATGAAGATACCGACAGCGCCTACACAGGGATGGGGACAAATCTGGCAGGATGCTCGCTTGGCAGTGCCGTGGTGACCAATCATCAGTCCAGCTTAGATTTTTTTGAAGGCCATTTCCAGCAGGTGCATCAAGCTGGTGGGATCGGCCCTGAGGGGAGGATGAAGGACTTCCTAGGCACAGTGGGGTTGCCCACCCTTGTGCCAGACCTCGTGCAGGAGCTGGAGTGGGAGATCACGGTGGAAGAATTAGGCAAGGCCATTAAGGCCCTTAACAGATCTAAGACCCCTGGAAGGAATGGATTCCCCATTGAATTCTATCAGGCATATTCCACAGTACTCAAAGACAGACTACTTGAGGCATTTCAGGAGGCGAGGAGGAATGGAGTTCTTCCGGCCACCATGAGGGAGGGAATTGTCAATTTTACGCCAAAACCAGATGGGGACACCGCAGACCCCTCATCTTATAGACCCCTTACCATGCTGAACTCCGATGTTAAGATTCTGAGCAAGCTGCTCGCGACCAGATTGGTAGGGGTAATTCAAGGGTTGGTGCATGAGGATTAATGCTGCTTTATGCTGGCGCATTCAATTCAGGCAGGCTTACACACATGCACCACAAGACCCTCGATGATAATCAGGAACTGGTCCTGGTTTCCATAGATCTACAAAAAGCCTTTGATAATGTTGAGTGGGGTTACCTACTGGTGGTACTGGCTGGTATTGGCTTTACAAAAGGGGATGATGGACGGAACGTTTGAGCCAATCAAACACTCACCCCCAGTCAACTGATCTGGGTTTAATCCATCATCATTCTTTAGCTCACTCCACCACCCCAGTTCAGACATGGCCATATGCAAATCAGTCTGACCCTGTGCCTCATGGGAACAGTCCAGCCCGAACTGCCAAGCCATGTATTGGCTTTGGGCCTGTGTTCTGCAGCTGGGTGCGACTTCTGTACACTGGCTGTATGGTTCGTGTTCGAGTTGGGAGTGAACTCCCGGAGCCATGGGCAGTTGGGAAGGAGACTAGACAGTCCTGTCACCCCTGCTCTTTGCACTTGCAACTGAACCCTTGGCCTTACTGTTACTTCGGGAGTTGGAGCAGTGGGGGATTCGAGTAGAGAATGGTGATGGGCAGGGCGGCAGTAGCAAAGATGGTCTTCCTGCCTCGGTTTCTCCATCTAGTCCAAAACGTGTTGTTTCCGCTTAGGCCGGAATTCTTCTGTAAATTAGAAAGCTTTCTTCTCGCTGGTGTGGGAGAGGAGATGCAGCAGAGTGGCGCGGTCAGTCCTTAAACATGATTTGGAGGATGGGGGGGGCTGGCCCTACCCGACTTACGGACTTATTACGCTGCCACACTGCAACATGCGGCGAAATGGTTGAACGACTCCCACAACTGGGAGAAGAGATTGTATGCAGATATGTTAGGGGGGTGGGGGAATACTCTGGCAAGGTTAATATTGAGAGGGGGCGCTCTGAATGCCCAGTCCCTTACTTGTTAAGACAGGCAGGAATGGTGTGGGAAGCTGTGGTCACGAAGGTGCTACGCAGAGCCCTTTTTGATAAAGAGCTCAGTCTGTGTGACCTGGCCCCACTTTGTACAATCAACAGGGATATCTTCATGCAGCAATGGAGATTGGGAGGATGCGCAGTGGCGGCTGACACCTATAGCTGGGGGAGGTTTTCCTCACATTTTAGGAGACATTTGGGGTAGGCCCCAGTCACTTTTTTCACGATGCCAAACTGGAGAATACAGCGAAAGATGTGTGGGCTGGGTTCCCGGCAACACCTCGACCATCTAGGGTGCTAGGTGGGCTGCTCCAGTAGGGGGACGGGCAGCACCTCATTACCCTGTTCTATGGTGCGGTATGGGCAGACATGGAGAGCACAGAGTGCGTGGGGCTTGGGCCAGGGAACTGGGGGAGCCTTTCACAGATGCAGACTGGTCCCACTCATGCTAGCTGGTTAGGCGGGTGTCCTGTAACCACAGGTTTAAATTATTGCATTTTAATTTCCTGCACCGCATTTATGTGACCCCCTAGGCAGATGAACAGAGTAGACCTGTGGAGAGGTGCTAACTGCGCACGATGTGTGAGCTGGCAGCCTCTTTTTTACATCTAGCCTGGACCTGCACCGGGATTCAGAGCTTCTGGAGGGCTGTGGTACCAGCCATAGTGAAAGCGACTGCTTTGAAGGTCCCCTCACCCCGCTGGCAAGCTCCGCTGTAAGCTTGCCCAGCTTGCATTGCTATTAGCAAAAAGGAGAATAGCCATTGGGTGGATGGGATACAGGCTGCAGCAGTTAAACTCCGGGCTTAGGGACCTATGCAAATGGGATGCAGCTTCGCACCTACTGATGAGAAAGCAGAGAATGAGACCATAACCTGGGGGCTGGTTCTTCATATTTTTAATGAGGACGGTGACACCAGATCGGGGAAGGGCTCGAACACTGATGTGTGAGATGCTCGTTAAGATTTTGATGCCTTGTACAGAATGTGACGGCCAAGTGTGATAATCTGTGCCCTCATGTTCTCTCCAAGTGATTGGGTATTGTCTTGGACGTTTTATGCCTCCTATGCCCTGGATATCATTGTATCGCACTGTTGAGTATGATGTGGTCTGGACCCGGGAGAGCAGTATTCCCATTGGCATGTACTCTGTATTTTGCACTGCTTGTTTCTTGTTATGTTTTATGAGAAGCTAAATAAAACTTTTTTTTTTTTTAAGCAGTCTGTAGCGAGACCTAAAAAGTGTGACTCCTGATGCATTTTCAGGATAGTGTCCTGCTTGCTGTCTTCTGTTGAACAAGAATTTCTTGTGATCCATGTTCTCTTTCCTTATTGCAAAACGCACACTGCCACACTGCCATCAACATCCAAGATTTATTCCATATGGTACAAGATCGTCCATAAAGATGAGGCATGGTGCTCAGCCTTCAGCCAACACCATAATTCACAAGCACAGGACAGCTCTTACTGAGAAGTGTGTGTGGGGAAGGGCACAGCAAGGAGATATGAAGAGACAAGGGTATCAGGAACACATAGTGAGCAAAGCTCTAAATGACAGGGCTGCTTTCCTGTATAAAGATGGGTGGATTCCCTCGGGTGACCAGGATTCAACATCTTAACACTCGCCTGTCCCAAAATATAGTGTTGTGTTTCCTACCGCTGAGAAGGTTACATGAAATGGTTTAAAAAAAAAAAAAAATGGTTTTGTACTTAGAGCAAGTAGTGACAGTTTTTTAATCAACTGTGATGCCTGACTTGTTTGCATGGCAAAATAATATTCACTGAAAGCTTGCAAATGAAGAGCATTCTCTAAAAGCCTGCTACTGTGCTCAGTTTCAATACAGTTTGCATATTATATCATGAAAGATTTCCTTTCTTTCCTGTGAGCTAATATTTGGACAGAACAGCAATGCTACAATTACAGAGATCCTAGAAAGGCAATAGAAAAACCAAGAATTTGACTACTCAGAGAACCTTTAGGAGTACAGAAGGCTCTACGGAGATCAGCTACGCACTTTGTAAATTGATTTTGGGCAACAACTACTACTTCCCGACAATTCCTACTCCATGGCCATATCATGCCCATTTCTATTTCAGACAGAAAAAACGATGCCTGTTGGCCACAGAGATATTCTACGTATATGTTGTGTTGGTACAACTTCCAACAAACACACAGTGGCAGCATTTCATTACACAAAACAAAGATTAAGAATGTGCAAAGGTCTGCCTCTGTCTAAATTATGTGTATGATTTTTTTTTCCAAAACAAAGGTTGCTAAGTGTACAAAAATCTCAACAGTCGGTTTTGCAGCAAAAATAAATTTAGCAAAAACCCACCTTCAATTGTTCTTATGCAAGTGAAGTTTGCAGAATTTAGCAATGTGGCTCGAACTACAGAACATAATCACATAATTAACAGCTCAGCTTTCTTAGGGTGTTTCAATTTTCATAACAGAAATGTAAACTACGGACGATTAAAAGTTAAATTATTAACACAGCTTTAATACACAAATCCTCAACTATATATAGGATACAATAGCCTCTGCTACACATCACAAAGATATTGAAAATCACTGAGGAATCTCTGTATCTGGGCATGGGACTCCAAGGTGTAGCCCTCAGTTGTACACATTAAAAAAAATATTACTAATAAATAAATGAACACCGACAGATAAGCACAGACTTAGGCTATTTATTGATTAACCTTCATGGAGGGAGGTGGTTTATTAATTGTCTGAAAGCTTCAATAAATTGAAGCTAATGTGACCAGGGTAATATGGCACAATTAATCAGAATTTATTACTGCTCAGGGAACTTTGAAAAATTACTGACAAATTTACATTAAAACACCACCTCCGATTTTGTTCTTAAGCTTTGCAAATCCACACATAGCCAACTTTGAAAGGTATAAGATTAAACCTAGTTAGATCTGAAACTGAATATTTAGTATGTTATAAGAAATGCGGTCCTGATAGTTTGAGCACCTCGAGAAAACAGCGTAAGAGAAGACGACTGAAGTGCTCTGCAGTTGTGAGCCACATTACTACTGGTCAGAGGAATAGGACTGAAAAACAACAAAAAGGTGTGTGCTGTTAAGCTGTGTCTATATAGAGAAAAGCCAGGTGCATAAAGTTCGTATTTTTTTTATTGAGTACATGAAAATGCAAGCCGTCACAAGAAAATTATCTGAAGTCAAAAAACATGAAGGTAACAAGATGGGTCCTGCCTGGTTCTACCAGTCACTGGTTTCCTCAAGATGCTCAGAGATGTTATGTTTCATTGTTAATAGACAAAGAGGTCACTTCATACAGATCAGTCCATCTCATTGAGGCTATCATAAGTGAAATACAACACCAAACATCTGCAGCTGCCACCAACTGTCTATTTACACTCTAATGGAGCTTAACTATCTCTCCATCTTGGAAATGCGAGAGCCCTAGAAACATAATAAACAACCCTCTGCAATGATCCAACGCCGCCATGCATAGACGATGAACTTCAAGCTGTACTCCGTTTTCAAACAGCTTTATATTGCTGCCCTGAGATTCTGTTCTGGATTTCATTTAACAGAACAACTGTCTGGCCAACTCTTAACAAGAGAGAACTGAGCACATTTAAGTACATACTTGGGTAGCTCACATATTATTCCTTTCGGCAACTGTTGATACCATCTTCCCCAGTCGGCTTGTTTGTGGGTCTTCTGATAACAGCAGACAATTCATGAGTGCTCTGGTTTCACAGATATCTACTCCACGTGTTATGTTATGGGAACTTTTAGAGCGCACGATTACCCGGAGGTGTCCTGGCGCTAGTTACTACTCCTTAATGCTGAACTGAAAAGGAGGTTTATTTATCAAAAAGCCAGGTCTTTAACCCCTTCCTGAAAGCTAGAAGATTGGTGGCATTTCTCAAATAGAATGGCAAATCATTCCAGGCTTTTGCTGCGCATGAAGAGAAACTTCTGCCTCCCCATTGAGCTTTTTTTTGTTGTTGATGGGACTACAACCAGCTTAGCTCCCAGAGATCTGAGTTCTTGCCGGTATGTACCATTGGAACTGGCGCCTTAAATGATCTGGTCCTAAGCCTTGAAGTGCTTTAAAGACCATACAGAGAGATTTAAAATGCACCCGGTTCCTCACCGGGAGCCAGTGCAGTTTTTTGATCTCCTTGGAGATTGGAGAAAACTTGGAAGTGCCCGTAAGTAATCTGGCCGCGGCATTTTGTAGCAGCTGAAGCTTATACAGAAGTCTTTGTTGTATGTTTAGATATAGGCTATTACAGTAGTCCAGTCTCGACATAACCAATGCTGTGACTACCGTTTGCCGGGTCCTCGAAGGTAAGAACCGCAATACCTTGACAGTTCTAAGAACATGCACTGTTGTTGAAGTTACTGCATTTACTTGGGCCCCAAAGGAAAGTTTCTCATCCAGGATTATACCCAAATTTTTCACCTTTTTTGAGGGTGTAGGGAGTGACCCCATGGATACAGGCCACCAATTAGGAGTCCAAAAATTAAGGTCGTTCCCAAACAGCATTACCTCCGTTTTTCCTGAATTCAGTTTTAGGCAATTATCTGCCATCCATCTCCCTACAGATTCCATACAGACCTGAAACCGTTTATCTATTCCCAGCTCTTGGCCAGGTAATAGAGACACCACAATTTGTGTGTCATCAGCGTAGGAAGTGAGACCAAACCCAAATGTACTGATGACGGGGGCCAATGATGAGACATACACATTAAAGAGTGTGGGGCTCAGTGATGATCCCTGCGGTACACCACATGGCAGTGCAAAGGGCTTGGACTGAAATTTACCTAGGGATACAATCTGTCCCCGTCTGATAAAAAAGATTTAAGAAGATCCCAAGCTTTCCCCTGGACCCCACAAGCTTTGAGTCGGTCCATCAGAATATCGTGATGGACCGTATCAAAGGCCGCGGACAAATCCAATAAAATCAAGGCTGCCCTGCCTCCTCGATCCACGGCTTCCCTGATCTCCTCGGTGGCCTTAATGAGCGCAGACTCAGTGCTATGTCCCTCTCTAAAACCATATTGAGAGGGATCCAGTGCTTGAACTTCCGCCAGAAAAGCACTGAGTTGACGATTCATGATCTTTTCAACCATTTTTGCGGGGAGAGGAAGCCGAGAAATCGGACGGAAGTTGTTGGGATCCTTAGTGTCCAGGCTTGGCTTTTTCAGCAGAGGCAGTATTGAAGCCACCTTCCAAAGCTTGGGAAACTGTCCTGTTTCAAACATCCCATTAAAAATGGATGTGAGAGAGAGAGCAATCGGACCGGGGGCCAATTTTACCACCCTCACAGGGCATGGGTCAAAAGGCGAACCAGATTTGGCTCCCATTAAAAGCTCAAGAGTATCATTTACAGTAAGTGGTGCAAATTTGTCCAGGGCCCGGGGGCCAATCCTTATGGACTTAGATACCTCCCTTGCCATGTTCAGCCCAGCATTGTTAGGTCCGCTGAAAACGGAAAATATGCTCTCCACTTTATTAAGGAAAAATTTGGCAATTTCCTCACACAGTTCCTGACTAGACTGAACTGTAACTGTGCTCAGGGAAGCCAGGCTAGAGACAGTCCTAAATAACTCTTTAGCAGAGTTCTTTGCCAGGTCGATTTGGGTTGAATAAAATTTTTGTTTTGCAACGAAAATAACTTGTTTATACTCCTGAAGGCTAGATTTATACAATTTCTTCTCTGCTTCCTTATAGCCTTTCCTCCAGTTACGTTCCAGACGTTTACAGCTGCGTTTTAGATTTCTCACCTCCTCTGTGAACCAAGGAGCGGAAGGATGTGCTCTTTTAGGGAAAACATTTTTTGGTGGCGCTAATTTATCACATGCTTGCGCAAGCCAATTGGTGTAGGTGGTAGTCGCCTCCTCTGCACCCTGTGGTAACTGGCCTGCCGTGGTAGTTAGAAGAACTTGTAAAGCAGTGCCATCAACTCTATTCCAGGCTCTAATCTCTATCTGTCCTTTGAGATAGCCACTTTTCGCGTGCTGGACCGCAATAGTTAGTTCAAATTGAACAGCAGCGTGGTCAGACCACACAAGTGGTAATATGCCTGTAAATGACACATCGGGATGGTTAGAAAAAATCCCATCCAAGGTATGTCCAGCTACATGAGTCGGTACCCTAACATGTTGCTTTAAATCGGCACTATCCATCATATCCATTAGCCTTGCTGTGTCAGGGTCAGTAGACATCTCTAAGTAGAAGTTAAAATCTCCCAAAATAGTGTAGGTGTTACAGCACAGACCCTCTTCCAACAGTTTACTAAAATGAGCAGCAAACAAATTTCTTGCTCCTGGTGGACTGTACAATAAAATACCTTTAAAGGTATGGTGATCAGATAAGGTGAAGTTAAAGGACAAAGCCTCACAGGCTGTGGTTGAAACAGACTGAAATACAGCTTTGATAGAGCTGTGGTAAATTAATGCCAAACCCCCTCCTTTCCTAATAGGCCTATTTAATGCATGACAGAGAAACCCAGGTGGGGTACGTGCACCCACTCACTAACTAGATAGTCAATGCAACGTCATAACCTTCTCCCTGCCTGTATGTCACGATAAGGTGGACCAAATCTTATCCTACGTATTATTGTCTGCCAAATTATTGGCAAAGGAAGTATACATTTACTATTAACTCCACAGTAGCGATTTTTTGGGAGTCAATATTATGGTCACCATACATCGTTTTTTCGGATACAATATTGTGGTAGAACACCTTCTCAATCCACCTGCCCCTCAAATAAAAAAATTAATTCCTATTCCAGTGACGAACAGTAGATTAGGTACTAAAAGCAAAAAACACATTGGAGTGCCAGCGGATTAGCAATATTGAAGGTTTTACATTACAAAACTGATCAGAGTTAGGATTTTTTTTAGCATACTATGTTCAATACCCTTCTTTTCCACTATTAGCTTTCTGTCTTTTATTTCATCCCTCCTCTCCCCCTCATCTTTTCTGTGCAATTTCTTCTTCTTTATATAATATTGTATACGAAATGTCACTAGACCATTGTGGGTCTATTATGCTGTACTATACTTTTATGAATTTATCTGCCTTTAATTTCTTAATAAAGAATTACGACACAAAAAAACCAACTTATCAGACACCAAACATGTAAAGAACAGTCTGTCTACTCCTGCTTTCTAGCCACAGTGGCTCAGAAATTAATTATGAACGACGAGAAATTCACCTACGGCAGGTAGCGAATGAGAGATGGTATAAATTATTCCAAAGACAGATGCCAAGCAGTTAAGTTCTGGAAAGAGTTCCCAAGCAGTGGTTACGTCTTGAGCTTTCTCATCTCTCACCTGTATCCGGGGGTCCAGCTCTTCCTGCTCCTCCGCCAGCTCCTCCGCCTCGGTCTTTACCTTCTTGTCTTTCGGGCTGAAGGCCCCACTAGAGGGGGACTTGTCTTCGCGCCCCTCCGCTCCTGGGGTGGGCAGCCGAAGCTGCCCTGGAGGGGTCTCACGGCCATCTCTGGACTCCATGAGCTGGAGATTCTCCTGCTCAGTCTTTATGAAGCAAATTGTCACAACTGGAAAGCTCAACTTTCATTTAGAAAGAGATTCATGAGTGCTGATGAGGGTCAGGGGGAGCGGAGCAGAATAAGGGGAGAAATACTGCCAGTTTAGCTTCAGCTGCCACTAAGAGGTGCACAACATTGGGGTCTGGGAGAATTCCAACATCTACGAAGGACCAAGAAAAGGAACGTCTTCAAGCCTACTGCCCCGAGATCTCTCCATGTGGATGAAGGGACCTCCGAGGGGGTGGAGATACTGAGGACTCAGGCACCGGGATCCATCAGAATCCTCCCTCCACCCCCTCAGCTCAGTGACTGACCGAACCCCCGCGGCTTGGGCAGAGTCTTTTTCTGCGCTCATGGGAGGAACAAAACCACCCCCAGGTATCCACGGAAGAGTGAGAAAGGTGAGAATAAATCAAAATGTTGGTCCACAAAGGAGACAGCTGTCTACATTTCGAGGAGCACCAGTCGTTTATCTGCAATAGAAGGAACAAAAGAGGGAGAGTAAGAGAGTGAAGAAGCCAGCCTCAGTAGGCATCAGACATCAGTTCACTACACATCTTTTACAATACGTTCTGGCAAAGCCAATGGGTGTCACAGACCTGCTGACTTTGCTAATGTTTTTTGCCACTGCTGTTTATCATCAACAAGATAAAATAAAAATGTGTGATTGGCGATATTCAACTGCATCAGCAAAACAAAAAACAAAAATGTAAAAAAGCATGATGATGTGTACGCGCCTGATGATGCAGCAGCCCAAAGCTATGACGTATAAGTGTGCATGCGTCACCATGCACGTACATGCTTATAGCATGACGGGTCTGTCATTTTGGAGTTGTAAACTAAAAAAAACAAGTTAAATGTGCGAGAATGCATGCTTTCAAAAAGCAATCTGCAGGTACCAGTCCGTCCAAGAAAAAAGACACAATGGAGAAGGGAAGGTGAGCCACAGTTAAAAGCAGGTAGAAGAGAAAAAACAAATTCCGCTGAGATGCAAAATTAAGGGGGTGGGTGACATGGAGGAAAGCAACAGAAGTTAGGAGTATATATATCAGACAAGGATGCAACAGATAAGCCTGTGGAAGGCAACATGGAGAACGCGGCCAGGGATCTGAGGGGAAAAGCAGCACAAAGGGGAGAAAGCAAGCAACACATGCACTCCCATGTAGCGCTGAAGGCAAAAGAAAAAAGTAGTTCCCTTAATGTCAACAGTCGAAAGACACAAATAATCCAATGAAAAGGATGGCAAAGAAGCTATACTGTATTGACAGGGACAAAAACAAGAAAAGGAAGGAAACCATTGAATAAGATGTAAGCAAATCAGATGGACAAGAAATCCAACCAGTAGAAAGCTATGGGCTAAATTAAAATCCATTGTAAAGCTTGGCATTTTTCACTATAGTTCTTCGACAACATGCAGTTACAAGCTGTCTGGAGACAAGACCTAAAAAGAACACCCTAACACTGGGTCATACCTTCTCAGTATCTGAGGCGCTTCCATCAACCGCTGGAGAAACCCTGTCCTACAACCCTCAAGATCAGAAACGGCCACTTTTCCTCCACGCTGCTATGGCACAGAGACATCTGTTAACCCAGCCCAGTCTTCATTTGGAGTTACCTCAACACCGTTGAGCTCTCTTTATTACCTGACCCTAAATGTTTCCTCTATGATCCAGATAGTGAATATCAGCCAGACCTCCAGCATCCCTACCAGTATGCCCTCCACTGTACCCTCTAGCCTACTCGCTACCAGTGCCTGGCCGTATCTGTACACCCCCTTTACTCTGCAACCCTACACGTGCCTTGTTGCGAGTCCCCACTAGCCAGTAAAGCATCCCTACCTAGGTCCAGAGACCACAAAGCCCCTTAAACAACGAGCCAGTCTCTTTTACCCACAGATGTAAATTTGATGACACAAAAAGAGAGAGAGTTTGATTCCAAAGTTGTTACATATGTGTCTGCCAGTTGGTCTGTAAGCAATATTTTTAGGAAGGAGAAAGAAGTAAACAAATGTACGCTAGCTAAAAAGCAGGAGTCGTCCTCCTCCATAGCAAACAGTTAAAATGCTGACCACTTGCCAGTACAGAAGCCCCTCAGTCGCTCAAACCCATAATCCCGGTCTTTTCAGGACAGCCCTCAGTACAATCACCTCTAGGTCACTCCCTATGGTCCACATTCCAGTCTATGCACCTGCGAGCTTCACCACCCTCGAGAATGCGGAGCCACCGCCCTGCCATGCACCAGCAGCGCGGCTCCACCTGTTCCCTCTTTCGCCATTCATAGTCAGTGCATCCTCTGCCACTCCTGCCCCATCCTGCGTCGTATGGATTGCCCCATGCCCTCTCCCCGGGTGTAAGGACTGGAGCCTCAGATCACCTCCCCTAGAAATGCGCACGTCACAGAGACGTCATAAAGAAGAAATGTAACCTTGTCTGCCCTTAGTGACGTAACAGGTACATACCTTGTGTATTACCAAGGAAAGCCCATATTACCTGCTAATCTTTGGCCTTTAATCTTCTCTAGCACCGCGGGGGCCGGAAGCAAAAACACACCCGGACCACCCCCTGTACCTGCCTGTCAAACGGGCAGCGTGGGGGGGTGGAGGGTGCGCGGTTGCGTCACACGTAGGAGGCATCACGCAAATGGAGCACCCGGAGAAGTCTTAAAAAGACTAGAGTGCTAACAGATAAAGTTATGGGGACCGTGCTTAAGTTGGCCACAACAGCTATAGAAACTTCGTCGCCATTTCGGGAGGAGAGATTTGAGCGGTAGCTTCAAACATGGTAGATAAGACCATTCGAAGATGGCCACCACGCTGCAAAAAGGTACGCCCAAAGCCATTTCACATCAGGACGCCGACTATGAAACGACCGGTGCAAGATGTCTACTGTGAATTTTGACGCTACGATGGCTTAAAAATGACAAGCATTCGGCATAGCCAATAGGTCTCGCCTTTGGGACCTTACAAATGTTTAGCCATGCTATGCAGCACATTATCCTGGGTGCATTGCTGCCACGGATTGAAGAGATATAAAATTACCACACACCAGGTTATACAGTCTGATTCAGGATTACATGCTTGCCTGTTCCACCTTCTTCTTCTTCCTTGGTGGCGTTGGGGAATTAAAAGCAACAAACGGGATGGAGAGGTGGGGGTCAATTGAAAGCATCTAAGGGAGAGTGGGAGAGAGGGGAATTGAAAGTAGCACTGGGCGGATGGCGGCGGGGGAAGGGTTGAAAACATGGTTTCCAAAACTAATGTTTCCAGCCTGCAGAAGATCACACGTGCATAAGGGTAATCTTGTGATTGACAGATAGTGCTTTACAATTAGCACGGGGTATAATTACAGACATGCCAACCCTCCCGATTCAGGCGGGAGACTAGCCTTGAAAACGGTAGTCTCCCGCCTCCCGATTCCTTCAAGCAAAAACCTGATTACTCCGGGGTTTCAGCTAGGGCTTGGTACTGTGTAACATGGTGTATGCACTGCCAGCAACCTGCTCCTGCAGGCCAGTGCACAACACTTGCATCACCCTCTTTCTGCCTGCCATTGCACTCCATGCTTCTGAAAGGTAAGAAAAAACGGGGCATTTGTGTTTCAAATGTCCGATCCTGCAGCATCACACTTGCAAAGCCCATACATGACAGTAACCCGAATCAAGGCCCCATGCTCCCGATTTTTTTTCTTTAATCTCCCACTTTGCTCTTCTAAAATGTTGGCATGTATGTATATACTATTAACAAAGACGGATGCAATGCGACATATACACTTTAAAAGTGTTGTGGGCTACTTAAGGAAATCCTCATATGAAACTGCACCTACCAAGTTTTGATATTTATCTACAGCTCTTGGAATCAGATTTGTTGATGCCAAGTCCTGGTGAAAGGTTTTGAGGAAAGACAAAGTTTTTCATACCTCGCGCATGAACGGAATTAAAGCGACTCAACTTTTATTACAAGAAGCGCGTAAATAAATGTACTAATCGGTGCGATACTAGGAGATGTTTTTATTGGGGGGGGGATGCTCCGCTGGCACAAAATACAAAAAGAAAATAAACACGCAGAAACAATGACTAGCCATAACATGACAGTAAATAAACAGCGGAGAATCAAGGTACAGAGAGGAAAGAAAGGGAAACAGGATACAGAACAAGCATTTGCAATGCAATAGGTCTCTAGCAACCGAGAGTGCATGTGCGGTCACTGGTGAGACCTCAAAACGTTACTCCTGCCCTTGCCAGGGGTAAATGTCCAACTTCCTCCAAAAAGGGAAGAAAATTGTGAGGAGTTGGTGAATGTCCTTAAATAGGTTTGCAGGCCTGGAAAAATCATAAAAATGTTAACAGACCTGCAGGTATAGTGACGAATAATCTACTCAACCTGACTGTAATACTCTGACCCATAAACTGGTCATAAATTGTGTTATCCTGGGCAGAATTTGTATTTGACTGAGACGCCTTATTCTTCATTATCAAACGAGAGCTTCTTCAAGTACATGAGTTCAGCATGTCTCTTGTACTAAGAAATCTTGTTTGGTTTAATAAGCGTAAACTTTTGCTCCATGTATAATAAGAATATAGCCCACATAAGAGTACACATGACCCTTAACTTGCCTCTTTGTTAACTAAATATTGTCATCAGGACGGAGGCAGGAATGTTTTTCAGTTAATGTCTAAAGACTCACTTGTAATAGATGGATTACTAAACGCATAATTCTGGTAGTGCACTGTCATTTACTGTTAGTACATTTTCCTCTCACATGGCCACAAAATGTCCCACCGACTTGTAGTTATACTAATAATGTTTGGAAGTTGGGTTTTTACAAAAATGTATCATTTGCACATCACCAAGTGTTCAGTTTTGATTTGATCCTATTAAAACCTTTGTTTCCATCAAAATTCTGAATTACAAAAAGTACTTTCCTAATTGCTAATATATTTTGAAATATTTATACTGTACATTTACAATCTATTTAAATTGTGTGTGTTAGAAAAAAACTGACATCCTGCAACATTTAAAAAAAAAAACTCTAACTTTGCAGTTAGAGAAAGAAAAGTAAACACCAATCTCCATGATAAAATAAGCAATTTGTAAGAAGGCATTTACTAACATTAGATCTCTATATCCCAGTGCACAGCAAGCGTAACTAGATTTAAAAAAATTAAACGCATCTTCACATTACTCATTCACTTTCTGAATGAATAAAACACCTTTTTCTTTTCTAGCATGAGCTCGCTAGCACAGGCCAGTAGGCCATAAAAAATAGCTTGCCCTGATTACATCTGACTCGCATTGTGACTGGGCAAGCACATTTTTCGAGGCGTGGTTAGTGTGTGGGTGTGCATAGACTTGCCGGGTATTCCAACCTTGAACTCGCCTACTTCTAGACGTGTAGGTATATTTGGGGAAAGGTGGCAAGAATCAGACCCTCACAAAAACACTACACCTGATATGGGCCCTCAAATAACCGAAGAGACGGCTATCAGAGGTCTGATATGGGATTGCTGCCCTAATTTGTCACCTTACTGAATAGCAGCAGAAGATAATTATTACTTTTTTTTGTTTTAAGAATATTCCGGGGACATCCCACCCAATGGATAAGTAGGTATATTATAAAATTACATATCCAAAGTCCTAATAAAAATAATTAGTAATAGCCACCAACTAACGTTCAA
Source organism: Calotriton arnoldi (assembly GCA_963921515.1). Taxonomy (NCBI): domain Eukaryota; kingdom Metazoa; phylum Chordata; class Amphibia; order Caudata; family Salamandridae; genus Calotriton; species Calotriton arnoldi. Next base: position 967,690 of record CAWUFW010003563.1, read on the forward strand.
TCCCCCCCCCAAAAAAAAACCAAATATAGCACACATAATTACCACTTCCCAACACTATACAGCATCAACCCCCACAACATATCTCCAACGTCAAGTCTTGTCTTTGCGAATCTATAACAAGTACTTTCGAATGACAACGGTCACAAACCGAAAGAACTTAGGGGGGTAGCAACCGCTCCAAACCCCTCCAATCCATCACCATGTGTATACTCTATAGAGGGCAAAACGCATATTTCAGAAGCTAAACTATAATGTAAAAGGAACTTCAACTATTTCATGCATCACTGTGTGCGATCTCCTGCGTTCCTTCCATAACGTCTAGGGGTGGGCACAAGCGATCTCTGTGCTATGAATCCAACATGACACAATCAACGGCGGTAATGCCACTACAATAATCACTTAACGTGAAGTCGCGCTGTGCTTATCAAATGTTTGGAAACTCTGCATCCGTGTGTCTCCTCCTCGTAAAAGTATCACTGGGACACCCAATCCCGCTATAGAGAGGGGAGGGGGAGAAGGAAGGGCGGTTGCACGAATGGCGGAGAGGGGCGGGAAGGGACAGGCCTCCATGTGGCTGCAGAGGAGCATACTGAGGGAAGAAGAAGTAAACAGAGCTATAGTCTGCAAGTAGATGAAGGGGGAGGGGAAGGAGGTCAATGTGGTGATGTGAGGAGGGTCTATCAGACGGGGGCATGTAGCAGAGTTTAAGGCTAAGATGGGGACGAGCTTCTTCGTATGGCCGCAAGAGGGGATGGGTTCCAGCGGATCTGTGGCAGGCACCATCAACGCTAAGATCGAGGCTCTGACCACCTCAGCACTGCATCTACTAATGTCCAGATAGGAACCCTGGGCGCCTGGCTGACCCCACAGAGGCGGCGTCGACGAGGTCAGGGGGAAGCCTACACTAATCACTGGTAATATTGGCTGCCTGAAAGTACATAGGGAACCGAGATAAGTTATGAGGGGCGAGGTCAGAAAGATCTGCTGATCCAAATTCCCGGGGCTCCATGCCCATGCTTGTGAGACCAGATTTCACTCTGGAGCCTCTCCAGTGACAGCCGACTCCCTGCTCTCGTCCAGCCGCGCCTTGCCTTTCCCTCCCGCACTGCAGGTGTTATTCTTGCTAGTCCAGCTCACCCTCGACCGCCTCCAAAGCTGCTGTAGGCCCGGTCATCCTAAGTATCGTAATCCGCCATTGCTGTCTCCTCTCAGACCAAGCAGGTCCAGACCGAAGGACCCTCGATATAGCACCATAGGCGGGGCTGCCCTGCGTGCTGCCTGACTGCCGAGCAGACAGCACGCATCACAGACACAGAAGAAGGACACGGATGACAACCCGCCATGGAGGCCCTGCTCGGACGCCCGTACGCGAGGCGCCAAGTTTAATACAAGCGCGGCCGCGAAAGTTAAAGCGACCGCGCTAATTAGACAAGGAATGTCAGGAATACAGCTGGCATCCGGCCGCGCTGCTGCTCGCTCCCGAGCTCCCTAGGCCAGGGGAGTTAACGTTTAGAGAGAAGGCCGGACCCGCCTTTGGCCAATTGCTGGCTTTAAATTTTTGAAAGCCACACGCAATGGCCAATCACTTCAGCTTTTCAGCAAACTCGTGCGTGGGGCTTTTTTTAGCCACACGCACGAGTTTGCTGAAAAGCTGAAGTGATTCGAAGAGGTCATTTTCTAGTGCAGCGCATGAGCGCTGCGCTAGGCTCGAGCTAAAAAACAGCTCTGGAGTCCAGACACTGGCTTGTAATCAGACAAAAGTCTCCTCCTGCTGAGCACTCATTGGTCGATAGCAGATGAGGGCTACTGTGAGCTATGCATCTGTCAGGGAGTGGGGCGGGGCCTTAGGGAGAAGCAGTAGTCTGGGTACAATTTCATTACAAGGCTGGAGGCTACCATTATGCAATAACCTTTTATTGCTGCCCCACATGCAGCCTTTAAAGAACATGTATTACATCATGAATAAAACATTCAATTAAGAACTTTAAAATACAAGGTTATGGCAACTAGGCATCATCCTCTTTTAGTGGCTGCTCCTCTAAAGTCAAGTATAGCCCTTTTGACTCTAACCTTTATAGCAGAGGTCTTCAAACTGTGGGGCGCGGCCCTCCTGGGGGTCCGTGGATGCTTTTCAGGGGGGGGGGCATGGGCGTCGGAAGTGTGGGGGACGCGGGGGATATATCCCCCCCAGATTTTGGAGTGGGGGGGACACGGGGGACGAGGGGACAAAAGAATTTCCCCTCTCCCTTCTGTTATTTGCAGGGCCATTAGCGTGCGAAAGCGCTACCTAATGGCCCTTCACTTGACCTGTGACCTGCCTGCAATCAAAGAGGGCACCTGCCCTCTTCCCTTTGTTATGCTGCAGTAAGGCTCGGCCGTTCTGGGACGGGCAGAGAAGGAAAACAAGCATTGGCAAAGCCAATAGGTCTCGCCTATGCAAGAGCTATTGGCTTTGCCAATATATTTTAGCCATGTTGTGTACAAGCTTGGCAGCTGGTCTTTCATATCTCACACTGTTTTAAATATTTGGACCTAATAAACAGGCTTTGTAGCGTGACAACACTGGGCTTAGTAGAACTATTGCTGTGTTATAGGAGCAATCTGTTGTAAATCACTAATATCATTTTTGGGAGATAGTTCAGTGGGTTGATAGGCCAACTGCAGAAATGTCGGGAGATGTCAACAAGCTGGGCATGTTAAGGTTGGTAGCACTGGGGCCACGTCACTTGTGTCCTGTTGGTGCCTGTGAAGGGGTAGGGGAGAGTCCGTCGCTTGCCTAGCCAATTAAAAGCTTGTCGTGTTGGGGAAAGTCAGTTGCAGCACATTCTTGTCGCAATGAGAGACACGTTGGCAGCACTGCGCAGCCACTCACATGTTAGTGTAGCATCTGTGGAAGGTATGTAGGTTAAGGGCGGAGTCAGTCGGTCTCAAGTGCTGCCGTAAAATTCCGGGAGAGTTGGGGTAGAGAGTATCGTGCTTAGATGGCGTTTGTAAAAAGGAGACAACGATAGTCAGACTGGAGCAGAGTTAGTCGAGGGGAAGACGCTGTCTGTGAAAGGCATACAGCACTGGACAGTCAGGCACATGTCCAGCTGCTGCCTACGAAAAATAGTAGGGTTGGGGCAGAGTCGGTGTCCAGTCAGTCTGAGGCCAATGTATTGAGCAAGGGCTTGAAGAAAAGTGAGTCATATCAGGCCTGAGCCTCTGAAAGAGTAAGGAGTGTCAAGTCAAGCTGCTATCCGTGAAAGGCTGGTAGGGCTGGGCAGAGTTGGTCACAAGTCACGATGGTTCTTGTGAAAGGCTAGTTTTGTGGGGGACGGGTGGATCACACCCCATGTTACGTGTGGAAGGCCGGCAGGGCAGAGTTGGTCACAAGTCACGTCGGTGCTTGTGAAAGGCTGCTTTTGTGGGGGACGGGTGGATCACACCCCATGTTACGCCTGAGCCTGTGAAAGGCCGGCAGGGCTGGGCAGAGTTGGTCACACGTCACGTCACGTTGGTGCTTGTGAAAGGCTGGTATTAAGGGGAACGTGTCATGCTTCTGCCTGTGAGAGGCCAGTATGGATGTGGCAGAGTCAGTCACTTGCCATGACTGAGGCCATTCAAGGCCAGTCTGGCAGAGACACTCACATAATGATCGTTGATGTCTGGCATACTCCGCCCCTGCCCCCGCCCTCCCAGCTGCTGAGCAGTGCACCAGCAAGCTTCAGACGTCCACACAGGCCAGTCCCCTTTGCTTGGCACGGCCCGCAGGGATTTCCAGGAGCACCGACTCATCGGCCAAAAATGCCAAGACTTCGAGAGTGTGGGAAACGTGAACAAGGTCTTGCAATCGCAAACAAGAAATCTCAGATTTCTAATCTAAGCATAAAGTGAGGCAGATTTCTAACAGCCACAAGGACAGTGGAAGGGGTCAGGCAAATTATGTTGCAAAGCTAGAGTTTTGCGAGTGGAGTTTAAAAAAACATACAGCTGGGAGAGCGGAATAAGAAGAATGCGAGGCATGTGTGTATGCTGTAGCACGCAGGGCCCTGCAGCGGGCGACTGACTGTGTGTAACATAAATATAGGACAAAGAAGAAGTAGCCGTCATCACTCATTTAACGGCACATATAGCGCACACTCGGTCGCTCGTGTACTCCGTGTGCTCTGCACTCTCACTAGCCCCGGGAAACATCACCCCATAAATTAAAGGGTAAACTCCCGCCACTGCCAGGTTTCTCGCTGCTGTTGCGGTGGTGTGGGGGTGGATACATGCAGGGCAGAAAAAAACAAGCTGCATGGAAAATAAAGGCGCACAGAGGCTATAGTTACTGTGCCAATGAAAAGTTGGAGGCCAGGTCTAAAAGTTGCAGGCGGGTCAGCTGCCGACCTGCGCGCCGCTGCTCGCTCCCGAGGCAAAACATCGTGGGAGTGAACATTTCAAAAGAGGTGGGACGTGCACCCACCTTTAGCCATTTGCGTGCTTTCATTAAAGAAAGACACATGCAAAAGCCAATCCAATGCGTGGGAGGAGTCAGACCCCCACAGAGTAGATACAAGAAGCCTCGCAGAGCAGTGCATGCGCGCTGCTAGGCTCGACCTAAAAAACTCTGTCTCTTTTTCTTCCTGCCCAGAGAAGGCAAGAACAGTGTCCACTTCTCCTGCTCTGCCTCTGGCAGCTGCCCTCCTCCCCTCTCTCTCTTTATTCCTCCATCTTTTTCTTTCTCTGTCTCACTCTTCCTCACTAGCTGATTTCAAGAGACAGCTCTTACTACTCTCTCTTGCCTCTCCTTTTCTTTACTTGTTTCCCTGTGAAATGGATCCAAAAAAGAACGAAACGCTTTGGCTGGGAATGTCCTCATTTTCTGACCGTTTTCTATTCCAAAGTACAACCTCGGGACGGAGAGAAAAAAGTATCAAAATAGAAAAATAATTAAATAACTAAATAAAGCAATACAGAGTGGTCAGCAGACAGGCCAGATTGTTGTTATTTACACCCACACACATTAGCGTCACTTTACAGAGTTTGCCAGTTAAGCACTACTTTCTTTTTATCTTCCTTTGAACAACAATGTTTTCCCATGGTGGGAAGTGCACCATTCCTAAAGGGACTGCAGTACCTGGTTGATGGATGGAGTGGAAAAGGTTTAATATGATCGTTTTCAACTGTTTTAATTATTTTAGCTTATAAAATGTGTACCGCGGCTCTGTGTTCAGGGATGTGGTCTTTTTAAACCAAACTGCTTTCATTTTGTAAGGATATAAGCAATGGACATTGAAATGGGTCCCTTCCGGGTCCTGTAGTCATGTCCTGAACTTTTCAGGCAAAATCACTTACTGATTTCTGAATAATGAGTTTAAAACCGTTAAGGTAACCATGTTGTTCCTGCTTAAATGTCACATACTTTACTTATCCTGGCATTCCCTATGAGTGTTTGCTTTTTCCAGGATGTTATTACTTTTTTCAGGCAGCATTTTGCTCTTGTCTAGTGCATAATTTGAATTGAGTCGCAGCACAATTGGGTTGAAGGCAGTACGAGTTTCTCTCAGTGGGGCAGTATGGTGTTCAGTGTGGGAGAGGATGCGGCACTCTGGCCACAGCTGCCAAATTTGGAACTGAAGAACCATGTTCAGCCTTCATGACCAGTCCACCAGACCACTCTCCTGACAGAGCACATTCCGATGCTACACCTTAGAAGGCCCTGGTTTTCTTAGCACCAGCAGGCGGACCCTAACGGTGGCAAGTGTGAGTTAACCTTGAAGGCCTGTCCACCACAATCCATACTGCAGTTCACCTCCAGCCTTGCGGGCGGGCATACGAAGAAGCACACCTTAGAGCGACAGTGACTCTGTCACTGAGGTCACAAGACCCTTGAGGCCAGTCCACCTCACCCATTGGTACCTCCATTGGCCTTTTTCAGCAGTAGTAGTGCAACTTACCAGGGATTGGCAATTTAGGATTTGCATGCACACCAAACTTAGGGGGTGATTATAACGGCGGTGGGACCGCCACGTCACCCTGTCGGTGGCGGTCCCACCACCATCGGGGACTGCATCACCGCCCGCCATATTACAATGGTGGGTGGTTCCCTGGCAGTCGGAAAGACCGACCGCCACGCACCCGACGGGCTCCTTGAGCCCCCGGTGCGGTGGAGGGGCTCGTAGTTCCTACAATGCTGGTGGTGCCTACCAGGCACCGTAGTAGGGATCACAGTATTGCACCAACAATCGAAATGTGAGTAGCCCTTATGACCCCATTGCGCCAGTTGGCGCCCCGTCTACCTTTAGAATTATCAGGCCTGCTAGGGCATCTTCTTTAAATACTCAATAAAACGTGTGCCAAGTGCTCTAGCACCACATGCCCCCTGCACTGTCTCTTTGTGTTTGTCTGTGACAGCTGTGGGTCTTCTTGAATTAGGGCTTTCATTAAGAAACTATGCTTTTGAATACTGTACAAATTAGATTTTCAGCAGAGTAACTTTCAATTTTAAAGCTCCAAGTGGACAAGAATCACAGATGAGGTCATCAGCCAGTCGTGGCTCTTTAGCCAGCAGCCCTTTTCGTACGGGTACTTGTAGTTTTACATTTTCTACAATAGGCATGGACTTTGAAATGCAGGCATGCAAAGTACAGTGGGACAAAAATCCAGAATGTCCTGAAGGGCCTACATTTGACATGTGGCCAATTGACAGCCAGGAGCGTAACAGCTCTAGGTATGAATCTGGGTCCAGGATGACAGCAGGATGATGGCTCTCAAAGAATGTAATCTGTGGAATTCACTTGTCAACAACGTGGGGCCAGTATGAATACTTCTGGATTGGATATCGGTGTGCAAACTCAGCAGACAGTTATAAGTTCTGTACACATCACTGGTGAGGCCTCATCTGCAGTATTAGTCCCAGTCATGCAGGTCACATCTAACAAACAATGCAAAATTATCAACGGGCCAGTCAGGGACATATTCAGACACCCTCATTCAGGGGGACACAGACGTTCAAGAACCAATAAAACAACGAGGAAACAGGCCTACCCCATCCACACACTCAGAATCTGTAATTACATCCCTGTATCCATTAGGACCACCTCAAGTATGCTTCAAGTTAGGAAGGAGCTGAAGATGCATATCTTTAAATAACACTACATCACAACACAGTGAAGAGTCCACCTCCCATTGCAGAACCCAGGATCTCCCATCCAGATTCACTTTCTGGTTGGATCTCTGCCTTTGACCATGTACAGCACTCCGTTGCCTTTCAACTACATGTACACTTTACAAATACAGTTGATGCGAACAGCCGCTGCCCGTACAGGTTAGAGCAGTGGGGCGGTGGGGCCGGGTGGGAGCGGGTATTTCGACAGATGGTGACGAGGAAAAATGAAATATTTATTTAATTTTCCCTCATGGTCGTCTGTCGAATCCCCCCCCCCTAACCCGGCCCCACTGCTCTTACCTGCACGGGCCACGGCTGAATGCAAATATGATGGCACGGGGTTCAAGCAACAAGTCCTGCCTGTGGAGGCCCTATATTCTTACATACCGTGGGAGAGTACATGGGGGGTACATGAATGAGAAATAGCAGAAGCTGTACACAGTGCAGTTGGCAAGCATTCTTTAGTAGTGGAACCCTCCGACAATTACAGACAAGGGACTGGTAGCTGGTGATGCTCTGAAGCAGCAATCACCCTGATGGAAACAGTAATGTAAGTACTTCAGCAGAAGTAACAAGGATTGGAAAAGATATATTAAAATGGGCTCAGATTAACGCCAGAGTCAGTTGTGCTGAGTAAGAACAGTTAACTTGGGAGACTGTTTTGGGTAGAAAGGGGGCAGGGACTCTGAGATGAGTTTGACCATGTGGCCCTTATTTTTGGTCCTATGTAATATTTCTGTGCTACGTCATGGGGAAGGGAGAAGGCTGGGGTACTTGTGTCTTGCAGAAAGGAGAGAAAATTATGTATCTGCTCTTTAGGCAGGAGATAAAATGCAGAAAGGGTCAGACTAGCCACTCTGGCTATTTCTTTGTGGGCTGCAAGCTAATGATGCTTAATTTAAGCTGGTGTCTGCAGGAGAGGACCAACTGCATTCTTTTTTTAGAGACCGGTACATTTTTTAAACCATCAGACTGTAAAACCGAACAAGAGAGAGAAAGGCATTAAGGGGTGTGGGCAGAAGGAGGAAGGGAAATATGGAAAACAGAGAAAAGGGAGAAAGCAAAGATGAGAAAGAAGCTTCAAGAGTGAGATATGTGAATGGAGATTATGTTGGTGGCTGAAAGAGCCAGGAGTTGAAATCAAATAGACAGCCTTGGTATTCAACAACCCAGCTCCACCACAGATTCCCTCACTACCACCCTTTAACAGTGCCCCTCCAGTCTCCATAACCACTCTCTCAGATGCATTTAATTAGTTATATAGCGCCACTCATACCAGTGCAGGGTGTCAGCACTTTACATCACACACACTACACAGAGGTAATCAATCATAGTGTGTAAAACTGTGTATAAGAAATGTTACATAAAACTACAAGGTGTAGGAGTCACATGTCATCCATACTTGTAGACAGTATAGTTTAAGAGTGCTTGGTCTGGATGTTGGAAAGTGGGTTATTAGTAGGGGCAAATGTATATTTGTCCCTGGCAATAAGGCCACTACCTCAATATATGGCTCAGTACCGGTCTTAGAAAATTATTCCCATACTCAACCCTTGGTAGCTTGGCTGTGAGCAGGCCGGCTTAACTTCAAAGACAGGTATGTAAAGCATTTAAAAACACCAATTCAGTAAACAATTAGGACACAGCACACAATAAAAGTCCAACACCAATTTATAAAAATAGGAAATATATTTTTCTTTAAAATGAAAAAAATCTAATGTAGGGAACCAGGGATATGACTTTTTAAAGATTTAGCACTATAAAGCACATAGAAATCTATAGCGCCTATTGGTACATCTGGTCACGCTAGACCTGCTCAAAGTCAAAGTTTCAGGCCGACCGGGATGAAGCCTTGCGCGGCTACTACTTGCGGTAGGTCTCGTCAAAGTTTTTACCTTCTGACTTAGAAACTTTTCTGGAGCTTTTCTTCCCGGGATCCCTCAAAGCTCTCAGCCAGTCTTGATTCGGTGAGGGTTCGCCAGCTTGCTTTGCCACGAGCTCCCAGTCAAACTTATGGAAGTCCAACCTCCGGAGCTTTCCAGCAGGACGAGCCAGGGATCCAGGCCAGCACACAGTTGATGGTGGGTGGCTTGACTCTCATGGTTTGTCCCGGTCACCTTTTCTACGTTTGGAATTAGAAACTTTTACAGAGCTTTTTCTCACGGGGTCCCTCGATGCTCTTCACCAGGCCGGATTCGGTGAGGGTTCGCCGACTTTGGTTTCCGCCTACACCCGGTCAAACTCTGGAAGTCGGACCCCTGGAGCTTTTCAGCGGGAGGAACCTGGACGGCAGGCCAACTCATGGTTGAGGGTTGCCGGCTTTGCCGGCCAGGTCGAGTCGGTCCACTTATGGAGCTTTTTTCCAAAGGTGCTCCAAACCTCTGCAAACCTCTGGAACTTTTTCCTGAAGTTCCCCAAAGGGTCTGAAAGTGTCCAAAACTTACTCCAAGGGTCTGGAATCTTCAAGATGGTCCTTGAAAGGGACTTCAGTTCCCACAATCCACTTGGATAAAACCCTTACAAATTCACTGGTACTTCTCCAGGCTGGGGATTCTTGGTGGTGGGGGTCCAGGTGAGCTCTGTTAACCTTAAACTTGCAGGGAGTCCACTCTTTAGTCCTTTTGAAGCAAGGTAGTCCACAGGGCTGTAATTCCAGATTGTGCAACAGGCGCAATCTTCAGAGTCCAGGGCCTGATTGGTGCAAATCAAGCTCCTCAGCAAGGACCCTTCTTCTCTCAAGTTTCAAGTAGCATCATCTGAGAGGCTCTGTCCCTCTCAGATACTTATTCCAAGTTCTCTGGGTCAAGAGGGAGGTCACTCCTGTCCAATGAGGTGCAGGGCAATGCCCCAGGTTATGACCACATCCTCTAAAGTGTGGCATTATTTTCTCCCAGAGAGCACAATTTCTCCAAAATTCATCATGGCTGATTTTCCAGCAGAGGGAGCAGAACTAACTAAACCAGCCTACAGGATGGCTTCATCTACATAGGTCCACTCCCCTTACTTCTGGGAATTCCCCCTTAATCGCCCCATCCGGCTGTGGGGCAGGGGGGAGAGGTGTAAATGAAAGTGATTTCTCCAGCTTGTCTCCTCCTTCCTTTGAAGAGCATTATTTACTACCCCTCCCCCTGGATCTGGCATTCCTATGCCCAGCAACCTCTCATCCCAGAAAGGCTTCCTAACCCCAGGGGTCATTTATCACCTCTTCAAACAGCCAGGCTAATCCATTTACCTCAGATCAATCAAGGCAGAGCACTACAGGGCCGAATTGTGGCTTACAGACAAGAAAGTCTTATAACTTCTTGTCTGTACATTTTAGAATAAATTCAACAATACCATATGGTTGCATTTATCATTGGCATTCTTCTGAATCCTTTAATCCTAGTTTTATGGCTTTTTTTTCTCCAGTTGCTAATTAATAACCTCTTGCAATGTTAACGTATGGGCTGGGGATCTGCAATGGAAAAATGAATTGGCCAATTTCTCCAATACCAGGGCCTATATAAGGACCTTGCTTATACCTACAGGACCCCCCACCCCTGGAACACCAAGTAAAGACTTTAGGGGTTCTGAATATATCCAAATATTGCAGATCCTCACTTCACAGTGCTCCTAGCACAAAGGTCGATTTAGGGACGCACTTTATTACAATGTGGGCAGTGAAATGTGCAATTTCACTAAACCCAGGGCATATAAAACTCATTTTATAAGGATCCTCCTTATAGATACCTGACCCCCACCCCTGGGACACCTAGGGGAAACCCTGGGGATACTTAATATGCCCCAACATTGTAGTTTATCAATTTGTAAGTGCCTCAAACGCAAAAGTCGAGTTTGGGCACAATTTGCATTTTAAAAGCAGTCCTGCAACACAGGGCTGCTTTTAAACTGACCTCAGGCTTCAGCAGTGCACACGTGCAAGTGCAGAAAGGCTGCTGGCCTTTAAACTGCCATGCCCTATTATATACTAGGAACTTAAAGGTAGTTCTAATCCCCCTGCCCTATTATGTACTAGGGCCTTATAGGAGAGGTCATGCCAATCATAGGGGTACCCTAACCCATAGTGCACCCTGGTGTATGTAGGTGTTTTCACTGTGTTTTTAACCCCTTCGATGCTTATGACGAGCTGGACTCGTCATGGCACACAGTGGTCGTGTGCTCATGACGAGTCCAGCTCGTCATAAGACCCACCCACGGGGGAAGCGCTGGCGCTCCCCGTGGGAATGCGATCGTTGTGTTCTTTTTGGGGAAGGCAGGGGAAGGGCTTCCCCTGCCTCCCCCCGACCCCCCCCATCAATGACGTCAGCGCGCGAGGCGTGCTGACGTCATTGAGGGTTTCGCTTTCTTCCCCAACGCGCTGGAAGCCATTTGCTTCCAGCGCGTCGGGGAAATCAGGTGAGTTTTGGCTCCGGGGAGGGGGGGTTTGAAACAAAAGAGGCATCGAGGGAAAGGAAAGTGTTTTCCTTTCCCCCGATGCCTCTTTTGTGCATTCCTGCTGCACGATCATGCGATCGTGCAGCAGAAATGCCCACTAGACACCAGGGATTTTTTTTTTTTTTTTTAAAGTAAATGAAAATACTGTTTGAGGGAGCGGCCCCTTGGGCAAGGGTCGCTCCCCTTTTGGGGGCCATATGTTTTTGTGCTCTGCCCCCCTGAGGGGGGGGGGCAGTTTTTCGTATTGTACCCAGGGAGAAAAGGTGGGGAGTGGCCCCTTGGGCAAGGGTCACTCCCCTTTGGGGGCTTTGTTTGTGGCCGATCGGCCAAATGATAGTGCCCTTTATTTTATTTATTTATTTTAATTAATGCCTTTTTATATAGCGTGGACTTTACCCGAAGGTGTCAGAGCGCTTCACAATAGGACAGTAACATTACATGAGGAGAAGGTTACAAGTGAGCATAATACAAAAGGAATCGTTACATTACATGAGGAAAAAGTGACAATTGTACAAATAACAAAACAAACAAGATACAAAAAGAGGTATGCGTTACAAGAGGAAAAAGTGACACCTGTGCATGATACATGAGATACAAAATACAAATAGAGGTATAATACTGCAATAAGTGGCAGTCACTCAGAACACACTGGGAAGGCACTTCGATAGGCATGGAGTACAGAATTTCCTATAGTGGAAGAACTTCCTTGAGGGAGTAGAGAGGGCGTGAATTAAACAGGAGACTTAAAATGAAGGGTACACAAACATAAAATCCAACACAGCACGCAAGGGTGAGGAATGTACAGGAAAAAGTAAAAATTTACAATGAAGAGCGAACTTCCTAGAGGGGGCTGAGAGTGAAAGTATTAGTTCTGAAAGTGTCTTTGGAAGAGAAGAGATTTGAGGTCAGCTTTGAAGATCCGGGTAGAGGAGGTGGCACGGAGCAATGGGGGAAGCGAGTTCCAGATTCTCACCGCATTTCCTGAGAAGGATTGCGCCATCGATCTTTCCCTTTTTGAAGACGGGGGGGGGGGGCTCAAGCAGAAGCTTTTCTGCATTGCGAGAAGGGCGAGAGCCACCAGACAATTTCAATTTATTTGCCAGGTAACGAGGGGAGTAGGTGTGTAAGGCTTTGTGTGTGATGCAGGCAATTTTGTAAATAGATCTTGCCTCGATCGGAAGCCATCGAAGAGAGGACAGGATAGGAGTGACGTGGTCGCTTCGTTTAGACCCTGAAATGAAGCGAGCTGCTGAATGGAGGATGGATTTGAGAGGGGAGAGGTGGGATTTGGGTAGGCCCGTCAGAAGAGAATTGCAATAATCCAGTCTTGAGAGAACCAGAGATTGTACCAAGGTGTTTAAGTCTTTCTCCGGGAAGAACCGACGGATCCCCCGTAGAAGGCGCAACTGGTAACGTGCGTTTTTAGCAATAGAGTTGATGTGGGAGATTAGGTTGAGTCTTTTGTCAAGAATGACACCTAGGGATTTAGCGCTGTCGACAATGATGGGTTTGTTGTTGAGTAGGTTCAGCTGATCCATCCAAGATTGAACAGGAGGAGGTGAGAGAGAGGTAGAGAGGAGGAGGAATTCAGTTTTGGCGGGATTCAGAATGAGTTGGTGATCTAACATCCAGTTGTGAATAGAGTTGAGAGTAGAGTTGAGTAGTGAGAGATCGTGTGCAGAAGATACCTTAAGGTATCTTCCCACTAGTCCACCAGGCATTTATTTGTGGAGAGTGACCCCTTGGGCAAGGGTCACTCTCCTTTGGGGGCAATATTTGTGGCTGTGTCTGCCCCCCAGGAGGGCAGATCGCCATGTTTTTTTAAAAAATTGGGCCCACTAGACCACCAGGGATTTGTTTGAGGGGAGTGGCCCCTTGGGCAAGGAAAGGGGAGCATTCATTTGGCCGTTTCTGCCATCCTGAGGAGCAGATTGGCTGATTTGTTTTTTGTAGGTCCACTAGGCCACCAGGGTTTTTATGTTGGGGAGCGGCCCCTTGGGCAAGGGTCGCTCCCCTTATGGGAGGATGATTGTGGCCATTTCTGCCCTCTTTGGGTGTCAGAATAGCAGTATGTTTTTAGGCCCATCTGCCCCCAAGGAGGGCAGAAGCCAGTAGTCACCAGGGTTTTTTAATTTTTGTGTTGGGGAGTGGCCAAAAGGGCAAGGGTTGCTCCCTTTTACGGGGGTGAATATTGTATTTATACTCTTTGGCCCACCTACCCCTTAGCTTGGCTGGTGGATTGTGTGTGGACTGGTGCATTATGTGCATTTTATGATTGTAATGTTTTTTTCTCCTTTTTATTCTAGTGTAAAGCTTTTGATTCCTGTTTGCGGTTTCGGCAGTGGTTGTTCTGCAGTTTTGCGTAATTGCATTTATTTGGTAAGAAAAATATTTTTGTTGTGTGTACTCCAAATGAGTATTATTGTCATGCATGAATGAATTTTTTTGTAAGTGGTGTCATAATGGCAGCATATTTGTTAGTGTTCAGAGCATGAAATTCTTTGCGATGTTTTGCATTGTCTTATGTGTAATTTTTTTTTCCGTCTTTTTAGTGGGATATTGTTGATCTTCACTGTGTCTGTGCAGAGTAGCTGGTGGTGAGTCTAGCTGCTTCTGTCACGTGAGTGGTATAGTGTTGGAGTATATAGGTCTTTGTGATAAAGCTACATTTTGAAGATACAATTGAATTTGAATTTGTACTCACTTTTTAATAACGCTTTTAAATCTGCTGCTTCTTTTTTAAGTTGTTTTACCCAGTATCGCCGCTGAACTTAGTAACGCTCGTAGGGGGAAGTAGGGAACTGTAGTTCCGGGTTCACACCAAGGCGACGCCGGGTTAGCACTCTAGTTGCTTAAACCCGACGCACAGCTGATCATTCAAATTCGCCAGATGGCGCGACCGCGCAGCGGACGCGCGCAGCGGGCGCGCCGCCGGCGCGCCGAAGGCGCGCCTAAGACAAGCCCGTCTGCGCCCGTCCGCGCCCGAACGCGACCAGGGACCAGAACCCCTGCAGATGGCCCCCCAGAAATACTTTATTACTCAAGGTCTGCGTTGTGTCAACTAAACAAGATGACAGGCTCTGGCTGTATGCATACAATTCTCTTGGAAGAGGACCATGACAGGTGTTCATACTGTGATTTCAGATGTACTCCATCGGCCCCGTCCATAGATCCAATAGGACCCATCTATCAGCTCCTTCTACTCAACTGTAGATCTTTACCTAAACATAGGGCTGAGATCTCTATGTTGTTGATGGATCTTGAGCCGGAGGTTCTGTTTCTCACCGAGACTTGGCTTAACCCCAGTTCAGATCCTGACATTGTCCAAACTCTTCCCCCTGGATACGTAATCCAGAGGAAAGATAGAGTCTCAGGAGTTGGTGGGGGAATAGCCATAATCTATAAAAAACACCTGACTTGTAGACTATTAGGAAGCCCTTTGTTAGACTGTGAGAATGTTCTTTTTGCAATTGAATTTACCCCCTCATTGGCATTCTCGGGTATCCTTATTTACCGTCCCCCGGGGTCTATGGGTCAATTCGGTGAATCCTTGATGGAGACAGTTATGACCTTGGCTAGTACCTCGGCTAACTTTACTCTCCTCGGAGATCTAAACCTGCATTTTAATGATCCCTCGGCCTCATTTGCGACAGAACTAACACAAGATCTGAGGGCATGTCAACTGCTCCAGAAAGTTTCCCAAGCAACTCATACCAAAGGTCACCTTCTGGATCCAATTTTTTCTAATTTGACGGACCTTAACGCTAAAACTCCTATGCCCATACCATGGTCTGACCATTTCCTTATTTCCACAATATGGACTCCATCAACACCTTTATTGCTCCCACTCTCAACCCGGACACTTACACGTCCCTGGTCTAAACTCCCATTGGAAAAGTGGATCCAGGTATTGGAAACCACTGAACCTAAACTGGAACTTAATCCCACCCCAGACTATTGGAAGTTTACCCACTGGATTGAGGACTCACTCAATTCAGTGCTTCCTAAAGAATTAATTAAGAAGAAAATAGGCGGCAAGAACACCGCATGGTTCTCCCCTGAACTGCGGGCCTTGAAAAATCATGCAAACGTCTAGAGAGGCTTTGGAGAAAAGATTTTTCTGTAACAAAGAAGCAGGAGTATAGGAGAGCCATTGGAAATTATAAGGCTGAAATAAAAAGAGCGCAAGCCTCTTTTTATGCGGAAAGGATCTCTGGAGCTGCTAACTCCTCCAGAGAGACCTTTCTGATCGCAAAAAAACTTCTTAAGGCCCCAGATCCCCCGGTAGCACCAGATCCGTCTGGAAAACGCTGCAATGAATTGGCAGAATTCTTTTCTATGAAGGTGCACAAGATTCTTGGGTCCCTTCCTCAAAGGGATATTCCTGAGTCAATGATCATGGATCATTATGAAAATAAACTAAAACTGGAGACTTTTACTCCGCTGACTCAGGAATTATTTTTAGCTACCCTAACTAAGATAAAATCAGGGTCACCATTAGACCCTGCACCGGTCAATATTTTAAAACTGGCAGCTACTACATTGGCCCCTAGTATGACCAATTTGATCAACTCTTCTTTGTTATCGGGGATTGTCCCCCCCCCGATTGGAAGAAAGCCATGGTTAAAGCTTTGCTCAAAAAGCCAAACTTGGATCCTGCTGACATGGGCAATTATCGCCCTATTTCACTGCTTCCGACAATGGGCAAAATTGCAGAGAAAATTGTCAACCAGTCTCTCTCCACCTTTCTGGAATCTAATTCCCTGCTTCACTCCTCTCAAACAGGCTTTCGCCCATGCCAAGGCACTGAGACCGCCTTATTGGCAGTTGTGGAAGAAGCTAGGAAGATTCTTGACGGGGGAGGTACAGCTGCTATAATTCTCCTGGACCTAAGCGCGGCCTTCGACACGGTGAACCACCAGACGCTGGTTCACCGTCTTAGGAACTTAGGTGTCTCAGGCATAGTGATATCTTGGCTTCAATCCTTCCTGGAGGACAGGTGCTTCCACGTGTTCTCGGAGGAGGCCCTATCGAAACTGGTCCCACTTAAATGTGGAGTCCCACAGGGCTCATCCTTGAGTCCCACCCTTTTTAACGTTTACATGTACCCACTTGCAGAGATCGTTCTCCCCTTTGGGATCCAGATAGTCACCTATGCTGATGATACTCAGTTGGTGGTGGCTTTGACTCAGACCAATCATACACCTTCGGATCTCAGCCACTGCCTTGAGGAAGTCACAAAGTGGATGAGTCTTTCCCACCTAAAACTCAATGGTGACAAAACTGAACTCATGCTTCTTGGCAATCAGTTAAACTTTAAGGCAAACACTATGTGGCCAGCCTGTATGGGACCAGCACCCATTCCAAAAACAGAGATAAAAAGTCTAGGGGTCTGGTTGGACCAAGAACTCTCATTCAAAGTTCAAGCCAGGAAAACAACCGCGCTATGTTTTGGCCTCCTAAGAATGATTCGCAAAATTCTGCCGCTGCTACCAGCCCAAGCTAAAAGAACCTTGGTGCAGGCGCTTATCTTGTCACGATTGGACTACGGTAACGCCCTCTATCTGGGTGCCCCCAAAAATGTCATATCTAAATTGCAGACTGTTCAGAACTCTGCGGCCAGACTGCTTACGGGAACTCAGAAACGTAGCTCTGCAAAACCGGCACTATGCACTCTCCACTGGCTACCAATCCAGGAAAGAATCAATTTCAAGGCCCTATGCGTCGCCCATAAATCTTTGGGAGGAAATGGTCCTCCTATTATTAAGTCTCTGATTCGGCCCTACAAAGCTAATAGAAACCTCCGTTCGGATGAGTTGCACCTCGCAGTGGTACCTAGGATCAAAAGGGCTAGAAGTGGAGGCAGACGCTTCTCATATAATGCCTCCAAGCTGTGGAACAGTTTACCGCTGCTGTTACGTAGCCAACCCAATCATTCTGCTTTTCGCAAACAACTCAAAACCTGGCTCTTTCCCTGAGGGCCTCCCCTGCTCTAGTGATTCTCAGCGCTGGGATGCTCCCGGGTAGCCATGCGCTATACAAAAACCTCTTCTATTCTATTCTATTCTATTTCTTTTTTTACAAAGGGTTTGTTGTTGTTGACTTGTTTGACAAGTAACCTTTATTAGTAAGCATTATGGCTTGCCGTAGAATGACTGCTCAGCAGGTGGTTGGTTTGCTTCTTGAATCTTCCTCTGAGCAGGATTATGAGACTGACAGTGCGTCTGAGGGAGAGGAGGGAGGGGAAGATTCAGGCAGTGAGTTTTCTCTCCACATGGAATCATCGGATGATGAAGGTACTCTCAGTGCAGATGAAGGTACTCTCGGTGTGGATGAATCTACTCTCAGTGCGGATGAAGTGCCTGTTTTAGAGGAGGATACTACTGTGCCGATGGTGCAAGAGGCATCTGGATTGCAGCGTGGGGCTGCTAGGCTTCCTATTGGAAGTGCTGGACTCTGGGTTGATCCAAACATGGTGCAGCCGGTGTTGCCTGCCTTTAGTGGTTATGCAGGGTGTAGAGTGGATTGTGAACATTATTTGCCTATACAGTATTTTCAGTTGTTTATGGATGATGTATTTTTGGGTGAGATTGTTGAGCAGACTAATTTGTATGCTGAACAGTTTTTGAGGGACAACAGTGCCAGACTTAGGCCCCATTCTAGAGCTACCTGGTGGAGTCCCACAAATCTGGAAGAGATGAAGAAGTTTTTGGGTTTGACTTTTTGATGGGTTTGATAAGGAAGCCGTCCATGGGTTCATATTGGTCTACCAGTCCCTTGATGGCATCGGCCATATTTCCTGCAGTTATGACTCGTGATCGGTATTTACTTTTGCTTCGGATGCTGCATTTTGTTGATAATGGTTTGGCGTTACCACGACATCACCCTTAAGATTCGGCCTGTTCTTGATCACTTTGTAGATCGATTTTCAGAGATCTATACTCCAGGGAAAGAAATATCTATTGATGAGTCTTTGGTCCTGTTCAAGGGCCGTTTGGTTTTTAGGCAGTACATCCCTAGCAAGAGGGCACGCTATGGAGTTAAGCTGTATATGTTGTCTGAGAGTAGGACAGGATATGTTTTTAATTTCCGTGTGTACACTGGTAGGAATTCCACTATTGACCCCCTGATTGTCCGTCCACTTTTGGAGTTTCAGAGAAAATTGTGTGGGATCTTGCTAGAGGACTGTTTAACAGAGGCCACCATTTGTACCTTGATAACTTCTACACTGCTGTGCAATTGTTTAAGGAATTGTTCAAAGTGGACACTTTTGCTTGTGGCACAATCCGCTCTAACCGTAAAGGTTATCCAAAAGAGCTTGTTTGCAAAAAACTTCAGGGGGACAGTGCAGTTCCTTACGTAGTGATGAACTACTAGCTGTGAAATTTGTGGACAGGAGGGATGTGTACATGCTGACTACCATCCATGATGAGAGTACTTCACCTGTGGCTGTTTGGGGTCAGATTGCTGAAGTGCGCAAACCTGTGTGCATTTTAGACTACAATAAGCACATGGGTGGTGTTGACAGAGTAGATCAGAGGTTGGAACCTTACACTGCTATTCATAAGGCTTACATTTGGTATAAGAAGTTGGCCATCCATCTCTTCAGTTTAGCAACTTTCAATGCTTTTGTTGTGTTCAAGGAGTGTTCTCCTGCGTCAAAGTTGACTTTTGTTCAGTTTCAGCAGTCTGTCATAGGCAGCCTTGTTGTTGTGGAACAGGCAAGTGTTCCTAGAGTTGGAGTGGTGGAGGATGTGGCTCGATTGAAAGATCGCCACTTTCCTGATCACATTCCTCCTACATCCTCAAAAGACTTTCCCACTAGGAGATGTAGAGTCTGTTGGCGAAGAGGTACGCGGAAGGAGACTCGTATGTACTGCCCTGAGTGTCCTTCTAACCCTGGGCTGTGTGTGCCTGCTTGTTATAGAACATACCACAAGCAAAAGAATTATTGGGAGCAACCATGAGTGGTAAAGTGAACTGCCTGGTCTGTAATGTTTAAGAATTGTTGTTCTGTTTCAAGGTTGGCATTAGTGCAATGTATTTAGTTTCTGATTTTGTGTTAGTAGATTTGTATCTATTTGCAATTTGTTTGTGTTTTCTTTTTTGTATAAAAAAATCCTAAATGTGATGGTGGTGTGTGTAGGCTGGTGCTTGGCTGGCGGTGTGCGTGGAGTGGCGCTTGGCTGGCAGTGTGTGTGGAGTGGCTCTTGGCTGGCGGTGTGCGTGGAGTGGCTCTTGGCTGGCGGTGTGCGTGGAGTGGCGCTTGGCTGGCGGTGTGCGTGGAGTGGCGCTTGGCTGGCGGTGTGCGTGGAGTGGCTCTTGGCTGGCGGTGTGTGTGGAGTGGCTCTTGGCTGGCGGTGTGCGTGGAGTGGCGCTTGGCTGGCGGTGTGCGTGGAGTGGCGCTTGGCTGGCGGTGTGCGTGGAGTGGCGCTTGGCTGGCGGTGTGCGTGGACTGGCGCTCGGCTGGCGGTGTGTGAGTAGTGACTTGCTGCTGGTTACTACACACACTGCTAGCCGAGCGACACTCCACGCAATCCATCAGCTTGTGTGGTTGCTGTGTTAGGAATGTGGGCGTGTGAAAGTGATGGGCCCTTGAATGGCGCTGTCTGCTGGTGTGAGTGTTGTAATGTGATGGGCCCGCGGCTGGTGGTGTGAATGGTTTTGTATGTGTCACACGTATGAAAGGTGTATGAATGGCCTGTAAAGAGGTTGGTGCCTTGTCGTGGCTTTACAGCTCACGAGCTGTGAGTCAATGGTTCAGTTTCTCGTCCTTTCAATTATTAACAGTGCATTTCATTTTTGTGAAATCACTTGTTAATACAATTGTATATACTGAACCATCACTCACCCTCATGCCAAATCCAACCAATATGTGTGTGTGCTTGAGGATTAGATGGCTGTGCAGTAATATATTTTTTTGTCTTTCTCAAGCAGGGTGTACCTTGTCCCTTTTTGTGAATGTTGTAATGTGTTTGTTTCGTGCCTGGTGGTGTGAATGGTCTTGTGTGTATCACGTATGAAAGGTGTGTGAATGGCCTGTAAAGCGGTTGGGGCCTTGACGTGGCTTTACAGCTCACGAGCTGTGAGTCACTGGTTCAGTTTTTTGTCCTTTCAATTATTGACAGTGCATTTCATTTTTGTGAAATCTCTTGTTAATAAAATTGTATATACTGAACCATCACTTGCCCTCGTGCCAAATCCAACCAGTATGTGTGTGTGCTTGAGGAATAGATGGCTGTGCAGTAATCTTTGTCTTTTTAGTCTGTCTGCCAAGGTGTACATTCCGTCTAAGAATAACCTACCAACTGTAGATATTGTCGTAAGCGAAACACCCATGGGAGTACATGGTGATATCTCTCTTGTGGATCACAACAAGTTATGTTACCCACAATGCCCTGCAAACCTCAAAATGTCTGTCACATTTTCCTTGCAATATTGTGCCAAAATTTTCACGCTGCAGAAATAAATACATTATCTCAAAACGACCTGGTTTTGCAAGGGGGGTCACCTGGGTTTTTGGCCCGGGGCTCGGCGGCCACCTAGGGAAACCTACCAAACCCATACATTTCTGAAAAGTAGACACCCGGGGGATTCCAGGGAGGTATGGCTTGCGTGGATCCCCCAACGTTTTCTTACCCAGAATCCCCTGCAAACCTGACATTTTGCTGAAAAAATCCCTTTTTTCACACATTTTTGTGTGGTAAAGTTGTGGCATCACCGGGCTGACACAAATTTCCTACCACCCAGCGTCCCCCCAGGTCTCCCGATTAAAATGGTGCCTCACTCGGGTGGGAGGCCCAAGTACCCGCGACAGGCAAGGGCCCACAACGTATTGAGGCGACCTCAAAATGGCCTTTAACAAAACGACCTGGTTTTGCAAGGGGGGACCCATGACGTTTTGGCCTGGGGCTCGGCGGCCACCTAGGGAAACCTACCAAACCCATACATTTCTGAAAAGTAGACACCCGGGGGATTCCAGGGAGGTATGGCTTGCGTGGATCCCCCAACGTTTTCTTTCCCAGAATCCCCTGCAAACCTGACATTTTGCTGAACAAATCCCTTTTTTCACACATTTTTGTGTGTTAAAGTTGTGGCATCACTGGGCTGACACAAATTTCCTACCACCCAGCCTCCCCCCAGGTCTCCCGATAAAAATGGTGCCTCACTTGTGTAGGAGGCCCAAGTACCCGCGACAGGCAAGGGCCCAAAACGTAGTGAGGCGACATCAAAATTGCCTATCTCAAAACCACCTGGTTTTGCAAGGGGGTCACCTGGGTTTTGGCCCCGTGCTCGGCGGCCATCTAGGAAACCTACCAAACCCACACATTTCTGAAAACTAGACACCCGGGGGCTTCCAAGGAGGTATGGCTTGCGTGGATCCCCCAACGTTTCTTACCCAGAATCCCTTGCAAACCTCAATTTTAGCTGAAAAAATCACTTTTTCACACATTTTTGTGTGGAAAGTGTGGCATCACGGGCTCACACAAATTTCCTACCACCCAGCGTTCCCCAGGTCTCCCGATGAAAATGGTGCCTCACTTGTGTGGGAGGCCCAAGTACCCGCGACAGGCAAGGGCCCAAAGCGTAGTGAGGCGACATCAAAATTGCCTATCTCAAAACCACCTGGTTTTGCAAGAGGTCACCTGGGTTTTTGGCCCGTGCTCGGCGGCCATCTAGGAAACCTACCAAACCCACACATTTCTGAAAACTAGACACCCGGGGCTTCAAGGAGGCATGGCTTGCGTGGATCCCCCAACGTTTCTTACCCAGAATCCCTTGCAAACCTCAATTTTAGCTGAAAAAAATCACTTTTTCACACATTTTTGTGTGGGAAAGTGTAGCATCACCAGGCTCACACAAATTTCCTACCATGCAACGTTCCCCCAGGTCTCCCGATAAAAATGGTGCCTCACTTGTGTGGGAGGCCCAAGTACCTGCGACAGGCAAGGGCCCAAAACATAGTGAGGCGACATCAAAATTGCCTATCTCAAAACCACCTGGTTTTGCAAGGGAGTCACCTGGGTTTTGGCCCGTGCTCGGCGGCCATCTAGGGAAACCTACCAAACCCACATTTCTGAAACCTAGACACCGGGGGCTTCCAAGGAGGTGTGGCTTGCGTTGATCCCCCAACGTTTCCTTACCCAGAATCCCTTGCAAACCTCAATTTTAGCTGAAAAAATCACTTTTTTCACACATTTTTGTGTGGGAAAGTGTGGCATCACTGGGCTCACACAAATTTCCTACCACCCAGCGTTCCCCCAGGTCTCCCGATAAAAATGGTGCCTCACTTGTGTGGGAGGCCCAAGTACCCGCGACATGCAAGGACACAAAACGTTTTGAGGCAACATCAACATTGCCTATCAAAAAATGTTTTGGGCCCTTGACTGTTGCGGTTACTGGGCCTCCCACACGAGTGAGGCATCATTTTTATCGGGAGACCCGAGGGATCGCTGGGTGTAGGAAATTTGTGTGAGCCCTGTGATGCCACACTTTCCACACAAAATGTGTGAAAAAGTGATTTTTTCAGCTAAAATTGAGGTTTGCAAGAGATTCTGGGTAAGGAAACGTTGAGGGATCCACGCAAGCCATACCTCCTTGGAAGCCCCGGGTGTCTAGTTTTCAGAAATGTGTGGGTTTGGTAGGTTTCCTAGATGGCCGCCAAGCACGGGGCCAAAACCCAGGTGACTCCCTTGCAAAACCAGGTGGTTTGAGATAGGCAATTTTGATGTCGCCTCACTACGTTTTGGGCCCTTGCCTGTCGTGGGTACTTGGGCCTCCCACACAAGTGAGGCACCATTTCTATCGGGAGATCTGGGGGAACGCTGGGTGGTAGGAAATTTGTGTGAGCCAGGTGATGCCACACTTTCCCACACAAAAATGTGTGAAAAAAGTGATTTTTTCAGCTAAAATTGAGGTTTGCAAGGGATTCTGGGTAAGGAAACGTTGGGGGATCCACACAAGCCATACCTCCTTGGAAGCCCCCGGGTGTCTAGTTTTCAGAAATGTGTGGGTTTGGTAGGTTTCCCTGGATGGCCGCCGAGCACGGGGCCAAAACCCAGGTGACCCCCTTGCAAAACCAGGTCGTTTTGAGATAGGCAATTTTGATGTCGCCTCACTACGTTTGGGCCTTTGCCTGTCGCGGTACTTGGGCCTCCCACACAAGGGAGGCACCATTTTTATCGGGAGACCTGGGGAACGCTGGGTGGTAGGAAATTTGTGTGAGCCCGGTGATGCCACACTTTCCCACACCAAAATGTCTGAAAAAGTGATTTTTTCAGCTAAAATTGAGGTTTGCAGGGATTCTGGGTAAGCAACGTTGGGGGATCCACGCAAGCCATACCTCCCTGGAAGCCCCGCGTGTCTACTTTTCAGAAATGTGTGTGTTTGGTAGGTTTCCCTAGGTGCCGGCAGAGCTAGGGTTCACAAACTACAGCTAGGCACTTTGCCAAAAAAGGGTCATTTTTCACTGCGAAATTGAGGTGTGACCATGTTGCGTTTTGCGCCGTTTCCTGTCGCGGGCACTGGGCCGACCCACACAAGTGAGGTACCATTTTTCTCGTAAGACTTTGGGGAACGCGGGGTGGGTGGAAATTTGTGGATCCACGCAGATTCCAGAACTTTCCACCACAGAAATGTGGGGAAAATGTGTTTTTTTGGACAATTATTTAGGTTTGCAAGGGATTCTGGGTAACAGAACCTGGTGGGAGGCAGTCAAGTCACCCCATCCTGGATTCCCCTGGGTGTCTAGTTTTCAATCATGTATAGGTTTGCTAGGTTTCCCTAGGTGCCGGCAGAGGTAGGGTTCAAAAACTACAGCTAGGCACTTTGCCAAAAAAGGGTCATTTTTCACAGCGAAATTGAGGTGTGACCACGTTGCGTTTTGTGCCGTTTCGTGTCGCGGGCACTAGGCCGACCCACACAAGTGAGGTACCATTTTTCTCGGAAGACTTTGGGGAACGCGGGGTGAGCGGAAATTTGTGGATCCACGCAGATTCCAGAACTTTCCACCACAGAAATATGGGGAAAATGTGGTTTTTTTGATAATTTTTTAGGTTTGCAAGGGATTCTGGTTAACAGAACCTGGAGGGAGGCAGTCAAGTCATCCCATCCTGGATTCCCCTGGGTGTCTAGTTTTCAAAAATGTATAGGTTTGCTAGGTTTCCCTAGGTGCCGGCAGAGGTAGGGTTCAAAAACTACAGCTAGGCACTTTGTCAAAAAAAGGTCATTTTTCACTGCAAAATTGAGGTGTGACCACGTTGCGTTTTGCGCCGTTTCCTGTTGCGGGCACTTGGCCGACCCACACACGTGAGGTACCATTTTTCTCGGAAGACTTTGGGGAACGCGGGGTGGGTGGAAATTTGTGGATCCACGCAGATTCCAGAACTTTCCACCACAGAAATATGGGGAAAATGTGTTTTTTTTGATAATTTTTAGGTTTGCAAGGGATTCTGGGTAACAGAACCTTGTGGGAGCTAGTCAAGTCATCCCATCCTGGATTCCCCTGGGTGTCTAGTTTTCAAAAATGTATAGGTTTGCTAGGTTTCCCTAGGTGCCGGCAGAGCTAGGGTTCAAAAACTACAGCTAGGCACTTTGCCAAAAAAGGGTCAGTTTTCACTGCGAAATTGAGGTGTGACCACGTTGCGTTTTGCGCCGTTTCCTGTCGCAGGCACTAGGCCGACCCACACAAGTGAGGTACCATTTTTCTCGTAAGACTTTGGGGAACGAGGGGTGGGTGGAAATTTGTGGATCCACGCAGATTACAGAACTTTCCACCACAGAAATGTGGGGAAAATGTGTTTCTTTGGACAATTTTTTAGGTTTGCAAGGGATTCTGGGTAACAGAACCTGTTGGGAGGCAGTCAAGTCATCCCATCCTGGAATCCCCTGGGTGTCTAGTTTTCAAAAATGTATAGGTTTGCTAGGTTTCCCTAGGTGCCGGCAGAGGTAGGGTTCAAAAACTACAGCTAGGCACTTTGCAAAAAAAGGGTCATTTTTCACTGCGAAATTGAGGTGTGACCATGTTGCGTTTTGCGCCGTTTCCTGTCGCGGGCACTAGGCCGACCCACCCAAGTGAGGTACCATTTTTCTCTGAAGACTTTGGGGAACGCGGGGTGGGTGGAAATTTGTGGATCCACGCAGATTCCAGAACTTTCCACCACAGAAATATGGGGAAAATGTGGTTTTTTTGATAATTTTTTAGGTTTGCAAGGGATTCTGGTTAACAGAACCTGGAGGGAGGCAGTCAAGTCATCCCATCCTGGATTCCCCTGGGTGTCTAGTTTTCAAAAATGTATAGGTTTGCTAGGTTTCCCTAGGTGCCGGCAGAGGTAGGGTTCAAAAACTACAGCTAGGCACTTTGTCAAAAAAAGGTCATTTTTCACTGCAAAATTGAGGTGTGACCACGTTGCGTTTTGCGCCGTTTCCTGTTGCGGGCACTTGGCCGACCCACACAAGTGAGGTACCATTTTTCTCGTAAGACTTTGGGGAACGAGGGGTGGGTGGAAATTTGTGGATCCACGCAGATTACAGAACTTTCCACCACAGAAATGTGGGGAAAATGTGTTTTTTGGACAATTTTTTAGGTTTGCAAGGGATTCTGGGTAACAGAACCTGTTGGGAGGCAGTCAAGTCATCCCATCCTGGAATCCCCTGGGTGTCTAGTTTTCAAAAATGTATAGGTTTGCTAGGTTTCCCTAGGTGCCGGCAGAGGTAGGGTTCAAAAACTACAGCTAGGCACTTTGCAAAAAAAGGGTCATTTTTCACTGCGAAATTGAGGTGTGACCATGTTGCGTTTTGCGCCGTTTCCTGTCGCGGGCACTAGGCCGACCCACCCAAGTGAGGTACCATTTTTCTCTGAAGACTTTGGGGAACGCGGGGTGGGTGGAAATTTGTGGATCCACGCAGATTCCAGAACTTTCCACCACAGAAATGTGGGGAAAATGTGGTTTTTTTGATAATTGTTTAGGTTTGCAAGGGATTCTGGGTAACAGAACCTGGTGAGAGGCAGTCAAGTCACCCCATCCTGGATTCCCCTGGGTGTCTAGTTTTCAAAAATGTATAGGTTTGCTAGGTTTCCCTAGGTGCCGGCAGAGGTAGGGTTCAAAAACTACAGCTAGGCACTTTTCAAATAAAGGGTCATTTTTCACTGCGAAATTGAAGTGTGACCACGTTGCGTTTTGCGTCGTTTTCTGTCGCAGGCACTAGGCCGACCCACACAAGTGAGTACCATTTTTCTCATAAGACTCTGGGGAATGCAGGGTGAGTGGAAAATTGTGGATCCACGCAGATTCCAGAACTTTCCACCACAGAAATGTGGGTAAAATCTGTTTATTTTGACAATTTTTTAGGTTTGCAAGGGATTCTGGTTAACAGAACCTTGTGGGAGCTAGTCAAGTCATCCCATCCTGGATTCCCCTGGGTGTCTAGCTTTCAAAAATGTATAGGTTTGCTAGGTTTCCCTAGGTGCCGGCAGAGCTAGGGTTCAAAAACTACAGCTAGGCACTTTGCCAAAAAAGGGTCATTTTTCACTGCGAAATTGAGGTGTGACCACGTTGCGTTTTGCGCCGTTTCCTGTTGCAGGCACTAGGCCGACCCACACAAGTGAGGTACCATTTTTCTCGTAAGACTTTGGGGAACGAGGGGTGGGTGGAAATTTGTGGATCCACGCAGATTACAGAACTTTCCACCACAGAAATGTGGGGAAAATGTGTTTTTTTGGACAATTTTTTAGGTTTGCAAGGGATTCTGGGTAACAGAACCTGTTGGGAGGCAGTCAAGTCATCCCATCCTGGAATCCCCTGGGTGTCTAGTTTTCAAAAATGTATAGGTTTGCTAGGTTTCCCTAGGTGCCGGCAGAGGTAGGGTTCAAAAACTACAGCTAGGCACTTTGCAAAAAAAGGGTCATTTTTCACTGCGAAATTGAGGTGTGACCATGTTGCGTTTTGCGCCGTTTCCTGTCGCGGGCACTAGGCCGACCCACCCAAGTGAGGTACCATTTTTCTCTGAAGACTTTGGGGAACGCGGGGTGGGTGGAAATTTGTGGATCCACGCAGATTCCAGAACTTTCCACCACAGAAATGTGGGGAAAATGTGTTTTTTTTGATAATTTTTTAGGTTTGCAAGGGATTCTGGGTAACAGAACCTGGTGAGAGGCAGTCAAGTCACCCCATCCTGGATTCCCCTGGGTGTCTAGTTTTCAAAAATGTATAGGTTTGCTAGGTTTCCCTAGGTGCCGGCAGAGGTAGGGTTCAAAAACTACAGCTAGGCACTTTGCAAAAAAAGGGTCATTTTTCACTGCGAAATTGAAGTGTGACCACGTTGCGTTTTGCGTCGTTTTCTGTCGCAGGCACTAGGCCGACCCACACAAGTGAGGTACCATTTTTCTCATAAGACTCTGGGGAATGCAGGGTGAGTGGAAAATTGTGGATCCACGCAGATTCCAGAACTTTCCACCACAGAAATGTGGGTAAAATCTGTTTATTTTGACAATTTTTTAGGTTTGCAAGGGATTCTGGTTAACAGAACCTGGTGGGAGGCAGTCAAGTCACCCCATTCTGGATTCCCCTGGGTGTCTAGTTTTCAAAAATGTATAGGTTTGCTAGGTTTCCCTAGGTGCCGGCAGAGCTAGGGTTCAAAAACTACAGCTAGGCACTTTGCCAAAAAAGGATCATTTTTCACTGCGAAATTGAGGTGTGACCACATTGCGTTTTGTGCCGTTTCCTGTTGCAGGCACTAGGCCGACCCACACAAGTGAGGTACCATTTTTCTCGTAAGACTTTGGGGAATGCGGGGTGGGTGGAAATTTGTGGATCCACGCAGATTCCAGAACTTTCCACCACAGAAATGTAGGGAAAATGTGTTTTTTTTGACAATTTTTTAGGTTTGCGAGGGATTCTGGGTAACAGAATCTGATGGGAGGCAGTCAAGTCACCCCATCCTGGATTCCCCTGGGTGTCTAGTTTTCAAAAATGTATAGGTTTGCTAGGTTTCCCTAGGTGCCCGCAGAGCTAGGGTTCAAAAACTACAGCTAGGCACTTTGCTAAAAAAGGGTAATTTTTCATTATGAAAATGTGGTACGTCCACGTTGCATTTTGCGCCATTTCCTGTTGTGGGCACAAGGCCTACCCACACAAGTGAGGTACCATTTTTATCGGGAGACTTAGGGTAACACAGAATTGTAGAGCAACTGTTATTACCTTTTGACTTTCGATGCATTTCTGCCTTCCAAATGAAAGACAATGTCTAAAAAATAAGTCATTTTGAAAAATGACCTATAATTCTCATGCTAGTATGGGTACTCCCACTTTCGGAAATGTGCAAATATCTACTGTTTCTAAAATCTACATTTTGTTCCCATTTCATAAATACATAGGTGTCTTTCATAACAATTTTTCCATGTATACATTTTCCCAAAATAATTGCTATATACCCGGTACATAATAAAAAACCATTGCAAGATGCTGCTCAGTTATTGGCTTTGGGTTCGTTGGGTTCTTGGTGAACCTACAAGTCCTATATATCCCCACAACCAGAAAGGTCCAGCGGATATAACGGTATATTGCTTTCAAATAGCTGTCATAGTTAGAAGAAGTTACAGGTGAAAACGTTGACACAAATGGCTGTTTTTTTCAACTAATTTTCAATTTTTCCTTTATTTAACTGTTAGTTTGTATAAGGAAAACTTTAAGGATCTACACAAATGACCCCTTGCTGAATTCAGAAGTTTGTCTACTTTACAGAAATGTATGGCTTTCCAGGATCCATTATTGGTTTCATACCCATTTCTACCATTAACTGGAAGGAGGTTGAAAGCACAAAAAATAGCAAAAATAGGCTATGTCCCAGAAAAATGCCAAAACTGTGTAAAAAAAAGTTGGTTTTCTGACAAAAGTCTGCCTGTCCCTGAAAGCTGGGAAGATGGTGATTTCCGCACCACAACCCCTTTTTGATGCCATTTGCAGGAAAAAAACAAGACGCTTTCATCTGTAGCCCTTTTTCGCATTTTTCCCCCAAAAATTCAAAATTTTGCTGTATTTTGGCTAATTTCTGAGTCCCCTCCAGGGGAATCCACAAACCCTGGGTACCTTTACAATCCCCATGATGTTAGAAAAAAAGGACGCAAATTTGGCGTGGATACCTTATGTGGTCAAAAGGTTACAGGGGCCTAAGCGCGCACTACCCCAAATAGCCAAAAAAGGCTTAGCACAGGGGGGAAAAGGCCTAGCAGCGAAGGGGTTAAGTGTCTCTTTCAGCATAGCACTGGCCCTCGGCATGGTTAGGCAGAGCCCAAGGTCAGTCAGAGTCAGGTCCCACCAGTACCAGTCAGCAAAAGTTGGGGGTGCCCAGGGCACAGGATGGCTTTGCAACACTAGAGAAGTACAACCTCAGAATTTAAAACATAACACCATGGTTGGGGGGTTCTCTTTAATAATCAGAATTGATTTCTATCCTAATGAACCCATTTTCCAACATTAGGATAATGAAAGACTGGGGGAAAATCATAACACTCTAATCTATACCTTGCAGTTTTCATGCAGCTCTTTGATGATGGTTAATAGCTCACTGTTCAATGTTAGAATTTTAACTTATAAACTGCAAGTAACAAAAGAATCTCTCAGACAAAAGCAGTAGCTCACTGACCTATTTACATTATACGCATTTTGTGATCTGCGCGGTACACATTCTTTGCAGCAGGCATATTAACCCACTGTGGCTACCTTACCATGAGTGAAAACTTCCACTAGACAAACCTCCGATCTCTCTCACTAAAGAACATTAATCACCGAAGTTATCTTCACATTTTTATTGTTGGCTGAAAATTGCTGGAGACCAGGAATGCAGCAGCAGGTACTTTTCAATTTATAATGCACTTGCAAACACGATGCCCCCACCCGAAGTCAGCGACCTTTGTTTGCTTGGTGCATGAAGATGCAAGATTTATATACATGTTTTTTTAACATTTGGTCTAATTACTATGTGAATGTAAATAACAATAAAGCACACATGCAAGCTGTGACTACATGCCTGCTTTTCTCAATATTTCACTTCAAAACTATGCAATTGTATTTGTTTAACGGGCGGGGATTTGTATTGGGTCACTGGAAAGTCCACAAGGTTGTCCCTGTCCCCCCCAGAATTTTAGTGTCTCCTACGCCCCTGGGGGGCGCGAATGCCTCTACACTTACATGCAAATGAAGATGGCCTGGAACTACGGACTTATTCATTTGTCGCATTTCCAGGTTGTCTTCATTTACAAGCAGCCCTTGAAATGTGGATTAAAAAGTTTGGGAACAGTGATTCGGAGTGCCGTGAAGGGAGGTCACGAAGTTTGCTAAAAAGAAAAGAACTAAATAGTCTGAGTATTTTGTTTTTTGCTGTCAGCTAACTGCATATAAAATAATGAGCAAACAAATTGATTGAAAAATAAAATCAAGTTAAACTAACCCTTGGTAAATGTATTCTATTATGTTATGAAACTTCAGTTGGCAAATACCATCACTGCAGATGTCTGTGAGTCTGAAACCTGAGCAACACATGATTGAACCCTAGTTGACACATTGGTGAATAGTGACCTTTGTACTTACTGATAGTGCTGTGAGGTCCCAGCCTGTGACAGAAAGCACTGTGAATATGTAAGTTATTATTTTAACCTTGCAATATACACAGTCTAATATAGGCTGCTGCAAAATGATGCAGTTTTTGAAATAAAAACACGTTCCTACAAAATATAGTTCTTAGTAATAAGTAATCAGACTGTACATAATGCAAGCATTTTTATAAGTATCTCCGTTATTCCTGAGCTCAGCTGATAACACCCCTACATTACCTCTCAAAAAAAATAATCTTTGTCACTATGAACCATTAAGCAGGGCCACTGGAATTACGTGGCAAGAGAGGACCAAATTATGCAACAGAGTTGATTAAATTATGCAAGAAGAAAAGGTAAGTTATGCAGCGTAATCTGGCACATTTTGTGGTTAGCTTTATTTCATTTTTTTGTCATTTTTAGTCATGGTAACACTGTCAGCTGAAATATTATACCTCATTAGTAACACCCGAATACAACAATAGGCAACTGCAAGATGACCAATAAACCTTTATGAAGGGCCTTCTACTGCTCCAGAACACATTTCGCCAGCGACGTTTTAACCCCTTTACCGCGGCCGAAATTCCGCCGCGGTGTGGCGGCTTTGAACAGTGGGCGGGGCCGTGTCGGCCAACGGACGTGCGCAGCACTACGGAGGTAGTGCTCGCGATGGCCTTTGGCCGACAGAAGCAGCGAACGGGTTAAGTAACTTTTGATCTGTTTGAACTAGAATCAAATTCTTTGTGAAAATCTGCAGATTATGCAGCAGGTGATGGATTATGTAGCAAATGCGGTAAATCCATAACTATGCGGAAAACGCTGCTGCCTCAGAAACCCATAATTCCAGTGGCTCTGGCTTTAAGTGACTCAATCAATTAATGGCTGGTAAGAGGATGTAGTGTATTGGCCATAGTGTCCGACCTTGTAGCTGGGGAACCAGGTACAAGTCTTGGCAGGAGGCTCAAGCATCCTGTGATTCTGGGCAAATCACTTAATCTCCCTGCACCTGAAAAAAAAATGAATGTGTCCTTCTGTAGTGCAACTGGTGCTCATGTAAAGCGCTCTGATACCGTCAGGTCAAATTCGTGCTATATAAAAATGCAAAAAAGAAAAAGGCTTGTTTCTTCTTTAACTGTCTGCACTACCACTCCACCCTTGCTTTCAGGCAGAGGCACATCAAAATCAGCATTAGCCATTCAGGGGCAGTTGTTTTTGTAGAAGGTGAGTCCAGAGGGTAGCAGAGAGGACGTCAGCAGGGATCCATTCAGATGCAGAGCTCTGATCCTCTCGACCCCTAGGGCCTCAGAGTTATGGTCCAGGAGAAAGAGGAAAAAGTGAGATTCCTAAATATAGTCAAAGAGATGGCCCAGAAGAGGAAGCACTGTGTGGGGGCTTTATTTTTATGGTTACAAATGGCCAGAGACTGCTACCTCCGAGAGATACCCCAAGGAAGGGGACGATATAAGGGAGCCTTTTTATATATACATAAAACAGGGCCATCCATTAGTGCAGCAGGTAATGCTGTCAGGTGTGTAAGTGGCCACTGCTGCTAAATTATGGGCGTCTTACCATGAAGTGGAGTGGGTGCCCATTTTCCTTGCTAGCATTAGAGCCCAGGTTACCCTTGCTGCTTTTCAACATGAAGGGGCAGAAAGAATCACTGGTACTGCAGGTACAGTGGCGCCAGCAACCAGAGGTTTAAGGAGCCAGCTAAACCTTAATTATGGCTTTTTACCATTGTTCCTTCTTAGCATTAGGGCCCACTGCACACTTGCTAGTGTTGATTTCGGCCTCAGAGCAATAGCCCACTGGAGGGAAAAATTAAATCAGTGGAGACACCTTTAGTTTGGCCTCCGAGAGATGGCAGAGAAGGGTATGTGGCTAGATGGGAGTCCATGTTTTTATCAAAGGGCAGAGGAGACTGCCCTCTTTGCAAGGCAGTAGCTAACATTTATTTATTTATTTATAATGTTTTTTATGGTGATTCCTAGGGATTTTGCTGAGTCAATGATGAGGGGAACACAGTCAAGGGAGATTAGGTGTTTTAACCATAGGTCTAGCTTGGGTGTGTGGCTCGGTGGCGAGATGAGAATGAATTCCGTTTTTTTGGTATTCAGCATGAGGTGGTTGTTAGTGAGCCAGCTTTGCGTGTTCAGTAGAATAGCGTTGAAGGAAATGAAGTCTTCTGGTGTGGAGACTTTCAGATATAGCTGGGTGTCGTCCGCGTACAGGTGATATAGAATGTTCGCTGCTTTCAGTGCGTTCGCCAAAGGCTCCATTAGTAGGTTGAAAAGAATGGGTGATAGGGCTGATCCCTGAGGGGCACCCAGGGTGACCACAGAGGGTTGCAAGAGTGAGTTCTTCATCTTGATTCTTTGTGTTCTGTTATTTAAGAAGGAGGAGAACCATTGCAACACTGTGCCCGAGAGGCCCATCCTTCATTCCAGTAGGGACAAAAGGTTGTCATGCTTGACCGTATCGAAGGCGGAGGACAGGTCAAGAAGTATCATTAGACATGACTCGTTGCGGTCAAGCATTTTTAGTATGTCGTCCATAATGTGAGTGAGTGCAGATTCTGTGCTGTGACCTTGGCGGAAGCCCGATTGGTGACTGTCTAAAAGGTTGTAATTCTCAATATGGTTGCATAATTGAATTTGTACACATTTCTCCAACAGTTTCGCCAAAGTGGGGATGTTGGATATGGGGCAGTAGTTGTTGAGATCAGATGGGGTGGCGTCAGCTTTCTTTAGTATAAGTTTGACCTGCCCTATTTTAAGACAATCCAGAATGGCGCCTTGTCTCAGGGAGGCGTTTATAATTTTAGCCCATAGCGGTAGGATAGTAGTTTTTAAAATTTTGAACAGGGCAGGAGGCAAGGGGTCAGAGAAATGATTGGAGGGGTTGATTGCTTGAAGAGTGTTATCGATTATTTGTTGAGATATTGGTGAGAAGGTGTGCCATGATGCATTGTTTTTTGTGACTTCCCCTGGAGTAATAAAAAGGACTTTGAGTAGAGCGCCACATTTAGTATCTTGGGCCATAGATTGTGGGAGCGCCTTCTTGGATTGGATGTCTAGCTCGATGGTCTTAGTCTTTTCGTGGAAAAAATTGGCAAGCACATCACAGGTAGGTGTGGCCAGGTCGTTTGGTTCCCTAAAGTTAGTCGAATTGCATGATTGTTGCTTGACGATTTCAAAGAGTTTTTTGGCTGGTTCATTGCTTGGTTCAGCTGGTTTCTGAAGAAGTCTACCTTAGCCTTGAGAATCTTCCTATTGTATGAGTTCCTTAACCTTCTAAGGTGATCAAGGTTATCAGTGGTAGGAGCAGATTTCCATATGTGCTCTGTAGCTCTTAGGTGGCGTCGCTCCGAGTTTAGGGTCTCATTGAACCAAGGTTTGGAAATTTTGGAGGAGACGTTTTTTCTTGGAGGGGCGCTGTAGAGTCCAGGATTTCGAGTAAAGTGGAATTGTAGAAGGTTGTGAGGTCATGTACATCAGTTAAGTCCGTCATGTGGGTCAGGGCGGAGTTGCATCGGTTTACCAAGGTGATGGGGTCGATGTTTTGTATGTTCCTTTTCCATTGTCTTGTTTTTGAGGGTTGGCCCTTTTTTGAATAACTTCGATATTGATGGAGAAGAGGATGCAATAATTGTCAGACCAATCACATGGGGTGATGGATTCTAGTAGGACGATGTTAGGTTTTGCAATGATGAGGTCCAGAGTCTCTCCCTTGTTGTGAGTTGGGCTGTCACAGAATTGAGATAGCTCCTGTTCTGACAGAAACTCTTTGAGACATCCAACAATATGATCGTTAGCGTTGTTCCAGTGGAGGTTAAAGTCACCCAGGAAAATTTGGGGTACTTGTGAATTGACGTTGGATG
The DNA here is from genome assembly GCA_963921515.1 of Calotriton arnoldi. Lineage (NCBI taxonomy): Eukaryota > Metazoa > Chordata > Amphibia > Caudata > Salamandridae > Calotriton > Calotriton arnoldi. The sequence goes on from CAWUFW010003563.1 coordinate 1,002,724, forward strand.
CCATGACCTCCATTATCTCGTCGATACAAGTCAAGTTGTCGCCTGGGGGTTGGTAGAATATGTGAAGCTTGCTGGCGATGCGTCTAGCATCAAAGATATTGATACAGAGATAGTCGCAGGAGGATAGACCGATGGAGTCTGCTTGCTTGACTGATATTGAGTTACGATAAATGCAGGCTACCCCTCCCCCGAGTTTCCCGATTCTGTCTAGACGGATTAGGTCGTGGGTAGGAGGAACCAGTAAGTCAAGGATGGGCGAGAACATTAGTGAAGCTGGTTCAGCAGCACTGGGGCCCAGTGGTCAGAAGGGCCCACTGCATCACAATTATGACTGTCTCACTTTAAAAAAGGTGCATTGGAGCTTATTTTCCTTTCTAACATTAGGATCAAGAGCACCATTGCAGATATTGGAAGACAACATATGGGAGCTCTTTTTTCTGAAAGGGCCTGTTTCAAGATTAGAGTGATGGTCCGGCATGGTGGCGAAGGGGTATAAGAGGCAGCGGAGATAGCCTGCTACTCCGTACTGAAGTTATCATCAATGCAGCAAGTGTAGTTGCATTGTGGGTCCAGGAGTGTGAGGGGCTCACAACACCTCAATTATAGGGGGCAGTATTTTTGGGTCAATAACTGTTTTTGTTTGATTCATCTGCTGTTTTATACGTCTCATATTTAGTGTGGTTTATGAGCTATAGAAAAAGTACTCCCGAAATGATCTCATAAACCAGGCCCGCTGCACTCAGCCCTTTCCCTCCTGCTCACCCAATCCTTGTCGTAAAGTTTTGGAGGGGAGGCCTGACATTAAAACATTTTGCTTAGGGGGGGCTCGGAGCAAAAAAGTTTGAAGACCTCTGCTTTATAGTCCATTAATCTTTACTTTCACAGCTTTCTCTAGAACTAAATACTAGAAAGGTTCAGGTAAGTGCTGCAGTTCGGTTTCACCCTTCCAATTTCTGGTTGGGTTCTTTAATTTAATGTCCCCCTTTCTAAACAAAGTTTCCTGAAGAAAAGAAAAGCCTTTAAAATGGTACTATATCTATTAGACATGTAACCGGAATAAGAGCAGGGCTTGTTGGTTTAAATGTCTGAATCGGCGCTGAAAGCTCACCTTAGAATACGTTTTTCGACACGCAGGGCTATGGGAACGCAAGTCCAGATAGTGACATGCCGTCCATTGCTGTTCGGAGCAACGGAAGCAGGCCCTTCCTCGGTCCCGCTTCAGGTTAAAGCCTGTGCCCCGCTTCAGATTGTGCCCCGCTTCATCAGGTTAAAGCCTGTGCTTGGCTCAGCAGCGCTCGGCCCAGCAGCACTGAGGGGACGGGGTCGAACAACTGACTGCGCGACCCCCGTCCCAGACGAACCCATAACTCTAAACAATCAGGACTCGGAGTTGGGAAAACTGGTCCAGCCCCCGCCCCGTGCGAGACAATGATGCACTGAAAGGGGAAAGAAAAATGATTAAAATAGAAAGAGGACTAAGGGCTCTGAGCCAAATAAGATCAAAAAGCTAAATGTTTCCATGACTACAAGAGTAGCACGAGGGAATAACGGCCCAGATAAACAAACAGAGAATCAGGTTACTAGATGCTGAAGACCAAATAAATAATATTTTAACCTCCTTAACCCCTTCGCTGCTAGGCCTTTTCCCCCTCTGCTAAACCTTTTTTGGCTATTTAGAGTAGTGCGCGCTAAGGCCCCTGTAACTTTTTGACCACATAAGGTATCCACGCCAAATTTGCGTCCTTTTCTTCCAACATCATGGGGATTGTAAAGGTACCCAGGGTTTGTGGATGCCCCTGGAGGGGTCCCAGAAATTAGCCAAAATACAGCTAAATTTTTTTTTTTTTGGGAAAAATGGGAAAAAAAGGGCTGCAAATGAAAGCGTCTGGGTTTTTCCCTGAAAATGGTATCAAAAAAGGGTTTGTGGGGCTGAAATCACCATTTTCCCAGCTTTTAGGGAATGACAGACTTTTGTAAGAAAACCAACAGTTTTTACACAGTTTTGGCATTTTTCTGGGACATAGCCTATTTTTGCTATTTTTTGTGCTTTCAACCTCCTTCCAGTTAATGGTAGAAATGGGTATGAAAGCAATAATGGATCCTGGAAAGCTATACATTTTAGAAAAGTAGACAAAATTCTGAATTCAGCAAGGGGTCATTTGTGTAGCTCCATCCAGGTTTCTTTATAGAAACTAACAGTTAAATATAGAAAAAATTGAAAATTAGTTGAAATAAACAGCCTTTTGTGTCAACGTTTTCACCTGTAACTTCTTCTAATTATGACAGCTCATTGAAAGCAATATACCGTTACATCCGCTGGACCTTGATGGTTGTGGGGATATATAGGACTTGTAGGTTCACCAAGAACCCGACGAACCCAGAGTCAAAAACTGAGCAGCAATTTGCAATGGCTTTTTATTATGTACCGGGTATATAGCAATTATTGTGGGAAAATGTATACATGGAAAATCGGTATGAAAGACACCTATGTATTTCTGAAATGGGAACAAAATATAGAGTTTAGAAACAGTAGATATTTGCACATTTCCGAAATTGGGAATACTCATACTAGCATGAGAATTATCGGTCATTTTTTAAAATGACTTCTTTTTACACAATGTCTTTCATTTGGAAGGCAGAAATGCATCGAAGGTCAATAGGTAATAACAGTTGCTTTACAAATCTGAATTACCCTAAGTCTCCCGATAAAAATGGTACCTCACTTGTGTGGGTAGGCATAGTGTCCACGACAGGAAATGGCTCAAAACCCAACATGAACACACCACATTTTCACAATGAAAAATTACCCTTTTTTTGCAAAGTGCCTATCTGTAGTTTTTGAACCCTAGCTCTGCCAGCACCTAGGGAAACCTAGCAAACCTATACATTTTTTAAAACTAGGCACCCAGGGGAATCCAGGATGGGGTGACTTGACTGCCTCTCACCAGGTTATGTTACCCAGAATCCCTTGCAAACCTAAACTTTTGTCAAAAAAACCAAATTTTCCTCACATTTCTGTGGTGGAAAGTTCTGGAATCCGCGTGGATACACAAATTTACACCCACCCCGCATTTCCCAAAGTCTTCCGAGAAAAATGGTACCTCACTTGTGTGGGTCGGCCTAGTGCCCGCGACAGGAAACGGCGCAAAACGCAACGTAGACACACCTCAATTTCGCAGTGAAAAGTGACCCTTTTTTGGCAAATTGCCTAGCTGTAGTTTTTGAACCATAGCTCTGCCGGCACCTAGGGAAACCTAGCAAACCTATACATTTTTGAAAACTAGACACCCAGGGGAATCCAGGATGGGGTGACTTGTCTGCCTCCCACCAGGTTCTGTTACCCAGAATCCCTTGCAAACCTAAAAAATTGTCAAAAAAAACACATTTTCCCCACATTTCTGTGGTGGAAAGTTCTGGAATCCACGTGGATCCACAAATTTCCACCCACCCCGCGTTCCCCAAAGTCTTCCGAAAAAATGGTACCTCACTTGTGTGGGTCAGCCTAGTGCCCGCGACAGGAAACGGCGCAAAACGCAACGTGGACACACCTCAATTTCGCAGTGAAAAATGACCCTTTTTTGGTAAAGTGCCTAGCTGTAGTTTTTGAACCCTAGCTCTGCCGGCACCTAGGGAAACCTACCAAACCTACACATTTCTGAAAACTAGACACCCAGGGGATTCCAGGGAGGTATGGCTTGCGTGGATCCCCCAACGTTTCCTTACCCAGAATCCCCTGCAAACCTCAAATTTAGTTGAAAAAATCACTTTCTTCACACATTTTTGTGTGGGAAAGTTGTGGCATCACCAGGCTGACACAAATTTCCTACCACCCAGCGTTCCCCCGGGTCTCCCGATGAAAACGGTGCCTCACTCGTGTGGGAGGCCCAAGTACCCGCGACAGGCAAGGGCCCAAAACGTAGTGAGGCGACATCAAAATTGCCTATCTCAAAACGACCTGATTTTGCAAGGGGGGTACCCTGGGTTTTTGGCCCGGTGCTCGGCGGCCACCTAGGGAAACCTACCAAACCCACACATTTCTGAAAACTAGACACCCGGGGGATTCCAGGGAGGAATGGCTTGCGTGGATCCTCCAACGTTTCCTTACCCAGAATCCCCTGCAAACCTCAATTTTAGCTGAAAAATTCACTTTTTTCACACATTTTTGTGTGGGAAAGTTGTGGCATCACCAGGCTGACACAAATTTCCTACCAACCAGCGTTCCCCGGGTCTCCCGATAAAAACGGTGCCTCACACGTGTGAGAGGCCCAACTACCCGCGACAGGCAAGGGCACAAAACGTAGTGAGGCGACATCAAAATTGCCCATCACAAAACAACCTGGTTTTGCAAGGGGGTCACCTGGGTTTTTGGCCCGGTGCTTGGCGGCCACCTAGGGAAACCTACCAAACCCACATATTTCTGAAAACTAGACACCCGGGGGATTCCACGGAGGTATGGCTTGCGTGGATCCCCCAACGTTTCCTTACCCATAATCCCCTGCAAACCTCAATTTCAGCTGAAAAATTCACTTTTTTCACACATTTTTGTGTGGGAAAGTTGTGGCATCACTGGGCTGACACAAATTTCCTACCACCCAGCGTTCCCCCGGGTCTCCCGATAAAAACGGTGCCTCACACGTGTGGGAGGCCCAACTACCCGCGACAGGCAAGGGCACAAAACGTAGTGAGGCGACATCAAAATTGCCTAGCTTAAAACGACCTGGTTTTGCAAGGGGGGCCACCTGGGTTTTTGGCCTCGTGCTCGGCGGCCATCTAGGGAAAACTACCAAACCCACACATTTCTGAAAACTAGACACCTGGGGGCATCCAGGGAGGTATGGCTTGCATGGATCCCCCAACGCTTCCTTACCCAGAATACCATGCAAACCTCAATTTTAGCTGAAAAAATCACTTTTTCACACATTTTTGTGTGGGAAAGTTGTGGCATCACTGGGCTGACACAAATTTCCTACCACCCAGCGTTCCCCCGGGTCTCCCGATAAAAACAGTGCCTCACACGTGTGGGAGGCCCAACTACCCGCGACAGGCAAGGGCACAAAACTTAGTGAGGCGACATCAAAATAGCCTAGCTCAAAACGACCTGGTTTTGCAAGGGGGGTCACCTGGATTTTTGGCCTTGTGCTCGGCGGCCATCTAGGGAAACCCACCAAACCCACACATTTCTGAAAACTAGACACATGGGGGCATCCAGGGAGGTATGGCTTGCGTGGATCCCCAACGCTCCTCACCCAGAACTCCCTGCAAACCTCAATTTTAGCTGAAAAATCACTTTTTCACACATTTTGTGTGGGAAAGTTGTGGCATCACCGGGCTCACACAAATTTCCTACCACCCAGCGTTCCCCCAGCTCTCCCGATGAAAATGGTGCCTCACTTGTGTGGGAGGCCCAGTACTGCTGACAGGCAAGGGCCCAAAACGTGAGTGCGGCGACATCAAATTGCTCTAGCTCAAAACCACCTTGTTTTGCAAGGGGGTGTCACCTGGGTTTTGGCCTCAGTGCTCGGCGGCCATCGAGGGAAACCTACAAACCCACACATTTCTGAAAACTAGACACCTGGGGCATCCAGGGAGGTATGGCTTGCTGGATCCCCAAAGCCTTCCTACCCAGAATCCCCTGCAAACCTCAATTTTAGCTGAAAAATCACTTTTTCACACATTTGTGTGGGAAGTTGTGGCATCACGGGCTCACACAATTTCCTACCACCCAGCGCTCCCAGCTCTCCCGAGCAAAATGGTGCCTCACTGTGTGGGAGGCCCAAGTACTCGTGATAGGAAGGGCCCAAAACATTTTTGATAGGCAATTTTGATGTTGCCTCACAACGTTTTGGGCCCTTGCCTGTCGCGGGTACTTGGGCCTCCCACACAAGTGAGGCACCATTTTTATCGGGAGACCCGGGGAACGCTGGGTGGTAGGAAATTTGTGTGAGCCCGGTGATGCCACAACTTTCCCACACAAAAATGTGTGAAAAAGTGATTTTTTTCAGCTAAAATTGATTGAGGTTTGCAGGGGATTCTGGGTAAGGAAACGTTGGGGGATCCACGCAAGCCATACCTCCCTGGAAGCCCCTGGGTGTCTAGTTTTCAGAAATGTGTGAGTTTGGTAGGTTTCCTAGATGGCCGCCGAGCACGGGGCCAAAACCCAGGTGACTCCCTTGCAAAACCAGGTTGTTTTGAGATAGGCAATTTTGATGTCGTCTCACTACGTTTTGGGCCCTTGCCTGTCGCGGGTACTTGGGCCTCCCACACAAGTGAGGCACCATTTTTATCGGGAGACCCGGTGGGACGCTGGGTGGTAGGAAATTTGTGTCAGCCCGGTGAAGCCACAACTTTCCCACACAAAAATATGTGAAAAAAGTTATTTTTTTAGCAAAAATTGACGTTTGCAGGGGATTATGGGTAAGGAAACTTTGGGGGATCCACGCAAGCCATACCTCCTTGGAAGCCCCCGGGTGTCTAGTTTTCAGAAATGTGTGGGTTTGGTAGGTTTCCCTAGATGGCCGCCGAGCACGGGGCCAAAAACCCAGGTGAACCCCTTGCAAAACCAGGTCGTTTTGAGATAATTAGTTGTTTATTTCTGCAGCGTGAACATTTTGGCACAATATTGCAAGGAAAATGTGATAGACATTTTGAGGTTTGCAGGACATTGTGGATAAAATAACTTGTTGGGATTCACAAGAGAGACATCACCATGTACTCCCATGGGTTTATGACAATATCTACAGTTGGTAGGTTATTCTTAGATGGAATGTACACCTTGGCTGAGAGACTAAAAAGACAAAGATTCCTGCACAGCCATCTATTCCTCAAACACACACACATACTGGTTGGATTTGGCACGAGGGCGAGTGATGGTTCAGTATATAAAATGTTATTAACAAGAGATTTCACAAAAATGAAATGCACTGTCAATAATTAAATGGACAAAAAACTGAACCAGTGACTCGCAGCTCGTGAGCTGTAAAGCCACGGCAAGGCACCAACCGCTTTACAGGCCATTCACACATCTTTCATACGTGATACACACAAGACCATTCACACCACCAGGCACGAAACCAACACATTACAACATTCACAAAAAGGGACAGGGTACACCCTGCTTCAGAAAGACAAAAAAGACAAATATTACTGCACAGCCATCTAATCCTCAAGCACACACACATACTGGTTGGATTTGGCACAAGGGTGAGTGATGGTTCAGTATATACAATTGTATTAGCAAGTGATTTCACAAAAATCAAATTCGCTGTTAATAATTGAAAGGACGAGAAACTGAACCATTGACTCACAGCTCGTGAGCTGTAAAGCCACGACAAGGCACCAACCTATTTACAGGCCATTCATACACCTTTCATACGTGTGACACATACAAAACCATTCACACCGCCAGCCGCAGGCCCATCACATTACAACTCTAACACCAGCAGACAGCGCCATTCAAGGGCCCATCACTTTCACACGCCCACATTCCTGACACAGCAACCACACAAGCTGATGGATTGCGTGGAGTGGCGCTCAGCTAGCAGTGTGTGTAGTGACCAGCAGCAAGTCACTACTCACACACCGCCAGCCGAGCGCCAGTCCACGCACACCGCCAGCCAAGCACCAGTCCACGCACACCGCCAGCCAAGCGCCAGTCCACGCAAACCGCCAGCCAAGCGCCAGTCCACGCACACGGCCAGCGAAGCGCCAGTCCACGCACACCGCCAGCCAAGCACCAATCCACGCACACCGCCAGCCAAGTGCCAATCCATGCACACCGCCGGCCAAGCACCAATCCACGCACACCGCCAGCCAAGCGCCAATCCACGCACACCGCCAGCCAAGCACCAGTCCACACACACCGCCAGCCAAGCACCAGTCCACGCACACCACCAGCCAAGCACCAGTCCACGCACACCACCAGCCAAGCGCCAGTCCACGCACAACGCCAGGCAAGCGCCAATCCACGCACACCGCCAGCCAAGCGCCAATCCATGCACACCGCCAGCCAAACACCAGTCCACGCACACCGCCAGCCAAGCACCAGTCCACGCACACCGCCAGCCAAGCGCCAGTCCATGCACACCACCAGCCAAGCACCAGCCTACACACACCGCCATCACATTTAGGATTTTTTTATACAAAAAAGAAAACACAAACAAATTGCAAATAGATACAAATCTACTAACACAAAATCTGAAACTAAATACATTGCACTAATGCCAACCTTGAAACAGAATAAAAAAATTTAAACAATACAGACCAGGCAGTTCACTTTACCACTCATGGATGCTCCCAAAATTTATTTTGCGTGTAGTACGCTCTAAAACAAGCAGGCACACACAGCCCAGGGTTAGAAGGACACTCGGGGCAGTACATACGAGTCTCCTTCCGCGTACCTCTTCGCCAACAGACTCTACATCTCCTAGTGGGAAAGTCTTTCGAGGGTGTGGGAGAAATGTAATCAGGAAAGTGGCGATCTTTCAATCGAGCCACATCCTCCACCACTCCAACTCTAGGAACACTTGCCTGTTCCACAACAACAAGGCTGCCTATCACAGACTGCTGAAACTGAACAAAAGTCAACTTTGACGGAGGAGAACACTCCTTGAACACAACAAAAGCATTGAAAGTTGCTAAATTGAAGAGATGGATGGCCAACTTCTTATACCAAACGTAAGCCTTACGAATAGCAGTGTAAAGTTCCAACCTCTGATCTACTCTGTCAACACCACCCATGTGCTTATTGTAGTCTAAAATGCACACAGGTTTGCGCACTTCAGCAATCTGACCCCAAACAGCCACAGGTGAAGTACTCTCATCATGGATGGTAGTCAGCATGTACACATCCCTCCTGTCCACAAATTTCACAGCTAGTAGTTCATCACTACGCAAGGAACTGCACTGTCCCCTCTGAAGTTTTTTGCAAACAAGCTCTTTTGGATAACCTTTACGGTTAGAGCGGATTGTGCCACAAGCAAAAGTGTCCACTTTGAACAATTCCTTAAACAATTGCACAGCAGTGTAGAAGTTATCAAGGTACAAATGGTGGCCTCTGTTAAACAGTCCTCTAGCAAGATCCCACACAATTTTCTCTGAAACTCCAAAAGTGGACGGACAATCAGGGGGGTCAATAGTGGAATTCCTACCAGTGTACACACGGAAATTAAAAACATATCCTGTCCTACTCTCAGACAACATATACAGCTTAACTCCATAGCGTGCCCTCTTGCTAGGGATGTACTGCCTAAAAACCAAACGGCCCTTGAACAAGACCAAAGACTCATCAATAGATATTTCTTTCCCTGGAGTATAGATCTCTGAAAATCGATCTACAAAGTGATCAAGAACAGGCCAAATCTTAAAAAGACGGTCACAGTCAGGGTGATCTCGTGGCAACGCCAAAGAATTATCAACAAAATGCAGCATCCGTAGCAAAAGTAAATACCGATCACGAGTCATAACTGCAGGAAATATGGCCGTTGCCATCAAGGGACTGGTAGACCAATATGAAGCCATGGACGGCTTCCTTATCAAACCCATCAATAAATTCAAACCCAAAAACTTCTCCATCTCTTCCAAATTTGTGGGAGTCCACCGGTTAGCTCTAGAGTGGGGCCTAAGTTTGTCACTGTTGTCCCTCAAAAACTGTTCAGCATACAAATTAGTCTGCTCAACAATCTCACCCAAAAATACATCCTCCATAAACAACTGAATAAACTGTATAGGCAAAAAAATGTTCACAATCCACTCTACACCCTGCATCACCACTAAAGGCAGGCAACACCGGCTGCACCATGTTTGGATCAACCCAGAGTCCAGCACTTCCAGTAGGAAGCCTAGCAGCCTCAGGCTGCAATCCAGATGCCTCTTGCACCATCGGCACAGCAGTATCCTCCTCTAAAACAGGCACTTCATCCGCACTGAGAGTAGCTTCATCCACACCAAGAGTAGCTTCATCATCCGATGATTCCATGTGGAGAGAAAACTCACTGCCTGAATCTTCCCCTCCCTCCTCTCCCTCAGACGCACTGTCAGTCTCATAATCCTGCTCAGAGGAAGATTCAAGAAGCATACCAACCACCTGCTGAGCAGTCATTCTACGGCTAGCCATAATGCTTACTAATAAAGGTAACTTGTCAAACAAGTCAACAACAACAAACACTTTGTAAAATAAGTAATAAACAAAATGCACCTTTATCAGAAATACCTATATACTCCAAAACGATACCACTCACTTGCCAGAAGCAGCTAAACTCACCACCACCTACTCTGCACAGACACAGTATGGATCAACAATATCCCACTAAAAAGAAAGAGAAAAGAAAATTACACATAAGACAATGCAAAACACATCGCAAAGAATTTCATGCTCAAAACACTAACTAAATATGCTGCCATTATGACACTACTTACAAAAAATTCATTCATACATGACAATAATACTCATTTGGAGTAAATACAACAAAAATGTTTTTCTTACCAAAAAATGCAACTACGCAAAACTGCAGAACAACCACTGTCGAAACCGCAAACAGGAATCAAAAGCTTTACACTAGAATAAAAAGGAGAAAAAACATTACAATCACATATGCAAATAATGCACCAGTCCACACACAATCCACCAGCCAAGCTAAGGGGTAGGTGGGCCTAAGAGTATAAATAAAATATTCACCCACGTAAAAGGGGAGCAACCCTTGCCCTTGAGGCCACTCCCCAACACAAAAATTTAAAAACCCTGGTGTCTAGTGGCTTCTGCCCCTTGGGGGCATATGGGCCTAAAAATATACTGCTATTCTGCCACCCAAAGAGGGCAGAAATGGCCACAATCATCCTCCCATAAAGGGGAGCGACCCTTGTCCAAAGGGCCGCTACCCAACATAAAAAAGAAAATCCTGGTGGCCTAGTGGCCCTACAAAAAAACAAATCAGCCGATCTGCCCCTCAGGGTGGCAGAAACGGCCAAATTAATGCTCCCCAAAGGGGAGCAACCCTTGCCCAAGGGGCCACTCCCCACAAACAAATCCCTGGTTGTCTAGTGGCCCAATTTTAAAAAAACATGGCGAGATCTGCCCACCAGACACAGCCACAAACATTGCCCCCAAAGGAGAGCATCCCTTGACCAAGGGGTCACTCTCCACAAATAAATCCCTGGTGGTCTAGTGGGCCCAATATAAAAAAAATGGTGAAATCTGCCCCCCCCATGGGGGCAGACAGCCACAAACAATGCCCCCAAGGAGGAGCGACCCTTGCCCAAGGGGCCACTCCCCACAAATAAATCCCTGGTGGCCTAGTGGCCATACAAAAAAAAAATCAGCCGATCTGCCCACCCAGGGGGGCAGAAACGGACAAATTAATGCTCCCCAAAGGGGAGCGACCCTTTCCCAAGGGGCCACTCCCCACAAACAAATCCCTGGTGGTCTAGTGGGCCTAATTTTTAAAAAAACATGGCGATCTGGCCCTTTGGGGGGCAGACACAGCCACAAATATTGCCCCTAAAGGAGAGCGACCCTTGCCCAAGGGGTCACTCTCCACAAATAAATCCCTGGTGGTCTAGTGGGCACTATATCAAAAAAAATTGGGAGATCTGCCCCCCATGAGGGCAGACAGCCACAAACAATGCCCCCAAAGGGGAGTGACCCTTGCCCAAGGGGTCACTCCCCAAACATTTCTGATGGTGGTCCAGTGGGCAATTTATTTATAAATAATGGCGAAGTCTGCCCCCCAGGGGGGCAGGCCAAGCCATACAACATTGCCCCAAAAGGGGGAGCGACCCTTGCCTAAGGGACCGCTCCCCCTAAACAGAAAACAGTTGTCCATTTAAAAAACAAACAAATCCCTGGCGTCTAGTGGGCATTCCTGCTGCACGATCGCACGATCGTGCAGCAGGATTGCACAAAGAGGCATCGGGGGAAAGGAAAACCCTTTCCTTTCCCCCGATGCCTCTTTTGTTTGAATTCCCCTCCCCAGAGCCAAAACTCACATCTTTCTTCTCCCGACGCGCTGAAAGCAAATGGCTTCCAGCGTGTCGGGGAAGAAAGGGAAACCTCCAATGACGTGTACGCGGGGGAGGCAGGGGAAGGGCTACCCCTGCCTTCCCCGGTAAAAATACTCAGATCGGCGTCCCATGGGGGGAGCGCCAGCGCTTCCCCCGTGGGTGGGTGCCATGACGAGCTGGACTCGTCATGAGCACACGCCCACTGTGTGCCATGATGAGTCCAGCTCGTCATGAGCACCGAAGGGGTTAAAAAAAACAAAAAAAGGGAGGATTAGAGAATACCTAAATAAACCCCTCTAAAAAGACCCCTTTAGCCATGTCAGAGAATGGGATGCAAGATGGTGAGACTACACCCCTTAACAAAAATGTATTAATGAGTTTTTTTCAAGAAACAGTTCAAGTCCTCCTTAAAGGAGGCAGTGGAAGCTGTTTTCAACAAAAGAAAAAGGGATTATTCTACTGAAGAGGACTCGGTGATCCTTCAGCCTTTACAAAGGAAAGGAGGTAAGGCCTTAAAAAAGACAAAACACTTGATTAATGAGCTACATGATAGCCTGTGCGCTACAAAAGAACGGGAACAATCCATGGGTAGCCTGTGCGATACAGATGACCTGAGTGTCCACAGTGGCACAACTAGCAAGAGCAGCCATATTGGCGCAAATAGTTCAGGTGTCCCTCGCGGCACAAGAAGACTGATTGACCTTCATGGCACAAAAGACCTCAGTTTACAAACTGATAATGAAGACTATCCTTTCTCAATGCTTTTTGACAGTGAGGCAGACAAATATGTGTTTGACCCCTTAGAGACCCTAGATAATGACCTCCTTGATGAGGACTTGGACCAGCCTTCTAATTCTAAGGCTATCAAAGACCCGGCAGGTGTGGAAATGTTTAACCCATATCACACACCGAGAGGGTCAGATTGTTGGCCCATGGACCACGTAGCAAACTTTATAAAGTTCTGGATTCGCAAGTCTCTTGAAAAAGGCACGCAAAATCTAATGAGGGCAGAATGCTCCAGACCCTTCCTAGATAACAAATCAGGGATGAGACCTAAGTTAGACCCTGAATTATTGACATTTCTATTTAAAGCAGGAAGGGGACCTAGAAAGGGACTTGAGCTCTGCCTCAAACTGTGCCAAGACAAAGTACTGGATATTGTAGGACCACTTGCTAGAATTTTAGACTTGGCAGAAGAAGCCTCACTTAAGAGCTCCCCTGTAGATGTTGAACTCCTCCGGGGGTGGAGTCATTGAGCTCTATGCCTGCTCGGTATCACCAATGCAGGGCTAACTGCGGAACATATGAGAGCAATATTAATGAGAAAACCCCTAAACTGGGTGACCTTGCTAACAAAAGATACTCAGGGAGACCCGAATGGCCTATTCTTCTTAGAAAATTTTATTAAGATACTAGGAAAATATGTCTTGACCTTCTCAGCCTTTAGTGAGGCTCAGACGAACATGAGACACATGTTCGGCAGTGGGTTTTTGGAATGGCTGAAAGGATGGGACTGGCTGTCAGTCGTGGAAACCAAAGGTCCCTGTATTATCAACAAGGTCAACTTAGTTACGGAAGATACTTCAGTGGAAGCAATAATACCTTCTTCCCACAAAGAGGTCAAAGCACTCGCACACAAGGTGGTTCCAGAGGCAGATTCCAAGGACCTGGACATCAAGGTAAGAATCTTACCCCCTGTTGATTTTTCCCATTCAAAGGTAGAGGGAAGACTGCGCTTATTCAGCAAAAATTGGTCATTAATAACAAACGATTGTTGGGTGCTGAATACTGTAAAAGAGTTCAAGATAGAGTTCAACCAGTCGCCTTATCAAGTGTGTCACCCAGAGAGTTAATCTTAGATCAGGAACAAACAGCACTAGTAGATTTAGAAGTGAGTCAAATGATACTCAAAATGGCCAGTTGCAGGGTGTCAAACCCAAAAAGGGGCTTCGTGAGTACAATTTTCTTGGTGAAGAAAAGAGACAAAGGGTGGCGTGCTGTCATAAATTTGAGAAAACTGAATATGTTTCTAGCTTACAGACATTTCAAGATGGAGGGTATCCATCTTCTAAGGGACATTCTACAAAGGAAGGATTGGCTTGTGAAGTTAGATCTCAGAGATGCTTATTTCACAATCCCTATGGACCAACATCCTCAAAAATATCTACGGTTCACTTGGAAAGGGATGGTCTACCAGTTTTGTTGTCTTCCCTTTGGCCTCTCTTCAGCACCTTGGTGCTTCACCAAGGTTACAAGACCACTGATTGCTTTTCTGAGAAGAAGAGTGGTGTACGGTTAGTGATTTATCTAGACGATAAGTTACTGATGTCACAAAACCAGGAGGAATTGCTAAAGCACATGAAATGGACAGTGGATCCTTAAAGGGGTTAGGATTTATTATCAATGTCGAGAAATCCGTGATGACCGCTACACAGAATCTAGAATTTCTAGGGTTTCAGGTAGATACCATTATAGCTCCGTTACAAATACCACTAAAGAAACTGTCCAAAATGAAGAAAGAGGTAGCTTAGGTATTGTCAAAAAAAGTGGTGACTTTACGAGACCTAGCAAGAGTGGTTGGTCTTCTGTCCTCTTCCATTCAAGCAGTTTCCCCAGGCCCATTACATTACAGGGCTTTACAGAGACTGAAATCTATGGGGTTGAGGTAAAGTCTATGGTACACAGACATGATCCCTTTGTAATGGGGGGCTCGAGAAGACCTCCTGTGGCGGTGGAACACCTTAGACAGTTGGAACGGCAAGGCAGTATTTGGGAATACCCTGGATTATACGGTGGAATCAGATGCAAGCTACCTGGGTTGGGGTGCGAAGCTAGGACAAGTAGAAACAGGGGGGAAGTGGTCTCAAGAGGAACTCCCACTTCACGCAAATTGTTTAGAAATGATGGCGAGTTTGAACGCTTTGATTAGCTTCAAATCCACTCTAAGAAACAGTGTCGTCCTGATCAGACTAGACAATTTTACAGCTGTCTCTTATATCAATCGCTTGGGGGTTGCAAGTTCAAAGATACTTGCAGACCTGGCCAAGAAGATTTGGTATTTCTGTTGGAGTCACAAAATTCTGTTGAAGGCACAGTTTATTCCCTGCAATCAGAACAAAAGAGCAGATTGAAACTCAAGGTTTTTAATGAATTCAAGTGACTGGAAGCTGAACCCATTGTTTTTCGAAAGGTTTCAGAATCTGTGGGGTCCGTTTCAGGTGGATCTGTTTGCCAGCAGGCTGACTTTTCAGGTAGAGCGGTATTAAAGTTGGAGATCAGACCCCAAGGCTTTGATAGTGGATGCTTTGCTCCAAACCTGGAACAAAGAGAATTGTTATTCATTCCCTCCGTTTGCACTAATTCAGAGAATATTACTGAAGGTTCGGACAGAGCAATGATTCATCATCTTAATTACTCCATTTTGGAATACCCAAGTATGGTTTCGGGAGTTATGGAACTGGCAGTGGACATTCCACGTTTGATCCCAGGGAGCTTAGGTATTTTCTTAGGACAGGAAGGGTAAGAGCATCCTCTTCTACTAGAAGGAAACATGAACCTTCTTCTTTGGAGGATTTCAGGAGATCTAGCAGATACTCAGGCCTTTCAGGAGAGGCTAAAAGCCTACTTTATGAGTCGTGGGCACCAGGAACAAGGAAGAGATACACAGGTGTATGGGGTAAGTGGTGAAGTTGGTGCCTGGAACGGGATTTGGATCCTGTGGATGCTCCTGTAGTTGATATACCAAACTGCCTCGCAGGTTTATTTAGATCAGGTTATGTTATAGAACAGTCAACTGTTACAGATCAGGCATCTCGGCAGGACACTCACTAAAAAATTAATACTCAGCTGGTAGTGACCCTTCAATCCGCAGGGTAATGAATGGAATACGGCTTAGATGCCCTCCCAGGGCTAGATATGAGTCTTTATGGAATGTTAACCTTATTTTTTACCTATTTGTTCTATGGCCTGAAAATCCTTACCTTTCAAGAAAACAGTTGTCTATCAAAGTAGCAACTTTGCTCTGTCTGATATCTTTTAGACGAGTATCGGAAGTTAAGGCGTTAGAGATCTGTAATAGATACTACTCTCCAGATGGAATGCACTTCAAAATTTGGATAAGAACCGAATGTCTGAGAATATCTTTTATCCTTATTTTGCTGACTGGAAGAAACTGTGTGTTGTAAGTTGCATGAAAGCTTATGAACATAGGAAGATTGATGTTAGACCAGATGGTGAGGATCAATTACTAATATCTTTTGTAAAACCCTATAAGGAGGTGTCTAAAGCTACTATTTCAAGATGGGTAAGAACAGTTATGTTGGAAGCGGGAGTAGATTTGTCCAAATTTGGAGCGCACTCTTCCCGGGGTACAATGGCCAGCAAGGTGTTTTGGGCTGGAGGTTCAATAACAGGTATATTGAAAGCGGCAGACTGGTTGAGTGCCTCCACCTTTGCAAGCTTTTACCTTAAGTCTGTGGAGCATGTGAGCAGTGTGGTGTTGAAAAGCTTTTAACATGCATAATGGTAGCCTCCAGTCTTTTAATGAAATGGTAATTCTCCAATTAACATACAGAGAGAATCTTAATTTCATTAAAGACAACAGAGGCTAACATTATCCCACCCACCACATCCATGTGGGTAAAGCTAAAAGTGATTGGGTTTAGATATTTAATTTTTATATATTGTCTAAATTATCATTACTTATTATGCATTTCTTGTTAGCAAGTTTTTTTTTTTTTCACAACAAAATGTTATTGTCAACAGCCAAAAGACGCCCGGCAGGGCGTTACACAAAAACAGCGTTAGGTGCATATCTCGAATATTGATGTCGACATTTTGCAGCAAGTTAAATAATGAAGAATTCTGTACATAACAACTTGTCATGATAACAAAAAAAAAACCATAGTGCCACCCATCTACAATGAATATAAAGCATAGAAGATCCAACTAATACTGAGAGGTCTACATCACGACCATCTGCAAGTCCCCACATATCAACCATATTCAAGTCATTCCGTTGGTGGATCAGGAATGGGCTCCAGGTCAATCCCCCTATAATCCGCCCATCTCTTCCATATCCTGGGATGTTTCTGAGGGCAGTCCCGGGCAGCAAAGACAGGTATCTCAAGCCCCATGCAGAAATCTAAACCCTTTTTCCAAACCCTTAAAGAGGGTGGGGAGGTATCTTTCCAATGTTTCGCAATGTCACGCTTTGCAAGTGTGAGGCCCAGTAACAATAGATGTCGTTTGTACACGTTTCCCCCTATTTCATCCATAATATGCAGGAGGGTCAATCTGGGTGTATTAGGGACATCCCACCCCAGTACCTGTGACAAACAGGAAATAACACTGTGCCAAAATTTCGAGAGGGATGTACATGACCAGACAGTGTGGAGGAATGTACCGTCAACCGCACTGCACCTCAAGCAGAGCGGGGAGGCAATTGGTCCCGCCCGCCACAGCCGATACCTTGTGTAGTACACTCTATGTAAGTATTTGAACTGTATGTATTTGAGTCGCGATGCAATGGCTGCGCCATGTGGGGACTCTAGCGCCTCAGTCCAATCTTCGTCATCCAGTGGGCCCAGGTCAGCCTGCCAGGCCCCCCTCATGTGGGAAAGTGTTGTGTGACTATTGGTAACAATCGTGCAATAGATTTTCGCAATCTTGTGTTCCCCCAGATCTCCCATGAACACCTTAGCCTCAATGGGACTAAATTCAGGGACAGACTCCTGTAGTGCTAAATAAGATGCGAGGGCATGGCGGAACTGCAAATATTTATAGAACTGCGACCTAGGAATCGCATACTCTTGTTGCAGCTCCTGAAAGGACTTCAGAGTCTGCCCATGAAGGACATCTCCGACGGTAGAGATACCTATCCTATCCCATCCCAAAAAGCCAGGAAGACCGGCCAGTTGCGACAGGAGACCATTACCCCAGAGGGGAGCTTCTTTCGTTACTCTGCCCCACCACCCAAGTTGCCGGAGGGTACGCCTCCAGAGACCAAAGACCGTGGCAGTCGCCGGGGGCAACGCCTTCTGGACAGCGCTTGCATACAAGACGGAGTGCAACGGTTGGGTGCCCATGAGCCAGCGATCGACTGTATAGGCGGGCTCTGACCTATCTCCGTACCACCAGTCATTTAAAATTAGTAGATGTGAGGCCGCATAGTAGGCTTGGATATCAGGCGTTGCCAATCCACCGCAGTAGGTCGATTGGAAACAGGTCTTCAAGGCGACCCGGGCAGACCCACCCCCCCCCCCCCAGAGAAAGTGGCGAAGAGTAGCATTGAGCTGTGTAAACCAGCTAGGTGGGATCAAATAGGGATAATTTTGAAGCTGGTACAGTAGTCGAGGTAGGGAGACCATCTTAAAGATGGCAGATCTACCGAGCAGCGAAAGAGGAAGATGTGACCAAACACGAGTTTGTTCTTTGATCTGAATCACCAGCTGTTGGAAAGTGGATTATTGGTAGGGGCAAATGTAGGTCTACCACTGGCAATAAGGCCACTAACACAGTATAGGGCTCAGAATAGGTCTTAGAAAATTATTCCTATGCTCAACCCTTGGTAACGTGGCTGCGAGCAGACAGGCTTAACTTCAAAGACAGGTATGTAAAGCATTTAAAAAGACCAATTCAGTAAATAATTAAGACACAACACATAATAAAAATCCAACACCAATTTATAAAAATAGGAAATACTTTTATCTTTAAAATGACACCAAAACGACAAAAGACCAATGTAGGGAACCGGAGATATGAATTTTCAAAGATTTAGCATTATATAGCACTTAGAAACATATAGCGCCTTATTGGGATATCTGGTCGCGATAGACTGGCTCAAAGACAAAGTTTCAGGCCGACCGCAATGGAGCCCTGAGCGGTTACCCCTCACGGTAGGTCCCGGTCACAGTTTTTACCTTCGGACTTAGAAACTTTTCTGGAGCTTTTCTTCCCGGGGTCCCTCGAAGCTCTCAGTCAGTCCGGATTCGGTGAGGGTTCGCTGGATTGCCTTGCGATGAGCTCCCGGTCAAACTTATGGAAGTCCGACCTCTGGAGCGTTCCAGCGGAGCAAACCCAGGATCCAGGCCGACACGCGGTTGAAGGCAGGCGGCTTGGCTTTCGCGGTTGCTCCCGGTCACCTTTTCTTCGTTCGGACTTAGAAACTTTTACGGAGCTTTTTCTCGCGGGGTCCCTCGATGCTCTTCACCAGGCCGGATTCGGTGAGGGTTCGCCGGCCTCGGATTTCTTCTACTCCCGGCCAAACTCTGGAAGTTGGACCTACGGAGCTTTTAACGGGACGAACCTGGATGGCTTGGCCGGCTCGCCGTTGAAGGCAGGCGGCTTGGCTGGCCAGGTTGAGTCGGTCCCTCTATGGAGCTTTTTTTCAAAGTTGCTCCAAAGTTCTCCAAACTTCTTGAACTTCTTTCTGAAGTTCCTCAAGGGGTCCCAAAGTGTCTCAAACTCACTCCAAGGGTCTGGAATCTCCAAGATGGTCCTTGAAAGTTGAAGACTTCAATTCCCACAATCCACTTGGACAAAACCCTTATAAATCCACTGGTAGTTCTTCCAGTTGAGGATCCTTGGTGGTGATGGTCGAGGTGAGCTCTGTTAACCTGTAGCTTGCAGGGAGTCCACTCTTTAGTTCTTTTGCAGCAAGGTAATCCACAGGGCTGTAGTTTCAGCTGGTGCAGTCTTCAGAGGGCAGGCCTTAGAATTTTGCACCCCCAACTTCTCAGCATGGCAACTTCTTGCTTCCTTAAGTTTCAAGCAGCAGATCTGAGAGACTCTGCCCCTCTCAGATACTTATTCCAAGTTCTCTGGGTCAAGCAGGAGGTCACTGCTGACCAATGGGAGCAGGGCAACTACCCAAGAATATGACCACATCCTGTAGAGTGTGGCATTATTTTGTCCCAGAGTGCACCAAATCCTCCAAATTCATAATGGCTGATTTTCCAGCAGGGAGGTAAGAGCTGGTTAAACACACCCCTAGGATGGCTAATTTTCATAAATTCTCCCCCTTGCATATGTGCATTCCTTCCATAAGCATAGCTCTGGCTGAGGTGAAAAGTTTAGAGTTGTAAATGACACTAAGGCCTCCTCTTCTCTTTGAAGACCATGGTTTACGACTCCTCCCCCTGCTTTGGCATTCCTGTGTAGCAGCACACTGCCCTCCCAGCAGAGCTGGTTAACCCCAGGGGCTCTTTATCACCTCTTCAAGGCAGCCTGGCTAATCCACTTAACTCTGACCAATCAGGATAGACCACTGGAAGGCTGAATCTGGACTTACAAACAAGAAAGTCTTATAACTTCTTGTATGTACACTTTAGGAGAAATTCAACCATATCATATTCTTGAGTTTATTAATACCATTCGGGGAAGTCTTTGAATGGTACTTCTAGCCCTCTCCTATCAAGGGTTATTAGTTAATAACTTCCTACCATGTTAACCTATGTAGCAGGGGATTTGCAATGGGAAAAATGACTTGGGCCATTTTTCCAGCACCAGGACTTACAAAAACATATTTTATAAGTACTTTGCTTATATCTACAGGACCCCCACCCCATGGGACAACTAGGGGAGACTTTAGGGGTTCTGAATCTGTAGAAATATTGCAGATCCTCACTCCACAGGGCTCCAAGCAGCAAAGTCGAATTTGGGCAGCACTTCATCACAATGTGGGGAGTGAAATGTGAAATTTCACTTAACCCAGGGCATATAAAACTCATTTTATAAGGGTCTACCATATAAATACCTGACCCCCCACCCCTGGGACACCTATGGGAGACCCTGGGGGTTCCTAATATGCCAAAACATTGTAGGTTATCCATTTTAAGTGCCCCAAACCCCAAAGTCGAGTTTGAGCACAATTTACTTTTTAAAAGCAGTCCTGCCACCCAGGGCTACTTTTAAACTGACCCCAGACCTCAGCAGTGCACACATGCAATTGCAGAAAAGCTCCTGTCCTCCAAACTGCCATGCCCTATTGTGGGCTAGGGACTTCTAGGTAGCTTTAATCCCCCTGCCCTAATATTTAATAGGGTCTGATAGGGTAGGTCATGCCAACCACAGGGGTACCCCAACCCTTAGTGTACCCTAGTGTATGTAGGTGTTTTCACTGTATTCTAAATGTGTCTCTTTCAGCATAGCACTGGCCCTGGGCCTGGTTAGGCATAGCCCAGGGTCAGTCAAAGTCAGTTACCACCAGTACCATTCAGCAAAAAGTTGGGGGGTGCCCAGGGCATGGGATGACTTTGCAACACCAGCGGTGCTAGATTTCTTTCCCAAGACAAAGACTGAGAATCAGCCAAGAAGACCCCAAGATATTTAAAGCCATCGGACACCACCATGACCTCGCTGGACCAAGGGCCCAGCTGTCCCGTGCTACGTAGGGGCCATAGAAAGGATTTTCGGGGGTTCATATATAGGCCTGAGGTCTCACCAAAGACTTTCTTCGTTTACCGACTGTAGGATTTAGGGAACCGCTGCACCGAGAATACTAGACACCATTATGTTGAAGTCCCCCATTGTTTTGCGGAACCATGAACTAGCATCTCCTTGAACCAACACCTTGTTAAACAAGCTATACTTCGATTGTAAATAAACTTTTAACTTTATATACCCTTAACTCCCCGAGTTGGATATAAGCCTGCAAATATATACTTCGACATTTATAAAGAGAAAAGTGGTGATCTAAACAAATATTGAAATCATTTGATGAAGCAGTATTAAAACAGATACAGAGACTGCCGCTTCTGAGCTCCCATACAGTAGCAACTCGGACAACCGAGTGCCAGCACTTGGACTTGGATTAAAGGAGCAAGAACCTTTATTCCCATACTCAAAGATCATTTCTGACTACATCAATAGAAGAAAAAGTTGAGCCGGGTTTTCCTGAAGAAGGCACACACGCCGAAACGCGCGTAGTTCTCATCTACCGCCAGCCTTTGAATTGCTTTATAGCCTATCACTTTTTTGTGTATTTTAATTCCAAGTACAGTGTTGTTTTGCACAATTTTTGTCTTTTATATGTTTGCATACATCTGTTTCTTCATAGGCATATAATCATGTATATGACTTTTACAGAATTGAGACCGATAACATAAATATATGTACACAAAAATATATATCTTAAAAAATAATCTGGAAAAAATAAGAATATTTTCATCAATGAAATTTCTTAAATAGAAAATATTTTGTTATAAAAAATATACAGTTGTTCTCTACCATGTGTTTATGCCTATTTAAATGTTTTACATCATGTCTTTTGACCAATAAGATTTAGAAATGTATGGCCTGATAAGCTTTATATGAATGTTTAACTTGCATCTAGCCGTTACCTTTACCCCATTGTAATTTCTCCCTACAGCTAGCAAGGTTCATTGTTTATCGTAGGGGTCCCCTTTCTTACCAAATCGTACGTCTCACCAAAGACCTGCATGATCCTGAGGAGTCAAGGACCGGAACGATCCGGATGTGTAAGAAAAAATAATACGTCGTCTACATACAGCGCTATGCGATCCGGCGTCGACCCAGGCCACTCAAATCCCTGGTATTGAGCGTCTATCCGCACCCATGCCGCAAGAGGCTCCATAGCGAGCGCGAATAGGTATGGGGAGAGAGGGCAGCCCTGGCGGGTGCCACGTCCAACAGAAAAGGTACCAGAAACAGAGTCTGCCACTCGAACCGACGCGGTAACGTCAGTGTATAGGAGTTCAATATATCATAGGAGGCGAGGGCCAAGATTGAGGCGGTTCAACAGCGCAAATAGGTATGTCCAACTTAAAGAATCGAATGCCCTATCTATGTCCGCCAGCAGGAGGGCAGCCGATTCGCCCAACCTATCCACCGACGCAACGGCGTTGTGAGCACGTCGAATGTTATGTCGCGTAGCGCGACCTGGCATAAAGCCAGCCTGATCAGGGTGGACTAAGCCAAGTATATGTGGAACTATGCGATTAGCGATAATCTTGGCGAGCAGTTTTGCCTCAACATTAAGGAGCGAGATCAGGCGATAGTTAGCAAGTTTTTTGATGGCTTCCATATACTCTTTACCAGTTGGAATCACCTGATTCCTTCCATTTTTTTGCAGAGAATCCGTCACTGTGAAGCTCATCTCCTTGTCAAGTGCAATTAAGGTTAAAGACGTCAAATACGTGGATTTCACTGTTTTCGTCACAGCTCTAAGAGGATGATGCCTAGTTACCATGACGTTATATGTTATTTTATAGTTCTTAATGGAATGTTTTATTCATGATGTAATAAATGTTTTTTAAAGGGCTGCATGTGGGGCAGCAATAAAAGGTTATTGCATAATGTTAGTCTCCGTTGTCTTTAATGAAATCAAGATTCCCTCTGTATGTTAATTGGAGAATTGCCATTCTATGTCAGGACTGGTGGCTTCAGATTATGCTTCTCTCGCTTTACTGCAACACACAGGCGCCAATGAAATTGCAACAAACATTTCAGTAAACCATCAAAAACCTAAAGCCCCCTGACATTACTCCCCCCATCTACCAATCAGGGCATTGGATAGGCTATAACACATGCTGCCCCCTACCCATCCTGCCTCTTTCTTTGCTGCTCAGGCAGCCGTAAGCTAAGTGTGAGTTCTTTCCTCTCTATTTCATATGTATATATATCGATTTACTGTTTAATACGTTTTTCTTGAGTGCGCCGCTGTTTAATAGCCTGTTGTTCTGATACGATTGGAGCTGCTGGGCTGCTTGATCGTATTATCGATCCGGCTGCTTTCTATGCCGACACGATCACAGTTTGTTGTATTAGCATTGTATTATCGTTGTATTGCCTTTAGCAAGTATTTATTTAATCTTTGGCAAGACCACGGTCTCTTTTGCAAGACCGGTTGGAACAGGAGCGAGAAGTGAGGACGTGCCATCTCAGAGGGCACCGAAGTGGTAGACTGACCCGGAGGATCAATGGCCCCATATCCCTGGTCAAAAAGAACATCCTTCGTCATCTTATCTAAGGCCTTCTTGTGTGGCCAAGACTGTTCAGTCATGTTAGGAGCACCCAGGTTGGGCGTCGTCAGGGGTTCTTGCACACCTTGACCCATTTCTCGGAGCGCATAGCGCTTTAAAGAGAGTGTAAAAGGTAGCAAAGTGTTGGCCAGGGCTTTATTGACTGACTCTTGGGCAGAGTTTTCTATGGCCTCCACCAGTTGTTTCTCCAATTGATAGTCAGAAGGTCATCATACTCCTAATAGACCTCAAATTCATCCTAAAAGTAACCTGCCATGATAGGTAAAACAATATATGATTTAAAACACCCAGACAGGTTCAAGGTAGAACAGGCAAAGAGAGGGGGGAGGGGGGAGGGGCAACCCCAACAGGCAAAAATGCAGAGCTCTTGTGCAGGCAAGTCTGCCAAAATAAAAACCGGTATGTTTGAATCTGGAGGGAGCAGCCTGTAGCCCCTAGAGCCCAGCTCTTATCAGTTTATTACTGCCCCTGAAGGATGTAGAGGAGGTCTTAGAGGAAAGCGCTGAGCCCGCGTTGAGTTCTGTTGAAGGGCCGTGCTTGAAAAGATGCTGGCACCCGCAACTGAGAGAGGACGGCAAGTGCTCTTGCCTCATCCTTGTCCTCTAAATCTTATAATTCTCCGGATAAGATTTCTCCACTTGCTGTGAAACACACACGCAAAACTCACTTCAGTGAGCCACAGGGCCACCAAGACAGACTCCTGGACTTTGACTCGGAAGAAATCGTGCACCCGAGATATTCACAGTGGTTTCCCTCTTCGGAGGTAGCTACATAAAAGTTTTGAGAAGGACGTCACGGCAAAACTACATACGGAATGCCCTTGTGCTTCCCAGGAAAGTTGCGGACACTCCTGAGATCATCCAGAGCAAGGTGGTCTTCATTATGAAGTATTCCACTGACCCCAAGAAGGGCATCGACCCCGATTGGCGCGGTTGCCAAGGAAAAGTGTTGGCTTTATCTGGCCCTTTAATCAAGATCCTGGAAATGGTAGTTCAGGCTAAGGAGACCAATTCTGTTGATCCTGACGTCCTTATGAGCTGGGCACAGCATGATGTTTGTTTATTGGGCAATGCCAATTGTGCAATATCATCGGAGCGCCGTAATTCTATGCTTATATGCATTGACCCTAAGTTGGCAGAACTGTCGCGTCAGAGGTGGGGCCCATGGCTAATAGGCAACTATTTGGCAATCATTTTGTAACAGATTTGGGAAAGATTGTGGACACGTTCTCCACGGTGTACAAAGCACAGTCCTCTCTAACAAAGGTTTTTCACAGCACCCTTTTTACCAGGGCCGGACACTATAGAGGCTGAGCATCAGGCTGTTGATTCAGCTAGGCATCCTACGCTACCAGAGACTACCATCCCAGGGGCAGAGAGGGTTGGAATAATGCACCCAATCAAGGAAACTACTATCCGGCCAGATGCTGCCAGGGTCGAGTACACTTCAACAAAGCTGGTTATTGAGGTGGAGCAGCTGGAAATGCAGACTCCCTTTATTCGGGTACCAGTTAATTAGCCCTTAAAGATCATTCTGGGGGGCAGAGTCCCTTCCTCTCAAATTGGCAACAGGTTATGAACGGCCCATGGGTTTTAGAGGCATTACAGGGGTTCAGAATAGAATTCTATGGGAGGCCAGGACAGCAGGAGACACCTCTTCCCCTATCTTTTTCCCAGCAAGAGACGAGTTTCATCAACACAGAGATCATGGAACATTTGCAAAAGGAAGTGATTGTGTTAACTCACCCTCACCCCAAAGGAATTTTCAGCACAATCTTTCTGGTGCAAAGGAAAGGGGACAGTTCCAGATTGATTCTCAACCTCAAACAGTTCAATGCTTGATTTGTCTATCGCCACCTCAAGATGGAGGGCATTCACTTACTGAGAGACCTCCTTCAGAAAAACAATTGGTTAGTCAGGCTCGACCTGAAAGACGCATACCTCACAATACCTATCTTTCCACCAATCTTGGATATCTTTTTAAAAGAAAGGAGTAGAAGTACATTTACTGTATCTTTTGTAGAACCTAAAAATCCTAGAGAATCAGAGGGGATAAGAATAGACTTCTTTGTTGATTACAAAACCCAAACTTTCCAGTAGGGACATGACCATGTCTAAATCTTTCAAGACTTGAGAATGGCATTGGAACGTGATCAGAATATAATCCAGGTAAAGGATCATTTGGATGCTCCTTTCTCTGAGGAAGGAGGTTATGTTATATTCCCAAGTTAGGCCCATGTAGCAAAGCAACTTATTTCTTACATTGTCCTCACAAATAACATTTTCAGCTGTGACCTTTTGCACATATTTGCGTGAAAAACAATGTTGGATTAGTTCCTTTGAAACTAAACTTGTTTACGGCTCTAGCTTCACACAACATTATCACAACACCCTGAACATCATGTACAAGGTCTTGTTTCTCACTATGTAAAAGTGTCATCTCTATCTTCATCCACGGGGCGACAGGGCTATCTACATATCCATAACATCTCTAATCTATACGCACATTGCAAGGTTGCTTTCTATTATAAAAGATGAGCATCCCTATAGATTAGTAGAGGAGGCACTTCTGCTGACACCAAAGGTCCTTGCATGCTGAAAATTCACCACGCTGCGGTCTGACATCTCGTAAAGGGTGTCCAGTTCGTGACCAAGATGGCATCCTTCACTCTATTCCATCAGGTAATGGGGTTGGATCGTCCCTTTGGGGATTCTTGGCTTTACACCTACACATACTCTGGGTACACTTAAAGTAGGGTTCGCATCGTAGGAGTACGCTCGATTACTGCCTTGTTTTATATGCCTGCATTTGTACATTGCTTTAGCACCATAATAGAACTATATCTACTATTTACGCTTTTGGTGCTTGTAATCATGTTTATCTGCTTCTGTCTACTAATCATTGCAGCACACGTATTTTATGCAAGAATAACATTGGTTCAATACATTTATTGAAAATGTCCCACTGTGTATTCTCTGTATGCTTCTCTGAGAAAAAGTGAGCATGAGTGACTAAGCGAAAGGATCTGTACTGTTTCCACAATCCCTGGGGGGGTCAGGGTTGTCAGAAACCATTCGCTCCCTGGTAGGGTAGGGGGGCTTATGGTAGCACTGTGAGCTAGCTGGTTTATAGGCCAACATATCCTACAGGGGTGTCCGGAATCAGTCTTGGCACCAAGCCCCTAGTTTATGTTGTCCAAACAATGCGCAGATTCTATGGATTAGTAGGAACTACACGACAGTTAAGCTCTCATTATTTTGGTGAAATTCCAAGGAGCTGAAGAAAGGCAGAGGGGAGAGAACAAAATTGGTAAAGGCGTCTGCACCAGGTGAACTGAAGGTAAGGTTGGCAGTCCCTGGTCATTGGAATTGTGGAGTAGGCGTTTTCTCAGATCCAACTTCACCAACCAGTCGTTTTTTAGCAAAATATCCCTTAGCAGATAGATTCCTTTCATCTTGAAGTGTCTGTAAACCAAGAACCTGTTCAATTCCCTTAGGTTTATAACGGGTCTCCAACCCTTGTCCTTTTTTTCTACCAGAAAAAGAATACTTATGAAGACTCTGCTTTGCTTTTTAACTCCACTTCTATACTACCCGCAGATAACGCCTTGCTGAGGATAGATGGTAGATGTCGCTCTGGCTTGGTAGCTTCTACCGTATCCTCCTCTTTGTCTAAAGTTATTGAATTGAGGCCTTTGGATGGCTCTGCTGGCAGAAAGTCCCCCTTCTGCCAGCCCGGCAAAAAATACCTGGGCTGTACACCTAGCACATGTTACCCTGGGCTTTGTCAAGAGCAGTGAAAGTAACAACATATTTGCCCAGGTTCCTGGCCATATTTGCACTGAAGAAAAGCTCTTTAGGGTTTTCTGAGGCCTCCTTCTAAGCGAGATCTTCCAGTTTGTGGTTAATCTTCATAAGGACTGCTTTGCGTCTTTCAGCCTCTTCAGCCATGTCGATTATCCTGGCCAGACGGCCAACAACGTCTAGGAGGCGGTCCTGACAGAGTTTTAGGGATCTTTTAAGCCCCTTTCTGGGGTCTCTACCCATTTTGAAAAGGAAGGTGATAAGCTCCGGGTCCACGTTTGGAGTAAGACATACTTTGTCGTGAATTACCGGCCTGGAGCATTTGGCCTTGAGGAAATTGCACATGCCTTTTATCAGTGGATTTCTGATTTACCGTCTTATAAAATTGCCCACATGCTCGAGGAGCCACCGCTCGGCACTCCTGAGATGTTTGATGTTGTGGGGGGAAAACATTTCCTCTCCTAGAGGGTTTTTAATCACACCTTTGGAAGAAGTGGGTACTGAATCCTCTGTAAAGAGGTAATCCTCATCTATATCTTTCTGGTGAAGGTCGAGAACATACTCATCATACATCTGACCATCATCAATTTGGTCCCCAAACTCAATGTCTTGAGTATCCAATGCCTGTGTGCCACTAAGATCACTCAAATCTATTGTGCTGCATCAACACTTCTCGCTTTTATGCCCCAGAGGGCTTTGAGGTGCTTAGACCTCCCATCATCTTTGAGGTTCTTTGACCTCCCATTACCTTTGATGGCATTGACCCTTTCTCAAGATGCTTGGTCTTCCTCTTCTTTTTGCCCCCCTTATCTCCGGAGTTGGAGTTACCCTCCAGGATGGACCATGTTTCATAATCTGAGTATCTGTTGTGCCTCTTCTTCTAATTGGCCCGCATACACAGTAACTTATCTCATGTTGGCCTAACCTCTGAGGGGCAGATGTATCAAGCATTTTTGTGTTCGCAAACAGGCAGATTCGCAGAATCTGCCCGTTTGTGAACGCAAAATTGCTTTTCCGATGCAGCAAACCTAATTTTGCGATTCAGTAACCTGTTACCGAATCGCAAAATGGGTTTACGATTCGGTATTAGGAAGGGGTGTGTTTAGGGCGTTCCTTCCTAATACCGAATCGCATTGGTATGTATGAATGTTTTGTGACCGCAATTGCGGTTGCAAAACATTCGCATTTTACCTCCTACTTCAAGTAGGTGGTAACCCATTCGTAAATGGGAAGGGGTCCACAATGGACCCCTTCCCCCTTGTGAATGTTTGTAAAACCTTTTTAAGAGCAGGCAGTGGTCCCACGGACGGCATGTATCGTACTGTATATTCTTATACGTATTAAGGTTTATTATGATTGATATGTTCAAACATAAGGTATTTGTAAGATAATACCCACCCTTGTTTGTTGATAGGACAATATTTGGGTAATATTACGTTCTGTTTCTTTTTTCTGCAGGTTCAGATCGCAAGCAGAGTTGAATTCTGGATTTCTTTACACAGTTTTGGTTGAAGTTCTAGATTCGGCAGAGAATCGATTCTCATTGCATAAGTGGATTGGAGGAAGTCCTTCTCGGACTGGAGTGTTCTTCGTCTGATTAGCGATACCGAGTTCCCTGAGCTGTTGTGGTTGGAAATGTTCTAGTTATTGTCTGTTTTGAACTTTCTCAAAGAAAGAGGAAGGACAACGTAGACAGCATGTCTTATAGCCTATACTAGGCCCTGATTGGTAGATGGGGAAGTGATGTCATGAGGCTGTTCATGGGAAATGAAGTTTTTGTAGGTTTACTGAAATGTTTGTTGTAATTTCATTGGCTGCTGTGTGTTTTCCAGTAAAGGAGAGGTGCATAATCCTCGTCTCAGTGTCCTTGATAGAAATGAAAATTCTTTGACGCAACAGAAAGAAATTATTTCATAAAGAGTACCTGCTGTTTGGTTAGGTCGAAGCCTACCAGACAGTTTGCTAACGACATTTTGGGGACATTCGGAAAGCTTCCCTGGAAATGCATTCCGCCCATTGCTTACCATTGGCTTTGTGGTTTGTAACTCATGCTTGCTTTCTATTTGTTGGCTCTATTTGCTTTAGACTGTCCAGCTTGAGTTTGTCCCTCTGCCCAAACCCTATTTAGTGAATTCTTCCACCAGTGCTCGATTTCTGCAAACAGGCCTTTAAATCTTGTTCTTTTCTTGTCACAAAGACAGAGGTCAAATGTCAGGCTCTGCCTTCTAGGGAGGTTGGTGTTTACTTTTCTTACTCTGACTTCAAAGTGAGAGGATTTATATGATGTTCATACAAGAAGTGTGCTGGACGGCAGACTGTACAATGTTATTTTTGTTTCTAGCACACAACAACATTTAAATGTCTGTAAATGAACTCTGTAGACATTTCAGAATATATTACAATTAGAAAAGCACAAAGGAAGCACATTTTTTGCATAATTCCAAAGTGTGGTGGAAACAAATATTTTAATACGATCAAAACAAGTCAATACACTAGGTTATGACATTTCCACGCATTATCGTTTGTGCGCTGTATGCTTTTATCAGTAAAACTGTATTTCTGTGCAAATTGAATGATTTCAATTGAAGATGTGTCTGTAATGGCTGTACGCTACCACACCAGGCATACTTTACCTTACCCCAATCCACTCTACTCTGCACCACTTCACACCACTGCAGTCTAATCTGCTCCACTCCACAATGCGTTGCTACACTCTACTCTGCACAACTCCACTCTACGCAACTTCACTCTATGCCTCTACACCACTCTACTCTATGCCAATGCACTCTACACCACACTACTCTACTATGCACCACTGCATTCTTCACCACTCCACGCCACTCCATTTTATTCCACTCTACTCTGATATACTGCATCCTATGCCACTGCTCTCCATGCCAATGCACTCTACACCACTTTACTCAAAACCAATGCACTCTACTATACACAACTGCATTCTACAACAGACTATTCTGCAACACTGCACTCCCTGTCACTGAACTCTACACCACTGCACTGTACTCTGCACCACTCTACTTTCTAGCACTCTATGCCACTTCACTCTACGCACCTGCACTCTACCATGCACCGCACCACACCACTCTGCACCACTCCACTCTATGCCACTTCACGCTGTGCCACTGTGCTCTGCAGCACTGCAGTCCCGGCCACTGAGCTCTACGCCACTCTTTTCTGCACCTCTGCACTGTATGCTGCTGCACTCTACTCTGCACCCCTCTACTCTACACCACTCTACTGAACTCTATGCCAGTTTACTGTACACCACTATACTCTACACCACTCTAGCCTGCATCACTCACTCCACTCTATGCCTCTGCACTCTACACCAACCCACTCTAAGCTACTCTAATCTACTCTTCGCCACTGCTCTCTACCACACTACAATCTACTCTGAAATAATCGTCACTGTGCCACTGCACTCTATGCCACTGAATTCCACTCTGCGCCATTCCACTTTACCCCCACTCAATAAAGAACTACGGCCTGTCTTCCGCTCATTGCCCTCGTGGGTCACACCAATGTGGAGGAAATTCATGCCCTACTGAGGAGACTAAAATGGAATAAAATAGATACATCAGTCCTATGTAAGTGGAAAAGCAACTGGCCCAGACTTGCCCAAGATTTCACAGCAGGCAATGTTTCTGAGAACTGGATCAAACTGGTGACGGAGGTGTACCATCTTTTGATAGGCAAACAAACAAAACATCACCGAGCCTCTGGAGAAAGGGTTTGCTGCCAACTTCAACCCCGGTGGGGAAAAGTGGAGTAAAGCAAGCGGGTCTTGAGAACAGCCATCTGCATTCACAAGCGAGAGGGAAAAGACAAAACACACCAAGATCAACTCCTAGCAAGGAAAACACATAGGAAAAATGTATGGGACTGGAAAAGACAACAGCAAGACTCCCAATGGCTGTATATTTTCAGCCTGTTGACCCCAAGCAAACAGGCGGAATTTTGGTCATACATCAACAGGCTCTCAGGGCATGGCCACGATCGGCGCAATGTGGTCGCCAGCCACACATGGATCACCCATGTGACTACATTGTACTGTTGTGCTCCAAATCTGACTCCACTGCCCCACCAATGTCTTTCCATCACCACTGACCTGCCCAATACCTTTCCTCCATCCATTGAAGAAACATCTGAACCTCCGGTTGCAGGGAATCCTCCAACCACTGAAGAAACAGCTGAACATCAGGTTGCAGGGAACCGTGTGACAACAATTCTAAAAAACATCAGAAAGGACGGAGCACTGGGTCCCAACGGCTTACCAGGACACCTCTTTAAAGAAGATTGAGACTTCTGGGGAACCATACTCATGCCGCTCTATCAGTATTGCCTGGCCAATTCAATGATTCCGGAGACCTGGAAAGGTTCTCTGTTGCAACCCAGTCACAAAAAGGGCGACACCGGGGACCCATCGAATTATAGGCTGATTGCCCTCTTGGACATCGAGGCAAAAGGATACGCAAGCCTCCTCTTGCAAGACCTGCAGGATTGGGCTAACAATAATGAAATCCTACCAGCCTACCAATCCGGTTTCAGGCCAGGAGCGTCAACAATGGACAACATCCTAGCCCTCGCTTACCTGGTAGAACAGTCCACTCAGAAAAAGCAGCCACCACTTTTCGCATGTTTTGTGCACTACTCCGCGGCATTTGACGGCGTTAACCCGAGTCTGCTGTGGCGGAAACTACAAAACTGGGGGATACCGGTGACGCTGTTGAAAGCAATAATCAGTCTCTATACTGGAACCTGGGTACGGGTGAAACTCGCGACGAACTCAGCCACCAAAAAGATCCCAACAGACCGAGGGCTAAAACAAGGCTGCGTATTGGCGCCTCTGCTTTTTAACTCATACACGGCGGATCTAATGCCAATCATTTACCCCCTAAAATTGGCCCAACCAGACTATTTTTAATGCAGTATGCAGACGATATGGTGCCACTGGACCATACCAAAACAGGCATGCAAAGATCATTGGAAGCACTAAGCAGCTATAACAACAATAATGATTTAAGAGCAAACGCAGGAAAGACGAAGGTAGTAATATTTGGGAAGTATGCCAACAAACTTAGACAACAATGGAGACTGGGCAACTTGAAAATAGCAACAATGACCAAATATAACTACTTGGGGGTTTGGCTTATGAGCAACGGGAAGTCCACAGCACACCTCGCTTCCATTGAAACAAAAGCCAAGGCAGTGACGTATGCCCTATGTAAACTGAATTCCAAACTAAGCAGCCCGTCGACCGAATTCGTTAGAAAGGTCATAAGTGCCAAGCTTCTCCCCTCAATTACATACGGTTAACTAGCATTCCCCGTAGCTTTTATCAATATCATGGAACACGTCAATTGTCGAGCATTCAAGCAGATCTTCCAGATTCCAGCCTACGCCCGGAATGCCCTGGTACGATTGGAATTCAAGCTAAACAAACAAAGTCATGAGCATTGGGCTTCAATTGTGTGGTTTTATCGAGGGGTCTGTGCGGCCCCTCCGCACACAATGAAAGCAATTCTAAAAGCAATTTTTATGAAAGAAAACAACCTGTGGACCAAAGGCTTGCACACTGCCTGCACTTAACTGCACCTTGATATGACCAAATGGCAGGACTTTATTCATCAGCCTGGCACTCTAAAATCTATATTAAAAAAACAAGTCAGACTACTATCCAAGGAAGAGGACATGAAGGAACTGAAGCGCTCCAGCAGTAACATCAGAATACTTGCAAGCTCCTACGAAGACTGACTAAGGCAGCCATATCTTGATGCCGCCCTAAACAAGTCAATTTTAAAGCGAATCTTAACAGTGAGACTTATGGTGTTGCCGATAAAAGATATCAACACGCGCTGGAAAGCTTTAGAGGCGGTCACTACTTGTAGACTCTGTCACCAGTATGAGGAATCCATGGCTCATCTGGTTTGCACATGTCATTGTTTGACCCATGCACGTCGCACTTTACTGAAACCTTTGTTTTTAAAATACGGAACGCACACTTGCACAGATGCCATGAAACTTCTTTTTAACTTGGCGATCCCAATGGAACTGGCCAGATTTGCGAAATTTGCACACAAGGTAAAAGAACTTTTATGCAGTGCCACGCACGCCGCATTTTATTGAAACCTCTGTTTTTAAAACATCGAACAGGTACCCGCACAGATGCCATGAAATCTCTTTTTTGGAACTGGATAGATTAGCGAAAATTTGCACACAAGGTGAAAGAACTTTCAGTCAAAGCCTTAGTCACGGACTAGAACTAATTTACGGGTTTAACATTTGTTTTTTCACCGATTTTATTCGTTCCGCACTTTTTAAGTGCTGTGTCTTTAGATCTATTTTATCTATGTTTTAGTCACGTATACTAGATCTGTCAAATATGTACCAACTATAATTGAAGTAAGTAAGTGCTGGAGACACTTTGCTTGACCTCCTTTGTAACAATTTTTGTTAATTGATACAATAAAATGTATTCATTCATTCACTCTATGCCACTGAAATCTACCCTGCGCCACTCCACACCACTTTATTCTACCCAGCAGCACTCTACGCCGCTGCACTACATTCCAATGCACTCTAAACCACTTTACTCAAAACCAATAGAGTCTACACCAGTCTACTCTACACCACTGCACTGTATGCCAATATACTCTACAACACTCTACTCTACGCCATTTTACTCTACACTATTGCACTCTACGTGACTTTACTCTGCGCCACTCTACGCCACTGCACTCTACATCAATGCACTCTATGCCACTCTACTCTGCACCACTCTGCTCTTCGCCACTGCACTCTGCTATGCACCTCTATACTCTACTACAAACGCACTCTAGGCCATTACACTCCACCACTCTACTATTCGCCACTGCACTCTTCGGCACAGCACTCTACACCTCTCCAGTCTAGGCCACTCTACTCTATGCTGCACCACTCCACTCCACTCTACTCCACGCTACTCCACTCCATGCCACTCTACTCTGCAACACTGCACTCTTTGCCACTGCACTCTACGCCAGTGCAGTCTAAGCCACTACTTTGTGCCACTGCACTCTACCCTGCACCATTCTACGCCTTTTCACTATACTCTAAAACAATCTACTCTATGCCACTGTACTGTACGCCATTCTACTCCACTTTGCCCACTCCAATCTGCGCTACTGCACTCTTTGACACGCTACTCTACGCCACTACTCTATACAATTGCACTCTACCCTGAACCACTCCACTATGCCCTGCACCACTTCACTCTATTCCACTTCACTCTATGCCACTGCATTCTACACCACTCTACTCCACGCCAATCCACTTTACTCAAATCCAATGCACTTTACACCCCTGCACTCTACGCTACACCACTCTATGCCACTCTACTCTATGTCACTATGCTCTATGCCACTCTATTGTAAAACCACTGTGCTCTACGCCAATGCACTCAACACCACTTTACTCAAATACAATGCACTCCACGCCAATGCACTCTACACCAACTACTCTGCACCACTGCACTCTATGCCACTAAACTCTACTCTGCAACAATCTATGTCACTTCAGTCTACGTCACTCAACACTATTGCGCTCTGCGTCACTACACTCTATGCCATTCTATTCTA
Source organism: Calotriton arnoldi (assembly GCA_963921515.1). Classification (NCBI taxonomy): domain Eukaryota; kingdom Metazoa; phylum Chordata; class Amphibia; order Caudata; family Salamandridae; genus Calotriton; species Calotriton arnoldi. The sequence continues at coordinate 1,038,157 of CAWUFW010003563.1, forward strand.
CACTGCACCACTGTACTCTGTACCACTCTACTCTATACCACTGCACTATACGCCACTGCACTCTGTGCCACGGCACTCTACTCTGCAAGACTGCACTCTCCACCACTGAACTCAATGCCACTCTACTCTGCACCACTGCACGCTATGCCACTCTACGCCATTGTGCTCTACATCACTTCACTCTACGCCACTCTATTCTATACTGCACCACCCTATTCTACGTCACTGCTCTCTGCACCACTCTAGTGTGTACGACTCTACTCTACGCCACACTACTGCACTCTGTGCCACTACACTATACACCACTATACTCTTCATCACTCCACGCCACTCTAATCTATTCTGTACCCCTGTACTCTATGGCACTGCACTCTGCGCCACTCTATGCTACACCTCTGCACTCTACCCTACACCACTCCACTCTACTTTGAAACAATCTACTCTATGCAACTGCACTCTATGCCAATGCGATCTACTCTACACACTCTAGACTACGCCACTGCACTCTATGCCACTCTACTCTGCATCACTGCACTCTACACTGATGAACTCTACTCCACCTTACTCAAAACCAATGCACTCTACGCCACTTCACTCTACGCCATTCTAATCTGCACCACTGTACTTTATGCCACTGTACTTTATGCCACTTCACTTTAGCCCACTCTACGACACTCCACTGCACAATACTACACTCACGATACTCCACTCTGACACTGTACGCCCTTAAACTCTACTCCACTCTATGCCACTCCACTTTACAACACTCTACTCCACTCTAAAACACTATTCCACTCTATGCAACTCCATCTATGCTACTCCATGCCACTTTACTCCACTCTATTCTGTGACACAGTACTCGACTGTACTCCACTCCAGTACTCCACTCTACACCACTCAATGCCACTCCATTCTACGACACTCCATGCCACTCGACTCAATACTCCACTCCACTCCATGCCATTTCACTCTCCTACACTACTCCACTCTATGCCACTCCACTCTATGACAATCTACTCTGATCTATGCCACTCTACTCTACAGCACTCTACACAACATCCTCTACGCCACTGCACTCTGCTCTACACCACGCCACAACACTCAATGCCACTCAATTCTGACACTCTTCACCACTCAGCTCTACCCCATTCTACACCCTTCCATTCTACAACACTCTACTCCCTTCATGACACTCCATGACCCTCCACTCAACTCTACGTCACTCCATAACACTTCACTGTACTCCACTTTACAACACTCCACGCCACTCTCCTTTACCCCACTAACTTCTCGCCATGTTGAATAGCAGCCACGCCAGTGTACAACATGGCTAAAACATATTGCAAAACCAATAGCTCTTGTATAGGCAAGGCCTATGGGCTTTGTCAATGCTTGTTTTGTTAACATGTCATCTCAGATTTTCTCAAGCATGTGTAAAACACAGGGTTCACCCTGTAAGGTTCCCAGATGCTCCTTGGTACCAGGGAGAGGTAAACATCCTTTACAACGCGGGCTTTACCACACAGTACCTGTACCACACAGTACCTTCACCACGCATTGCATTTACCATGCAAGTCTTTATCACACATATGCCTTTACCACGCATGCCTTTACAACAAAAATCGTAAGTATATATATCAGGTAAGTGTGTGTATATTTGTGTGTGTGTATATATATATACACCAGTGATGGTGTTTGGAATATATATATATATATATATATATATATATATATATATATATCTCCAAGATTTCTTCACCACTGACCGCCCCCACTCCAAGGGCGTGGAAGAAAAAACAGCACAGCCAGGTTACTGCAGGTTCAAAGTAAGTCCTTTCATTTCATTTCAAGCCACCGACAGTGCAGAAAGAGACCTACGCTTTTCGGCCTGAGCCTTCAATATATATATATATATATATTCCAACCACCATTACTCCATTGAGGAGACTGATCAGGGCACACAACGGATTTGCAGAGCCGCATTGATCTTAATCGCGTTTCAGCAAGAGTGCCTTTCTCAAATGCAAATGGCTCCAGGGCTCAGATCCAATGGCCATATACATGTTTTCTCACTCCTATTGGAGGAAACTTGATGGCCAATGTGGAAAAACTACAGATCCCAGCATTCCCCGTTTCCTCCTCAAGGCGCTGTTTGTCATATTTCTTTCTTACACCAGCCCTTTAATGCTTATTTTCAATTCCTCCAGTGAGTATGGGCTGTAATGTTCACAAATAATGCCATTTCCATACCGCCATTGTACTTTTCAAATTATCGTTAATGCCCCACAGTCACAATCTAAAATAAACTTATTCTCTGCAGATTCCTACATCCAGCCACATCTCGCAAGATAAACACACCTGAACACGCAGTTTTGAATAAGCTGTGCTTAACCATGCAGTCATGGTCCGACACTGTCAGCAGGTTCCCGTTTCTCCTAGGCTGTGGCAGTTTGGTGGCTTTCAATACCTTGAAAGCAATCCAAAAGAGAGATGCCACTATTGCTACCAAACACTCGAGGATGGGTGCCCAAGCGTGCGAGTGGCCGCACTCATACATTCCAAACACCATCGCTCCATTGAGGAGACAGATCAGGACACACAGCGGATTTGCAGAGCTGTATCTTAATCAGCATAACGCGTTTCGGCAAGAGTGCCTTTCTCAAATGCAAATGGCTCCAGGGCTCACGTCCAACATTCATATATATATATATATATATATATATATATATATATATATATATATAACCCACTCGAGAGTCCAATGAATGCGCACACTCAGAAGTTGATTAAGTGCAAGAGTTTATTCCTCAGTTTGCTACGCGTTTCGACAGATGGACTGTCTTGATCACACACTGAGTGTTGTGAAAAAAGCATTACATAGACAAATGCGGAGACATAAACATGGGACTCACAGCGAAGACCAGGACACCAATGGGGAATACCTGGTGGCCATCTTAGAGCTGGTTGTATGTAGCGTGAATACAAAGTAAATGGCACAAGTAAACGTTATAAATCGCTCGTATGTGTGTGCAAGTTTATGTTGTTACTACACAGCATGAATGAATCATATTGAATCAAAATGTAATGCGGCATGGTGCACTTCAAAGAAACATTGTACAAAAGAAAGAAGGATCCTCCAAAGATCACCGGCAAAGGTAATTGGCAGTGTCCCACCCCAGGCAATATAGATATAAAAACAAAACCCTTTCAGGCATAGAGTGACGCATAAATTATGCAAAAAAAGAAGCAGAGAACTCTGGCTGGTTCTCAAGTTTAGGTGGAAAGCAGCTCCAGTATAGAGCACTCCCAACACCAGCGACACTCTAAATTTGCTCACCTCAAATGTCTGCTTTTCTATCAAAGTCTTTAAGCGTAGGATTAGCACAGTGCCATCCACGCTGAGATAGAAAGGGACAAAGTCTTTTGCCATTTCTACAGTTGTTGCTGGTGTTGAGAGTGCTCTATACTGGAGCTGCTTTCTGCTTCCTTTTTTGCATATATATATATATATATATATATATATATATATATATATATATATATATATATATTCCAACAATCCAATCCAAAACAAATTTTGGATTTTACTCCAACTATTTCAGATTGCACAGATGCATCACTCTCACTGGCATCACTTCACTTTCTATCTGGTCTGCTTGTCCTGTACTAACATTGATTTTTCCATTTTGTCCTGCCACATTTCTCATAGAGGAAGTAGATGGTTGTAATATTTGAATTTTCTCTTGATTACTTTCCCTTAAATAGTCAAATTTTTGTCCAAATGTTAGAATTATACCTTTATCATAGTCAATTTGGTCCCTATTAAATTTGCATTGTTTCTTTGCTTTAATCTCTTCCTCCGCTTTTTCCACTCGCATTTTCAATTTATTGATTTTAATGTCAAACTCTTATCGGTATATTTTTCTTTCAGTATCTTTGTCAATCTGTCAATTTCCAGTGAATGCCTTTCAGTATCTTTTGTAGCATATTTAATCAGCAATTTCAACATATTTGTAGAGCAGTTATAATTATTCACAGCCCATTCCTCAATCAGCTCCGGGTCAGGATTATTAAACGTCAAAGTAATAAAAATTCTTAGGCCTCTGGGAATTGTTTTGCAGTCCACATATTTCTGCAAGGTAGTAGCCTCCCACCATTTAGTCTGTTCTTGTTTTGACACTTTCCATAAACAAATATGTTGAAATTGCTGATTAAATATGCTACAAAAGATATTGAAAATATGTCAGAATACATAGATTACTTCCTGAGACCCTTTGTACAGGGACTTCCCTCATATATACAGGATAAGGGAACTTTTTGAGGCTAATAAACAACATAGTGTGGGAGAAGAATTTCCTATTAATGTGCTTGGATGTAAATAATCTGTACTCCTGTACCCCCCATGATTTGGGAATTTCTGCATGTCAACATTTTCTAAGGGCCCGGTCACTATCCTATTTAATGCACACAGAGATGCTTTTAGATATGATGTTTCTCTGTTTAACCAATAATTTGTTTGTTCTTGACCAAGTGGTATATAGGCAAATCCAGGGAACGGCAATGGGGACCTGCTTCGCCCCCAGTTATGCTGGTTTATTCCTAGGCTGGTGGGAAGAACAAGTTGTCAGTAACATCGGGCTATTTGAACAACACGTCGTCCTCTGGGTTCGATATATCGATGATATTTTTTATATTTGGAATGGAAGCAGTGAAGAAGCCCACAACCTTTTTGATGTTTTAAATTAAATTAAAATAATTTAGATCTGAGTTTCTCGAGTCAGGTGCACTCAGATGAAACTGAATTTCTGGATATTAAAGTGAAAGTTTGTAATAACAAGTTGGAAAGTACCCTATTCCGTAAGAAAACTGCAGGGAATAATTTGCTGCATGTGGGCAGTTGCCGTCCGAGGAATTTAGTGGACAGCATAACATATGGAGAATTACTCAGAGTTATAAGGAATTGTAGCTCAGAGGAAGCCTTTTTAAGGAAATGGCAAAGATGAAACAGAGATTTGTGGAAAGAGGGTATTCCCTAAAGGTGATTGAACAGACGTGCACGAAAGTGAGAGAAGTCATAAGGAATGATTTATTAGTTCCCAAAGATAAAAATAAGATTGGCGACCAACCAGTAAGATTTATTCCTGCAGCCAGAACTGAGGCATGGGAGGTCAAAAAGAGTCTCAGGAAATTTTGGTCAGTTCTTAGAACTGAAGAGATCCTATCAAAGCATATAGGAGACAACCAACAGGTCACCTTTAAAAGGTCTACATCATTGAAAGATGTTCTAAGCAGTAGCCTGGTACAACCAAGGAGCAGTAATACCAGTATACAAGGTGTTCATGTATGTGGTGAATGGAAAGCCTGTAAACATAGTAGGAGCTGTAAGCAAATACAATTATCTAAGACAAAGAAACCCTATGTCATCACAAAGCACCTTACTTGCAATTCTTATTTTTGTGTGTATGCACTGAGCTGTCCAGGTTCACTATTCTATATTGGCAGCACAATTCATAAAGCTAAGAAAAGGGTTTTAGAACACTTACGAACAATCACAAGAGAAGATAAACAGTACCCAATAGCGAGACACTTTAAAGAACAACATGATAAAGACACAAGATTACTTACATTTTGTGTATTGGACAGAGTTCTTACATCAGAAAGAGGATGGAATAGAATTCAAGAGTTAAGCCGTCTGGAATCCAAGCTGATTATAAAATATGAGACTATGCATCCTGTAGGTCTGAATATAGATGAAGTGTTAGCAGTCCACTTGGGATAAATCTCAGGTCAGATTTAGATGGCCTTTAGGATAAAAGTTTAGGTACGAAACGAATCTCGAACTGTTAGTTTGCTGTTTTTAACATGAAGTATGATAGATCATAACTGATCTTGCACTGTTTTTATTTGTGTAGGTAATCATGGAGATTGTCTGATGAAGTCAAGAAATGCAAAAGAGCTTGTTTATATCTTGGCCGGTTCAGGATAGCTGGGCGACCTTTTTGATAATATAGCTGGGATACCTTTTTGTATATTTTGTATGTGAAGTGTCCATGAAATTGTTTGAAATAGAAATCAATGATATCCCACTGGGGCACAATTGGGTCTATTGGAAGGTTGATTATTGCCAACAAACATGAGTACATATGCCCACTTAGGCAGAATTGTTGAATAATGACTTCAAATGGTGATGAATACCGTGGTATATACATATAGCAGAGGAACTGATTGCAAGAAGATGGCAATAGGAGACCAGCAAGAATAGAATATTGATTTGTAATTATTTCAAGTTACACAATATTACAAATATGGTCATGTACACCAAACTTAGATGGATTTAAAAATTTGTGACAAAACAAGCTTTTAGTGCATTGGTATAAGCTGTACGGTGCCAGTATTAGCACGAAAAACAATGCTACAAGATGGCCGCCACAGGCACCTAAGGATATTGTTGAAAATGCCATGTAGTCCTACTTTTATTGTGCTGGTGTATTCACATGTATTTACGTAATGATAGAGCAAACGTAACTGACCCGTGAACAAGGAGCGATCAGCTCCAAAACGCGTTTTTGCTGTTGAAATTACAATAAACACACTTAAGGAATTGAGCTGCGGCCCGTCTCTTACTGTACGGAATCAGCATACTGGACGAGGTGAGTAAAAGTATTGGGTGGTAAGGGTGTTTTTAGGGTTTAGGGGTGGGTAGTGGTATTGGATGGTAAGGGTGTTTTTAGGGTTTAGGGGTGGGTAAGGGTTTAGGGCGGGAAGGGTATTTTTAGGGTTTAGGGGTGGGTAAGGGTATTGGGCGGTGTAGTGTCTTGCGAGTTAGAAAGGATGGAACCCTTTGGCTCCTGATAGACTCCGTAGAACTGTGGCATAAGTGTTAGAGCGGAATGCAATTAAGTCTGGTTTAAAATGCTGAGTTTGCAGTTACAGGCAGATGAATAAAGATGTGTAATACTAAACTCCGTGAGTGGCATTGTCATTGGCAGGTACCGAGGCTGGGGAGGACACTGCAGGTGGCAAGGGTGTTTTTAGGTTTTAGGGGTGGGTAACGGTATTGTGTGGTAAGTGTGTTTTTAGGGTTTAGGGCTGTTGGAAGGTAAGGGTGTTTTTAGGGTTTATGGGTAGGTAAGGGTATTGGGTAGTAGGGTTAGTGTGGGTAAGTGTATTGGGCATAAGGGTGTTTTTAGGGTTATGGGGTGAGTGAGGGTATTGGGTGATAAGCGTGTTTTTAGGGTTTAGGGATGGGTAAGGGTATTGGGTGGTAAGGGTGGTTTTAGGGTGTAGGGGTGAGTAAGGGTACTGGGTGGTCAGGGTATACTTAGGGTTAAGGGGCAATTGACTTTAGGGGTTGATAAGGGAATATATATATATATATATATCAAGCTTGCATTTGCACTTCACTTTTTTGAAAAACAAATGGAGCCGACTCGGCGCGGATTTTCATATTCTTCTTTTAATTAGCTATCAGCCATAACGTGTTTCGGCTGCTGCAGCGGCCTTGGTCACATGACACGGACATGGTATTACGTGTTATTTACTTCCTGTCTTCTAGAAGCCATAAATAAAAGACATAGGGCCTGATTCTGATGCGGGATGGAAAAGCTTCCCGACCGAATAGGTTGGGAAATGGTTTCCGACCCACTCGGATCGGGAAAGTCCGACCGGCGGAGTAGGATGCATCCGGATGCTTCCAGATACGATTTGGTTGAACTCCCATTGACTTCAATGGGAACATTTGTTCCTAACCGCATCAGAATTGGGCCCTCGGTTGGGAAGACACGTTCCCGATCCGATTTGGAAGGAGCAAATGCCGTTAGGAGGCCTTCCTAACCGCATCAGAATCAGGCCCTCGGTCGGGAAGCTTTTCCAACCCGCATCAGAATTGGTCCCTTAATCTCTTGCAGTGACACTATAACCGATAGTTGAAAATTAATTTTATAACATCATAATTGAAGGTAAACTTTAGTACATTACGAGCACTGCTAAGGCTCGGAGGGCTGAAAAACTGCTAAATTGATCCTGTTATGGAATTGTTTTTAATTCCCTGTTATTTTAATTGTTTGAGCTGTGTTAAAGCTCAGGGGGCTATCTTCTTTTTTAAAACAACGTTAGTTCTGCACTTTTTGGGCAGCCATCTTGGTCAGTGCTCTAGTAGCTACACCATCACTCGGGAGCTACAAAAGGGGCGGATGACACGACCGCGCAGCGGTAAACTTTAGTTCATTACGAGCACTGCTAAGGCTTGGAGGGCTGAAAAACTGCTAAATTGATCGAGTTGTGGAATTGTTTTTAATTCACTGTTATTTTAATTGTGTGAGCTGTGTTAAAGCTCAGGGGGCTATCTTCTTTTTTAAAACAACGTTAGTTTTGCACTTGCACTTTTTGGGCAGCCATCTTGGTCAGCGCTCTAGTAGCTACACCATCCCTCGGGAGCTAAAAAAGGGGCGGATGACGCGACCACGCAGCGGTAAACTTTAGTTCATTACGAGCACTACTAAGGCTCGGAGGGCTGAAAAACTGCTAAACTGATCCTGCTGTGGAATTGTTTTTAATTCACTGTTATTTTAATTGTGTGAGCTGTGTTAAAGCTCAGGGGGCTATCTTCTTTTTTAAAACAACGTTAGTTTTGCACTTGCACTTTTTGGGCAGCCATCTTGGTCAGCGCTCTAGTAGCTACACCATCCCTCGGGAGCTACAAAAGGGGCGGATGACGCGACCGCGCAGCGGTAAACTTTAGTTCATTACGAGCACTACTAAGGCTCGGAGGGCTGAAAAACTGCTAAACTGATCCTGCTGTGGAATTGTTTTTAATTCAGTGTTATTTTAATTGTGTGAGCTGTGTTAAAGCTCAGGGGGCTTTCTTCTTTTTTAAAACAACGTTAGTTCTGCACTTGCACTTTTTGGGCAGCCATCTTGGTCAGCGCTCTAGTAGCTACACCATCACTCAGGAGCTACAAAAGGGGCGGATGACGCGACTGCGCAGCGGACGCGCGTAGCGGGCGCGTCGCTGGCGCACCAAAGGCAAGCCCGCCTGCGCCTGTCCGCGTCCAATCGGGGCCAGGGGCCACAACCCCTGTATCTTTTTCTACAAATAGTTACTTTTATAACTCCGATCAGCTCCGACAGCTAAAGGGGGCAATTAAGGACAACTGTTCTCATTCCATTGATCCTTGTAGTATGGATACCGGCTGTTCCCACTGCTCCTTTAAATTTTCACTGTTTTCCCAAACCGCCCTGCCCCATCAGAAATCATATAAAATGCTTTTGTTAAATTGTAGGTCACTGCCTAAACCTGCGATGGAAATCTCTATTGTGTTAGAGGAAGAATGTCCAGAAGTCTTGTTTTTAACAGAAACATGGCTCAATACAGGATATGATCCCGATCTTGTTCAAGCCCTTCCTCCGGGTTACCTTATCCAGAGGCTAGACCGGGTTTCAGGTAAAGGTGGCGGGATCGCCATCATTTATAAAAGTCAAATTACCTGCCGTACTTTCGTTGGTCCGTCACCAGACTGTGAGAACTTCTCATCTAAGATAGGATTCGCACCCATGCTCACTTTGTCAGGAATTTTTTTTTTTTGATAATCAATTTTTTATTGACATTTAAGAGAAACCACAACAACAATACAACGACAGCCAGTGTCAGCACAGTAGCTTGTGGAGGCATAACAAGAGAAAAAAGCCACAAACCCACGTCCCCACTCGCTGCCCCAGGGGCCTCTATAAGTTTGTCCCCACACCCAAGACCTCCACAACGGTTATGATATGAGGTTGAACCATTTACCCCAAATTTTCCGAAATAAATCGGGACAGCCTCGGGCCTCAAAGAGAGGTTCCTCTTGAGATCCGCACCAATCCACCCCTCGTTTCCATCTCCGCACTGTAGGGGGTTTGTTATGAGACCAGAGCGCTGCAATGTCCCTCTTGGCCACAGCCACCGCAGTGCCAAGGAGACGCTTGTCGGCTCGTGAGCCACCTAGGCCATCAAACACCCCCAGAAGCAGGCGCACCGGGTCATGGGGGATCTCCCACCCCAGGGCCAATGTGAGCTCCAGTTCCACTCCCGTCCAGAATGCTGCAAGGGCGGGACATTGCCAGGTTATGTGGTAAAAATCAGCGGGGGAGTGGTCGCATCGTGCGCAGTTCGGGGTAGGCCGCAGTCGTGCCTTGTACAGCCGTTCGGGGGTGAGATATGCCGTGTGTAGGTAATATAGTTGCACCAAACGCAGTTTAGAGGAGGTCGTGAGGGTCCTAGGGGCCATCAGTGCATCACGCCAGTCTTCGTCTTCTAAGGGGCCCAGCCAACCCTCCCAGCGGGTGCGCAGTGAGTCCAGGGATGCGGGGCCGTTATTCACTAGGGAGCGATAAATCCTTGATACCCCCCCCGCTGCCCAGGTTTCCCATCATCACTTGTGCCTCAAGCGGACTAAATTCAGGAAAGGAGGTGGGTGATGGGATGTGCACATTGAGGGCGTGCCGTAGCTGTAGGTATCGGTAAAACTGGGAGGGGAGGAGGGAGTAGCGTTGTTGCAGGTCTGTGAAGGTCCTGATGTGGTCCCCTGTCCAGACATCCCCAAGAAGTGAGATCCCCAGGCGGTCCCAGTGGTCAAAGTCCCGTAGGGAAGAAGTCTCCCGCAGCCAGGTTCCATGCCATAAGGGCGTGTGTTGGGTAAGTTTCCGGCTCCATTTCGTGTGGCGCAGGGCGGTGCCCCAGGCCAGTAAGACGGCCTTGGTAAGGGGGAGAAGGGCTTGGGGTATCGGAGCCCCATACAAGTAAGCCTGGAGCTGTGGGAAGTCCATCTTTTGGAGCTCAACTCGGTATGCCGGGTCGGACCAGCCGCCGGTAAACCAGTCGTGGACCACAATGAGCCTAGTGGCCAAGTAGTAGAGATGTAGATTAGTCACCCCCATACCGCCGTCATATGGAGGAATCCGGCAGTGAGCCAGCGCCATCCGTGGTCGTCCGCCCCCCCCACAAAAATCGGGTAAGCAGGCCATCAAGCTCCCGGAACCAGCAACCTGGGAGGTGAAGGGTTATATTCTGGAGAATATAAAGAAAACGGGGAAGGACCATCATTTTAAAAAGGGCGCTACGGCCTAGGGGATTAAGAGGGAGGGACTGCCATCGTTTAAGGTCCGTCTTGGTCTTGTTGACCAAGGGCGTGAGGTTAAGGGCCCACTCGAGCTCTGGGAGCAGGGTCACCCAGATCCCCAGATACTTAAAGGACTGTCAGGAATTTTAATCTATCGTCCTCCTGGGGCATTGGGTCAATTTTGCAAACTATTGCCTGATATGGCTGCTAATCTAGCCAGTGCCCCCGCTAATTTTACGTTATTAGGCGATTTTAACCTTCACTTTGATGACCCCTCACATGTGGCCGCAGAAGAGATAATTAATGATCTTGCAGCTTATCAGTTTAAACAAAAGGTTATTAATCCGACCCATGTGAAAGGCCACCTATCAGATCCTATTTTCTCCAACATGGATGAATTAGCAGGGAGGGACCCCATTCCAGTCCCCTGGTCCGATCACTTTCTTATTCCATTTATCTGGACCCCACTAGCGCCACTCCATCTACCTGGCCGGTCAGAATCCTGTCCCGTCTTTGGCCTAAACTCCCTTTAGAACAGTGGATCCTGGCCTTAGGAAATACTAAGCCGATCCCTGACTCAGATCCTATTATTGCTAATGAAAACTTTAACAAATGGATGGAGAGTTCACTAGACCGGGTTCTCCCGAAGAAATGGACCCAGGTTAAAGTTGGGACCAATAGAATGGCATGGTATTCTCCCAAGCTCCGTGAGCTAAAACAAACCTGCAAGAGACTCGAAAGAAGTTGGAGAAAGGATTTTTCCTTAAGCAAGAAATTGGAATATAGGGAGGTCATTAAAATGTATAAAGCAGAAATCAAACTGGCCCAGGCCTTATATTATGAAAAAAGAATTTCCTTGGCAGCTAATTCCCCTCGTGAAATTTTTTGCATTGCGAAAAAACTGCTTAGAGCCCCCCTATCTCCAGCCACATCTAACGCTACCGGCTCACGTTGTAACAATCTGGCAGATTTCCTTTATGACAAAATTCATGCCATCTATACGTCATTTCCCCTTGCAGATGGCCATAGCAATCATCAAACATTGGATATCATTCCTCAGAGCAGGGAACACTACTTGGAGGTAATTCCCTTTATGGACTCTGAGTCATTCAAAACCATCCCTGTGCTCGTGAAGTGTGGGTCGCCTAGAGACCCAGCTCCACCTAATATTTTGAAACAAGCATCCGGAACTGTCTCCCCTATTATATTGGAGCTGAATAATGCCTCCATTTCTACTGGAGTAGTTCACCCTCCATGGAAAAGTGCTATGGTAAAGGCATTGTTAAAAAAGCCTAGTCTTGATCTTGATCTCCTGGAAAACTATCGCCCCATCTCGCTTCTCCCAGGTATCAGTAAAATTGTGGAAAAACATGTTAATTCAGTACTTTCTACATTCTTGGAGTCCCACAATCTTCTCCACCCTTCACAGACTGGCTTTCAACCTTTACAGGGAACAGAAACTGCCCTTTTAGCGGTAGTCGAAGAGTCCAAGAAGATTCTGGACATCGAAGGCATCACTGTTGTTATCCTTTTGGACCTCAGTGCAGCCTTCGACACCGTTAATCACCAAATCTTGGTCCATAGACTCAGAAATTTGGGGGTGACTGGGAAAGCCTTAGTATGGCTGCAATCATTCTTGGAAGATAGATCCTTCCAGGTTTTTGAAGGTGATGTCACCTCAAAATGGATGCCCCTCCGCTGCGGGGTTCCGCAGGGATCGTCCTTGAGTCCCACCCTATTCAATGTTTATATGAGCTCGCTAGGGGAGATTGTGCTTCCATTTGGGGTTCATATATTGACCTACGCAGACGACACTCAACTTGTCGTGGCACTGAACCATTCTGACAATTCCTCTCTGGGCCTTCGTCCTTGTCTGGAGGAGGTAGCCAAGTGGATAAATCATTCATATCTGAAATTGAATGGAGAAAAGACAGAGATGATGCTTCTAGGGAATCATTCCTTTTTTAAAGCAGAAGTAATGTGGCCAGCCTGTCTGGGTTCCGTTCCTGCTCCCAAGACCCAGATAAAAAGTCTAGGTATCTGGCTTGATCGAGATTTGAGCTTTAAGGTACAGGCGCTGAATGTGGCGGCTTCCTGTTACGGCATCCTAAGGATGCTTCGGAAAGTCCTCCCGCTTCTTCCCTTCCTTGCAAGAAGGCTTATGGTCCAGGCGCTCATTCTCTCTCGCCTGGACTACGGGAATGTTCTTTATTTAGCTGCCCCATGTGCTACCATCTCAAAACTCCAGACGGTGCAAAATTGCGCAGCGCGGATGCTTCTTGGGATTCCGAACCGTCAATCTGCGAAACCAACCCTGAAATCTCTTCATTGGCTCCCTATCCAGGAGAGAGTTAATTTTAAGGCCATGTGTATCGTCCACAAGACGCTAGCAGGGAAGGGACTGTCCATCAACCGCTCCATTGTCCTGCCTTACCTTGCGAATAGACGCCTGCGTTCGGACGACCTGCATCTTGCCGTAGTTCCCAGGATCAACAAGGCTAGAAGTGGTGGCCGCCTGTTTTCTTACAATGCTGCCAGGATGTGGAATACTCTTCCACTCTGATTACGCAGGGAATCCAATCATTTGGCCTTTCGTAAACTTCTAAAAACTTGGCTCTTCTCTTAATGTGGTTGTGGTGTCTACTGTTCTTACCGCTGTTAGCGCTTGGATGCCCCTGGGTAGCTATGCGCTTAAAAAAAAAAATTTTCATTTCATTTCAATTCAAGGCAACAATTAATATAAACAACTTTTCATCAAAAATTAGAGGTAACAATAAATGAGAATCATTAATCATAATTTCCTAGGCAAGTGCCCACTGCGTAATAAAATCTTTATCCACTAACTCATTTAGTTATTGCAGATGTTTTTTAAGTAGGCAAGTGCCTGATGCAATACACAGATTCTCATTCATTTTCAATAATAAACCTAATGATCTAAATTAAAAAGTTGATTTTACTAACAGTGATAAAGGGCTTTCTTTATTTATATATATAAGTGACACAAAAATATGGGCTCACCAAAGAACAACATTTCTACTACAATGTTTCAGCTTCCACCTTCCTCAGGTAGTACAATATGGTTTGCTCAGTGATTGCACAGATGACACTGCTGGATTTTCAAAAAGCATCCAGCAGCAGCTCCTCCGCTAAGGTGGAGGAGCTTAGCCACACTGCTCACTCAGCAGTTCAAAAAGGAAAAATATAATGATAATAACACAACGTTATTATAATTTTATTTCACTGTACTGACTCAGTTGGTTGGGGGTTGGGGTGGGGCTTGGCTGTTCAGATCTGGGGAAGAAGTGGTAGGCACTTTCAAACTGCGCATGACAGTTTGGCCGGCTATCTTGGGTCAGCCAAAACAGTCATGCGCACTTAGCATGTTCTCTACCAGGCTGTATTGCACAGCCTGGGTGGAGAACATGCACAGCCTGCCAGCCCCTGTCTGAGCGCCGAACCAGGGCGCTCAGACCAATCACAGTGCTGCTGTCATCCAGTGTCATAATTGGCTAGGGGATTCTGGGAGACTGTGTGCTTTCTGCTGCCAGGAGAAAAGAAGAGGACGGAGGAGAGGTGGCGGCCGGTTGTACCCAGGTAAGTGCTTATATTTCCTCCCTTCGCTTCCCCCGCCCAGCACCCCCGTTCGGTAGCAGCTGCTACTGAAAGCATCATGAGTGAAGATTCCATTTGGAAATGGAATCAAAGTCCTGAGACCTCTTGAGATATGCAGTAATTAGGTGGTATTGTCAGTGATGTTCAGTCCATCTAGATGCAGTTATTTTAAACTGTACGTCCAGAAGTTTTTTCTGGAGTCCAGCAGTTCTCCCTTTAAAACATGTTCCACAGGGAAAAATATTCAAATCTGATAGTAAATGAGCCACAAGATAAAAATATTTGGCTACTGACTGGTCAAGTTTTTTTATTAATTATTGCTGATTCGCGGTTCCTGGATTGTGTACGGAGGTCATTTAGAAATCAGTGTACTGTTTTGCTGATTCTTGCGTGCCCTTCCATATAATAAACAGATCGTCTATGTATCTCCTCCAACTTATTATTCTTTCTACCAGGTTATCTGGTGTCTCCAACCATGCCACCTGCTTCTCCCACCAGCCCAAGAACAAGTTGGCGTAGCTGAGGACGAAGCAGGTGCCCATGGCCGGCCCTCGTATCTGCTTGTACAGCTGTTCCTGAAAGACAAAGATATTATTGTTTAGGCAGAAGTCTTCAAATTCCAGCAGCATTGTATTATGTTCTGTATATTTCAATGGGCGTCCTCTGAGAAAATATCTCACAGCTTCCAGTCCATCTTTATGGGCTATGCTGGTATATAAATTCGCAACATCCAATGCAATCATCAGGAAATCAGGCTCCCAGACTGTTCCTTCAATTTGTTTTATGAAGTCCTTCGTATCCCTTGTATAGTATGTTAATTCTGATACACATGGAAATAGAAAATAGTCCACATAGTTTGACATATTCTCCGTAAGACTTCCAATTGAGGAAACTATAGGACATCCTGGAGGATGGGTCCTGTTTTTATGGACTTTAGGTAAATGATAAAATGTAGGCAATCTTGGATGTGCATTTGCTAGATATTGGTATTCCTCTATCAATATCATCCTATTCTGATGCCATTTTTTAATTGAAACCTGGCAATCTGTTATGCTGTTGGTATACTCATTCTTTGTGATCATTTTGTAATTCTCCTTGTCATTTAGCTGTCTTAGTACCTCTTTGCTGTAATTGTCTTTAGTTTGCAAGACAATATTTCCACCTTTGTCGGAAGGTTTGCATATAATTGTACGATCATTCTGTAGGTCAAATAAGGCTTGCATTTGCTTTTTTGTAATATTCTCCTTTGTCTTTCCTTTCATTTTTCCAATGCGGAGGGCCAGGAGACCTTTATTGACATTCTCCACAAATACATCAATTGCATCCACCGGCATCTGGGGCATACATTTTGATGTTGGCTTAAATGGGGTTGCTCCCCCCACTTGTGTTATTCCTAGTTCTTCCACTCTGTCAATTTCATCCCGATTGTCCTCTCTTGTGGACATATCGTTTGTTTGCAATTCTTCCAATAGTGCCTGTGTATCCAGATCCTCCCCCGTTAGAATATTCATTGGGGTCCCATCTTGTATCTGTGTTTTCTTCCTCTGTTTTGTTGGTCCTTTTAGTTTCAAGAATTTATACAGTTTTAGTTTTCTCGAGAATTTGAACAGATCAATTCTTGTTTGTGTATATTTGAAACTTGCAGTGTGGCAGAAGTTAAGTCCCAATTGTAACACTGCTTCTTCAGTTTTTGTCAATTGTTTTGTTGTTAAATTGATGATAGATAGATTGTCTGCTTCTATGTCCACTTCGCCCCACTCTTGCTCCGTGAGGTTCGGTTCGAGATGTTTCCGGGGTTGCTTCCACCCTCCCCTTCTCGTTTTTCGTTTTCTCTGTCCTCTAGCGGTTTGCCTTTTCCGCCGCAAAGCCAAGTCTGTCGAATTAGACAGAATTCCTCATGAAAAGGGGTCTGTGCCACTGGAACTTGCCCCCCTGCCGCTCCTTCCTCTTCTGACTGTTCCACATCAGTTACCTCTGACTCCGAGGTTTCTCTCTGTTCTACTGCAGTGTGACTCCTGTTGTTTCTTAATTCCCTTCGTGGGGCATCATACTTTCTTGCAAACGTAAGTACTCTGCCTTGCTCATAATCTCTTGCGTCCCTTTCAAATTTCTCATGTTTCCGTTGTTTAATTTTCATCTCATAGCTCATGAGATGTTTTTTCATCTGTTCCTTTCGTTCTTCCAATTTGCTCTTGTTCGGATGCCTCGCGATGTCTTTTGCCAATTCCTCAATTTCCATCAAAACTTTCTTGCGGTCACTTCTGGCAAATTTCACAAGGATCTGTAACATTCCTCTCGATGAATTTGCAGTGGGCTCTGGCCATTCCTCCAATAATTCTGGGTCTGGATTTTCATAGGCCGGAACAGTATAAATTCTTAGTCCTCTTGGCACTCTATTGATCTCTATGTAGTGCTGTAATGAGGTGGCTTCCCACCATTTTCTCGTCTCTCTCTCATACATTCTCTCAAGCTTATTGTATTTACTCCTCAGGTCTTCATTGCGTCCACTGGGGTTCTGCTATTTTCGCCTATGTGCGCTGTTTGTTTTCTCTTAAACATGTCAGAGGCTGCTTCCTGACGTGCCGCCTCACTAAACATTTTATCTTTGTACTGCTTAAATCTCAGCTGTGCCCTTCTTTCCCTCGCTACTGCTGCATACAGTTATAATGCCATTTTATTTCTCTTGCTTTTCTTATCGGTGAGAGGATTTCTGCCGGAATCGGGATCAGGATTGAAGTCCTCCGACTCTGTTTCTCGCAGCCTCTCTCCACTGACTCGATGTTTCCAGTTCTCCGCGGCGGTGACGATGCTCCTTATCACATCCACGCACCATTACACCTACACCTTTCGCACTCACAAGTGGGTGCCCAGCCTTGCGAAGGTGTACCCGCACTCGTATTTTGCTCCAAAAGAATTTACGGCCGGCACTCACGGGAAAGGGTAACCGTTTATTTGATTACTCGTGCACTTTACTCGCAACAGACGCGTTTCGGCAAGATGCCTTTCTCGATTTTGGCAGCCGCCATTTTTTAAACTTTTTTTCATACATTCAACTCAATTGCGTCATGTTCATAACAATAAAAAAAGGACTTTATCGTCCCAAGAAAACATCAGCGCCATCTTGTCATATGCTAACTCATTTATTTTACGACAATGTTAGGGAATACTTGCATTTCAAAATTCATTAGATCAATTCAAGTTTCATAATTCGACCAATATCCCTCCTTAGTGTTGTATATTCTTTTCTCCCACCGATGTACAAGTTCCTTCCTTTTTTGGATTTTATATTATTTAACAACACTCGACAGGTAATCGGGAGTTCTGTCTGATTGATCTCACGATACATATATATATACATACATGTATCATCTGGGTTTCCAACAATATTGTAGAAAACAGCGTCACACCATAGTTCAATTAACCAAAGCTTTATTGCCACCAAGAATAACGTGTTTCAGCTACCTCTGTAGCCTTTGTTGAGTTCAAGTGACTAGCCCCTCGTCAGCAACATAAATGATGCATAGACATAAACAATATACTTTTAAATAAAGTCAGTCTTAGCAAAATGTCATCATTTTTACACCTAGCGTCTCAGTATTATACAATAGTAACACAATTACTCATAAAGAGTGTATATGTAAAATATGAATAATTAAACACTTGGTATCCTGCAAATTGCATAATTAATAGACATAGAAAACAGACATCACAAGGTCAATCTTCCCGCGACTAGTCTGACAATAACCAAGCATTACGGAAAGCGTAATGTGTATACAGCAGAAAGATAAAAACACAGACTTTCCAAATCCAAATTAAATACATATAGAATAATGTTCTAAACGGGGCAAGAAATTAAGTGTAAAGTGCTGTACACTGCAAAGTACCTGATTTGGGAAATCACACACATACGTCATGCTAACCAATATTCTTAAAATATAAATGAAATACATAAATCTGGAGAGTACTAAACTAGTCAGGGTAATACAAACAGAATAATCAAATAATCCATCATAAAAGCATAATACTGGTAAATATAACCCAGACTAATGAAAGGGGTGCCCAACAGGGTGCCTCGAGGCTGCCATCATACAAACGAATGTACGTATCTCAGATGTAAACAGTGAATAGTAATGGTTACAAGTGTAATCCTAAGGAACACCACAATTAATATTGGCTGTTCTGGAGAAAAGTGGCCCCAAGAATGAGGTAAACTATGCCTATGCTATTCTAATGTAGGCCAAGATTGACATTTGTTTTATTAGCACCTGATGGTCAGTGGTGTTAAAGGCGGCAGATATGTCCAATAGGGTTAAAGAGCAGGGGTGAGTGTTGAGAAGCTTTTCCCTGAAGTTTGTGTATTGTTTACAGGTGCATAGGTTTACTTGATTAACAGAAATGAACCAGGACTACAACTTCCAGAATTCATCAGTTGTTAAAATTTTTTTAGCAGCAATTCAAACTCCCTGCCCTCCAAGAAGATGTCTAAAGAGCAGCGTGCTTCTCTCCATTATACAATTACAAATGGATGGCCTCACGTCACTGCTGACCCTGATTCTGCCAGATACGTCTTATGTCATTCAAATAAGTCAGACGTGCACGCAGAGATGACTGGTCCTCTCAAGTTTTCTTCGACAGTGTTCACCTGAAACGCTACAGGGAAGTTATAATAAGCAGATACACTGAAAAGAGGGCAGCCCATTCAGGCCAAAGCCAACAATGCAGTGATAGCTTTGCTGACATAAACAAAGCCAAACAATTATGACAGAAGGGACATAAACACATTTTGCTCTTCTACACCTGCTGATAAAAGCACACCCTGGACGTGTTGTTATGACAACATGCCGGATTTGCAGTTCTTTTTGTTCCACTGATGTAACTCCCTTTCTCATATCCCTCTCATGCTGCACTGTGCTGCTTCTAGTGTTTCTCTGAGGTGCAAATCAAGTTAAACTGATGTTCGATGATTTTGGGTGGTGTTGCATAGCTTGGTGAAGTCTTCTGGAGTGAAGTCATATGGTACCTGCTTGCTCAGGATGTATCTTGATATACAGGTGACACATGCAATTGCTCTCATAGTAAATTGAAATGTGTGCCTTTGCTAGCCTTTAGCAGGGCTTTTGTTGAGACATTTGTTTGAAAATAGTTAACAGATCCCATGGTGTAGACAGTCTAATTCAATATAGCGTTTACCGTTTAAAAATGTATTCTAACTCTGAGTTCACTGTGGGAGTCGTGAAACGGGCCTTTGCAGTGCTTAATTTGTAAAATATTAAGTGCCAGGGCTCTGACCAGGAGGCCACTGCAGCTTGCACCACGCATCGCCCTTGTAATCGCTGCCAAAACAACTACTAACCATCTCTCTCGCATGTAAATGCACCAGTTCAGATTATTCCAGGTCCCCAAAACTAAAGGAATGGCTGAGGAGGCAGGTATTAGCACTATTTTAATGTATATTGTATTCCTAAACAACCGTTGTTCTGCTCATCTCTAAATTAGATGAGCAGCGCCACCATGTGGTAGACTGTCAACACCATACTTAAAACAGTTAGGTGCCGAGCACCGGAAACCAATTAAGTGCCGGTGCTGAGCACTGGAAGGCACCGGCTCAAATTAAGCACTGGGCCTTTGAGATCGAGAGAGAAGGGTTGCTTTCGTCTTCAGGACTTCTTCGCGGAGGACCGAGTGAAGACTTTCCAGGAGCTCAAACTCGACTATGACATCCCAGAGACTGAGCATTCCCACTACCTTCAGAGTCGCCACTGGTTCTCGTTCAGCAGCATCGAAACACAGGCGACAGGGCTTACCCCTAGTGAAAAGTTCCACCAAGGCCTCACCTCCTTCAAATACAAAGGGCATATTTACAAGCCCCTAACGGCACCGGAGCGTTACTTTTTCTGCGCTCTGGTGGCGTTGCTCCATTCCCCATATTTGCAAGGTGGCGCTGAGAAACTTAACGAGGCTTAATGCCACCTTGTAAATATGCCCCTTTCCGCCGCAGTCTGCTGCAGCAAAGGGGCGGGCAATGGGTGTTTGTGTGGGTTTTCCACCGCAACAAACATTGCTTTTTGATGCTGCCCCAGATTTACAAGGTTGAGGCAGCACCAAAAACGAAGGCCAGGTAATACCTGGTTTTAGGATGATGATACGAGGAGAAATTTTTAATTTCTCCTCATTTTTTGCTCTTTCTATGAGTGCTGCATTCTGCAGCACACATAAAAAGAGGAAAATCACCATTAGTGATTGTTTATGTGCAGGAAGGTGTCCCATCCTGCACATAAACAATTGCCCCTGCAGCGCAGGCACCCTTGCAACATGGCTGCAGGGTGCCTGCGTGCTTTTTTAGCGCTAGCACTAGGGGAAATGCAGGGGTGCACCGTATGTTTGTAAATACGGCGTATCCCTGCATTTTGAAAATATTGGAGTGCAGTGTTGCCAAATTTGGCGTAACACCGTGCTCTGGCATTTTCTTGTAAATATCCCCCTTAGTTTCCAATATCTATAGCCTCCTCAACAGCCGGACGTCTGTAACAAAGGCGTTGTTTCAATTGCGCTGGAAAGATGACCTGCAGATTACCCTAGGCCTAGACTCTAAACAATGGCAGGAAATGTTTCACCGCACCACCAATTTTACCCGCCACGCCCAGGGCAGGGAGACTCTTTATAAAATTCTGTATTATTTGCATGGATGTGATTTAGGGGTTGCTGCTGCGATCCCTGGCATGCCCCATGTGACCCCTGGCACTGCGTCTGCAACCCCTAGCATCAGCAGTGGCGAAATCAGTGGCAGGAACAGAAGCAGCTCGTCCTTATGGACATCGGTGGGGGCTTCACTCAGCTCGTTTTTTGTCAATTTTTTATTCTACTAATAGTGAATAATATTACATTATTCACTATTAGTTGAATAAAAATGGAGTACATATAGCTGGACTATGACTTTTCCTGGCAGCTGAGGTGAGTAAAAAAATGCTTTTAAATGTATGTATGTTGTGTGTGTGCTTGCAGTTTTGAGTATGTTTATGTAAGAGAGATGGGTGTATGTGTGAATGTGTGTGCATGTGTAGGCAGTGTGTGTGTATGTGTGAGTGTGTGTGTGTGTGTATGTGTGAATGCGTGTGTATGTGTAAGCATATGTATGTGTGAATGAAAAGTGAAGGTCAAGGGGCATGTGAAGTCGCTTCCGCTACCCCAGGCATTTTGGTGAACTGACGTCCATGATTATTTGCACCTCACACCACATCGCCTGCATATCATCAATACTGCCCACCCTGCGGCAAGTGGGCATGGATGTGGTGACGTTGACACTCTCATACACATCTTATGGTTAACTCCCCACCTGGAGGGATTTTGGGATGCCGTCTTATGGCGATCTCCCAGATTCTCCGTCAAGACCTAGATAAACTCCCCGAAATTGCCACCTAGACAGATCGGCTGAGGGATTCTACCCACTCCATTCCACAGCAGGCAAACGCATATCCCACCTTCTTAGCCCCCAAACACACAATCCTTTCACTTTGGGGGAAACCCACTTCTCCCACATACGAACTTTAACTTCAGAAGCAATAATCGGCTGGACAATGAATAAATCACCTATGATCTGGTGGCCAAATCGCAGCTTTTTCATAAGCTATGAGGCCCAGTTCTTTCCTACCTTATATCTGACTTTCAGGACAAGACATGCAAGTTGGGCCTATTGGACCCAGCGCTATTGCCTTGCTTTGGCACAGCTCATACCGTCGATGTGTAGGACAGAGTGCTTCATTATGTGACTGACTTGGTGGGGGGCGGCAAAGGCTTGGAAGATAGTGATTCTCCTATTGGTGAGTTTTGCTCTCATAGGTAATGTTTGCTTACCTATTTTATGCAAAATTTTTAAAAAATCACTGAAACATAAAAATGTATTCTGATAGTGCCTGCATGGTAGAAAAAGAAGTAACTAGATCGACAGCACTATAAATGCACAGAGCGTATACTGTAAATGAAGCCTGTGTATTGTTAATCTAATAGTCTCCTCGCTGCGTGCTTGAAGAAAATGCAAACATGGAAGGCATGGCATTTCTGCTTAATTATATTAATTATCAAAATTAACGATTGGCGGCGATAACATTAATTGAGCCTCCCCAGCACCCTGGGTTAAAGCCTTCCCTCTCTGCAGTCTTCTGGTCAAAGCTTTGTATGGTTGGGCGCTCATAGGCCCACCACAGTAGTAGGACCAAGAGGATGCTCTTAGTTGACAGAAACCCATTGTCAGTCTGTTATAACAATTCTCTCTTCATTTCCGGATCTGCTGTGGTTTCTGCAGGTCAGCATTCCCCGTGTAAATGGAGCGGCTGATGAAGGCCTGGCTGCATTGCCGTTTTAACCCTTGGCTCCCCATTTTCATAGCCTTTTGCATCAGAAATAGGTGGTGCTTGACAAGGTATTTGACATTTGAGTGTATGAGGAAAGCCACACTTTTCACTCTCAGATCAAGTGCTGCTTTGCATTTATTGCCCCAGGGTAAGGCGGTATCTCTGCTGGATGGTGAGGCTGTTCGCACTGTGTCAGTAGGCAGGATTGGTCTTTTCTTGTGCCATGCCTTGTATGTTCTGGTGGATCCACCATGATCACATGCAGGCGTTCCATCCTGCTAGCTGGTCGCCCCAGTATATGCACATCTTCACTTGGGTCTGGGTCTGTGCGTGTGACGTTTAACAAGGTTTGACTTTTCGCACACGGGTTCATCCTGGCAGTCTTTTCTTTGGTCTTTGTCAGTGTGTCTTTTGAAAGGTTTGTTTCACGCAGCTGAAGTGTCTCCTGTCTCCTCTGTTACTCTTTATTTCTTTTTGTAGGTCTCCCTCTGGGTAAAGTCGTAGGTTTTGGTTTTGTTATTTTGTATATTAGTCTTGTGTTCAGTTTTGTGTGTGCTTAGCTGGTCTAGTTCCTCTTTGTGTTTTCCCTTGGTGAGGTTCAAGGCCCAGGAGTGTGCCTGCTGTACGTTACTTTTTTTAAACGTATTTTTTTATTGATATCTGATCTTAACAAATCCTCATTCTTCCCGGCGAGTGTCTGGGTTTGACAGGTTATTTGTTGTATGGTAGGCTGTGTTCGACTGGGTTGAAACTGGTCTTAATTCAGCAGTGTCTCTCACTCACTCTATCATCGCAGCCACATTTTCATGGGTTTTATTTTATTAACTTAGCTGTATGTCTTTTCCCTCAATTATGATTGCTATGAAGAAGTACTTGCATGTGAGTCCATACTCTTTTCCTCATGGTGAAATAGGTGCTTTCAAAGAACTTTGCTTGATATCCGCTGCATGTCCCAAAACTTTCTGGTACATTGAGTCAGTGCCCAGGGCTCTGCTAACCGATGCATTTGCTTTTTATTTTTCAAATCTATGTTCAAATGCCCATAGGTCTTCTTCAGGTACCTGGACGATCACAGTCATATTAGCTCCATACATAGTTATGGTATCAAAATTATACTCTGTCTACTTTCTCATATTTATGATTTAAATCTTTTTATTCAAGATATTCACTCAATGAATAATGAGTACAAATTCAAGAGCCCTTTTAGTAATATCACAGAAACTCAAAAGATGACCCAACTCTCAATTAAATCAAACCGTATTAACAATCTCCAGTTTAACCTGTAGCGATGAAAAAACATGCAGCTGTTTCCTTAGGAGCACCTGGGGGGATGCAAGAAGGCCACAGAGACCAAATATACATAAAAGGTAACTCCCTCCATTCGGCACCAGCCATCACCTTTTCTTCTCTCCTCTTGTGGGGGTGGGGTCGGAGGGGGCTTCTGACCCCATCCTCCCATCAAATAGTGACCTCAGATCCCCGCCTGGACCCCCTGAGATCAGTGTCTTTAACCCCACACCAGCCTCATCCTATGTCCATCTGCAATTCCTCCAGGAATGCTCTCGCTGGCTCCAGTTGAGCTCAAACGTATCCTCCTAACCAGCTCCTCCTTCACTTTAAATGGAAAACCCCCTGATGCAGAAAGTCCCTTTGCCACCATCACCTCCTTGATGCCCATCAACTCTCTGCACTCAGGTCGGGAAACAGCAACAGCTTGATCTCCCCTCCTGTACTCTGTTCCGCTGTATTGGTGCTCTCAAGATGTCATCCCACTGGTCCTGTGATTGCACCACTGCCATCTGGACTTTCGAAGGAAGTCTGTCGTTTTTCTGACTCACTGGGACACTGTCACTTCTGTAGCAGATCTATGAGCGCATTTTCCATCCAGTCCAGCAATGACTCGTGTGAGACCTCTGCTGGGATCCCTAGCACCCTTATCGGGTACCTGTTCTCTCTGCCCCACCAGTGTTTGAATCTATACTTCCTGTGTCAGTAAGGGTGTCTGAAAGTTGTCTTCTCTGTCGTGGATGTCACCACAGATTACTCTAAGGAGAGCTGCATTCTCCCTTCCGCTGTCTCCCCTGCGTTTTCCAAACCCAGCACTCGGTCACACACATTTCCAGTTTCTTTTCTCACTGGCATTGCAATCCTGCTTGTTTCCTCTGCAATCTCTTTGCGCAAAGTCCACAATGGAGTTTAGGAGACCCTGCTCCCCTTTTGTTAAGTCGCTGTGATCCAGCACCCCTTGTGGTTGCGCCAGTTGACTTTGGTCATCTTCACATAGGGTTAAAAAAAAGTTCTCTAAGGACTTCTTTTGGCTCAACATGGTTGAGGAATGAGGCACAGAACGCAACACCCAGTGTTGAATTTGTGTCAATTCAGTGGATGACGAATCAGGATGGGCTCGGCCTCAGCTCTGACAGGGGAGAGGTAGGCCATGCAGTAGTGAACAACAAATTTAAGATCTCAGGTCTCACAGGGGCCGGACGGACCACTCGACAGGAGAATATGGTTCCACCCCAGCTCAGTTCTCCCCATGAGCGCCACCCATCCAGCCTCCAAATGTCTCTGCAGGTTCAGCCGTCCACAGCTCCTCTGTTGCCTCCGCCAGGTCCACTGTTGTGGGTGCTCCCTGCTCGTCCCAGCGTCTCTCAGCCTATGTAGACTAGGGCCCAGATTTACTAAAATCTCATGCAACGCAGCAGCCAAAGTTGCCGCACTGCATTGTGTGAGAAGGAGAGACCAGGAGAGCGCCATATTTACAGAAATATGGCACTCTCCTCCCCTCTCGCTAGCGCCGGCGCTGACATTTGCTGCAGTGCGCCACGCATACACCTGTGCACCATAGTGCAAGGGTGTGAGCGTGAGTGTAGCAGAGGTTTTGTACTGGAAGGATTTCCTTCCAGTATAAAATACTATGCTTCTTAGACAAACTTTAAAACTTTACCCACTATGTATGTGTGCTGTACTGTGCAGTTTCATATGCAAAGTCTGAAGAGAAAGGAGAAATAAAAGCATTTCTCCGTGATAGTGCCTATTTGAAACGAGCGCCGTTTCTTGCAGCAAAACCCTGTCTACGTTTTTTAGTAAATAGGGTTTTGCGTCGAAATCCTTCAGTGGTTGCATGGGAATGCCCATGCACCACCCATGGAACGCCCTCTTGGCGCTAAGTAATGCAGTATGCTGCTTTGCGTTACTTTCAAATGGTTTTCCAGGCCAAGACAAGTTTAGCGCTGGAAAGTAAGGGGCATATTTATGACATTAATGGCGCAGGGCGGCGCAGGGCAGCACAGCAAGTCATCTTGCTGCGGTGCCGTGCGTCACAAGGAAAGGGCAGGAATGCGCCACGGTGCAAGGGTAGGAATGCGCCATGGTACAAGGGTGCCTGTGTTGCAGGCAGGATTGTTTTTGTGCAGCAAGGGATACATACCTTCCTGCACAAAACAATCCTGAGAGGCTTTTTCCTCTTTCTATGTGTGCTGCAGAATACAGCACACATAGAAGGAGGAAAAAACGAGGAGAAATAAAGATATTTCTCCTCATTACGTCTCCCCTCGGGAGGTGTATCTTTTTGGCACATTCCCAAGTTTACCAGGTTTGGTCAATCTGGGAATACGTCAAAAACCAAGGGAGTTGTGTGGGAACACCCAACGCAACGCCCATGGAATGCCTGCCTTGGGCAGAGTAATGCAATGCAGCGATTTGTGCTGCGCTGCATTCCTCAATATTATTGAAGCCATTTGTTTTGCGTGGCTTCAAAAATATGACTTAGAGGTTTGCGTCATGCAATTACCACGTTGTGTGGTGCAAGCATGACGCAAAGCTCTCATAAATATGCCCCAAAATTGGTGAAAATCTTTTGTGATGCAAACATGGCGCAAAATCTTAGTAAATATACTCCTAGGTCTTCAGGGTCTTCACCGCCAGCACTGCTCTTCACGGTGTATTCGCTCTGCTGCTCAGGCCAGACAGATGCAGCGGAGCGCAGCCACACTAGCCGCAGTCATAACTGGAGGTGAGAAACAGCTCTAACGTCATTGCGTAGATAATGCCCAGCTCTCCTCTAGTTTCAGGGCCTCTTAGCAACATGGGCTGTGCAGCACACAAAGAACCAGGGCCCAGACATGATCTCCGTGCTGTGGTGGTCATCTAGGGACCCGTTTGGCCTCTCTCCTTACTTTCTCATTTTTAATGCAGTATTTTTCTATGTAACCTTTGGTCTGTACATTAAAGGTGCCCAGCTCTGTTGAGCAGAGAATGGTTCTATTCCATTTATCTAGAAGTTGGGGGAATCCACATGATATTCTTTGTAAGTGGTTTTTGTGGTCCACCACTGTGACACTCAGAGCCCAGGCAACAGAAAAACTTGTCAAACTGCACCTGCAGATTTCTGACCTTGCATGGATTTTGGAATTTAAGTACTTCACAAAATATTCTCACTTTATTTGTCCAAACATGAGACAGTTGCCAGACTCCAGAGCAGGCTTCTCCAACGAGTAGCAAGTGATGACTAAGTCTCCTGTGTGCATCCCAGCCTACTAAATTAGAAGCTTTTGCTTGGTTGAATTAATATACATATACCAAAACGTAAAAGTGAGTATTCGAGATGAAAATGTGTGTTTTTTCAAAGCCCATAATTTCCCAAAAATATTTAAAACGGATAAATGATAATTCTGCAGCACTTCTGAGATTTCTTATTAATATTATACTGTGGCATTATTAATTTGCTGCTAGGGACATTACAGATGTGGCTGTTAGGTATTACCCTTGTAAAGGCATTCAGAAATTGACAAAGCCTTTTTAGGTCGAGCCTGGGTAGCACATGCGCTGCTACGAGGCATGCAGTAGTGGAGTATGGCTTTGCAGCCCAGCCCACTCTCCGCCCATATTTTTAATTGGCTTGTGTCATTGTCCTTTGTAAACGCTGGCTTACAAGTCGTTATTAGGCTTGTTAGTCCCTCCTTGGTACCGCCTTGTCTGCATTTGTTACCTCCCATAACGACTGAACCTTTTACTGGTGTTGTTGCATGGTTTGCTTTATAAGTCAGTGAGCACTATTTTCTTTAATGCTCTACCCCTATTCCACCCATCACATCGCAGCACCTGCCCGCTTTTGTTTTAATAGTAATACTTTAATTCAAATTCCAGCGCGGTCCGCTTTAACTATAGCAGCCGCGCGTATCTAATTATTTAATATACAGCGCGGTCCACTTTCACTTTAGCGGCTGCGCTTGTTTGTTTTTTTAATTACCAGCACGGCCGCTTTCACTTTAGCGGGCCGCGCTTATTTAATTACCAGCGCCGACGCTTTCACTCTAGCGAGCCGCGCTTATTTAATTATTTAATTACCGTCGCAGCCACTTTCACTTTAGCGGCTTCACTACAGAAGCTTTTTGAAATCATTATTTTTTTAATCATTTTGGGTGGAAACACCATACGGGCTTTCACTTTAATATTGCCCGCACCCCTTTGTTTAGACACTGCTCACTGTAACCTGAATATGCGAACAGCGTCTAAAGAAAGGGGTGCGGCCAACATTAAAGTGCTCTCGCATTTGCGAGAGTTTCAGCTCTTGGCATTAAAAATAACAATGTCTTTTATATATGTGTTGCTGTTAAAAACACATAAATATAAAGCATTGTCATTTACAATGCCAATAGCTGAAACGCTCACAAATGCGAGACCTATTGCATTGAAAATGCTTGTTTACATTATTGCTGGTAATCCTGCTCTGAGGTGATCAGGGCTGGTAATCTTGCATGGGGTGGCCACTAATATAATCTTTTTTGGTGTGTATGGCACTAATAATATTAGTAACTCGGAATGATTTTCACTGAAAATAAGTAGCTCTTACTACTGCAGATGTTGGAGACACCTGCTCCAGAGGCACCACAGGAAGTATCGCTGGTGGTGAGAGACCGCTGGGGATCTTATTTGGAGGATCAGCAGTCTACTATTTTTTTAAATAAAGCACTTCTCTGTGATAGCCACTTATCATTGTACGAGATTTTCTGGGTTTTGTATTTTTTCAAATATATTTTGCCTAGCGCTGGTGATTGTGCATGTTATGGGTTACTCTTTAAAGTCTGCGATTTTTGTCTATTTAAATGTCAATAAAAATATATTCATAAAAAAGCAGTTCTACATTGAACTCTTCCTCTAAGCTGTATCGCTCATGCTAAGAAGTGTCTGTACATTCCCCTTAGAAGTACGGCAGCCCTGGTGACAAATTATGCTCTGATTAATAAATAATATGACAGCCCTGCTGAGAAATGTGTGTCCAAGGTCATTAGAGGTAAAGCATCCCTGCAGAGATATGCCTTTATTTTTCGATTAATGATACACTAGCTATGTTAAGACATACCAGTAATGTCCAATTACAGTAATAGCCGCTTTGATGTGAGGTGCTCTCCTACCTTTCTAAACATATTGTACCGCTGAAGCCGCGGCAGCTGGTGTAGCGGTGTCGGCATGTGCTGACTCCTCCCCTTCCCCTGTGTTTCCTGTTATGCCTGTCCTGAGGTAGCATGGCGTGCAGCCACCTGTTGGCACGCCAGAGGCTGAGATTAATTCAAACATTCCATCCATCACCTTGTTGTTTTTGTAGTTGGCGTGCGGCATGAGGAGACGAGGCCCACAACAGTCGGAAGATGCACTGATCAGTGGAAACCATCACTGTTGCTGGCCTGGCCTAAAGTTCTCCTATTGTGGCCTCCATTGCTGGTCTTGGGACTTGTTCACCATTCACCACTGAGTCCTCTCATTGTTATTTGCACCTGACCTCATATGGCCCACATGGTGTTGCTCCTCAGCCCGGGTGAGTGCTGGTAAAGGTGCTGCTGTTAAACCCCCACCCACCCTCACCTGTCTCAATGCTCCCCCTGTTTGATTCCAGCTTGGAACTGTGGTTTATTGTGAGGTTTGGTGTAGAGGAGAGGTGCGCCTCCATGATGTGATGGGAACCATTTGAATTCTAGATTGGACTGATGGAGTCTATGGTCTTGTTCCAACTGGAGGCATTTGAGAGGTTGACAAGATGGGAAGTTTCTGCTTGTTTTGCCCCCGCCCCCTATGGTTACATCCTCTGGCTCCTTAGGACAGCTGTCCTGTGACACCCGGCTTCCTCTGGGTGGATTACACATACAGGCACAGTAGGGATCCTGATCCATCCCTCTACATGTGATGAGGGTTGGAGGCTTCAGTCTTTGGACACTCATTATATTAGACCTGTATTGTGTGAGTGCACCATGTTTCCCATTTATCATTCTGTTTTCTGATTTTCACCAATGTTGTTTTTTCTTGGATGTTCTCTCCTTTTTTTTGGTTATTTTGTATCCTGTCACTACTTTATATAATATATTGTATTACCTTATTTTGTATTGTACAGGGTTTTGGCATAAAGAGCTATATCATCCAAATAAGATACAAAATACCTGCGTAATATATTAAAAATCCTGATTACTAGTATGGATGTCATTTAGGGTCTCGCAGTTACGACCCCTGGCTTGCCCCTTGCGACCCCTGGCACTGCCTTTGCAACCACTTGCCTCAGAGGTGGCAAAATCAGTGCCAGGAACATAGGTTATGGATGTCATTTCGGTATCCACTTTACTTGTTTTCTCTCCATTTCTATTACTATAATAGTTAATATTGTATTATTCACTATTAGTGTAATAAAGAACAGATTACAATTAACTGAAATATGACCCTCCCTGGCAGCAGAGGTAAGTAAAAATGCTTTTAAATGTATGTTGCGTTCATGCTTGCGGGTAAGAGTGTTCAGGTGAGAGTGAGTACGTTGTTACGTTTTGATAAGTGAGCCAGTCTCACATAGTCAACCCCGAGAGGGGTGTTCTGATGCCTCCTCCTGTGTGCGCCAGTCTCGATAGTCACGGTCGTGATGTAGGGACGCAAGAAGTTAAATAAAGCGACCCGGGGCGTGGCCCGGGTTATGTTAATCACCATCACGAGTGTGTGGGTGTAGGAAGCTGGCTCTGTATATGCTATACCAAAATAAGGTATAGTGTGCACAGAGTCCAGTGGAACCCCAAAGGTAAGGAGAGGTAAAAGTAGATAGCCCCTTACTCTATTTGTGGTAGTGTGGGCGAGCAGTAAGGCTGTATCAGAGGGTAGTGTTAAGCATTTGTTCTACACACTCAATCAGCAAATGATTGCACACACTCAAAGACTGAACTCAGACCAATTTGTTTTGTATAAAAATATTGTTAAGTTATTTTATTTATAGAACCAAGTCAAGCCTGGCACAGGTAAGTGAAATAAATGCTTTGCAAAATATTATGCAGTATTTACACTTGAATGTAGGTTCAAATGCAGTTTGTTTGAAATACAGGTAAGTCAAGGATTCAAAATTACTGTACAGATTACTTTTCAGTTACTTTTTAGATTACTTTTTCTACTCAGTGTGATATGCCTAAATATCAAACTTGGACATTTCCTAGAGAAAAGGTAAGTAAAATCAGTTTTGCACAATTGTAGTTTTTCAGGTTTCCATACAAATCAACCCCACACTTTAAAAAAAATTCAGAGAAAAACAGTCAATGTATTCCTACGGAGAGAAATGAAGTTATCGGTTACCAGGTAAGTACTTGGTCTCTGGGGTTGAGTTTCTGCAGTTAGAAGAAGGGTTCTCCCAGGGTCAAAGAAGGACTCTCAAAATACCATCAGCGGCACGAGGGCGGCTGGGTGCAAAGTGCTGAGGCCCAATGTTATCCAATGGGGGAAAAGGGGCCTCCAGTTGGTGGCTGCTTACTGGCAGGCCACTGGGTTGTGGGAGCAAAGCTCCTGGTGTTAGGCTCAGGGCAA
Source organism: Calotriton arnoldi (assembly GCA_963921515.1). Taxonomy (NCBI): domain Eukaryota; kingdom Metazoa; phylum Chordata; class Amphibia; order Caudata; family Salamandridae; genus Calotriton; species Calotriton arnoldi. The sequence goes on from CAWUFW010003563.1 coordinate 1,070,036, forward strand.
AGGGGGATCCGGTTTAGCACACAAAGTGCACCCGCAGCGGCGCACGGGCGGCTGGGTGCAGGGTGCTGTTTTGGCGTCGGGTGCCCTGTTATTTTCAATGGGGATTTTCGGTTTTGGTTTTCAGCTGCAGGCTCGGTCCAGGAAGACTTCCGGGAGGAACCAACAGCTGGGCAGGTAAGTTGGAGGGCTTAAGGACGTAGGTGCACCGCAGGTTCTTTTCTCCAGGGCGCAGGGCGGCTGGATGCAGGGGTGTCTTTTGAGGTCGGATTTCACCGTACCGGGCTACTCGCGTTTGGGGTGGGTCTCTGTGCAGAGGCTGCAGGCGACATCGGGGAGTCCTGGAGGGGTCAACCCACAGTGGACTCGGACTCTGGAGCACTGGGGGACCTCGCTGAGACCGGCGTGCCACTCAAACTCGGGCCGTAGGCGAGGGGTGCAGTGGTGGTTCCAGGCGTCGGGTTTCTTTGTCCTCAGCAGGCTCAGAGTCTGTCTTGGGAGTTTTCTTTTAAACAGAGCTGCTGTTCACAGGAGATCCGGTCTTTGTTGAAGGCAGTCAGTCCTCCCAGGGTTCTGGAGGTCGATAGTAGCAGGACAAGGTGACTTTTGGCGCAGGATCTCTGGAAACTGCCGACGGGCCGGTAGGTCTGGGGCCAAGTCAGTTGTTCTCTGCAGTCTCCTCTGCTGGGCGTCTTTTTTCATCCTTTTTCTTCTTAGGTTGCAGGAATCTCTCTTCTTGGTTCAGGGCTGCCCCCTAAATACTGTATTTAGGGGGCGTTTTAGGGGTCTCGAGGTCAGTAGCCAAACGGCTACTGACCTTAGGATGACTACACACTTGGTGTGCTCACCCCACGTGGGGAAGTGAACACAATCCCTAATCCTGATTGGGGAAGGCCTGCCATCTGCAAGATGGCGGGCACTGAAGAGTGGGCTTCACCTCGCCTCCCCCACCTGAGGGGTGGAGTTGGCAGAGGTGAGCACACCTTCTGGGCTGGCTAATTTTTCCCGCCTGTCTTCCCACCGAAAAGGAGGGGAGACAGGAAGGGGGCCTGTTCCTGATAGCAGGAGAGGCTGGGGGTGCATTACAAAGGCTGCAAGGCGTTTGAAGCTCCCCTGTCACCACCTCCTCCCAGGAAAGGCTTTGTTCTTGGGCTCAGGGAGCGAAGACTCCCACCCCAGGGGTCCAGAAACATGTCTCCTGATAGCAGGCTGGTGTATACCAGTCAGGGAACCCACCAGAGGCTGGTCGTTTTTCAGGGGGCATCTCTAAGATGTCCCATGAGTGCATTTTTCATTAAATCCCACACTGGCATCAGTGTGGATTTAATGTGCTGAGAAGTTTAATACCAAACTTCCCAGTTTTCAGTAAAGCCATTATGGTGCTGTGGAGTTCGTAATGACAAACTCCCAGCACCATATACTCTTAATGGCATTACTGCACTTACAATGTCTAGGAATTGGTCTAAACACTGTAGGGGTACAGGGCTCAGGCACCTGTACCCTCACCACTGGTATAGTGCACCCAGCTAGAGGGGTGGCTGACCTATGCCAGGGCAGTGGGTTGTAGGCATGGCACACAGGGATGTGTGCCATGTCGACTCTTCACTTTGTTCTGCACCAAAACACGCAGCCTGCAATGGCAGTGTGTGTGTGTAAAGGTACAGGGCCCCTAAGGGTGGCACAGTAATTGCTGCAGCCCTTAGAGGCCTTCCCTGGCCACAGTGCCCTTAGTACCTATTGTACCTTTTACAAGGGACTGACATGTGGCCAGAGAGGTGCCAATTGGGGCTACAAGGTACAGTTTTTGGGAAAGAACACAGGCCCTGGAACCTGATTGGCAGGGACCCAGGGCACAGCAAGTCAAAGTGCATCAGTAATCTGGCAAAAAGGGGGTGGGGGGGGTTACTGCAACAGAAACCCAACTTCTTACACAGGGTAGTTATTTCATGGTGGTGCTGTTGACCGCTTTAGGCCTTCACTTACAGGCCGCTACACCCAAGTTCACACATACAACAAACTGGCGACGAGTGGGTGCAAACCCACGACATACCTCGTCGGTGGCTGTCTCGGTGCCGGGCCTCTTTCATCAGCTGCCTGTCAGGCTGGGACGGCCGGTCCCCACCCGGCATTTGGTACCGTACCCGCAGGGTGAGTGTGCAACCACTGCCTTTACGTGTGGTGCAGCTAGCAGCTCTGTGGCGATTCCTGGGCTCCCCCTGCCTGCTTGAGCACATCACATCCACTGCCTGGGGAGTCCTTGGCTCCTCCTGGTGCCCCTGCAGTGAGGGCTTCCCCCACAACTGCCTGTCGGCCGACATCCCGGCTCCAGTGGGCATGGCCTGGCCTCCCGATACAGCGTGGGAGGCCTGACTGAAACAGCAGTGCCCCGCAGCCTCTCCCAACCTTGCCCGGTCTACAAGGTTGCCATCAACATACCACACCCTGCAAGCTTTCCAGAGAAGTGCTTTAATCCTGTTTTGTCATCAAAAGAAAAAAAGCAAACAGACACAGAAGCAAGACACTAAAAGGCATGTGGACTTTGTTCTCCAGGTTGGCATGTGCATTTCTCTCCAGCATGCAATCCCAGAGTTATCATCTGTCATAAATTACAAAAACAAAAAAACAAAAGAAGTGATAACATTCCTGGGGCTGCCTACAAACAATCTCATTAACCCAGACTTTTCACCACTAGTAGTTAGCAAGGCGAAGCTCTGTGTCCAACGGGCAGCATTTTTTTTTACTTCGACCGAGCACCACTCCATTTTGCCTCCCTGTACGGGCACCATGTCTGCCATACCCCCAGTGGAACCATTTCTAATTGATGGCCCTCCCATGCTATTACACTTGGGGGGGCCAGCCATACATAATTTGGGGAAATCAGTAGCCGAGGCTGGGCCACCATACACGTATAACATGCTTAAATGAGCTCTGCCAGCCCATTTTGAACCATAAGCAAACCCGACTATGAACATTTTCTGCTACGTCTAGCCAGGCAACTACCGGAGGAATCAGTCGACACATTCTATGTGTGCCTGTGAGACCTATCTAGCACCTGCACACTGCCAGATGCCAATGATGAAATCTGAGCACAATTCATTCAAGGCTGTTCTTCAACAAAGTTACTAAAGAATATTCTACAGGTTCCGGGCATAACCATGGCAGACATGTTAACCATGGGTAGGTCGAAAGAACTGTCCAAAGTACGGGCCGCCCACATGGAGGCAGCACTTCAGCACACTGTCCAAGTAGAGCCGGTCAATGCTGTCACTGCCAAGACCCCGGACAAGAAGAAACCAACCTCGGAACAAACCACAATCTGAACCCAAGACCTAATATGGGTTCGGGGGACACTAACCCCATAAGGGACCTTGTCCTGCATATGGGAAACGATGCTCAGCCTGCAACAAGGCAAATCATTTCGCAAAAGGTATGTCGCTCTTCAGCTTCAGAGGAACCAAAGACCTAAGTCAGTCAACTAGGTATACACCACAGACAGTCCCGTAGATGAAGGGGACATGGACGATGATGATGTTGATGTTAAAGGAGCTGTCCACGTAATACACACCATGCAACCCGAAGGGCAACCACTACGTCACATCCCGAAATGTAATGTACTTGTCTAAGGCCACCAACTGCAAGCACTAATCGACACAGGAGCTCACGTTGCCTGTTCCACGTGTTCTGAGACACACCCCTACCAAAGTCTGTGCTTATGGGTCCACCGCTCCACTCCTCCTGGCAGGAGTGTTCACAGCGGAGATTGCACATGAATCTCGCTCGACGCGGACCAAGATCTACATCACGAAAGGAGGCCACGGGATGTTGCTGAGCTGCTGGACCGCCGAAACCTTCAGCTGTTCGCATTCTCACTCAGTGTGCATCAAGAAAGCGTGGATGACTTACTAACTTAGTTTGCACCGCTATTTGAAGGCATAGGCTGTCCGAAAGACCGTTTGATAAAGTTATATATTGATGAATCGATTCAGCCAGTAGCCTTAAGGCACTGACGGGTAGCATTCCACCTCCGGCCAAAGGTGGAGGAAGAATTGAACAAACTGGAGCAGGCTGACATCATTAAGAGAGTGGATGGCCCGACCCCCTGGGTGTCTCCTATTGTTGTGGCCCGCAAACCCAAGCAACCCGGAGAAGTTCGAATTTACGTGGACATGCGTCTACCCAACCTGGCCATTGAACGAGAACGGCACCTCATACCCACTGTGGATGACATAGTGGCCGAAGTCAGCGGTTTGAAATGGATCCAGTGCAGCGGAAGTCTTCCAGGACACCATCAGAAGTGTACTTGCAGCCTCAGAGGAGTTCTAAAAGTCAGTGATGACATTTTAGTTCACGCACCCATGTTAGAAGAGCACATTGACCGTCTGAGGGCTGTGTTTCAATGCCTATTGGAAAATGGATTGACTCTTCACAAAGAAAAGTGTGAATTTCTCAAAAAGAAATAGCCTTTCTTTGGATACCACTTTTCCCAAGATGGAGTGTCGCCAGACCCCCTCAAGGTCCGGGACATTCAGGCTGCCCCTGCTCCCACCAATGTAACCGGAGTAAGAAGTTTCCTAGAGATGGTCACCTACTGTGGCCGGTTCATCTGCAACGTCACTGCTCCGCTGAGGGAATTGGTTAAGTCCAATACAGTATGGAACTGGGGACCCGAACAGGAGAGCGCTTTCCAGGCCACGAAACGTGCCCTTTTGCTGACACCATCCTAGCCTATTTTGACCCAGCGAAGGAATCCGAACTGTCAGTTGATGCAAGTCCCCCAGGCAAAGAGGGGTGCTGTCTGAATGGCAGGGCAATGGCGAATGGGCCCCCGTAGCATACGTGCAAACACAATAGTTGTCCCCTAGGTCTAGTTATTTCTTGTACTGCTGGAATGTCCCTTTCTTAGGACGGTTTCCCTCACCCACCCGTGGGTGGCATGCTTCATCATCGGGCAAACTCCTCGCACTATGAACCTAGTCGTAGTGCGGGCTACAACCCCCTCTCTGAGAGGGAGGAGCTCAGGGATGTTGTATTGATGGAAAGGAGGCATTCTAAACCTCTTGATGAGCAGAGTGTGGTAAGAGGTAAGAAAGATAAAAGTGTAAGTGAGATAAAACTAACTCTATGGTATGCCAGATAATTTTAATGGGGCATCCAGAGGTCAGGATTAAAAGGTATAGCTATGACAGAGGAGAATTCGATCTGTCAAAACAATCTAAAGGTCGACATGTTTCAGCCAATCACTCCCCGTAGAGATGTAGCGGCTTTCTTCAGGACCAAAAATGTGAAAAAGTGAAATATCCACTCATACCAACTTGAATTGGTGGAAAATGTTTACAACCAGTAGGTGGAGTGAGTGACCACTCAAGCGTTGTTTGTACTGGTCAGCATGCTCCCTGGAAAGAGACAAAATGTGCATTATAAAAACCAAAGTAGATTATTAGCACAAACTCACAAAATGTAAGGCTCAAGTTGGAGTCCAAACAGTTAGTTCAATCAACAGAAAATAGTGGTAATGACCTACCCGAATTGTCAGGTGAGCAAATGATACCTGAAACCTCAGCATGAATCACTTGAGGTGGAATCCAATATCTGCATAAAAACAGAGGTGGTGAACAACACAGAGTATACAGTTGACTGCGCATCAGAAATGGAGTAGCTAAAGTGTACTTGTTGGCGCATATAACAGTGCTCCGATGACCCAGCTGATGTCATTAGGGTCAACATATTAATTCATTAGCTATTCACTGTAAATACCATGTTATGTTGTACGGAGCACTCCCGGTAATAGCCATCTCCAGAGTGGGGATTCTCATTAAATGTGTATCTAGCAACAATGGTAGCATTGCTCGAAAGCTTTTATGTTCACTAGGAAGACTCTTAAACGAACAAAAGTTCGTGATTAGCGGGCACGTTATAAAATATTGGCACAAGCCATAAAGGGATAGAAAAGAAAGAAGAAAGTGCTCGCGAAATGCGTACCACACGTATAAAAAAAAGTGGGGAATCGGCCTCTGCTGGTCTTTAAATTTCTTCCGGTCCTCCTTTTGGTAGTATACCCCCGTAGCATACGCCACTCGAGCACTGACTGCGACGGAACAGAGATACTCACACATCGAAAAGGAGGCCATCGCCATCCATTGGGGTTGCCGTCATTTTCATTTATATCTTTATGGACAGCCTTTTACTATACATAATGATCACAAACCTCTCATTCCGCTGTTCATGGGATCATCATCCAAGCCCCCACCCCGAATTGAAAAATGGATTCTTCAATTGCAAGACTATCACTTCACACTAATTTTCTGCCCAGAAACTCAAAACCTAGCGGACTATCTCTCCAGACATGCTCGTCTTGCTACCAAGAGCGAGGAACTGGATGCCGAGGTCGTTGAACAGTCCAGGCTACTCCCCATCTCACTTAAAGAAATCATAGAAGCCACCAACACCGACAAATGCATATAGCTAAGCATCTCCGCTGTGCGATCTGGGAGGCGGAACACTTTACTGGACAAAACTGTATATTGCACAGATGAGGCGAGGTTAACTTTGACATCCCTACACAATGTGAGGAACGAGCTGGTGATATCGCCAGAATGCTGCCTGATGAGAGATCCACGCTTGGTGGTTCTGGGATGTTTGCAACAGAGCGTGGTCGATCTGGCACATTTGGCCTATCAAGTAGTTGTCAAGACGAAGTCTCAAGAAAGATGTAAAGTGTGGTTCCCTAATCTGGACGTCCTGGTGGAGCAAGCGATGCGTCAGTGCTCTCTTTGCCAAGTTGCAAATCCTGCTGATCCGCCGGCGCCCATCATCACTGAAGTCATTCCGCCATTCCCATGGCAGCATGCCAGTGCAGACTTTGGAAGCCTCCCCGATGGGCGGCATAAGCTGGTGGCCATTGATGATTTCTCAAAATATCCAGAGGTTGAAATTCTGGAGTCTATCACAGCAAGCAAGAGCATTCATCCTTTGGAGAAGATTATAGCCACTCATTGATTACTCAAAGAACTGCGCACAGACAATGGTCCCCCCTTCTCAAGCAAAGAATTTGGGGAATACCTACAATCCAGGGGTATACACCACCAGAAGATTACACCCCGATGGCCCCAAGCCAACGGAGAAGCAGAGTGCTTCATGCGCACTCAACAAAATTATCAGAATTGCTTTGGCCAAGGGGCAGGGGGTGGACTGTGCTCTTTATGGTTTCCTAAGAGAATATCGGCTGACCCCTCACTCCACCACTCAAGTGAGTCCCATGTCTCGGTGCATGAATCGCTCAGTCGGAGATGTCATTCCACACCTAGACGTTGTGTCAACCACGCAGAAACAACGGACACGCGGACACGCTACAGAAACGTCATCTAAAGAATGGGGAGAGGATGTAGCTTTACGGCTAGAGCGGTCGAAGTCGAAGCTGGGGAACTGGGTTCGAGTCTCGGCAACGACGCTCAACATCCAGTGATTCTGGGCAAATCACTTAATCTCCCCGTGCCGAACAAAAATTAATGTGTCCTTGTGTAACGAAACTGGTGCTATGTAAAGTACTCTGATACCCGATATCTTCGGGTCTAGTTCGCGCTATATAAAATTCTATAAAATATATTTTTTTTTAAATGAACATATGTCCAGGGTCCGCAGGGCCAAACAAAGCTTTTTCAAAGCAGGCGATCTGGTAATGATAAAGAATGGACATCCCCGGGGCAATTTCAGTCTGCCTCTCGAACTTGAAACGTGGAAGGTACAGAAATTACAGGGAACCATGATCAATGCGCTAAAAGATGGAGTGACCATCACCAGAAACGTTTCCTTTTTCAAAGCATGCCCGACTCCTGGAAACAGTCACCAGGTGGATCCACAGATCTTGAGCAAGGCCTAGACAGCGTCCGCGGATGAGTCAGGATCAGTTGGTCAACCTGCCAATCCAAGATCTCCAAGTTCGTTGCCCTCACCCTCTGGAAGGGGGAGTATCTGTTCGCTGGAGGAATCATCCATTTTGCCATCTGATAGAGACATTTTGCCCAGAGTAGAAGAATCCAGAGAGGACGGGGAAGGTGTCAGTCATCAAGGGGCAGAGAGATACCATCTTCGACCTCGTCCAGCGAAGTCATCTTGTTTAAAGAACTTTCGGGTGTATTGAGCAGCTGAAAGTGGACTTGTGTTTTGAATAGTTTTTGTGTTTCCTTTGTTATTTTGTTTTTATTTTTTTTTGTTGGTTGAGGAGGTATGTTACGTTTTGATAAGGGAGCCAGGCTCACGTAGTCAACCCCGAGAAGGGTGTTCTGATGCCTCCCCCCGTGTGCGCCAGTCCCGATAATCACAACCGTGACGTAGGGACACGAGGAGTTAAATAAAGCTACCCGGGGCGTGGCCGGGTTATGTTAATCACCATCACAAGTGTGTGGGTAGTTATTTCATGGTGGTGCTAGTGACTGCTTTGGGCTTTCACTTACAGGCTGCTACACCCGAGTTCACACATACAACATGCGTGTTTAAGTACATCATTGATGGAAGTGGGCACACCAGTCTCCAATAGCAGGCCGGTGACCTGTTTCACAAACATCAGGTAAGCACCACTTCATAACATGGGTAGGAAGGGTGCACACACCTTCACACTGCATTTACAGTGGGAAAGTGCCCCAGGCCCTAAGGCCACAACAAGAGAATCAGCAAATCCCGGGTGGTGTGCCATGGAGAGAGCCGACCCACTAGGTAGAGAAAACCCACATGGGGGTTCTTCCCTACCCGGGCAGAGAACACGCAGGTGTCCCTACCCAGCCTCTCACCTACCGCGAGATTCACCCATCAAAACTTACCCTAGGGCCGCTATGGTGGAGGTGAAAGGGATGTATGATGGAACAACGCATTCCATTGCAACGCATGCCTTTACAACGCATGTGTTACAACGTGAATGCCTTTACCAAGCATAACCTTTATCACACATTTTTTACGAGTATGCCTTTACCACGCATGCCTTTACAACGAATTTCATTGTAAAGGCATGTATGTTAAAGGCCTATCCATGGTAAAGGTGTTCCCTGGCCCCTGCCCTCAGCCCTCAAACCGGGCCCCAGTGCCCTCCACCTGGCCCTCAGCCCCTTTTAAAAATACCCGACCCCTGCCCTAAGTCCTAAAACTAGACCCAGCGCACCACCTCCCCTGACCGCCAGCTTTTATTTTAAAATACCCGACCCCTGCCCTGAGCCCCAAAACTAGACCCCAGGGTGACCACCCGTCCCTAGCCCTTTTCATAATCACCCGGCCCCTGCCCTAATACCAGACCCTCCCTCTGCCCCCTCCACCCCCAGCCCTTTTAAAAAGTCCCTGGCCCTGAACCCTAAAGCAGTACCCCGGCGCCACCTTCCCCTGGTTCCCAGTCCCTAAGAAAAATACCAACCCCAGTCTAAAGCTATAAATCTGTACCCCAACACCCCAGGCCCAAACCCCCATACCTTCACAGGACGACGAAGCAACTCTTCTAAGGCACGGCACAGGTCGTCAAGAGGAAGCGGAATGGTCTCTCCATTTCCTCTAAAGACGCCGATAGCCTTGACCACGCTGGTGCCTTTACCGCCGTTACCAGTATATGCCCTTACCACCAGTACAATGTATATGCCTTTACCATTCATACCTTTACAACGTTAATTCGTTGTAAAGGCATGCATGGTAAAGGCATATACGCTGTAAAAGAAATGCGTGGTAAAGGCTATGCGTGGTAACAGTGCTTGCGTTGTAACGCATGCATGCTAAAGGCTCTGCGTGGTAACAGCCGCGTTATCATTGGCTGTTCCCCCTCTCAGGGTTGGCTAATGAGTGAGAAAGGCCAACCTGAGCATGATACATGTTTGACAGGCTATATCGGTGGGTGGCACAATCAGTGCTGCATCCCACTACTAGCCAGTGCAGTACCCGCCCCGGGTATGTGATGTACCTTTTTATAGGGCTCTAACAGGTATGACACCTAAACCAATCAAGTAAGCACCCATTCCTGGCATGTGTAGGAAAGGTGCATGCACTTTCCCGCTGCAGTACAGTAGGTAAGTGCCCAGAGTCCTAAGGTCAAGAAAAGAGAGTCGGAAAAAACTAGGAAGACAAAAAGCAAAACGTTTTAGGGAAATCCCCCTAAGAAGGGCCATGTCCAACAAAGCTTGAGAACATATACCACTTTTTCTATGGGGGTAGCCACCCCCGCTGACTCCTTAGCTCTGTGGTTAATCAGTCAGGAGGGAGAAGTTCTAAGTGTCTCCAGCAATGTTTCACTCGTAGAATCGGAGGTCTGCAATTTGACTGCCCGCTCTGGGTCTCTTTTAGATCCCTGCCCTCAGCGGATACTAAAAAAGGCTGCACCACATATAAATAAATACTTTAGCTAGTTACTCAATCAATCATTACAATTAGCTTTGGTTCCTGCTTCTGGAAAAAAAGCATTAGTGCTTCCATTGCTGAAAAAATCAAAAGCTGATACTTCTAACCTCAGTAATTATAGGCTTATTAACCTGCTTCCTTTGCTGCGCAAAGTAATTGAGAAATTGTAAACAAGCAGCTGATGCAATTCTTAGAAGCTAATAACACTCTTCATGCTACACAGGTGGGTTTCCACCCTGGGTATAGCACTGAGGTTGCACTTTTGGAGGTATCTGAAATTTTTAAGCACAGGCTGGATGAAGGCAACAAAGCTGTTATCATCCTTTTAGACTTGTCTGCATTAATTTACACCATATCCAATAGCATTGTATACTAGAAAATCTTGAGGCTATCTGGGTAAGGGACAGGGCTAACTTATGGATAAAATATTTTCTTTCCGATATAGAACAAGCTGTTCACCTCTCCCCAGGTTCAAAGTTTTAAGACATAAGGTTCCACAGAGCTCAGAGCTAAGTCCCACATTATTTAAAATTTATGTGGAGCCTCTGGCCGAGATGGTTGAACCTTGAGGCTTTAATATAATTTAATATAATGTTTTACACCACTGACACCCAGCTATTACTATCTTTCCAGTACGCCGATGTCATACTTGAAGAACACTCTAAGGGGTCTTTGAATGCTGTAGCAAAGTAGATGCGGATGAGCTGTCTTATACTCAATTCTGATAAACCAAAAGTTTTGGTCTTTGGTGATCCCTCTCCATTTGACCTCGGGTGAGTCTCCCTGCAAACTCTCGGAGCACCCCCATTGCCGGCTTTGACAGCCAGAAATCTTGGAGTAAAATTTGATACTGACTTCTCTTTTAAATCCCATGTCCAGGATATAACTGGATTATGCTTTGGTCTATTAAAGTCATTGCAAAAGACTTTCAAATGTTTACTTGTGCACACTGGAAAGTAGATTGTCTAGGCTTTGGCGACCTCCCGGCTTGACTACTTAATGCCCTTTTTTGGGGATTTTCTGTAAAACTATTAAACAAACTTCAGATTGTACGAAATGCTGCTGCTCTGATCATTTAGAATATTCTAAAGAGACATTGTACTAGATCTGGGCTTAACAGATTCACTGGTTGCCTGTGAATAAGAGAGTCACCTTTAAAGCTCTGTTGATCACTATCGGAGCCGTACATAAAATGGGACCTATTTTCTTCAACAGAGTAGGATTAGCGAGTATGTGCAGAAGAGAGATCTGTGCTACCTCAATCAGGGTCTTCTTTTCAGTACAAGAATAAAACTGGCAAGGAAACGGGGGAATGCTTTTTCATATCTGGCAGAAAAACTTTTGAACAGTTTGCCCCTGGTGCTCAGAAAGTTAAATTCTCAACTCTGGTTTAAAAAAGATCTAAAGACGTTCCTCTTTAGGCAGGGCTAGGTGAAGGTTAGATGATTCCTACTGACTAGCACCTGTATGCTTCCAGGAAGCAGCTGTTCGCGCTTTAGAAGTAGTATTTCATTCATTCATTCATTCAACTTCTACCTATTCCTTTTCAGGGAATTGAAATGGATTTGGTTCGATCATATGAACTTTCCCGATGAGGCCATGGTTTCATACTAGTTATTGTTAATTCTGCAACATGTTATTAGGAAGCCAGTTTAACTCCAGGGAACAATGACTGTCCACTTACTGATCATCTAATTGTATTTTTTACTCAAGGTACTCTTCCATCTGAGATCATAACAAATCATGGTAAAATGTTACATCCAGGTTAATAAAACAGGTCTGTTAAGTACTATGGATCAAACATGCAAAAACATCAGTATGTCAGCTGGAAACAGATGGCTTAGTTGAATGGTACAGTCAAACCATGAAACAAATATTGATGAAAACCATTAGTGTTGATGGTAAATACTGGTACAGGGCCTTACACCTAGCCCTACTTGTTTTATGGTGAACTTCACACCCTCATCTAGATGTAGTCCTTTTCAGATATCATCTGGCGAACAGCCTCATGGTCTGTTGAATATAGTTAAAGAATATTTGGAGAGAGACGTAAAATGGACAACAAATATAACAAAGGAACATGTTTGCATACCCTTCAATCTAGTGACAAAATCTTAAGGCCTTATTTAGAGTTTGGCGGACAGAATACTACGTCACAAACATTGGGGATGCCCCAGCCACTATATAACAAGTGCATTATAGCTTATGGTACTTGTAATATGGCAAACAGAATATCCGTCACCTGGCTGAGTATCCCATCTGCAAAACTCTAAATAAGGCCCTTAGTGCTGTTACCCACAACCGGCTACAATTTATTAACACTGTTGCATGGTCCATATAAGGTGAAATAATTTTAGGACTACTGACATATTCCATTGCATAGCCAGTTCCGAAAGCTAAAATACAGACTTACCACATAAATGTTTTGAAAAATGGAAAGAACCAGATCTAAAGAAGACCTTGTAGCTATAGCCCCCTCTGTGCCAAACATTAATGATGATATGTTCCCCTAAGAAAAATCGCCCTCCTGGCAGTAGCTGGTTCAATAATGAAATGTCTCTGAAAAGGAGCGGCCAGGTGGAACTAAGAACAACCTTAATCAATCATGATAGAATTACCAAAGAAGAGGAAAGGTTTATATGGTATACCTATTGCCTTTCCAGATACCAAAAGACAGACAAAAAAGCTGTAGAATGTCTTGCAGTCCTCACAATGGCTTTGACAATATTTAGTCAATCAAAATGAAGCCTTAGTTTAGGGCTTCCTTTATTAAAGTCTCTTTTATCTATTCTTAATTTCGGTTTACTGACAGAATATCGATGTACAAAATATTGTTGTTAAAAATATCGATGAAAAAATATGGAAAGCAAAAATATCGACTCCCTATACTTAAACAGGTAAGTACAAAAATATTGAGAAAAAAAATATCGATGTAAAAAATATAGTTGTACAAAATATCAGTTTTCAAATATATATAAAATAAAATAATAAATATTAAATATGTTAAATAATAAAATTAATATAAAAAATAAAGTAGATTTAATATACATTTTAAAAAACATAATACACTTTTTTTTTTTTTTCAAAGAGACATATGCAGCAGCGCTGCCTTACAAGGCAGTGCAAACATTAACACAAACATCAAAACATCATGTGATTGACCGCTCTCACAATAAATGAATTTTGGCATTATACAGTGACATGATCCTACTATGAAAAAGAGATACACACATGGTAACATCACTCTGCATTAGCATTGGGCCTAGTTTGGGCCTGTGAAAGGAGATATTGACGTAATGGTTCCCAAATGTCCTTGGGCTTAGAGGACGATGGAAGCTCTTCTGCATATCGTTCGAGGGTCTCTTTGCAGTATACCATATCTTTAACCCAATGATTGGCCCGGGGGGCCAGGGTACTCTCCCAAGTCAGCGCCACCCGACGTTTTGCCATCAGCAATGCAATTCTCACAAATCTGCCTAAGGTCCCTTTCAACTGGGGCACATAGCATAACAAACAGATTAACGGTGTACATTGTAACAGGGCCCCAGTCATAGACAGCATGCGTCTCACCACCTCTTCCCAGTACTGAAACACCAACCTGCAGTTCCATGCCAGGTGCCAGAAGTCTGCATCTGACTGGCCACAGCGTTTGCAATTGCTTGTGTCTCGGAGGCCAAACCTATGTAATTTAAGAGGTGTGTGATACACTTGATGAATATACTTAAAATGGATGATCCGCAAGTTGCCATTAGGTGTGAGGGCACTGGTAAGATTGCAGATATGCTCCCATTCTGACGGTAGCAAAGGAGGAGTGAGCCTGTCATTCCAGCGGGCAAGACTTCCATCTATATCCTTGACCTTCTCGTTTCGCACCGCCCTGTACAGTTTATTGACTAATTGACGTTGTGTGGGTGCGACCAGTAGTAATTGCAGAGAGTGCAAAGAAGGTGGTTCAGTAGGATATGTAGTGTAATGTGTTTTAATAGCAAGCTTTAACCTGTGCACAGTGACCTGAAATAGTGGCGATGAGTTAGTAATATACTGAAGACCCTCAGGTGTAATAAAGCTCCCGTCGGGATAAATTTCATGCATACTGTCAATACCCACCTCTCGTAACGAGCGCATCGGGCCTTCCTCCTGCGTCACCGAGAGCGCCGCATGATGTGCTAGAGGCAGAGCCGGAGCATAAATTGGGAACTTGGCTGTGAGTTTGCCGATGGATTGCCAGGCCGCAATGGTAGTGTCTAATGTATTAATTTTGTGCTTTGGTGTGCCTCTTCATGAGTGTGTGAGTATATCAGATAAGGGAATCGGGTGTGCAAATCCGTCTTCCACCGCAACGTGAGGAGTAAAGGCATGGGGGTTGTACCAATAGTACACGTACTGCGCCTGGGCACATAAATAGTATGTGTAGAGGTCAGGTGCACAAAAGCCTCCTTTGGCATAATCCAACGTAAGTGTATTCCAACCCACCCTAGCTTGTCTGCCACCCCAGATTAAGTGGAGCAAGGAAGTTCGCACAGTATTAAAAAAATTCTTTGTCAATTTTATAGGAATGTTGCAAAACAGATTTAAAACCGCAGTAAGACAATCATTTTTATAACTGCAATGCGATCCGCCAGTGATAATGGCAATGTCGTCCACCTGTCTATTTGTTGCTCCAGGGAAACACACGCTCTCCCATAATTCTCCCTTACAACAATCTCCGGGTCACGATGCACCCAGACACCTAAGTACTTAACTGGCTCTGTGGACCACACCAGTGGATATTCCATACTGGGGGGGTTGTTATCGATGTCAAAGGTATTATCACCGATTTATCCCAGTTAATAGTGAGACCCGAAAATAGTCCAAATCTGATGTATTCTCTCAGTACAGGGGCTAGATATCGCTGCAGCTCTCTAATAAAAAGCACCATGCCGTCGGCATAAAGGGATATACCGACAGGGCGGTGCATAAAATTAAGGGCCGACTCCCTGTGCCGCTGGCGAATCACGCAAGCCAGAGGTGCGAGCATGATAGCGAACAGCAGCAGTGAAAGAGGGCATCCTTGCCGGGTGCCCCTTTCAATCGGAAATGGCTCAGAAGTGAGGTCCCCCACGCGCATCCGCTCTGATGGCTCAGAATATAATAAGCGCACCCAACCAACAAATACCTCAGGAAACCCCATACGTTGCAGGATTTGAAACATGTAACTCCATTCTTTGGAGTCAAATGCTTTCGCTTCATCCAACATTACAGCAGCTGCAGGGAGGTCGGGGTTCAACACATGAAACATCGCGAATATAGTTCGTAAGTTATGGGACGTAGATCTTTCCGGTATAAAACCGGATTGGTCCGGTAAGACCAGACAGGGCATTAAGGGCTGGAGCCTGGTTGCCAAGATTTTAGCAAGTATTTTTGCGTCCAGAATAATCAAAGATAAGGGGTGGTATGACTCGCAGAGCGAGGGTGACTTGTCCTTTTTTAGTAGAGTAATAATCAAAGCTTGCCGAAGCAATGGCGGCAATATACCCGTTTCATGTGCCTCAGCATATACCTCCAGCAAATAGGGCGTTAGTAATTCGACATACTCTTTGTAGAATTCGGCCGTGCGGCCATCCGGCCCCGGAGCCTTTTTATTCGGTAAAGCGCGTATCACCGCCTTAATGTCGGACGCTTCAATTGGTTGGCTTAGATATTCTTGGTGGCCGTGCGCCAGCCAGGCACAAGCAACATCAGAGAGGTACTTAGCGAGATGTATATGTTAGCGTAGCAGTCCCGGAATTGGTCTACTATGTCCTGAGGTGTGTAATGTTCCCCACCCTGTGGATCCACTATTTTGGTGATATGGTGATGCTCAGCACGAAATTTGAGTTTAGCAGCTAAGTTCCGGCCAGGCCGACCTCCTTCGCCATAAGCCCGGGCTATGTGTCTACGTGAAAGATATCGTATTTCGGTTTCGGCCATTTCGTCATATTCTAATATCAGCTCATGGATACGAGAGAGTGTGGCTGCACATGGTCTAATTGTGTATTCTTTTTCAAGCTCCGCTAGTGCTGCCTCTGTCTTCGCGAGTTGTCCTCTAATATCTCTCAGAATACCCGCAGTGGTACTAATGCAGACCCCCCTGATAGTTACCTTAAAGGCTTCCCAGAGAGTGGCCACGCTATCTACAGTGCCTACATTGAGCTCAAAGTATTGCTCTATCGCTTTCCTAATAGTGTCAGCATAGGTAGGGTCTAATAGGGCTTCAGTGTTGGTAGGGATAGTGAAAACAAGCCTCACTGGGTTATGATCAGATAATGTGCGTGGGAGAGGATCAATGTCCGTGACCCAGTCATTCGCCCCCTCGCTTAATAGCCAGTAGTCCAGGCGGGACCAACTGTTGTGCGCCGGCGTGGCGTGTGTACCCTCCCTTGCATCACAATTGTGAAACCTCCAGGCATCAACCAGCACGAACTCTAGCATAGCGTCTCTAATACATTGGGCAGCCTTAGGTGTGCGTGCGCCCTGTGGGTTGGATTTGTCCTTACCAGGATCTAGATGCGTGTTTAGATCCCCACCCCATATAATTGCAGCATCCGGCCAGTCATGTAAGACACTAAAAATACGCACAAACATTTCAGGTTCATCTACTATGGGCCCATACACATTGATTACAGTGATTGGCGAACCCCCCAGCATACCATGCACCATAGCACATCGCCCTTCGTCATCCGGGTGTGTTTTTATCGGTGTGAATGGAAGACCTTGTTTTAGCAGAATGATAACCCCTCTGGCATAAGATGAGTACAACGATGCCAGCTTGTATCCAGCCCATTTAAGAGCGATCTTGGCCTCAGTCTCCTTGGTCAGGTGCGTTTCCTGTAGGAGAGCGATCTGAACCCCGTGTCTGTCCAGATTGGCGAAAACTTTCCGGATCTTCTTGGGGGAGTTTAGCTCTCGGACGTTCCACGTCAAACAGGTAAACTTATCGCCCATGGTCACAAGTGAGAGTAATAAGCATTAGCAGAGTGCATATTGCGCTGTATGAGGACAGAGACAGCAGCCATACCATAGCCAGAGTATCGGAGCAATCACAGTAAACAAACCCCACTTTAAACCAGTTAAACCCCCCACCCACACCCACTTTAGCAGACCCAATTTGCCAAAGCCATCCCCTGAATTTAAAACATACCCCAACAGAGTTAAACAGATGCAAAAAGTGATATGGGGCACACCCATTGGGGAACGCTGCGGCACAATCAACTTCCCGGTGGATAAGGGAAGTGGCCGCCGTATAGAACATGTGCTCCCTAAACCTTCAGACCACAGCAAGAGAACATTGCAGTTAGATAACCAAGATTACAAATGAGACAATTCTCCACCCGCAATGCCATGGGAGGGCAGTGTCAGCAAAAAGGATACAGGTACAGAAATGTCAGCAACAATAGCAATGTTCTGCGGTTGTATAACTAACAAAGCAACGCAGCAGAGGCAGCGTGTCCCAGTGTTCAGCACAGCGGTGCAAGCGACATTCTTGGCAGCACCAGGACTGCATGACAGCCAATGATTCAAAGTACAGGGCCCCGGCTAGTATGCATTAGCCCTCGTCATCCGACTCATCCGGGGGGGCTTGTGTCTTGCGCCGAAGAGATTTGACAAACTCCATGGCCTGCTTAGGGTTAGTGAAGATTCTGGCCTTATCGTCGGTGCCTATGCGAAGCCGAGCTGGATATAGCATGGCATACTGTACATTCTCGGTGATCAGGAGCTTTTTCACTTGCTGAAATTCTTTTCTTGCCGCCTGGACCGACGCCGTGAAGTCAGGGTAAAATGCCACAGTGTTGCCCTGATACGTGATGGTGCCCTTCTGACGGGAGATGCGGAGTACCGCGTCCCGGTCCCTGAAGTTCAATAGCCGGGCGATGATCGGCCTGGATGGGGCACCCGGAGGCAGGCGAACGGACAACGAACGATGGGCTCTTTCTACGATGAGTAGATCAGAGAGATTTTCCGCACCGCAAATATCCCGGGGCATATTTTCCACATAGGTCTCCAATCTGCCTACATTCGTGGACTCTGGCAGCCCCATTATGCATAAGTTATTGCGCCGGGACCTAGCTTCAAGGTCTTCATTTTTGGCCTGAATGACCGCCAGAATCTTCTCCCTATCCGATGTTTTAGTGGTGACCTGCCATAGCCCGTCCTCGGCGTCAGAAATGCGCTGCTCAGCTTCACCGATCCTGGTGGCTTGCTTGTCCAGTTTAGCTGACATGTGATCCATACGGCCGCTGAGGGCCTCAATCTTCCCGTCAATGGACTGTAAGCTAGCTTGAATAGCAGACAGTGACTTTCCCAAGGCGGTCGGTGTCTCGGTTGTAGTGTCCAGTTCCGAGGCGGAGGTAGTTCTTTGTTGTGTTTTGCCTGGTTTTGCCTGGTTTGCGCAGATCAAAGTTGAGGTGCGGTTGGTTCTTGTCTGTCTTACCCATGGCGGCAGGCTCGTGGCAGTACAGGCGGCGCTCGCCCGGTATAGCTCCCACAGGCAACCCTAGACTGTATCCCTGCTACGCAACTTATGTACCAGGCACACCTCGCGCTCACTACTGGAGGGAGCAAGGGATACTGCTGCAGAGATCTGGGATGTGCGCGCGGTAGACACTCCTGTCTCTCGTAGACGAAAGGCAAAGCAGTTCCCAACAACCAATGCCAGTGAGGCAGGGTGCAGCAGGCAGGTCGTTGGCCCTCAATCCGGGACGTAGTATGTCGCAGGTTTCCGCTCGCAAGTGTGTCTGGACCGCACTATTTAACCCCAGCTGCCTGGCGTTGCTATACTCTGATGGCCCAAGATACCAACGTAGAGATTAGAAGGGGAGCAGTGGTCGTAACGGCTCAGTGGTCCGAGTAAAAGCCAGCAACCAAT
This sequence comes from Calotriton arnoldi, assembly GCA_963921515.1. NCBI lineage: Eukaryota > Metazoa > Chordata > Amphibia > Caudata > Salamandridae > Calotriton > Calotriton arnoldi. Next base: position 1,089,279 of record CAWUFW010003563.1, read on the forward strand.
GTGGAGTAGTTCAGCCCCAGCACGCGAGATCCCCACACTCAGTGCCAATGATCATTTCAAGGGGGGGACTGTGCGGTGAGCTAGAGGGGGGAATGCGGAGGTAGTTGGCCATTTAGTCCGGCACTCCGGGCTCAGAGTCGTCAGGAAGGGAAGGCTTCAGGCCTATAGATGCCGCCCACACCAGCCGCTCCTCGGCAGCACACTTCAGACGAACGGAAGGCCCGCTCAGGCCTCATCTGCGTGTTCCGGCTGCCACACGGCTAGGATTTGTGTCTACCCGCTACCCGCCACAATCAGGGGACCCCCACACAAGGACTGTCTCACCGGAGCGTAGGAGCCGCTGGATTTGCAGATATGATGAGCGCCGTGAGGCGCCAGCAACGTCGCAGCCGAGCCAAGCCTCACCGCGGCTCCGACCCCTCAGCAGCACTGTCGTTCCGTGGCTCACCGCTGGCCCGCACCTCACGCTAGGTGTCGTCCAAGTCCCAGGCCGGAATATACACAGCCCCTAGTTGAAGCGGCTGGTCCAAGATCGTGAGCTGCGCAGGCCGCGGGCGGACACAGCGGGCCGTCCTCGACTCCGCGCATGCACCGCCTCCCGCAGCAATTCCAAGCGCCGGCCACCTTCGCTGAGGCACACAGGGGATGTAACCGGCCAGGCGCTCGTGGACTCTGGTAGAACCGCCGTTGGGTCCCACGAGCGCTTCAAGGCTGTCCGGGCCGCGTTTAGGAGCAGAGTTCTGTCAACCGCTGCTCACGCGGCCGACATATTGCGACAGCACCAGTTCACCGCTTTCTGCTTTTCACGCCTTGCAGGGGCCCCCAGCTGCAGCCGGACACCTCGGGGATCTCTGACAATGAATAGCTAGATGTCTCTCATCTAACGGCGTGGATGACGGTCAGGGAGCAGGATAAATGCAGGATAGTTAAGGCGGCCTGCGGAGCTGCACTACGACGCAGCCATCTTGCTGTGCGTCCTCTAGTGCCCCCCCTCAAACATAACAAATAAACTTAAAACATTAAACTATTTAAAGATCTTTAAACTTAAATTTCCCACTCAAGTCAGTGCAACAGTAGGGAAAGTGTTGGATAGCAAAGGGGTAAAAATTACTATTCCCACTCCACTGAGTGCAACAGTAGGGAAAGTGTTGGATAGCGGAGGGGTAAAAATTACTATTCCCACTCCAGTGAGTGCAACAGTAGGGAAAGTTTTGGATAGCGGAGGGGTCAAAATTACTATTCCAACTCCGTGAGTGCAACAGTAGGGAAAGTGTTGGATAGCGGAGGGGTAAAACTTACTATTCCCACTCCAGTAAGTGTAACAGTAGGGAAAGTGTTGGATAGCGGAGGGGTAAAAATTACTATTCCCACTCCAGTAATTGCAACAGTGGGGAAAGTGTTGGATAGCGGAGGGGTAATAATTACTATTCCCACTCCAGTGAGTGCAACAGTAGGGAAAGTGTTGGATAGCGGAGGAGTAAAAATTACTATTCCCACTCCAGTGAGTGTAACAGTAGGGAAAGTGTTGGATAGCGGAGGGGTAAAAATTACTATTCCCACTCCAGTGAGTGCAACATTAGGGAAAGTGTTGGTTAGTGGCGGGATAAAATTTCCTATTCCCACTCCAATCAGTGCAACAGTAGGGAAAGAGTTGGATAGCGGAGGGGTAAAAATTAATATTCCCACTCCGGTGGGTGTAACAGTAGGGAAAGTGTTGGGTAGCGGAGGGGTAATAATTACTATTCCCACTCCAGTGAGTACAACAGTAGGAAAAGTGTTGGATAGCGGAGGTGTAAAAATTACTATTCCCACTCCAGTGAGTGCAACAGTAGGGAAAGAGGTGGATAGCGGAGTGGTAATAATTACTATTCCCACTCCAGTGAGTGCAACAATAGAGAAAGTGTTGGATAGTGAAGGAGTAAAAATTACTATTCCCACTCCAGTGAGTGTAACAGTAGGGAAAGTGTTGGATAGCAAAGGGGTAAAAATTACTATTCCCACTCCAGTGAGTGCAACAGTAGGTAAAGTGTTGGATAATGGCGGGATAAAATTTCCTATTCCCACTCCAATCAGTGCAACAGTAGGAAAAGAGTTGGATAGCGGAGGGGTAAAAATTTATATTCCCACTCTGGTGAGTGTAACTGTAGGGAAAATGTTGGGTAGCGGAGGGGTAATAATTACTATTCCCACTCAAGTGAGTGCAACAGTAGGGAAAGTGTTGGGTAGCAGAGGGGTAATAATTACTATTCCCACTCCAGTGAGTGCAACAGTAGGAAAAGTGTTGGATAGCGGAGGTGTAAAAATTACTATTCCCACTCCAGTAAGTGTAACAGTAGGGAAAGTGTTGGATAGAGGAGGGGTAAAAATTACTATTCCCACTCCAGTAAGTGTAACAGCAGGGAAAGTGTTGGATAGCGAGGGGTAATAATTACTATTCCCACGCCAGTGAGTGCAACAGTAGGGAAAGTGTTGGATAGCGGAGGGGTAATAATTACTATTCCCACTCCAGTAAGTATAACAGTAGGGAAAGAGGTGGATAGCGGAGGGGTAATAATTACTATTCCCACTCCAGTGAGTGCAACAGTAGAGAAAGTGTTGGATAGTGAAGGAGTAAAAATTACTATTCCCACTCCAGTGAGTGTAACAGTAGGGAAAGTGTTGGATAGCGGAGGGGTAAAAATTACTATTCCCACTCCAGTGAGTGCAACAGTAGGGAAAGTGTTGGATAATGGCGGGATAAAATTTCCTATTCCCACTCCAATCAGTGCAACAGTAGGGAAAGAGTTGGATAGCGGAGGGGTAAAAATTAATATTCCCACTCCGGTGAGTGTAACTGTAGGGAAAGTGTTGGGTAGCGGAGGGGTAATAATTACTATTCCCACTCAAGTGAGTGCAACAGTAGGAAAAGTGTTGGATAGCGGAGAGGTAAAATTACTATTCCCACCCCAGTGAGTGCAACAGTAGGGAAAGTGTTGGATTGCGGAGGGGTAACAATTAATATTCTCACTACAGTCAGTTCAAAATTAAAAACAAAATATTAACAGCAAAAATATTTTAAAAACAAAATAAATATATAAATATGTAAAAAATTAAAATACAAATATATTTAATATAAAAAAATAAAAGAAACATATTATAATGTTAAATACATATGACAAATACCTACAAATATTATATTAAATATAATAAAAAATAATTTTCAAACAAATAAATATTTTTCATTACAAATTATTTAGAAACAAAAACATTACATACATTTATTTATTTTATTTTCTACCCTATAACACCACACAATTCACAAACCGCATCTAAATTTAAAAAAATGTACTTCCATAATTAACATAATTAATTACCAATTAAAGAAATATTATTAATTAAAAAACAAATTAAAACTCATAAAAATTTATTAACTTCCCACACTTTACCCCTATAATCCCCACAGTGCACAACAAAAATTAAACTGTAAAAAAATTAATTACAAAATTAAAACCTATTTTCAATTTAAAAAACTGATAGTATTTAACAACTAATTATAAAGTAAAATTAATTTACTCCCCTCCCTTTACCTATAAGAGTAAAACCCCCACATCAAAAAATATAAATATATATAATACCCTACTTTAATATCAATTAATTGAATAATAATGATCAACTAATTATTAATTGATTAAACATAAATTACTTCCCACCCTTTACCCCTATAAACCACACAACCCACACCTAAAATTAATGATGCGATTTCCATATTTAATATTCAATTAATTAATTAATAATAATTAACAACTAATTAATAATTAATTACAAATAAATTACTTCCCACCCTTTACCCCATAAACCCCACAACCAGCACCTAAAATTAATTACACAATTTCCAGAATTAATTTACAATCAATTAATTATTATAAATTATCAACTAATTATTAATTAAACATAAATTACTTCCCACCCTTTACCCCTATAAACCCCACAACCCGCACCTAAAATTAATTTCACAATTTCCATAATTAATTTTCAATAAATGAATTAATATAAATTAACAAATTATTATTAATTAATCAAAAATGATTTCCCACCATTTACCCCTATAAACACCACAACCCGCACCTATTTTTTTTTTACACATTTACCATAATTAATTACCAATTAATTAATATTAATTACCAACCAATTTATAATTATTTACAAATAAATTACTTCCCACAATTAACTCTATAAAATCTCAATTAAATAAATATTATAAAATAAAAAATATTCATTAATTTATTATAATTAAATTACTGCCCACGCTATTCCCCTATAAACCCACAACCCGCTACGGAACTAAAAAATGCAAAATTTAATTAAAAATAAAATTGATAACTACTAAAAATTTAACACATATATTAAAAAACATAAACTATACTTATACTAAAAAACATACATCACATTCATTTAAAATATAAACTAAAATACATAACACTAATTAGAAAATCTATATTTTAAACAACTATATTTTTGCAAACGATATTAATGACTTAGAAATTTTTGAAAACGATATTTCTTACCTTAAATTCGATATTCTTGACCATGATATTCTTGCTGTCGATATTTCTGTGTCACGATATTTCCAACTCGATATTTGTGTAGGTCGACATTTCCAACTTGATATTCTGTCTGCATACCCTTAATTTCCCCTTACGTCTGGGCTCTTCATATGCACAATCCTATTCCCAGAACATCTGGTTTTCCTCACAAGAAGTTAGCTCAATATGAGTTTTCTCTCTTTCTCTTGGTTCTGTCTTTTTATTCAGAGGTAGAAAAATAAGTTTTATACCAAGAATCTTCCTCTACTGGTTCCTGAAAGAAGCAGATGAGAATTAGCTGCACAAGGAGAGAGCATTGTCCTTGGGTTTCTAGTAAATGCCTCCCACATTCCTTTATTTAATGATTATGCCTCCCAGCATCCTCCTACTTGCCTGAATAAAAGAGAAGGTGAGAATGAGCTGCACAGGAAGAGAGCATGTGGATTCCCACTACTCTACTCTTCTCTGGCTGTCAGATTCCACCTGACAGCGGTGATTTTGGATACCGAGACGTGTGCCTCATCACTCCATATTCTCTTTGAATTATTTAGTCACATTTTTGTTTTCTTGTTGATCTATGACACGTTGTCACAGTTGAGTTGGCTCACAGACTCCACGCTGTGATCGGTCGCTGGTAGCAGTCAAAAAGGTTTGCAGAAATGTCACAAGTTTCTTGATCAGTGGCTTTTGCTTGTGCTCGAGGCCTTTGTAGAATTTCTCATTGAGTTTACGGAGGAGGTTGTTCAATATCTCAATACCTAGATCTTTGTGAAGGTCTGCTGCTATCCATACGGCCTTGACAATGTCATACTGAAAACACATATGACATTGTAGGTCAGATAATTGCATTGATTGCACACACATTCCTGCGCATATGAATTGAATTCAAGAGCGGGAACAATTCTGCTAGTTTGGTTTATACATTCTGATAAGTTTTCTTCAACTGAGTTTTATAGTTGAGTACCATGCTTAGGTAGGAGCTGCTCTTTTCCCGCTTATAGCAGAGGCTGATCTGTGGACGCTCTTTAATTTTCTTTCTAGTGAATAATGTTACTGTGGTTTTGCTTGTTTTGAGGTTTATCTGTCAGTCACTGTACCATCCAGCGATGCTGCTGAGGGGTCTCAAGGGGCCGGATGTACTAAGAATAGAGCTGGTAAACTGTGCATCAACTTTTACCAAATCCATTCTGTTTTTGCAAACCAACCTATGTACTAATAGTTCAGTTCACAAAAAAACGATTCGCAGTGGGTCGCAATTCGACCTGCCTTAGGAATGTTAATGAAGTAGGTCTCCAATTGTGAATCACTATGAATCACAGCCATCACACGGATAGTGGCCTGCTGAGGTCAGCAGACCACCATGTCTGTTACTGCCTTTAAATAAAGCAATTTTTAAAAGAATCAACCCATTAAAGGAAAATGGGATGCATTTAAAAAAAAAAAAAAGGAATGGGGACCACTATTGCTTACACTTAAAGTTTTTGACAATGTACACAAAGGGGAAGAGGTCCCTTGGGACACCATCCCATTTGCGAATGGGTTACCACTACATGTTTGTAGTTTGTAAACTGTTAAAGTTTTCCGACCAGAGTTTGGTTGCAAAACATTAACGCATACTATTTTGATTCAGTGTTTGGAAGGGACGCTCTAAACACGCCCCTTCCAAATACTGATTCGATATGTTGTCGCAAACCCGAATTGCAATTTAGTAATGTATTACTGAATTGCAATTTGGGTTTCTTACATATCAGAAGGCCTTTTTGCTGTCGCATACGGCTCGATTCTACAAATCAGACCCTTTGCGACTGCGAAAGTCTTCGTACATCTGGCCCAAGTTTCTTAGCCATTTCCTTTTCACTGAACGACTGTGAGATGATGGCAACATCATTGGCATAAAGTGTGAGGTCTGTCAAGTCTGCGGGAATATAATTTTTTATTAGATTGAAGACAAATGGTCCAAGAATTGATCCCTGAGGCACCCCAGGAAGGATAGTTGAACATTCCTCTCATATGGTTACATGAAAGGTGTATTCGTCCAAGTAGCTAGAGAGCAGGTTTATCAGGTGGCTTGAAAACCTGAGTTCAATGAGTCTGTACATAAGTCCTGTGTGCCATGTTCTGTGAAAGGCTTTGGCTACAATCAGACTATTATAGCTGATTTGGTAATATTAAACCCATGGCATATAATGTCCACCACGCTGAGTAGCTGGTGATTCGTTAAATGTTCTTTCCGGAACCAAAAATGTTCTTTTAAGAGCAGCTTTCACTAGATGTAAAGTCAATCAAGCAAGAATGACCTTTTCGAAGTGCTGTGATTAACCTGATAGACTTTTAGTACGGTAGTGTGCAGCATCTCTCAGTTGTTTCCTGGACTTAGGAAATATGATGACTCTTGCTTCTCTGCAGGCTTTGGTAAAGTACTGGTGCCGCTTACATGCTTTTTAGATCTTAGCAGGACAACCAACCGTTGCATTTGGGAGCATCCTGAGGCCATGTTAGTTATTTCATCTATTCAATCAATCCAATGGCACTTGTTAAGCGCACGGCTACTCTATAGAGTGATAGTATCCTTCCTAGATTAGTTCTATGGTGTCAAAAACCGTGCCTTTGCCTAAGGAATGCTTTGATAAAATAACCCTCACCCGCTTTATCATCGGGTTCTTCCCGCCCCGCTGCGGGATGGGGCGTGCTACAACCAACGGGGACGTGGGAGCACTTAATAGTGAAGTGATACTATGTGTAATGTGAGAGTGGAAGGGTCAGAGTGAATAAAGTAAGATTTAAAAAATACCTGGCTGTGTGGAAACAAAATTTTAATACTCCCTATAGCTGGTATTGGTAAAAATGGGGAGAGGATGAGGTTTGCTATAATGAGCTACTTCCTCCCTAGTCTACATGTTTCGAAGCCATCCCCCTGGCTTCTCATCAGGACCAAAGAAGTGATCCCTGCACCACTCTAAACAGAAAACAACAAAGTGGTCTGCCTACTCAATGTTGCAGATTTATGTGCATATGAGGAACATGCACTTATACAATACCCATTTGGTATCGTCATGTAAAATAATCTGGAAGGATAGAAAAAGCAAAGTTATTTACAATAATATCATACTTGCAAGACCACATAACCAAACTTGTGGAAGGTCTACTATGTGATATATTTTTCACTTTGTGCACAACTGCTCCAAGATTGAGGTGGGTGCCATGCTGCCCTTGATTGTGACATACATAACAATACTAGACACAACAACATGTAACACAAAACACACACTCTATAATGAGCTGTATTGTTAACCCATGTCTAAGACTCTTATGTACTCCTGGTTGTTTATATTCTGGCACATATACTGTCATGCCTTGTGAGATACTAAATGAAACAAGAATAATAAAACCAGTTTTTACATACATTTTTGTTACCATACTATAGCCCCATGAGCTATTACGGGAGGGGAGGAGCGCTTGTAGTCACACACTGTGGGAGACAAAGTAAACGTGTATTCATGGTTAAAGTTGTTGTTTGAAAAAAGCTGTTGTAGGAAAACACTGTTATAGGAAAAGACAATGCCTTCTAAAATGCTCGTTGTCTAGGGGGACCGGCTGTGCCGTACTTACGTTGTCAAAGCTGCTCTCTCTCCCTAGCAGTGCCTCCCCGTGACTCCGATGAACAAGAAATGTTTGCCGAGAGCCGGTTTAAGTATTACCTGCCTCCCGCGTGCGTTTGTTGAAGAGGGCTGCAATGTTAACCTTCTCAAAATGGCCGCCCGCTGTGGAAACTCTGGTAGAACAACGCGGTGACTTCCGTGTGTCTAAAACTCCGCTAAGGATCACGGTCTCCCCCTTTGGTTGCAATGCTAACTTTCTCAAAATGGCCGCCTATACTGGAACTACTTATTAACAGTAGCGGTGACTTCCGCGCACTATTTTGTCTTAGAATTGTGCCTACTCTGATTCCTTGGTTCGTGTTGGTCTATGGAAAGCGGAGCTGTGCTCATTTGGCCAAATTACTGGGTTAGACGTAAATGCAGCTATGAAGTCACCCAGACGATTCGCTCCATTGGTAGAATATTGCTGCACCTTAATATGACAAATAAATTCCCACTGTGATACTCCTTACGTTAATTATTATCGCATCATATAAGGGCTGCAGTGTTGACATTCACCACTTTGACCGCCATACAAGGGACATTCTCGCAAAAAGTCACGATGTGTGTGCATTGTGCTGCCCCCTAAGTCATGCCCACTTCTATCCCCGTTCTGTGTTGGTATGCCAAAAGGGTGACTACCCTCATTTGACCATTCTCTTGTTTGGCTTATATTGGTATAGTGATATTTTATCTTCTGACACGTGGTAGGCAACAGTTACTGTTTCGTTTATGTCCTCACTGTGGGTATAGCCTCCTTATTCTTTGAAGTGCATACTCAGATCTATGCTGGGTGAACTCCAGCCACCTGTATTGCCCTCATTGTGTCAGAGTGTTTGCATAATTGGGACCCAGAGTATACGAATATTCAGTGTGAATACTAGAGTATGATGGAGTATCTTAGAGTGTCTCGAGGGTACTGCCGCCTCCCCCTCTGTTATATCTTTATGTTTGGGAAGGTAATTGCCAACAAACATGTAGACTAGGGAGGAAGTAGCCCATTATAGCAAACCTCCTCCACTCCCCATTTTTTACCAATACCAGCAATAGGGAGTGTTAAAATTTAGTTTCCACACAGCCAGGTATTTTTTAAATCTTACTTTATTTACTCTGACCCTTCCACTGTCACATTACACATAGTATCACTTCACTATTAAGTGCTCCCACGTATCCGTTGGTTGTAGCACGCCCCGTCCCGCAGCGGGGCGGGAAGAACCCGATTATGAAGCATGCCACCAAGGGACCTTTTGGTGGGTGAGGTTATTTTAACAAAACATTGTGCTTTCCTAAGCATTCCTTAGGCAAAGGCACGGTTTTTGATACCATAGAACTAATCTAGGAAGGATACTATTATTTTGTGTAATAAGGTGGACTTTCGTAGTTTTTTTCATGATTCTCGGAGGAGGGTGAGTCCATTAATTCGGGAACCTCTTCACTCCCTCTCTTGATTATAGTTACTCTATAGAGTGTCCAGACGCTACAGGTTCAACGACTACTGATCTCACATGTGGAACAAGAATTAAAAGGCACAGTTAAATAGCCAAGTTTTAAAGCAAAGCTTAAAACAACCAGCATCCTCAGTGGCACGAAGGTACATGGGAAGGGCGTTCCAGCCCGCAGTACCTCTTCCTGGTTTCTTTCTGTTTTCCAATTTCTTTACCACACGAAACACTTCATCCTTTGAATATTCCTCAGTGTTTGCAGTTTCTGTTTCAGTTGGTTACTTCAAGAGGTGTTTGGTGACTCCTCGTCTTCCTTCTGCTGTTAGTTTGCTGACCTGGTTAGGCTGGAAGGATGCCTCTAATATATCAGCAAAGACATCTGCCTTGTTTCTGTTGCTGCCTGCTAATTGAGCATTGCCTTCTATTGGTGTCTGTGGCTTCTTTTTTCCCAGTCGAATGACGGGTGATTCCCCATGAGAGTTGTCTGAGTCATTCAGGTTAGCTGTGGCAGCTTCCCATTTTTCACCTCTATGCTGGCTCGTTTCCTTCTTCCAGCAACTTTGTGAGCAGAAGGTCTGGTGTGCAATACTTATTCCTCTGTCTTCTTGCTCTGTTTTTGCCATCTACTGGCTGCTTAACATCCCCTCCTGTGGTACACTGAGCTTTGTAGAGGGAAGTGTGAGGGGTGTGTTTTTAGGCACCGTCCCCTTTCCATCTAATTGCTGGAAAGGAGAAATATGGTCTTCATTGGTTTATGTGGCGAGGAAGGAGTAGCCCCCCCCCCTTTTTTGATTCAGGCCCCCCCTGTAACCAGAGTACCTAACTTCTCTCTCTGTTTATGGCATCTTCGCTGTCAACTAACCGTCAGCCACAGCAGTCCAACCAGTTGCTCTGCTCCTTTCAGCATCAGCCTCCTGTGGCATCCTCTTCACTGCCGACGGGTGACCACCGAGTCCAGGACCGATGCCCCACTCTTCGGCAAACCTCCATGGCCTCAGAGCCTCTCTCTTTCTGTATGCAGGATCCCCATGTCTCCAACCCTGGCAAGGGTCCCCTGTTTGCATAATCTATCCCACAGTCGGCTGATGAAACTTCCCTTATGCCAAAGAAGCAAGTAGATCTCAGGATGGACTGAAGGGTCAACTTTACGTTTGTTTTTTGATGAGCGACATGCTTTCGACGTGGGTGGACAGAAGGTTGCTTTGGGCAAGGCTGGTAAAGTGGGGTATTGAAGGTGAGTTGTTAAAGGCTATCGAAAGCGTGTACTCCAACACGTGGATGAATATAAAACTTGGTCAATCTCGCGGAAGGTTTACACTAATTAAGGTTTAAAGCAGGGGTGTGCCATGGCAGTCCCACACATTGCTGACATGTGCTCAGGCTCTGGGCAGGCAGGAATTTTCCATCTAAAGTGAGACAGTTCCATGTTTTGACAATACACAGATGATATCATTTTCTTAGACAACACCCCCATGGGGCTACCAAGAACACTGACGTCTTTGTCTAGTAATTAATCAAACAAAACTCCAAATTGTTGCCTTTGGCCAAGAAAAAAGATTAGTTACTATTAATGGGTTATGGATGATATGGAGATAGAGAGGACAGCTTGCTACAATTATTTGGGTATATGACTGGAAGAAAGACGTAGATTAAATATCATATGAACAATTTCATAACAAAAAGGAGCAAAAGGTGTTATAACATGCGGTGCTTACATACAAATCTTTGACACCCTTACTTTTTATCCAAACTCCCAGCTACATGAGCAAAACCAATGCCTGCCTTTTTGTATGGCCATACATTTTTATGAGCCACTATCAAAACTGTATGCCCTAGCACAATGTTCACTTGCCAAAATTGATATCCCAGGAACATATACACTGGAAAGCTAATTTTCAAAATCTGCCATTAGTGGCCAGTTTCTCCTGTTTTGCAATAGACAACGTTTGGCTTCACCTGAAACAAATTAAGCATTGGTTTGGTCTGTCATTGACGGGAGAATGAACAAAATGAGAACCTGTGGTCAATTTTTAGGTCTTGCTGAGCCAGCGCATGCGCTGCTCTGCGAGACATTTAGTAAGGGGCTTTTGAAAGTGCTACCAAAGAGGCTTTTGCCGGCCACCAGCGTGCGGTTACGCGCGCAGCCGCCATCTGGCATTCCTCTCACTCTCCCATGCCTCAACGCACGCCCCTCCCCCTCCCCCACCACAGAGCGCGTCCAGCTCCTCCCGCTGGCTGCTGGTGCTCCTGGCCACTTTCATGGCCGCGTCACTTTTTCCCCCTCCCCGCGATCACTTTCAATTCCCTCCCCCTCCCCGCGATCACTTTTGCGGCCGCGCGGCCGGCCGCTGTATTTCCACACTTGTTAATTAATCTAGTCAATACACCCATCACTTTAGTCCCCGGCAGGACTTCACATAGTGCCAGGACACCTTCGGGTTACAGTTAGCGCTCTATACATATCACTAACATGACATAACATAACATCGGGTCACGCCGCCATCTGTAAATAGCACGACACGTGAGGATATGTCAATAACCCCCTGCCGCTAGCCCTCCAGCCTTCTTGGTCGCCTTACCTGTGTCTCTCGCCCCCATGGTTACTGATAAACTCTGGGCTGCACGTGACATACAACAGCCCTGACTCACTGCGTCATCGAATAGACCTCCAAGCGTCAAAATTAACGTGCGACGCCCCCGCCCGTCTCATACCGCCTAGCGCTGCGAAGTGGCCCGAGAGGAAACGCCGAGCACGTCACGATATTAAACTTTACAGACCGAAATAAGTGGCTTCCGCTTCTCTCGTGCTCTGCGGCTTGTGTTTGGCGTCCAAGCCAAGTGAGACAAACTGAACAGAAAGGTTTGTAAAACTGCACTTTGTGTCACTTGCACAGAAAACGAGACTTCTTTAAGAGTTGAGCTCTGCTTCTCTCTCGTTCATATGTTTTTTCACTTTTAAAACACCCAGACTGCATTGTTGCCTTGTGGCATTTTGGTTGTGTTTTTTTTTTTTTTTTTAAATTAATAATTGTGAAAGTCTCTGAGCCGGGGCTTCTAGCAGCTTCTGTGGCCCCACGTTCCTCTGCAGTGCAGCCCTCCCACACAGGCCTCAAGCTCTCCAGGACCGTGGTAGATTATCGAGTCCAATCTGAGGTTTTCCTTTGCATCCTGGGGCTTATAGTCCTTATTTTATAAAAGCATAAACCAATCCCAAAATGTAAATAAAAACACCCGGCCTGGATGAAGCACCCAGGCATGTTTCTGAGAAACCCGAGAGATGTGAGGGCGCACACAGTTTTTTTTTTTTTGCTTCCGATTCTCCCTTCTCTCTTCTTCTTAGTAATGAGGGCCACTCGCTGAGTCAGTCACTGACTGCAGCTCTGGACCACTGGATATTTTGATCAGCAGTACCTCACCCTGGTGGACCAGGGCTTGCCTCCCTGCCTTGGGTGCACACAGTTTAATAGCATCAGACCTAGAGCAGAGCTCTCATGGACCACGCGGGAGTACCTCACCCTGTCCAAGTGTTTTCTATCTACTATGACATTTGCAGACCTTCTGAGCTGAGCCCATATTTAAACAAGAACTACAAGTCCCAGAATACAAAACAAAACCTGGACTGGGTGCTCTACTGAGGCGTAAACTTTGATCTCCTCTTAGGGAGGTCTCTCTGAGCCAGTTCAGAGGTCTTCAAGTTTCCCAGGTCCCCACGTGAGTAGCTTTTCCAGTCCTGGTTTCTGCTTTGAATCCTGGGATTTGTAGTCCTTATTATTTGAGACGGTGCGCTGCACCGGCACTTAATCATCAACATCAGTGCTGTACATGAGCACCAGTTAAGGACACATTCATTCAAGGGGAGATTAAGTGATTTGCACAGAATCACTGGATGTTGAGCTGATGCCGAGATTCAAACCTGGTTCCCTAGCTCTGGAGTCGGCAGCTCTGGCCTTTACGTCACATCCTTTCCCCACTTTCATAGTTAGTAGCTGGTTCTGTATTAGGTGGCTCTAACAGGAGAAATGTGCCGGTGCAAGCTGCCTCCCGACGAGAGCTCCAGCACTTATTTTTTTTTCTCTTCAAATTAACCACTGTATATAACACAATAGCAAGCATTGGCATAGCCAATAGGTCTCGCCTTTGGGACCTTATGTGTTTAGCCATGCAACAGTTGATGTCGTTGCACTAAGGATATTGTGCTGCATAACTAAATACTTATAAGGTCCCAAAAGCGAGACCTATTGGCTATGCCAATGCTTGTTTAATTAGACACTGGACCAGTGTTTAATTTGACCTGTGGTTTCCGGTTCTCGGCACCAAATTGCAAGCACTGGGGCTTATGACAGTCTGCCACATGGTGGCGCTGTCTGGCTAATTTAGGTATGAGCACAACAATAGCCCTTTATTAGTTCAATTTACATTTACAATGACTAATACTTGCCTCCTGAGCCATTCTTATAGCTTTGGGGGCCTGGAAAAGTCTGAATTGTCACACCTGTAAGAGTGTGATAGTTAGTAGCTGTGTTTGTACTGTCATTGGCAGCTGCCAGGGGCAATGGGTGGTGCAAGCTGCAGTGGCCTCCTGACAAGAGCCCAGGCACTTATTCTTTTACAAATTAAGCACTGCACTGGACAGGCCAAAATTCATGTCTCAATTGGAACTGTCAAGCCCATGAATGGTATTTAATTTACAGTTAATTTAAGAAGTGTGTTTATTATCTCAGTTGTCAGATTCAGACAATTTGAGCTCTAAGAAAACCACAAAATATGTGTTATCCAGTTACAGTCAAGGAAACCTAAATCTATTTGGAAATTAGGCAGCTTATACACTACCGAATCCTGCATTTTGAACGGCTTCTAGCTTTAGATATCTGCCCAGGAGATTCATAGCAGATATCTGGCACAAGCCTCATTACAGTATCAACCCACACATCGCCAGGCTTTCTTCTGACAGCTGCTGTGAAGATCACAGAAATCTGACAAAGAAATAAAAGTTCACCCGCCTCACAGAATGTGGATCCCCTTGGAAGACAGGCTGCTGGAGGAGGCCGCTTTAGAATCATGCACTTTCTGTGGAGAAGGCTGAATAAGGAGCAGATAATGGTCTTATCTCGCCTGCTGCACGACCCTGAAATAAATGAGCCACTGAAAACCCTCCTTCCCATCTGTTTGTGTGATATATTTAAAGTGTTCCAAGTGTGCGAGAAAATCATGTAGTCCCTGACAGTTCTCTCATAGATGTCTCATTGTTCTCTCTGTAAATGTGTTTTATCTTTGCCTTATATTTAACTCCCAGTAAAAATATTTTGAAGGCAGTGCACTTTCATGCAGAGAGAGACATTCCACTGGAGTCCCCCCCCCCCCTTGGATAATATTGCTTAAATATTCGACATGCAATGGATCAGAAATGTTGCCTTAAGTATGTTTGAGTTGAAGATTCTTGATATTTGTGATAAAGGATTTTCAAGCCTTTTGAGAAAAGCTTTAAAGATAAAAAAGGCAGGATCTGCAGAAATGGGAAGGCATCCTTAAAGCCAAAAGAACCTATTGTTCTGAAGTATTTTGTGACCGCAAACGCTGCTATTCCCCAGATCACAAGGTGTGTTGCTGCAAATGAATCACAAATGGGTTTTGCAACTCAATATGAATTACAATTAGAAGACGGTGTAAAAGGGGTGTCTCCTCAATATTGCGAAGGGCAATGGAGGTCTCAAAACATTCAGATGTTAGCGACTTCTCAAAGGAGACGGCAGGAGATTCACAAAGGAGGAGCTGACACTAGCCGCTGCTATGGGTCCATTTTGGTGTGGCGGGCGCGGATGGGGGGGCAGGTGAGGAGCGAGCTTAAAAAAGCAAATTGGACTTACCTGGCCGCCGCCGCTTCTCCTCCGGTCTTCTTACTTCGTTGAGACAGGAACAGGAAGGAAGCAGCATGTTCTCCGCCCAGGCTGTAATGCAGACTGGGTGGAGAACATGCAAAGTGCGCATGACGGTTTGGCTGGCCCGAAACGGCCAGCCAAATCGTCATGCGCACTTAAGTGCACATGCCACTCCTCCCCCTGCTGGCTGACAGTCCAGCCCAGCCCTGCCCCGCTCGCCCCTTAATAAAAAACTGTGCCAGCCCAGTACCGTAAAAATAAAACTATAATACTGTTATGTTATTATCATTTTATTTTTCATGTGGGGTGACGCTCCTTTGCCCTAGCGGAGGAGCCGCCACTGGGAGCTGATCCCATTGGATAACTTCCTATTGGGGAATCATGTTGGGCGCCTCAGAGGGAGCAGGCGGTGGTTTCTGTGACTACAACCTCCTCCCCTGATGTCTATCCAAAAGGCATGGGCGGCTCCTCCACTTGAGCAGAGGAGCATCGCCCCACAAGCCCCGGAGCTGAAAAATAAAAAGGTAATAAAAGTTTATTGATAACTGTTTTATTTCTCAGCAACCCGTCCTTAACTAAGTGTCAGGACGGGGCGGGGCCAGCGCTGCTGAGTGGCAGCAGCAGAGAGCTATGCGCTTTAAAATGTGCATGTCTCTTTGGCCGGCCATCCAGATATGTGCATTTTAAAGTTCTGTAACCCAAAGACTCTTAGGAGCGCTGATAGAGGCTGTTCTATCCAATCCTCGTGCTGCTTTCATGCTGTGAAAGCAGCGCCAGGATTGGGTAGTGCAGTTTCCTGCTTCCAGAAGACACCGGAAGGAAGAAGACGTTGCGCTAGGAAGAAAGGAACAAGGTAAGTTTTTTTTTGTTTTTTTTGTGCCTCCGACCTCCACCCTCGGTACATGCCAGCCGCCACTGCTAAAAGGAATCTTTTTTTAATGCAGCACTGGTTCTTTGGGGGCTGCTTTAAAAAAAGGTTTCCTGTTTTAGAATGCAAACACAGTGATGGTGGTCTGCTGTTCCTTGCAGGCCCCACCCCTGTGTTTGTTGTCAATCACAATTGCCTCATTAATATTTATTAGGCAGGTGGTTCTAAAAGTGAAGATTTTTCAATGCGACCTAATAGGACATAGGGTGTATCACAAAATTACAGAGCAGTTACAAATAGTCAATTCACAATTTGCACTCACTATTGTCAACCTCTTTGATAGTACATGGGGCCCATAGACTATAGTATGTAATTTGTAAGTGTTTGCTACAGGAGAGTGGGTATTGGCTCAGACCCCTACTTGTGGAATATGGGATTCATAAATATGACAAGGTAGTTCACTTTGCACTTAGCCGGAGAGCTATTAGAATGGGAGCTCATTGTACAAAATTCATGAGCATGGCGTTTGAAAAATGTTGTAAAAATCATAATATCTAAATTGTCACATGTATTCAGACCCCTGTATGGGCAACCAGTTGTGACTAATTAATTTTTTCTTTTCTGTGTATTAGGAACTGGTTCAAATTGTAATTGTGATGATTTGTATTAATCTTCAATAAAAAAATGATTTGCAGCAAATAAATGCAGCTTTGGGGCACTTATCGGACAAGGTAAGCAGTGGTGTAACAAAGGTGCCAAGGGCCCAAATGCAAGCAATGTTGAGTAATAAAAACATCAATAGTTGGAACTCAGAAGGAACCTCACTGCCCGGTGCCACTGCACCTACTGCACAATTGATAGCTACATTGCAGTAGACAAGTGTGACAGCAAATCTAATACCATTATTATCTAGCTACTTTGCAGTTTTAAAACCAATTCATACAAATGGGTTCACATATCCTTTATTTATTGACACTCTAAGGTCTCTGGTAACAACTGTGTGCACCAAGCACCACCCCTGCAGGACAGAAATAGACATTACATATTCATTATTGTATAAGTGTCTCATTCGGTGGTAGTTATCCAGCTGGTATCGGCCCAGCCAATGCTTGTTGCTGCCCTCTGATAGCACTGTCATAATCGATAAAATGTTCCAGCAATAGATGTTCTTGTAGCTGCGAGCCACTATAAAAAAAATTAAAAAACGATAGCCTGCGGAACCAGATACCTTTTGGTGCATTCCCTGCATTGCCTGGATAATAAGCAGATATAGTGGATTGAAAATAACAACCTATTAAAGTCTCATCGATTTCGCCCCAGTCGTGATTCCGCTCTCTGGGGCGCACGGGAATGCATCTTAGAAATCCTTGATGAAGGTTATCCATTCATACTCCGGTTTCTCGACCTTTTGGCGATCACAGTCAACCATCTTATTCCTTGAAGAGTGGTTCAATTCAAAATATCTGGTATAGCCCTAATCTGGCGCAAATGATCTCTTTCCAATCACTCCCAAAAAGTCAACACAGGCACTTACTGGTCTTGGTGATCCCTTGCATTCAGAAAGCCCAACAGACCTTTCTTTTGCCAACTTTGTTCAAAGTCTGTCTGCAGAGTTTGCACACAAAGAGAACGTTGACCTCGTTGCGAACGGTAACCTGCTTGTGCACCATCAGGACAACAATACGATCTGATCCCAGCAGTTAAACCTTGTCTTCTGCGTCAGTTTTCTCTTTCCTCAACGTGGTACTGGGTTAGAAGGATCACAACAATCGAACCCTGATGCTTCGAAATTAGGCAACCGCAAGGGCAATTTGGGTGTCATAGTCAATTCCAAGGATACATCCTCCATCCTCGGGAGCACTCCAAACCATCCTTGAAAAATCTCCATTGGCCACCATTAGATGCATCCATCAAATTCAAAACACTTTAAATGACCCACAGGTCTCTCCACAAATCAGACCCATTCTACGTAAAGAACAGGATTTGCAAGTGCTCACCAACAAGACATTTTAGATTGTCCAATGACAGGATGTTGATTGCTAAATTTACGGAGCAATACATAGGCAGATACAGCTTCCTTGTGCAACCACCTAGTCTGTATTACTGTCAGGGACTGTCCGGGACTACGTCTGGAACACAGTCAGGGATTTGGGCAAGGACTGGGAACTGGGTAGAAAATGTACGCAGAAAGAGGAGTACAGCGCTGCCCAGGATCACACAGGAAGTCAGAGGAGAAAATGGATCCAAAGGGGAAGCCTGTACAAGTGAACAAGATGGCTAAGACTCAGAAATGATGGGCACTCAAGAGGCAGTTTAGCATTTAGAATAACTACACCCAGGATAGATGTGCAAGACATGTATATATACATGCAGAGAGTTTGAAAAATGTTGTATTGTGGTTACGTTTTATCGACGACCTTTTTCTGCTATGGGAAGGAGACATAGCCGAGTTAACCACTTCCTTGGACTCATTGAACAATAATTCCCAAGGCTTTAAATTCACCTACACAATCAGCAAGACAGAGCTCACTTTTCTTGACATCCAACTTTATGTATCTAAGAAACAAAATCTGCACAAAAGTTTTTAGAAAACCCACCAGCGGAAACGAGTTATTGTTCGCGAATAGTGCACACCCAAAAGCTCTAAAATGGAGTATTCCATATGGGCAGCTCCTCGGGTGAAAAGGAACTGCTCGGGGGAAAGAGTTTTGGAGGAACAAGCATCCGAGATGACACAAGGTTTTTGAATCGAGGATATCCAGCGTCAGTCTTACAGGATGCTCTAAGGAGAATGAAAGAAAAGGAGTGACCTTTTGTTGCCAAAGAGGAAAAAGTTAGTTGATGGTGATGAAGAGTGCATAATTAGATACATTATGGACTTTAGTAGTTCTGAGAAGGAAGTAATGACACTGATTAAAGATAACTGGAAGATCTTGGAGCAAGATGGAGATTTAAAAGATATTATTCAAAATCGTCCAAGTCTAACATATCGAAAAATGCACTCTCTTGGGGATTTTTTGGTTCGAAGATTTATGACAAACCGAGAAAAATCTAGTGGTTGGACACTCCCTAAAAAATGTGGTTCCATAAATGTACAAAGTGTAAAGCTTGCAAAAGGGGAGACAACAGAACAGAAGTGAAACTGGTTGATGGAAGATTGAAGAAGATTAAAGAACATATCCACTGTGAAGGCACCCATGTTGTGTATGCACTGGAGTGTGGATGCATGTAGGGAGCACTATCAATAAACTCAAGCTACGAGTATTGCAACACATCCCGGCTGTCACAAAGAAAGATTTCACATGCGTCATTGCAAAATACATTTGGGAGCATCACAATGGTGATATTGGAAAATTTGTATATTATGGAATCCAACAGATATATGTAAATCCAAAGGGGGTGACAGCGAGTTTAAATTACGGAGAGCAGAATCAAGATGGATACTCTCTATAGGCACTGAAAGTCCATGGGGATTGAATACAGGCGCAGAGCTATGTGTACATCTTGAATGAATTTTGGGTGGCTATATGGAACATTATACAATGCAATACAAAGAATCATGTTCTCCACTTTCCCTTTCTCCCCATACAGTGTAGATTTGAGGAACAGAAAGGGCTTTCTAACAGAGTTTTGGCATAATGGGACTATGTTTGGTCCATATAAGAGGAGTATTTTGTTCCCCATGAGAGAATGATGGCAGTAATGAGGTTTTTGTGCAATATGCTAATTGTTTTTAACTTTGGTAAAACGTAAAGTGACCCCCCCTTTTTTTACTGTGTATGATACTTCATATTTTTCACCTGTATATAACTTCTATGATTCAAATTCTCTGCACATTGCACTTTGATTACATTTGAAGCTGCTATATCTTGCACTTTTCTCTTCTTTCTACTTTGGTTGATGGCACATAGCACTTTATTAAATTCCGATGGTGGTAAGTTTCATACCATCGTTGGAATATAACAACATTTGGTGCAATATTTTCTACCTATTAGGGGCCTCGTGCAATGTAGGACAATCGAGGATCTAATTCTGGAACTCCATGATTACTTAAATACCTTCTTGAGAGAGAGATATATATATATATTCCCTTTCGTTCGTTTCTGGCACTAATGCACTTTAATAGGCTTGAGGAAGTTACCGTACTGTCTACTTCCTTACCATTTTGTAGAGTAGAACTATTTATTATGCAGCACTTTATTGGATGATGATATCGGCCAATTGTGGCCTGTGTTTGATGCGGTATATATATATTTTTTGCCATATGAGCAATGTGCAATGATATCACATCGGGAAGTAATATTTGAGATGCACTTTATATAAAAACTTTGAGAGCAGCTGCTCTGCGGAAAGATATGTAGTTCAACTTGGGCAATGTGCAATGATATCTTTGTGAGAGGTGACATTTATGGTCTGAATAAGGTTGGAGCACCATGCACTTTATAGAAATTTTTGCATAATGCACTTTATAAACTTCAAGGGCAGCTATTCCAGAAATTGGTAAACAATTATCTGCTTGATAATTAACAGGGACAACTGGGCAATGGGGGCTGTTATTAAATTGAGATGTTTGAAATGTCTCCTTACTAACGCTCCAGGACAATAAGAAGAGAGAAAAAATTTTTTGCTCCTCGTGGTGTTGAATTTAAAAAAAAAAAAAATTCAAAAATGTAATTATATTTGGGTATGATCACTCATGCATTTTGATTTGAGAGGGGCACATTGAAAAATTTGAAGAGATTAGAAAAGAGTTGAACAGATTATAATGATCTCTGTTGTTCTCTGTATAAACAAGGTACTTCACCATTTCCTGTCTTTCCTCCTCTCATATCTCTCTCTCACTCTTTTTTGTCTCTACTTTCATAAAATGAAAAAAAATATATAAATGATACAGGGGCAATTTTTGGGAGATGCATGAAATGATTGCCACATAAACTTATGTAGATTGGCATATAAGTTACAGTTATTCACTATATGTAACTCGCTTGTGTCTCAAATGTGTAAATAAAGTTTTTGTTGAGGGGTGGGTATGGGCGTCTACCCCTTTAAAAGGTACATTCTACACAATCTCTCTATGACCCTGTTGAAGGCTAAGGCTGAAACGCGTAGTCCATTTCACCCTGATGCTGTCTATGTCTAAATAAATTATAGTTATCTGAAAAATTACCTCCTTGGTGGTGCCGTGTTCTTCTGTGCGTGACGAAGTGAATACTGGATGAAGAGCTATGCCGCT
Source organism: Calotriton arnoldi (assembly GCA_963921515.1). NCBI lineage: Eukaryota > Metazoa > Chordata > Amphibia > Caudata > Salamandridae > Calotriton > Calotriton arnoldi. Next base: position 1,110,898 of record CAWUFW010003563.1, read on the forward strand.
TTTTTGAAGGGACGTTTACACACATATATATATATATATATATATATACACACACACACACACACACACAACAACATAAACAATAAAGGGAATGTGGGGTAAAGCACTCTGGAGCTCCACACGGTAAGACTGAAGCTCAGTAAGTTCCTCACCCACAATTGGTGTTCGGTAAGACTGAAGCTCAGTAAGTTCCTCACCCACAATTGGTGTTCGGTAAGACTGAAGCTCAGTAAGTTCCTCACCCACAATTGGTGTTCGGTAAGACTGAAGCTCAGTAAGCTCCTCACCCACAATTGCTGTCACAGATACTGACTGCTACTTTAAGTTTGTTTTGTTGATTTTCAAGCAGCTATTGATGAGGTTGACCTGTTGTTCTTATGGCAAAAGCTTTCATCTTAGGACACATCACATGCTTTACTTGGAGCTAGTCAGCCCCTGTAAATGGGCACCTCGGTGCAGCTTAAGCTGGACTACAATGTGTCCTCGTCAAAAAAGATATTTACTAACCATGGCCTGAAGCAGGGATGCGTATTGAAACCACGACTTTTTAATCTTTATGTCGCGGGTTTGGGGAAAGCTCTACTCAGTGCTAACCTCTTTCCCCCAAGCTGGTTGGCTGCCAAGTAGCATCATTGCAATATACAGTCACCACTGCCCTATTAAAAGGATAGTGATCGGTCCACAGAGAGTTCTGGCTGCTTTGAGTAAATAATGTAATGCTACCCAGCTTGTAGCTAATGCCGGCAAGGCCAAAAAACGTCATCTTTGGACAGGAATTGCAATAAAAATGGAATTGGTCATTGGGTGGAAAAAAACTGGAAAGGATTGCTCATTACAAATTTTTAGGGCTACAATTAGAAGAAAAGGTGGCCGTTAGCGTAATTTGGGTTTAGTAAAACTGAAACAACCCCCCCTTAAAGTTTGCTTTCCTCTGTATTTGTGAGGATCGTACAGTGCCCTGGTTGACGCCTATTCTGAAAATTGTTAGAGCAAAATTAACTCCTACCTTATGTTGGAGGTGGCTGGAAACTCCCTAGGGTCACACATGATTTGTTTACCTAACTAAAAAAGCATAAGTAAGGCTCAAACTGTGGGTTCTTTAGGCAAACACTACAATGATGCAATGCAATGATGGCTGCATTTTTACAAACATTGTTCCACATTTGTGCAGCCATCAGCAATACCTTAAAGACCTTAATTTCAAAGCCTCTACCGCATTTAATATGTGAACCCGTCTTCCCTGCAAACCTGGGGAATGCCAGCCACCCCCTGCCCTGGGGTCCATTTGGCACCAGAGCGGCGCAAAATTAGAAATTCAGGAGGCGTTTTCGCTCACAGGCTAGTCACACCCCTATGGTGGGCTACCTAAAGGGAACATCCAAAGAAGGGTTTCACCATCTTGGTTTTTAGTGAAATAGGACTTCTGGGTCAGGATTATGTCCACTCTGTAGCCCATTGGCTACTGCCATATACTCCCCGAAACGGAGTATTTAGGGGTCCCCCGACACCAGGTCCTCAGATTTGACTTCCTAAGAACTGAACTGAACAAAGAGACAACACCGCAAGAACTAAGGACCTGAACCGAAATTTGCACCAAACCCTGCCTGGCTGCTTGCTCCTTGACAATTGCAAAGATCCGACTCGTCCTGCAGCTGTGCATCATACCCAACACTTAGAGAACTGCCCAGCACTTCGACAACCAGCGAACATCTCCCTTGGGGTGGAGGAGCCATCCCCCTGCATCTGCAGGCACCGATCGCATCTGTCAGGTTCACCGTGTTGCTGGCCATCGGGCCCACCAAGGAAGCATCACATCAGGAGGAGGTCTTCTTGGCTCTAACAGGTCAGCCCCATCCCTCTGCTGAATGGGCACCCCCGAACTCTGACTGCAAATATCTGTTTGCTGTGTATGTTTTTCCTCCTAGACGATAATATTACCGCGTTCGAGGCTCATACCTCAAAAACTGTTATTTGAGCAATTGTAAGGTTCTATTGTAAAATCAATAACTCCGAAAGTACCTAAAGCATATAAAAATCTACTTTATTTTTACTAAGGGGCCAATTCCGATCTCGGCCGGTAGGGCTCTGAATCGGATTCGGCTTAACCGGATCCGATTCGGAGCCCTATTGCCCGACCGATTCGTACGCGCGTCCGGGCGAGCGAGTACGATGCGAAATCGCCGACCGACTCGTCCGGGCGTCCTGACCGCTCCGACCGACTCGTTCCCGGGTCTAACCGCACCGACCGACTCGCTCGGACTCGACTCGCACCGCGCAATGGAGACGTTCCCCGGCCGGGTAAGTACGATGCGCGCCGCGAGCAGTCCGACCGAGCCGCGCACTCCGGCTCCAAAGAGCAGTCGGAACCATACTTTGGGGGTCCGTGTCGGACCCCCCTGTACGCGTAGCCGCGCGAGTCGCACACAGGGGGGATCCATGGTTCCCCCTACCTGTGCGTGTACGGCACGAGTCGCTTCGCCGCGTACACGCTGTAGGGGGCGCCCTTGTCCGCCTCGCACCCATTGAGTCAATGGGAGCCCGCGTACGCGTTGTACGACAGGCTCCCATTGACTTCAATGGGAGTCCGACCGACTCGAGTCCGATGGCATACGTGCGCATCGTACTCGTTCGGTCGGGCTGCACGGGTCCGATTCGGTCGGAAATCTCTCCGGGTCCGGCTCGGTCGGAGAGATTTCCGGCCCGAATCGGAATCGGCCCCTAAGTGTTCCAGGGTTTCTTACTGAGTGTGTGAACCATTTATTGACTGTGTGTGTGTACAACAAATGTTTAACACTCCTCTATAATAAGCCTAAGCTGCTCGACCACACTACCAAAAATACTTGGGATTATTAAAGTAAGCCCTGTAAGCCAATAAGGGTCGTCTGGACTTTTTGGATGGTGTTCCCTTACATTGGCACTACTACATAAAAAGCCAGCTTCCGACACGTTTCTACATGTTCTGAAGTACAGCGTTCTTTAAAACCTGACTTTTATTAAACTGATTCTAACGTATTTTTGCAACACATAACTAAATGTTTCATGGTGAGTACAATTGTGCACTAGATATTTTACCTAAAATGTTTAAAGTTGCCAAACATGCAATCTCTTTCAGATGAAACACCAAGGATTTATGTGGTTTGTGGGAATGTTGATGATGTGGCCATCTAGTATAATGAATAAAGTACCCCCTGCCATACATTATGAGGATACTACAAGTCACCTTAGTGTTCCATGACCTTATAAAAGAACTCTGATGTTGGCCTCATTCTTCTATATGGTCAGGGAGCATTTCTATGACCTGCAATATCCTTGTAATGTATGACAAGGGCAACTTTATCCCATATTTTGCTTATATGTTACTCAGGATATGGCGCATTCCCTGTGATTATCGCCTTCTAGATTCTTAGGAAAGGCCAGGACGTGTGCCACTGTTACATATTTAGATGCTTTTATTTTTTAATTAATCAAATATATCTGAACTGAACTAACTAAAGCTATTTAATGGGGTAAGGCTAACATTAATGTTGGTGATGTTATTAAGGAATAATGTGAACGCCTACCGTGAAGGGGTCCTAAACATGCAAGGACCATTCCTAAGACCTTTAATGCAGCCAGTCAATACAGAATTACCCCCCTTACATCAATGTCCATGTGTAGCGCAAATATGTTTTAACATATACCACTTTTTCTCCAAAGGGGAAAAATACATTTTTTACTTGTGAAAACAGTGGCATATCAAGGGAGCATGGGCCCCAATACAAGCAAAGAAGTTGGGCCCTTCATCCATTTTAATAGAACAAAAAACAGCCACTAGTTGTGATCAAAGGGGAGCCTAAGAGCCCAGTGCCACTGCACCTGCTGCACTATTTATTGCTACGACCCTGGTTCAGAAACCATTCCCCTCCAGCCCCATCAAATATGCTGGTGCTCACTCTCCATTCCAACCCTGGCATTTATTTCATGGGCTTTCAGGGTAGCAAAGTACCTGCATGTGTTGTGTCAATACTCGCAAATGTATGAGTTTCTGGGGCCAGATTTACCAATTTCTCATGCAGTGCACTAGCCGCAAATGCTGCGCTGCTCTGCGTGAGAAGGAGAGAGCAGGAGAGCGCCAAACTTACAGAAATATGGCACTCACCTCCCCTCTCCCTAGCGTTGACGCTGAAATTAGCCGCCGTGCGCAACAGAGACACCTTTGCGCCATGGTGCAAGGGTGTCTCTGTGAGTCAAGCATAGGTTTTGTAATGGAAGGAACCTTCCAGTACAAAATACTATGCTTAGACTAATTTTAAACCTTTTCCTACTTTGTATGTGTGCTGTACAGTGCAGCACACATGCGAAGTTGGAAAATAAAGGAGAAAGCGCCTGGTTGAAGGATGCGCTATTTTCTGACACAAAAAATCTAGTAAATTAGGTTTAACTCGGAAACCCTGGATGGTTGCATGGGAACGCCCATGCACCACCCATGGTACATCTCCTTGGCAGGGCCGGACTGGCCGTAGAGTGTACTGGGCGTTTTCCCAGTGGGCTGGAAGGATGGGGGCCAGTTTTGGACCGGTGAGGGCCGGTTTTGCTACTGGGTGCTGGTTTTGCAGCAGTGCTGCAATATCGGCCCCCTGCAACAAAAGCGCAGCAGCAGTGTTTCAGTGCCCCCATCTCCCCTCCTGCCGGTCCAACGTAATTGCTAGGGCTGGTTTCCATTCCCAGTCCGGCCCTGCCCCTTGACACTAAGTAACGCAAAGCAGCGCTATGTGCTGTTTTGCGTTACTTTCATGTTATTTCCAGCACTTTTGTGCCACAAACACAGTGTAAATTCTTAGTAAATATGCCCCTGGGTGTTCACATAGTGTTGTAGAGTGTCCCTCCCAGAAACACCCACAGTCCCACCTAACCTAACAACGCCACACTGGCGAGATGTGCGAATTTGTAAGCATTGTTTCTGTTTATGTGACTCCAGGTGTGAAGTTTACTTTTGGAAAGGGTTGCTTTTCACACCTAAAGTTTACTTAGTAGGCCTGTAGTTTCCCAGGTCTTTACCCGAGTAGCTCATCCGGTCCAGGTTCTTACGTTGCATTCTGGGTCTAGTAGTCCTGTGCATCCCATTGTAAAATCAGAACTACAAGTCCTTTAATGCACAGAAGAAATCTGTTCTGGAGGACCTACTCCCACATGGGTGTAAGGCATTTGAGAGCTCTGGGTTATGTGCACAAAAACACTTGTGAATTAGCCGCTAGATGCTCACAAGAGAGTTCTCAGGAGCCATGTTCCATGCGCGAGTAGCACATCCAGTCCAGGGTTTTTGGTTTTCCTCTTTCTAGTTCTTGTGGCTCTGTTCATCTCATAATAAACTCTCATGGCTTATCTCTGATGGCATCACCTAGGGTTCCGTCCTATTACTTGTCATATTCATATCTGCTAGTAGAACCTATGTCATTTATGGCCTCTTCAGCCAGTCCTGCCTTGTTAGCACATAGCAGACAGTATTCTGGGAAGTGTAGTTTCACTTTTCAGATTCAACCTGGGCAAAGTGCTGTTGGAATTAAGTGTCAGAACTGATTGAAGGTGTTACAAATGACACAAAAGCCACTGGGCATATATGTGAGCGTTTTTAATAGTGATTTTTGTATTGCACTCGGTTTACGAGACAGCTAAAGCTGCCAGTAGGCCAGATTTAAAAAAAAATACTTGCATATATACGTCCAGACTGGCTTTGGGTCAGCCCTCTTCTCCATTGGTATGTCCAGCTGCCTTTCAGATTTTGCTTCCTCCCACCACATACAGCATGGGCCAATGGGTCAGGCTCTCCAGGCAGTGGCGCTCTTTCACTTTTAGAGAGGGCATTTTCATAATGACACAAACACATCCGTTTAAAAAGAAGTGACAGGGCTCGTGCAATACGACATCCAACCACGCATACATCTACCGATATCAGGTTTCCAAAGAACACGCCCTCTCCTGGTATCATCGCCTTCGACCTCACTGCCACATTCAAAAGCCTCTGTCTAGCCCCCTGGGATGGGGTTACTGGTCCTCCGCGACGCCCTGCTGTGCTCCTGGAGCAGACCTGCTCCATCGCTGGTGTTTGCTGATTCACCTTCCAATGTCCCGAGCAGCCAGAGAGACGCTGTTGACTGAAGCACTCACCTCCTAGCAGCCCCCATAACAGTTCAACCTGGTACCTTCCATTTTGCTTTCCCTTGTTGCTTGCCTAGGCTCATAATCGCGGCCATTTTGAACAGTTTGGCCACGGGGTAAGGAAAACCCTCACAGGAATTTATAGTACAAACTGAAAGTGGACTTGGTCCACCCACACACCAAAATCGTGGAAACTGACAAAGGACCTAATCCCTTACAGAATTATTAAAGGGAATAAATGACTTCTATTTTTAACCTCACAGTTTACTCATTGGTAGAAAAATAGACCTAGCCACTCCCCAGATCTGAAGGCTGAAACAAAATGAAGCTAGGTCTCCTGGAGCGCCATGAGCATTAAGATATGACTCAGCAGCACAAGCCCTCTTACACTAAAGAAGGTCTTTTCTTACATTACCGGAGGTCTGCTGATTCAATGTACATCTTCCTGTGACTGTTACACCCCCTGCTCCGGAGACTCAGCTTCTTCAACGTTGTTTTCTATAACTTCCCTCTCTTTTCACATGTCTTGATCAAGGCCACCCCGAGCTATGTACCATCTCCTCCTATTGCTTCTACTCGCCTTCGCTACCCTCGTGGCGTTTTCCTCCTCCCCCCACCATATCCTCTCCCGCCTCAATTTTCAACTATGTCAACCAATCGAGTTAAGACTGGAGTTAACTGCTTCAAGATCATATACCCCCCCAATTTGTCAAAAGCATCAGCAAAACGGTTCAAACATAACACCCTTGAACAATTTCCTGATTCCCTCTTCGTTGACCAATACCATAGTGGTCGCTGTGGGAGTCTTAAAACTGACCGAATTTTCTTCACCTACGACATCCCTTCCTGGACCACTATCTTTAACAACTCCTTCAACGTTACCTCCTCTATCCCGCACGGGCAACAGCTAAAAATCTCCCCCTCTACTTGTCTCAATGGCTCACTCACTATCTCACTCTATAACAACTGCACTGTCTGGATTCAAGCTAAAGACACTTGTCTCTCTCTTTTTGACTACCTCTTTCTGTCCCTACTCCTCATCCCTGGGACTGTGATCTCCCCGGATTCTTCAACTAACTCCACCATTAACTCCCTCTCGCCTCCCCCAACCCTCATGAACTCCAATAGACTGCTCTCCCGGGAGGTACAGGCCTCCCCCCAGCCGACCCTTTCCCCTACCTCTCCCCTGCTTCCCCATCTCCCATTCTGCCCCCTCCAAATGGGATGTTACCCTCAACACACCAGCCATACCAATGGCCAGCACTCTCACTTACCCCTCCGCACCATCCTGGAATTCCGAAGTGACCCCCCCCCCCACCAGGCTAACCACCCCCTTATTTAATCCATCTTTCCAACAGCCAGATCTCCCAGTTAACTCTGTGAATTTTCCACCATATGCCCTCCCTTTTCTTCCACCCTACCCGCTCTCCCACTCTCCTTGTATCCTGAATTCTGCACAATCCTGAATTCTGCACAAAGCCCTTTCATCTCTCTTCATCCCCCTATCTCTCCAGTAATGCTGCTCGACCCACTATCCTCCCATGGCAATCTCTTCCTTTGCCCTCCCCCTTCCCCTGGCCTAGTAGAACCATACTGTCTCTTTGACTACCCTCCAGGTCAATCCTCCCCACTGTGCTTGTTTCCAGTCCCCATACACTCACCTCTCCTAGCCCACGTGACCTCTCCAGCCCCTACTCCTCTCTTCTCCCCCAACCTCCTGCCCTTCTGTGACTCCCCATGTTCCGCTCCTTACATTCCACCCTCCCACCACATCACACACCTAAATTTGATCTCAATACTTCTCCTCTGTTCAACATTTGCCCAGGTAATTTTCTATCCACCTCAGATGCACTGATAACTTCTACCAACCAACATCACATGAGTCTCCCTCTACCCTTTACTCCTACACCCCAATACTCCTTCCTCCCCCCTCCTCTCCTTGCCCTCCCTCGCAAATTGCACTCCCTCCGGAACCTATCGAGCCACCTAACTTTCCGTGTTCAGCCCTACTCTCCTTAGAAAACAAACTAGGATATCTCATCTTCTCTATCTCTCAGCTTGAAGCTACCATCTCACTCCTAAGTGCTAAAATATCCACTTTACCCAACAACCCAATCCCCCTGGCATGCACTCACTTCCCTAAACTCCCGAGGAGTACCCTGCTCCTGCCCCCCAAAAAAGCCACACACAATCTGTCCCTTTCAGACATCTCTAATTTATTGGCTAGTTACAAGACTTGTAACGCCATCCCCCTCTCCCTCTCCTCTCCAGATAATTCTAATCTTTGCACTATTCCGACCATCTCCTCTGCCCGAAAACCCTCAGCCTTATTCTACCCTGGTACCTTCATTCAGGAACATTATCCCTATCACCCCTAAAAGTCCAAACACCCCCTTCACCAAAACAGTTGTGTCAGAGTTGCGCTGTTTGCTCCACAACTGCAGATCTGCAAACAAGCACAAGCTGGAAATTTCAAACACCATCAGTCTTCACTCTCTTGGTATACTTTTCCTCACTGAGACCTGGTTCAACGACACTTCTCATACTATTTTCGATCTTCTGCTACCCACCGACTATTCCATCTTTAGAAATGACAGAGCAGATAAAGTTGGGGGAGGCGTTGCTGTCATCTTCAGAAACTCCCTACAATTCAAGCTTTTTCCCAACAGCTCCTTCCGTACATTCGAATGCCTTTCTCTGGAGCTTCAAGTGCGACACTGCTCCCCTCTCAGGTTTCATGCCATTTATCACCCCCCTGGTGACTGCTTCACCTTCTCGGAGGAATTCACCGACTTCGCCAGCGACCAATACTCTCAAAGTGACAGACAGATTTTTCTGTGAGACTTTAATCTTCACTGGGGCTCTTTGGAAGACTCAGCTGCCAACAGGCTTGACACTTTTCTCTCAGTAAATGATCTTATCCAACACTGCACGGAACCAACACACTCTAAGGGCTCCATTCTTGGCCTTGTTATATCCACAGCAGATATGCTAACTGTTGCTGACCCTATTCAAGTAGACTGGTCCGACCACTTCCTCATCCCCTTCTCTCTGCACCTATCTCACTCTGTAACTCTTGGCCAACCTAAAAGGAGTACTACCTGGTTCCGTAACACCAAAAACATTGACCTTGACATTCTGTGAAATTCTGCTATGCTATCACTTCCTATGTTAGACCCTAACTCTGATATCAACGATCTTACTTCCCAATGCCTCTCCAGCCTTGCAGTCGAAATTGAAAATGTTGCTCCACTTCAAAGCAAAAAGAAAAGGCCTATTCCTTCTACACCATGGTTTAATAAATCCCTTTATGAAGAAAGGAAGAACTTGAGGTTCCTGGAGAAACAATGGAGACAATCTCCATCCACCACTAATCTCTCTAATCTAAGTTCAGCAAGATCAAACTACCACAAACACATCTTCCGTGAAAAAGCGTTGCACTTCAGAACCCTCCTCGACTCAGCCAAAAACAGACCCAAAAAACTATTTGACCTCATCAAAAATACAAACATCTCCCCCTCAACCATCAAGTTTGACAATCCTTCAAAGAAAGCAGCAGAATTTGCTATTTTCTTTGATGAAAAAGTGAAATCGCTGGTGGATCAGATCATTCACCCTACCCCCCTAGAGGAGCGCAAATCCTTAGTCATTTGGCAGATGTTGACGTCATCACTGAAGATGCCCTCCTTAAAAGCATTCTTGAAACAAAACCCTCTAACCATTCTTTTGACCCCATCCCTAGTGACATCGCCATTGTCTTCTACACCCACACTCTTTCCTATTGGACCACTCTGGTTAACCTCTTCCTCAGCCAAGGCTCCCTTCCTGTTGCCCTTAAAACAGGACAGGTTACCCCCACTTCTTAAAAAACCCTCCGCTGATGTGAATGGCCTCAACAACTTCCGCCCTATCACCAACCTCCCTTTTCTTGCGAAAATCACAGAAAGATGTGTAGCGAAACAACTTTCCCATACATATCAAGGATAACAATCTTCTCGACGAATTCCAATCTGGCTTCGTGCAAGACTGCAGCACTGAAACAGCCCTGCTGTTAGTGATCGACGATGCCCTGCGTTTACTTGACTCGGGGGAGTCTTGTCTCTTGATTCTTCTTGACCTTTCTGCAGCCTTTGACACTGTTAATCACAACACTCTTCTGAACACTTTAAAACAAAGAATGGGTTTGGAAGGCACAGTGCTAAAATGGTTTGCTTCATTCCTCTCGGGTAGATCTCAATTGATCAAAATAGCTAACAGCCTTTCAACTTCAATGGCGGTAGGTCAAGGCGTCCCTCAAGGATCTATCCTGCAACCCACTTTGTTCAATCTTTGCTTGGAACCATTGGGAAATCTCCTAAGTAAATCTGGGATCCTTTACCACCTCTATGCTGATGACACCCAAATCTACCTTAAGGTGTCTTCCGCACACGACATCTCAATCCTCAACACCACTCTCAACTCTATCCAAAATTGGATGTCAGCCCATCAACTCATTCTGGATCCTTCCAGAACTGAATTCCTCCTTCTCTCTTCCTCACTCTCTCCTCCTCCTGTTCAATCCTGGATGGATAAGCTGAATTTACTTAACAACAAACCTATCATTGTCGACAGCGCTAAATCCCTTGGTGTCATACTAGACGAAAGCCTCAATCTACACTCCCACATCAATTCCATCGCCAAGAATACATGTTACCAACTGCGCCTTCTCTGGGGGGTTCAGCGTTTCTTTCCGGAGCAAGACCTAAAAACCTTGGTCCAATCTCTGGTTCTCTCTAGATTGGACTATTTCAATTCTCTGCTTGCTGGCCTCCCCAAATCCCACCTTTCCCCTCTTAAATCCGTACTCCATTCAGCGGCTCGCTTTGTTTATGGGGCCAAAAGAAATGATCACATCACACCCATACTGTTTTCTCTTCGATGGTTTCCCATCGAAGCAAGGTCAATCTACAAGATGGCCTGTATCACCCACAAAGCCTTGCACACTTCCTCCTCTCGATACCTGGCGAATAAACTTAAAATCTCAGGCGGCTCTAGACCTTCACGCAATGCTGAAAACGTACTGCTCGAGTCCCCTACTTTCAAAAGGGAAAGATCTATGGCTCAATCCTTCTCAGGCAATGCGGTTAGAATCTGGAACTCGCGTCCTCCATTACTCCGAACCACCACCTCTACCCGGACTTTCAAAACAGACCTCATATCTCTTCTCTTCCAAAGAAACTTCCAGAATCAATACCTCCCTTTCATGTCCCTCAAGGCCGCTTGGCATTCACCTGAGCCCAACGTTGTAAATATGTATTCTATACCTGTACTAACCTAATGTTTTGTTTTATTTATTTCCTGTTTGCCACCTCTTATTTTATTTGACTTTTTTAACTATCCCAATTGTATTTGTAACGTATATGTAAATCTTCTTATGAAACGTACTTAGTTCTATTGTAAAGCGCTCCGACACCTTTGGGTAAAGTCTACGCTATATATAAAAATGCATTAAATAAATAAATAGGATGACCAGATGACTCCATGTCACGAGGACACAGCTTTTCCAATTCAGGGTTTTGATTTAACATATCAGTGCATTCTGGTAGTTGTAGTCTTGGTTCATTGTTAGCCAAATTGGACTAGCATACCTGATAACAATGATATGTACAGGCAAAGTCCAGAAGGGGTACCTCAGTGACTGCTCTGATGCCCCTCTCCCCGCTCTTCCAACCTTGCTCCCTCTGCCAGTCTGATCACAAAAGTAGATTCTGTTTTGCCAAGAAGCTTATGCCGAGAGCTCTGGCGTGTCCCAGATTCAAGTGTGAGGAGCTCGCCAGTCTGAATCCGGCTCTTTTGTGAGGCATTCTGGGGCTTGTAGAATGCCACTTGTTCATTCAATTGTAAGTGAAGGAAGGCATGTAAAACACTGCAAATAAAAACTTGGCATGGAAGAGCTACTAATACATGGACCTGGGAAACTTCAGATCTCTCTAAGCGATCTGATATGCCCAGGACTCACCCCTTGCTGCCACCCCCCCCCTACCTTTCCAAAATATACAACCTACTCTGTCCCCTCACTCACCCTACCCTGCCACCCTCCAAATATACAGGTTCTTTGCCCAAGGTGGCCAGACAACTCCATTTTAGTAGAACACAAGTTTTCCAATTCTGTCTTTTATTGTTACACATCAATTTATGTTTTTAAGTGTGTTTATGCAAATTAGTTCAATTGAACAGAAACAAGACTACAACTTCCAGAATACACTGTTATGCTTACTGAAAACCCTCGACACATTCTGTGGGGGATTCGTCGGTTCTTCCCGGATAAAGACCTAAAAACCTTGGTCCAATCGCTGGTTCTCTCTAGACTGGATTATTGCAATTCTCTTCTGACTGGCCTACCCAAATCCCACCTCCCCCCTCTCAAATCCGTCCTCCATTCAGCAGCTCGCTTTATTTCAGGGTCCAAACGAAGTGACCACATCACTCCTATCCTGTCTTGTCTTCGATGGCTTCCCATTGAGGCAAGATCTATTTACAAAACTGCCTGCATCACCCACAAAGCCTTGCACACTTCTGTAAGGAAGTGGGTTTCTGTTGCAGTAACCCCCCCCCCACTTTTTGCCAGACCACTGATGCACTTTGACTTGATGTGCCCTGGGTCCCTGCCAATCAGGTTCCCAGGGCCTGTGTTCTTTCCCCAAAACTGTACCCAATTGGCATCTCTGGCCACAGGTCAGCCCCTGGTAAATGGTACCACAGGTACCCAGGGCACTGTGACCAGGGAAGACCTCTAAGGGCTGCAGCACTTATTGTGCCACCCTTAGAGGCCCTGTACCTCTACACACACACACACTGCCTTTGCAGGCTGCGTGTTTTGGTGCAGAACAAAGTGAAGAGTCGACATGGCACACACCTCTGTGGGCCATGCCTACAACCCACTGCCCTGGCATAGGTCAGTCACCCCTCTAGCTGGGTGCAATATACCAGTGGTGAGGGTACAGGTGCATTAGCCCTGTACCCCTACAGTGTCTAAGTCCATTCTTAGACATTGTAAGTGCAGTGCTGCCATTAAGAGTATATGGTGCTGGGAGTTTGTCATTACGAACTCCACAGCACCATAATGGCTGCACTGAAAACTGAGAAGTTTGGTATCAAACTTCTCAGCACATTAAACCCACACTGATGCCAGTGTGGGATTTAATGAAAAATGCACACAGAGGGCATCTTTGAGATGCCCCCTGAAAACGACCAGCCTCTGGTGGGTTCCCTGACTGGTACACACCAGCCTGCCACCACGAGACATGTTTCTGGACCCCTAGGGTGGGAGCCTACGCTCCCTCAGCCCAGAAACAAAGCCTTTCCTGGGCGGAGGTGTACACACCTCCCCCAGGCCAGGAAGAGCCATCTGTGGCAGGGGAGCTTCAAAGGCCTGGCAGCCTTTGTAATGCGACCCCCCAGCCTCTCCTGCTATCAGGAGCAGGCCCCCTTCCTGTCTCCCCTCCCTTTCGGCGGGAAGACAGGCGGGAAAAACTAGCCGGCCCAGGAGGTGTGCCCACCTCTGCCAACTCCACCCCTCAGGTGGGGGAGGCGAGGTGAAGCCCACACTCCAGTGCTCGCCATCTTGCAGATGGCAGGCACTCCCCAATCAGGACTAGGGATTGTGCTCACTCCCCCACGTGGGGTGAGCACACCAAGGGTGTAGTCACCCTAAGGTCAGTAGCCCATTGGCTACTGACCTCAAGACCCCTAAAACGCCCCCTAAATACAGTATTTAGGGGGAAGCCCTGAACCAGGAAGGCAGATTCCCGCAACCTAAGAAGAAAAAGGACGAAAGAAGACGCCCAGCAGAGGAGACTGCAGAGAACTACTGACTTGGCCCCAGCCCTACCGGCCCGTCTGCAGTTTCCAGAGATCCTGCGCCAAAAATCGTCTTGTCCTGCAGCTAGCGACCTCCAGAACCCCTGGGAGGACCGACTGCCTTCAACAAGGACCGGATCTCCTGTGAACAGCAGCCCTGTTCGAAAGAAACTCCGAAAACAGACTCTGAGCCTGCTGAGGACAAAGAAACCCGACGCCTGGAACTACCACTGCACCCGTCGCCTACGGCCCGAGTTCGAGTGGCCCACCGGTCCCAGCGAGGTCCCCCAGCGCTCCAGAGTCCGAGTCCATCGTGGGTTGACCCCTCCAGGACTCCCCGACGTCGCCTGCAGCCTCTGCACGGAGACCCCCCCAACCGCGAGTGGCCCGGTAAGGTGAAATCCGACCTCAAAAGACACCCCTGCATCCAGCCGCCCTGCGCACTGGAGAAAAGAACCCGAGGTGCACCTACGTCCCCGAGCCCTCCAACTTACCTGCCCAGCTGTTGGTTCCTCCCGGAAGTCTTCCTGGACCGAGCCTGCAGCTGAAAACCAAAACCGAAAATCCCCATTGAAAACAACAGGGCACCCGACGCCAAAACAGCACTCTGCACCCGGCCGCCCCAGTGCCGCTGAGGGTGCACTTTTTGTGCCTACTTGGTTCCCCATTTGCCCTGACCTAAACCCTAGGAGCTTTGCTCCCACAACCCCGTGGCCTGCTTGCCAGCAGCCACCAACCGGAGTCCCCCTATCCTCCATAGGATAACATTGGGCCTCAACACTCTGCACCCGGCCGCCCTAGTGCCGCTGAGGGTGAGGTGAAACAAAAGTGCATCACTGACCCTGGGGGACCCCTGAGTCTAACCCCAGAACCCTAACTCAAAAGACCGAATACTTACCTCGAAACCGATAACCTGTTTTTCCTTGTAGGATAACATTGACACTTTTTCTCCCAAAACGTTTCTGTGTCGACTTTTGAAAACTAAGAATATTCCTTAAAAATCGCACAAATAACCTTAACGAATTTTCTCAACTATTTGCAGGAAAGGCCCCAGTGCTGAATCTAGGTATCCAGATAGTTTTTTGCAATTAATTAATCAGCACTTTAGACCAATGATTCAAAAGTGCGTATGGTTTTATTTTACCAAAATTCAACAATATTTTATCGATATAATGTAATCGAAAGACATGTCATGAACATAGACACACATTGTGCATTGTAACAACATTAACAAACATATAACTGTACATATCTCATTACAATACAAAGAAAATGACAATCATTATTTACAACATAAAACACCAAATTTTCATAACATGCACTCTCCTAATGATAGGAAAGGCTCCAGTCCTTATATATTTTTTACAAAATCACAGGCGGACCAATACCAGTTCTAACGGTCCTGCCTGGATTGGGCTGAAGGTGGCAATACTAAGCTTGGGGTCGTGTAATTGTGGGGAATGATTTCATTTGGACAATTCCCAAGGACGCCCCAACGTTCGTTTGCCTCAACCCAAATGCCAACGCGTTTCGAACCCTGTGTTGTTCAAGGGTTCTCCTCAGGACGGGACTGGAAAGGAGGATTCAACTGTTTGTACACGTGTGCCAAGATCCCTGGTGCGGTGGATTTTTATGTTGTTGCAACTCTTGTATTCCAATACACGGACAGACGAACAACGGAGCATGATGCAGTACCTAGGAAGCATATCTGAAGGAGAATAGTGCGGAAAAACAGAACGCTACCTATGAGAACAACCAGTCCCGACAAGAACGTCATAACAGCTCATATTAACTTGAAGAGTTGCAACAACATAAAAATCCACCGCACCAGGGATCTTGGCACACGTGTACAAACAGTTGAATCCTCCTTTCCAGTCCCGTCCTGAGGAGAACCCTTGAACAACACAGGGTTCGAAACGCGTTGGCATTTGGGTTGAGGCAAACGAACGTTGGGGCGTCCTTGGGAATTGTCCAAATGAAATCATTCCCCACAATTACACGACCCCGAGCTTAGTATTGCCACCTTCAGCCCAATCCAGGCAGGACCGTTAGAACTGGTATTGGTCCGCCTGTGATTTTGTAAAAAATATATAAGGACTGGAGCCTTTCCTATCATTAGGAGAGTGCATGTTATGAAAATTTGGTGTTTTATGTTGTAAATAATGATTGTAATTTTCTTTGTATTGTAATGAGATATGTACAGTTATATGTTTGTTAATATTGTTACAATGCACAATGTGTGTCTATGTTCATGACATGTCTTTCGATTACATTATATCGATAAAATATTGTTGAATTTTGGTAAAATAAAACCATACGCACTTTTGAATCATTGGTCTAAAGTGCTGATTAATTAAATTGCAAAAAAACTATCTGGTCATTTCACTGTTATAGATAATTGAGTGGTTCAGACCAGGTAGAAGTGGACCCAAACCTTCCTTTTTGGTTGAATCTAGGTATCCAGCACTGAGTAGGAAAAGTAACGTAAAGTAACTTACCTGTGAATTGAATTTCCTTCCATAGGATAACATTGGTGGTTCTATGTGAAAAAGTTTCTGTCAACTTTTGAAATACAAGAATATTCTTTCAAAATCGTACATCTAACTAAAAACGCATTTTCTCAACTGTTTTCAGGAAATGTCCCAGTGCTGAATCTAGGATCCAGCACTGTGTTAGAAAAAGTAATCCGAAAAGTAACTTACCTGCAATTTACAGGAAAAGCCTATGTATTTCAATGTACTGGTCCAAAAAGTTTCAAAGTGTGGACTTTTGAAATCTGAAAATATTCTCTAAAAATCGTACAAACTACAAAAACGTAATTACTTACCTGTTTTAAGTAAATGTCCCAGTGCTGAATCTAGGAGTCCAGCACTGGATTACAAAAGTAACGCAAAAGTAATTTTACCTGCATTTACCTTAAAAAGCCATTCATTTCAATGTACTGCATTTACTAAGTATTGCAACCTACTGCATCCCCTGTAAATCAAATCAAGTACAATCTTCATTGCTTTTTAAAACTGTGTACAACAAGTAACTTATTACTGAAAGTAATTCAAAGCTTACCTGTGCCGGGCTTCCTTGGTTCTAAAAATAAACAGTATATTTTTTTATACAAAATTAATTGGCCTAGAGTTCAGTTCTTGAGTGTGTGAATTCATTTGCTGACTGAGTGTGTACATCAAATGCTTAACACTGTCCTCTGATACTGCCTTACTGCTCGACCAAGCTACCACTTTAGAGAGTAAGGTTCTATCTAATTTTAACCTCTGCCAAACCTCTGGAGACCCTTGGACTCTATACACACTGTACCTCACTTTGGTGCAGTATATATAGAGCCAGTTTCTTACAACTTCCTCCCCTCGTTACCTGGCGAATAAACTGAAAATGTCCGGAGGCTCGAGACCTTCTCGGAATGAGGAAATTTTTTTGCTTGAGCCTCCCCCTCCTTCAAAAGGGAAAGATCGATGGCTCAATCGTTCTAAATGCGGTGAGAATCTGGAACTCGCTTCCTCCATTGCTCAGTGCATCAACCTCTACCCGGATCTTCAAAGCTGACCTCAAATCTCTTCTCTTCTAAAGACACTTTCAGAACTAATATCTTCATTCTCAGACCCCTCTAGGAAGTTCCTTCATCATTGTACATTTGTAATATTTTTGCTTGTGCATTCCTCACCCTTGCTTGCTGTGTGTGATATTGTGTTCTTGCCTTCTATGGTTTTACCCTACCTCTTCTAGTCTCCTGTTTATTTTTGTAACGTTCTATTTTGTAACATTTCTCTCATGTAACGTAACTGGTTCTATTGTACAGCGCTCTGACACCTTCGGGTAAAGTCCGCGCTATATAAAAATGCATTAAATAAATAAATAAAAACACAAAGTGCTCGTGCGCTTCACCTCGTCGTAATCCATTCGTGAAGCTGATTTTTACTCCGTAGAGAGCATGCTGCCTGCGGATTCGCACCAGGCATTGCTAATACTTGCCAAAGAGCACCCTGGGATCTGTAGTTCCCCATGTCCGTCAGAACAGTGAATTAGAAAGTGGAAATGGCATAAGTAGTCAGTAGATCAGAGTAACTTTGATTGATCTCCTCGAGTGTGCGTGGGGTAGGAGGGTCCTCTGGAAGGGGAGAAGCAGCGTGTCCACTAGTCCTTGTCCGGACGTTAGGTACGGGAGGCGAACGGGTGACGTGTTCGGCGGCCTCCATCGCTCTTTGCTGCAGTGTCCTGGCCCCTCTGAGTAAGCCCATGCGTCGGGTTAGGGACCCCGGCTGCTCCCCCTCATTACGCTGGGGTCACCCGCGGGGAGTCCTCGGTTCCATCTGATCCTCCTCAGCTTCCGTTCAGTGCGAGCGCGCGCTGAGTAGCCATGAGACTTCCTGTACAGGAAGCTTTTCGTAACTGGCCCAGTGGCCTAATGGATAAGGCATCAGCCTCCGGAGCTGGGGATTGTGGGTTCAAGTCCCACCTGGGTCGCGTCAGGAGATTTTTATATCCCGGGAAAATGAGAAACTAGAAAAATCGCTATATTAAAAAAAATCATGTTCAACGAAATATCTCCGAGTGCCCGTCTTTGATACATGAACGTCGTGATTTTTTGAATTCTGAGTAAAGAGCTGCTTTGTGGCATCTACCACGGACTGGATGGGCGCGTTTGTCTAACTGGCGACCTGCCTAAATGGACTTTAACAGAAGACACGTTTCCCAAGCGGAAGACCGAGCCGCATCAGGGAGCACGGTGCTCAGCTCCAGGAGCTAAGAGAACAGCTGAGTGGGTTCCGCACCCACTGCTCTTCCTCTCTGCTGCTTGCGGGCTCCGTCCACTCTTTTCTAGATCTTTAATTTCGGTTCTCTTTTGTTTTACCTCACGAAAGATGAAAGGCAGAGCCAGCCTCGGCCGCGCACCCGCACAGCTCGGTTGTCTACATGGGAGCATTCCGCAATTCCTATGTGGGTTCTACACACACAATCAAACCCTTACTTCTATTAGACCCGATGACAGACTCTTTCAACCTTTTATCGCTTTTGTGTTTACTTTCGTTCGGTTTGTGTATAACACGTCTTGGTTTTAAAGTGCTCCTGTTGGCAAGGGCGTAGCTTTCATTGGTTCAGCAGGTGCAGTGGCACCGGGGATCATAGGCCCGAGGGGCGCACTAAACCCCGATTATTGCTGTATTTCACAGTTCAAGGAGGGGGTGGGGGGGCGTTTCCTTCCTTGCACTAGGTCCCATGGCAAACTGCCTACGCCAATGTCTGGGTGGGGGCACTGTTGGTAACAGCAGTGTCACTTCCTCACTTCTTCACGGATGCCGTAAGATGTCCTTTCATGCAGGTAGAAGGATGCGGGCCTCTGCTGCCGGCTGGGAATGGCAGACAAGGAACCTCAAAAGAGTGGTTTATTCAAATAAAAGGGAAAGAAAATGAAAAGAGGAAATACAATAAAGATACATATACAATATGATATGAAAACATATGATTGTACACGAATGAGTGATTACATTATCAATAAAAAATGAAAAGAGGAGGTTGAGGAAAATACAAAGATATAAAACAGATCTGGTCATTTAGGCAGACAAGGACCCTGGACTGGCCTAACATTCCTATTCACAAAACCGGCCTAGAAGAAGTAGGAGACCAGTCAGTGCACTCGTCAGTAATCTGATACACGGTTCAGTAATCCGTCTGCAGAATGACGAAGGACAAAGCAATCCATTGGAGACCTAATGCAGTGTAACTGACCCAGCTATTCTGCTGCTGTGATCCTAGAATCAAACACACAGCAGGTGATGGGAGAGTGCTTGCAATAAATACATCCAACCTCTGGCACTCGCTCGGGCTGCATCCCAACCCACCGTCCTTCTGCCCACCATGCCACCTCAGACTAGACTGCAGCAGCCTCAAGACTGGTTTACATACCACGGCTGGGTCCACACGGAGGTGGCATGGCGGGCAAAATAACGCTGGACTGGGATGCGGCCCGAGTGATTACCAGTGGCTGAGACTCATTCAAGCATTCCATCCATTACTCTTTTGTATACTCTAGTAATGTTATGAAGGCTAACCCTGTTAATTTCTTTCTGTAATTTGATGCAGGGTAAAGTAACCCATGTCATCTCCGCCTGTAATTTAATATATGCGAACACAATTAGAATAATCATTTGTAATCTAACACAGAGTGAGTAAAGAGAGTAGTCAGCGCCTGTAATTTGATTCATGGTAAAATAATCATTGTAATCTTTTCTTTTATACATCGTAAATTAATTCTTATATTCATCTGTTATCCAAGGAAGGGTAATATAAACAGAGTTATCTTCTGTGATGTCATGCTGTATAAAATAATCCATGTTACGCCTTTCGATACCATAAAATACGCTAAAGTAACGATTAATTTGATCAAATGTAGGTTAAAGTAATATGTATATTCGGATTCTGTAATTTGATGCAGGATAATCTAATGCTTGTATTCTCCCGTAGTTTGATACAGGGGAAGTAATCTGTAATCTGATTCATATGAAGGTAACGTATATAGTGTCTTTCTGCAATCTGATGCAGGATAATGATTTTATCGGCTTCTGTAATTTGATGCGGGGTAAACAAATTCATGTAATTTGATTCTATAATCTGGTGCAGGATAAAGAAACCCATGCGAGTTCTTTCTGTTATTTGATGCAGGTTAAAATAGTCTGTGTAATCTTTTTGTAATGTAATACATGCTAAAATAATCAAGGCCATCCATTGGTCTGTAATGCGAGGTGGAGTAACTGCTGCCCCCCACCACCCCTCTTTTCTGCACGTGAGGGAGGGCCGTTTGCACTTCTGGTCCTGTGTTTGTGTTCTGGGCAGGGGACAGCCAGGGCCGTAGCTACCAATGGTGCAGCAGGCGCAGAGGTAAGGGGCTATACGGGGGCCTTCTCCCTCCCCCCCCCCCCCAACACCAAATTATGCATGTTTTTTTTACTACTCAGCACGGCCACGGGGATGAGGGACCGACCCATTTTCCAAGCGTGCACCAGGAACCGTGACACCTTTGCTATTCGTTTGCGAGGGAAGCCTGTCTCCTCGGGAGCGTAGCTGTCGTTGGTGTAGCAGGTGCAGTGGCACCGGGTCACAGAGCACCGACGGCCAACGGAACCCTGATTATTGCCAGGGGCCAACTTCCTTCCTTGCACGAGGCTACGCCATTGCCCGTCCCACTGCTGTCTGCTCTCCTGGTTGCTGTCCTGTGTGGGTAGGTATTGTCCCATTGCTGTCTGTGCTGTACATAAGGTGCAGGTTTTATCGATGGGTGGTAAGGGCTTTAAGTGGGATGAAAAAACTGGGGGGTCTCTCTAGGGGCGTGACCAATGTAATTAAGGGCGTGACTTAAAAACATGTAAGCTAAAAATCTATGCTTAGCATAGTGTGCCGCCTGACTTGTATTTTGTTGTTTCTGTCATTGCATCCATCCAGATATATGATACAAGAAACATCAAACCTACAAGTCAGGACTATTGGCTTTGTCAATGGTTGTTAGTTGCATAAGATAAATAACACAGCGTCAACACAGTGGGGGACCCCTCACTTGACTATGCCTGACCCTGGCATGGCGGGGATAAGCCCAAAATGGCGATTTCCACGATCAGAGCAACCGAGGCAAGTCTGAAATTTCTCTGGCAATTCAGCAGGAGCAGCTAAAGGTATTAGGGATCAGTGGGCAGTGAGCCTCTATTTGGAGACTAAGATCACACGAGGAGTGCCTGACCCTAAGATGCAGACCGCATCGGACGAGATAACCCCACCCAAGTCTCCCCCAGCACCCCGGGCCTCAAGAGATTCTCACGGCCGGCGGCACCTAAAGTGTGCAGCGCGGCCCACACCTCCACAGCCGTCGGCATGGCTGTGCCCCCGCTTGAGTCCCACATAGAGGCAGCCAGCCCCAGATGAACGGAGAGCTGACACCAACCGACGCAGACCAAGGTGGGTCACCAGGACGGTTAGCGCTAGCTGTATACATCGCAGGACTAAATGGACTGCTGTTGTTGCTATGTCGTGCACTGATTTACCAGAGAATAATGGAGACCGACTGAATTCGAACTTCAATGACCCATCCCCCTTGCCTGACTTCAAGATGGCCGCCTCCGTGGGACCCTCCTTGATGCTTTATCTCTCCTGGTCTAAAATCTTTGTTCATCGTCCCGATGTTGATCAGCCCTCACCCGACCCTGTTCCTGCTCACCTACTAGGACATTTACTATGAGAACTTTCCCCCGACAGCTGAGACATAGCCACTTTGTCTGATGCCCGGTGGAGCTACCTCGCTAGCTATAGGGGAGATGGGCCATGGATTCCCTCCTTGACCATCACCTACCCAGCCGATCTTTGGGCAAACTCTCCTATGTCTCTCTGGACCTAATCTCCCTCCTCCCTTCACCCTACCCCTACCCCTCTCCGCTCTACTCTTCTCCTCTTTGTAGCCATTGACCTTTGCCCTCACCCGTCCTTGCTCATAGTTCCCACCCTCTTTTATCCACCTGACTTTCTTTTGTGAACTTTTCCTTCGTCAGTTGAGACCTAGTGATTTTGACTTATGCCCGATGGAGCTACCTTGCTTAGCTATAGGGGAGACGGGCTGTGGATTCCCTCCTCGGACGTCACCTACCCAGTCGGTCTTTGGGCAAACTGCCTTTCGTCTCTCCTGCCGTCTCTTCCCCCATCCTCCCCCTTCACATTTCCCCCTTCCCCCCTCCGCTCTATCTGTCTCACCTTTCCTTCCTCTCTCAATCTGTTGCTTATTTTTGATGTAAAGTGTCATCTGTTATCATGGTCTTTAACATTGTGTAACCTAATGTAAAGCGCTCTGATACCTCCGGGTCTAGCCAGCGCTATATAAAACTCTTAAAAAAAAAAAAGCAGCAACTATGGCTTGTATATAATATTGAAAAAGCTTCCACTTAAAGTCCTGGTGACACCACGGTGATGTTGCTGCTCCTGAGTTTCAAAAAGAGAAGGGAAATCCAGAGAGAAAATGACTCTGTTTAAAGGATTTCCCTTCCCCTACAACGCTCACCTAGCATGATGTCATGCCGTAACTTCTCCCCTAGTGAGAAGTGAGCAGTGTGAGCATGCGCACATCCATGTGCCTGCTGTCACTGCAGTCCGGAAAAAAACAGACCGCCTGTGCCAGGGCACAAACAGAGCCCGATAGGGACCCGTTTCGAGGCCCCCTTTAAAAAACTGCAGGTGCTCAGCACCGGTGAGACCCGGCACACTTAAAGCCCTGGGTGGTATGTTACACCATTTGGCAGTCCCAGCTCACTTCGTGCTGCTGTTGGTGGACATCCCGAGTGCTGGAGGTCACCTTCTCGACAGTGGGCCAGCTCATGTAGCAGATGGAGCCCCCCTTGAAGGTCGCGCTGAAGAACTCCCCCCTCCCTGCTCAGAGGAGAGTTCACCTTGAAGGGAAGCCCTCTCCTGTCCAAGGACTGGTGCACTCACTCAGCACATCTGCGGGGACCGGAAATATGCCGCAGGGGCGGAATGTGAGCCGGGCTCGCGCTCCTCCCTGGAATCCTGCAGAGTAAACCCCGTCCAATGTGACCCCCGTGCTGGCAGCGGAGGCCGCTGACCGGCTGGGACCTCCGAGGCGCTAGAGGGAACCTGAGACGAGGCGCTACAGAGGAGCGAGTGAGGAGGGGATTAAACAGAATAACCGGGATAGGATGGGGCGCAGCGGGGAGGAAATGTGGAAACAAGAATAAATATAAAACAGAATAGAGGGGAGGGGAGAGAAATGAGAACCTGGGGAAGGAAGATCAGAGGGGTGACTGAGAAAGGGACAGGAGACAGGCAGAAGAGCTCGGAGGGGAGAACAGAAAAAGGGACAGAGCAAGAAGAGAAGAGAGTGCAAAAAGGGTGGAGGAGAAGCGATGCAGTACATGATTAATTAGACTGGCTGTAGGACAGAGCGCTGCAGGCAGTGTTTTCTTGATATATCATATAATCATGAACTAGCGCTTTCTGGAAGTGTAGCGCCTCTCACTACTGTACTGAGCTAGTACATTAAGGCTCATCCATTGCAGGCCCCCTCTCATAGCTGTGGGCCCCGAAGCGCCTTCGGCTATCACAAGTATCTATGACTCAACCATGTAGAAGCGAGAAAGGTCTGAGAGCGACCCCTGTCTGTGTTTGGTGAAGTTCAGCTGGGCTCATGTTATACACAGTATAAAGGAGCAGCGCCCACAGACGCTTGCGTAGCCTCTTCTGTAATATGGACCACGGCAGCACTACATGTCCGTCAATGTGATCAGAAAGGGGCATTCCCTTACTTGCATGGGGTGTGCCAGACATGGGCACAGGGGCAAAGAAGCTGTCAGGAGGTGCATTGATTGAGAGCCCCGTAGAGGTGATGCTCACTTAGTTTGCCCCCAAGGGTGCCACTCAGAAGGGAACCATGGAGGTCCCAGGAACTCCCGGCACCACCCTGCAGGTGGGTGGACCAGCAGGGTTCCCTACTACCTCTTCCCAGTGAGCCTGGGTATCTGCCTGCAGTGAAAGGCGGATCGGCGGCTTCAAGCAGCCGGTTGCTCTTCCAGTATTGCACTCTTTCCAGTGAAGGTCGCGCCTGCACTAGGAACAGCACATTTACAGTGAGAGTACAATAGCCTGGTCTGCATCAGGTGCTCCCAGTCAAAGGCACAGGGCACAAACGGGGGCAATGAGCCTGACGTTTAGTATGGTCCCAGGAGCGAATCCCTTCTGAAGGGCTTCAGAGTCTGGCGGTCCAACAATTACTACCATGAATGCAAGAGACCGGGGAGATTTATTCAACATCAACATGATATTCTCACCTAAAATTAATGTCATGGTCAAAGGCATCAATATGCAGCTATCTCTGCTGTGAACGATTCACCTTTTACTTCATGCAGCGTACCATGTGGGCCTAACAAGATCTTGGTAACTGCATGGCTGGACTTTGGTGTACATACAGACATCCCACAAAATGTGATGGAAAG
The DNA here is from genome assembly GCA_963921515.1 of Calotriton arnoldi. Classification (NCBI taxonomy): domain Eukaryota; kingdom Metazoa; phylum Chordata; class Amphibia; order Caudata; family Salamandridae; genus Calotriton; species Calotriton arnoldi. Next base: position 1,135,860 of record CAWUFW010003563.1, read on the forward strand.
AAAGCGACAAATGCAGAAACAGGCAGAATGTGCCTGAATCCCCAGAAGCAAGAGCACGTAAAGTCAGAACTGAAATCACTCCAATGGCTTCCAGAGGAATCCAGAACTACGTTTTAAGTGCTAAGAGGCGTGCACAAAGCATTTTGGGATACAACCCTATGGTACATGTAGTTCATTACACTACAGGCAGAAATCTACGATTAGGTACTTTGCACAGGATTATTCAACAAAGTTTCAAGAGACTAAATCATACATCCTGCCGTGAGAGCCCATTTATTGTGAAACCATTGCCACAGCAGGGTTAGAACAGTGTACGGTCTGCAGAAAACATCTGTACCCTGCAGCTTTAAACTCTAGCGCTGCATATCCAAGGGAACGCCAGAGACTTCTGTATGGATCTTAGACAGGAATAAGAGGCAGCGGGAGCCAGAATAGACAAGGTCTTTACACAAATCTGTGGTTTTGAATATTTGCCTAGTATTAGAGCCCTCTGCATTTTTTAGCATCAAAATCCCCTCTTCCCTCTACCTGGTTTTATCCTCTTAGCGGGAGCTATAACAAAAATCTGCGCGAGGCTGCGCGACAGGGAGGGAGCAGGAGAGCGCCATATTGTCAGAGATATGGCTCGCTCCTCCCCTTTCCCTTGCGCCGGCGCTGATTTCAGCTGCCGTGCGCCAGGCACACACTGTAGTGACATAGCGCTACTGTGTGTGTGCATGAGTCTTGTATAGGTTTTGTACAGGAAGGGTAGCCTTCCTGTACAAACTACTATGCCTAGATACAATGCAAAGCTTTTCCCACCTTGTAGGCGTGCTGCACAGTGCAGCACGCATGCAAAGTTGGAAAAGCACAGAGAAATGAAAGCATTTCTCCTGTTAGCACCTCCTTTGAAGGGGCGTTAACTTTTGGCACAAAACCATGTCTACAAATCTTTGTAAATATGGTTTTGCATCAAAAGGCATGGGTGGTTGCATAGGAATGCCCATGTCCCACCCATGTAACGCCCCCCCCTCAGCTCTAAGTAACGCAAAGCAGTGCTTTGCGCTGCTTTGCGGCTGCTCTCCAGCACAACTGTGAGTGGACACAATGCGGCAGTCGGTAACGTGTCCAGAATGGGGAGCGCGTGATCACTGTGTGTGCTGTGTCTTGATTGGCTAAGTGTTCCTAACTTCATATGGCATCTGGCTTTATGGTACTTTGGGAATGCGCGCACCCCTCCGGACATGTGTGCTTTATTGGGGCCAATCTCCCTGGACTATTGTGGTGTCACTGCATCTATCTGTGGGATCGATCCGTGATTTCCTGTTCGCGCGTTTGTCTGCTGGCTACGTGCAACCCTACCTGTGATCTGTCAATCAGTGACCTCGGGCCTGGGTCTTAGGGCCTGCCTAACTCCGTATTTCTGAGTCGGGGTTGACGTGGAGTTCACAGCAGGCAAATTAGTCAATAGAGATGCAATTTTGTTTTTATACATGAATGTATCGTTATTCATATTGACTTTTTCCATATTATCAAGTCCCCCTCTAGTTGAATTTTCAACTACACCATCTAACCCATACTTCATGACAGTTACTTTATTGGGGGGGACTGTTGTTCTTAGGTTCTGACAATTGCTACTTTCCTAGTTACTTGCATTCTACCCAATTTGAGGACTGTGTTTTTACAGCAGGAAATCCCTAATTGCACGGAGCCACACACAAACAAGAACATGATGAATACCGGTAACAATGACGTGCACAACCACGACAGGCACCAGGGGAGCCCGGAGAACCAATTTGAGAACCACTCCTGCTCAGGGGCATCTCCCTCCTCATGCATGTCTCTTTGTAAACTGTGTAGTGCTCGGGTGGCAAGAGTCAATGTCCCATCCTCCAGGTCATTCTCTGGGATAAACGTGCAGCAGGGTGCACCAATCTTGGCACACACCCCTTCCTCCATCTCAAACATTAAGTCTAACACATACCAGTGCTGCATGCATCACCATGAGGCGGATTGCTCTCAGTTCTTCATTGATCGAATTAAGGCCGAGCTCAGTGCTGGTCATCATTTTAAGCTTTTGTCATCTGGTGATTTGAAGCTAGTGGGCATTGGCTTCCGTCTGCACGATGAAGAAGGGTATGGACCCTCCCGCCGATACTTTTGAGTCCGAGAACAGTCTAAATTCTTCTGGAATGTCCTTGTACTGCTCCCAGCCAAAGTAATCACAGTTCTTTTTTCACAAGTCTGATGCAGCAAGGTTGTCTTCTTCCTTAACGGGTGCTGGTACGAGTCCAATAGTTGTTCTCTGGGAATGACCAGGGTAGGGGTGTATATGGTTACAAGAGAGCAACGTCTGTGCCATCTGGGGACAAGCTGAGTGTGGGCAAACTCGCTGCACTGCCAGTACATATCCTTCAGCCTGGAGATGCCCTATTGCATATTGGGAATGTGCAGGATTGTGCCACAGTTTTCCTTCGTGCACAGTGGAAGTGTTTCTTTACCTCTGAAACATAAGGAAAACAGTGTAAGTTTCCAACAATTAGGGGCTGCCCTATCCCTTCTAGCCAAGTGTACCACCCACCTTGGTATCCCAGATTTCCTGACATGGGGTATCTATACTTTCGTTCAACTCTCACCTAGGAGACCCATTTCTCTTCATATCATTGAGCTGGAAGGTCCTTTCCAGGACCTCCATGTCCACTTGTTGTTAAAGAAGATGGCCCAGGATACACTAAGGGCCACCCTTGGACCACAATGGAGGCAGGAGCGGATGTGTTTGTGCATTAAGTTGAGGGGTTTACAACCTCCAAGAATCTCTTCTCTAGGAAGTCTTGAGGTGAAACAGTATCCTCCACTATGGTGCCCTTTCTGTGCATCCTGTCTAGCTCAGTTTGAATATCGCTAGGCTCAATGAAAAGGTATAGAGCCGTTGAGTTGATCTTGTAACGGGTCAGATTCCCTACTGCTCTGTGGTAGAAACTTTGTTGGGCTGTATTTTGGCCATGATTCTGCATAGATATAAGTGGTAAGGTATTTTGCTTTTTCAGGGGCTACGTCTTGGGACAAGTAAAGTCTATCTGCGCCTAACGCATGCAGTATCAGCGAACAGACGGAACACAACCTGGCTGATGTTTTAGAGCACATAACAGTCATGCGATCATACCACATGTTGCGTAAAAGGGCGTTGTGTAGTACATGTGGGATGCTAGTTTGGGTTGGTGTAATTATAAGTGGCAAGGGAGAGATCCCTATGCAAGCACTGTGATAGTTTCTTCATGGACTCCATTTGGCCAGGCGGCTCTTTGGCAGCGCATAGGTGCGGCAGCACCCAAACTAGACAGAGGGTGCACAGAAGTGCAAAATATACATAACTTGTGATTGAACATTGCAGGTCTTTGATATAGATCTGGGGGAGATGTCGGGTCCTCTGGTTTTCGGGTGTTTTCGTTCAACAGTTCGATCAACAAATTCACAGTCAGTTCTTAAGTTTGATTCACACACTTTAGATCCGCATTGGGGTGATGACGTGGCAGCTGAAAGGTGGTGCACTTGGAGGTTCGATTGTAGACCTGTTGGATAAGACCTTGGTCCCTTTGTTAATTCGGAAAAATATTACATTTGCGCCGTTCGTTGTTAATGATCTTTTCTGCAGGGTACCTGTATCTCCCTCAGGGGTGTGTTCTCCACAATCTATTTACACCATTTTTTTGTGGGGCACCAGAAGGTGGCCCCGGTTGTGGTATCTTTTTGATGGTTAAAGCTTAAAGGTGGCTTATGGGTAATCAGAAGAATTTATCTATTTTATGAGCCTACGTACTTAGCTGGGTGCTTGGATTAGTGTTTTATGGAGTGTTCTTGGATCATAGGGATGGATCATATCAGTTTTTATCTAGAGTTTTATGGGCGTCACCAGTTTCCCAAGCCCCTGTCTCTTCTGATGTGTGCCTGGGGATGCCATTGGAGCGGGTTGCTTTCAAACTACATGTGCATGGGACAGAACAAGGAGGAAGCATGTCACTGATAAGTGTTGTTGGTGGTTGCAACATGCCCCAAGATCAAGTGTGTCTTGGCATGCGGTGTGCAATGTGCCCCTCTCCTGTGGCGCCAGATATCTCGGTTACACCCTTTCTCTAGAGACGTAGTTTTTTTTGATAACTTTGGGCTCTGTTTGTTTGGTTGTGGGTGCTTCCCTAGATCTCGCGCAATCTGCTATTTTACTTATCATGGGGCAGAGGGTGTCGGATAGTCGTTCAGTGTTTCTCATGTACCCCTGATTGTGCCGTCTTGTTGTGTCCGAAGTTGGGGCTTACTGCTTTCTCCGAATGGTGTATGTGAGGCCTGGTGTGTTGGTCAATTGCTAGGCCTGATATGGAGGTGAGAGCATTCTGTGTTCAACTCTCGCCTGCAGCTGTGATGGACTTTGTGGCCTCCCCTCTCTCAGGCACCCCCCTCTCCCTCGGACCACGTCTTCTCAGTCGTGTTTGGATCTGCGCACCCGGCTTGTGGCTAGGGACTTCCAACTAGTGTGCGTGCTCCTGTCACTTATTTTGGAGGGGGTATGGCCTGGTGACCCGACTTTGGATATTCGAAACCCCCCCCCCAAGGAAAGAACAGAAAACATAGCAGAGATCATAAGAACGTGTGGAGCCTGGGGCCAAGGCCAAGGACCCTCATCGAACTTTGCCTAGGGATGATGACTGGATTGGGACTGCCTCGCAACTCCGGGACGTCTGGCTAACTTGATAAATCTCTTGACCGACTCAGCTCTCGCAACTTATTGACTCTAGTGTGTGCTGTGGAGGTTATGGGATCTTCACTATCCTAGGTGTCGCCACTTGAGGACAGCTTCATTTTAGAACTGAAAGGGGGCCTCCATCTGGCCGGAGGCTTCTAGTTTTTGGGGGTGCTGTTGGAACTTCACTCCATGAAGGAAACATGGGTCCCGGACCGAAGGCCAGAGGATGGGGACCTTTCAATTTGGTAATTGGAACCCTTCCCATTAACTTTGGATGCGGGGACCTGGGTACCTGTTTATAAGTACTTGGTCTGGGAACCGTCCCCATCCTCTCGTCAGATTGCCCTTTCCCTGGGACGTGGCCAGCCAACCCCACCCTGGGGGATCAGCAGCAGATTGAGGCCTTGGCTCCCTAAATGGCGAACGTTATTGTGGATACCCGATCGGCAGAACACATATAGCAGGCCTGAATCCCCAGATGGAAGTAAAAGTTTGTATTAACATAACATGTGTATTTGTAAAGCGCACGTTCACCCACAACAGGGCATCTTGGTGCTGAATAACATGTCTATTGTTACCCAACTCAATGGTACTCATTTTATCGAACTCAGAAAGGATGAGTGGACCCGCCAGGATTTGAACCTGTGACCATGAGGTTGAACACAGGCCCCTGCAGTGGATGCATTAGTCCACTGAGCCACCAGACCCCGCATTACCAATGTTGTCTCATTGGTACTTCTTTTGGCTTTGGTACAGTTAATTCTTGGGATATGGGTGAATGGGTGGCATTTTACTCTGGGGTCCCCAGACAGTTACCCCTCCCTGCCGAGGCTGTGGCCCGGTACCTGTAGGGCTGAGTTTCCTGTCTGCGGTTGCTGCTGCCACGTGTTTGTCCAACTACCTGATCCCTGTTGCGGGGGCTGACTGGACTCCCTGTGACTCAATGTAAGGTGTATTCGGGATTCCTGGGCTTGGTTTTGATGATTATGATTCTGTGATGGCTGACCCTGGCTTACCGATCTCAGTTCGTGGTATGCTTTTAACCAGCATCTGTCTGCCAGGTGGCCCATCATGTGGCATTAGTAACATTCCCTAAGGTCTGGTTGCTGCCAACCTCCCTGGCCTCTGTCGCTATAGCTAGGTTGAAACCCTATGGGGTTTTGTGGTCGAGCCCCATTTAAGACTGGTGCCATTTGCACGCTCGCAGCCAACGTGGTTCCCTTGAGGGAGGTCTTTTTCAATTTGTGTTGGACCAATTTAGCAGTGTCTCTCTGGGCTTGCTCCTGTTTTTCTCTATTCTTCTCTTGTTTCTTTTTGTGGTAGTGCAATATATGGCCTTGTATGTCCCGCCAGGGCTTGGTGTCTAACCCAACCACGCTGTCCAATCTGCTTTATATCTCGTTGGGCAGCCCCTTTATGAGAATATTGTAAAAGAATGTGACAGGTGGGCCATGTCAGTCCACGGCTGTCCTGTCTGTTGTCCCCATTGTTCCCTCATCCTATCCAGAAAATCAGTTATTGTCTCCCCTGGCTTCATAGACCTACTGGGGACATCTCCCCCAGGGTCGTCCATATTCAGTGCCTGTATGAATTGAATGTGGCCCGTCATGCTCAGTGTTTGCCAGCGTAATTGCTGGGATGCAAGTTCAGGCGAACACCATGTTAGTCTGCTCTCCAATAAGACTACTTAGTAGACTTTTGATATCACCTATTGCTAGGTTTATTCCCGCTGTGTTTTTCTCAAAGCATGAGATCAATTTCCCTGCTCCATCCAGCAATGGTGGTAACTTTGTTCTTAGCCCTTCCTTATCCATTTGAGCCCACGGCACATAGATGGTCCCTGATGTGCCCTTCTGTAGCAGCGGGTACATCTTTATTTTGGGTAAAAATAACAATAAAAAAATGTTATTTTAATGGGAGGGTTGGAGCTTTTCTAAATTCAATTTAGTTCACCGATCGTCCATAGCATATTTTGTTTGATGCCCTTGCACTGCTCCCACAAATCAATCTGAAGATATTTACTTAATTTTTAGCCTCCAGTCTCAAATTCCTTCACATTTACAGAACATTAAAAAAAAATTCTGTTTAACATTTCACTTCTTTATTTATATGCATTTTATTAATCTGTTAATATTGTTTAATTTTCTAGCAGTCACGGACCACCTGAGTAGTCGTCATCCTCCCCAGGGGTCCTCGGAGCAGAGGTTAAGAACCTCCGTTCTAGAAAGTTCCATGCACACTGTCAGCCTATCAGACAACAGCACTGCCTGGAGTCACACAGAATCCATTACTCTATGAGCTCTTGCATCATCCTTCTATCCTTGTTAACTTCCACCATACGACTTCCCTGTTAATTAGGAAACAGGGCATCTTCTGTAGCCCTTCAGTTCCAATATGCACACTTATATGTAGGGATGGTGACCCTAAACACGGAAATAGTAGGGGAGGTGGAGATGCTTGGACCTATTAAATTTCTAAAATGTCATGACACCCACCCACTCCTTCCCTAAGATATTAGCATTTAAATGTCCTGCAACTCATCCTTCGTCAAAGGGTGGCTTGCTTCAGGAATCCATGTTTCAGTATTCAAGAGGAGGTCTAACTTGTTGGCCCATAAAAGCCTGCAGCATACTTAATCTATAACTAGCATTGACTGAGACCTGGCACTCTCTTTAAACTGGAGGGTCAGATCACTGATAAGGGGTATCAACTAATAGCAGGACCAGATGTCCGTCTCTGTCGTCTACCTAGTCCTTTTTCAGGCGTTTTTAGTAGACAGCAGAAGAATGAATAAATGAATTTATAAGATCGCTAAACTGGTACTTCCTTAACAAGGTATCCTGGCACTAGATTGATCCTTGACATACTACAGAACAGTTCACGGTGGTGTGAAGCTTTTTATCTCATACAAGGACACTGCATCAAATCTTTTTCTCACATTAGGTGCTAATGCACTCTAACTCCATAACCAAGCCAATCCCTTTGAGCACTTGACTCTGTAAGGGTAACAAAATCAATAAGTCAAGATTTACTCTATGAGAGGGTTAGACACAGCATAGCACAATAAATATCACAAACACAGGGTCCGATTCACAAAAATAACATACACATGCATTCTGACTAAGAAAATCCAGGCCCAGACATTGACTTTGCTCCAGGTCGTCTCACCTTTCACTACCTAGTGAAAGTATCCCTGTGTTGAGCTTAACATCAGCGGTGTAAAATTCACTCTATGGCGCTCATTTCACCTGACTCTTCCTTCTTCGGTTTCACGAGTACTGGAGCTTGCCCCATTCATAGGAAATATATTGTATTCTATATGTACTGCGAGTGTTTCAGCCTTCTTCAGCCGTAGACTTCTTTGGCTTAAGAACATTCAGTTGTTGGCTCAGTACACTCTCATTCACATCTTAGATCAGCCCACAGTGAATATATGTGAGATATGAAAGACTCAGGGGCTCCTCTTCACATTCAGCAAAGGGAAAAAAAAACACATAGCGGACACGGACCGCGGAAACCTGCAATCACGTACGGCCCAGGAAACGGTCCGCCAACAAAATAACAAAGAAAATAAGCTGTCCCTCCAAGACGAACATAGAAGAGCGAGTACAACAAGATGTAGACAGTACGCAGGGAGAAACGGGAAGGAAACAATAAGGGAAGAGAGACACCGATATCGCCACAAAACAAACACCGGCACCCAGAATGCATCAATACAAGTCCTGCGATTAAATGTCCGCAAATCATTCTGGAAAGCACTGAAGGGGTATTGTGATCCGGTCTGGAGCCCTATCCTGGATACCGTGGCCAGTTCTGGAGGGCTGGTCTCAATGCTGGACTGGAATTTCAGGCAATCTAGCACTGACAGGCGGGCCAGTTTGAAAGGACAAATTGGGTGGCCTGTGTTTTTTCGGTCCTGTCAAAAACTCCAGCATTAACGTGAAGTCCCACACACTGGGCCTTTCAAGCTAGCCCATCGGGCAATGCCAGCCGGCCCGAAATACCAGTCCAACACTACCTACTCTGGGGTACTGTGCCAGTTCAGGAGGCATCATCTGGGGTACTACTAACAGTTCTGTAGAACTCTTCAGGAGTACTACGCCTAGTCCTCTGGTTACATAAGGGAAACTGTTACCACTTCTGGAGATCACATAAGGGGTACTGTGTCCAGTTCTGAGGGCCTCATCTACAGTACTGCATCCCGTTCTGGAGGACTCATCTGGAGTACACTGGCCACTTCTGGGGGACTCCCCTATACTACTACGACCACTTCTGAGGGATTCACCTAGAGTACTCTGACCGCTTCTTGGGGACTCGCCTAGAGTACTGTGACCACTTCTGGAAGGCTTACCTAGAGTACCGTGACCACTTCTGGAGGGCTCACCTAGAGTACTCTGACCACTTCTGGGGGGACTCATCTGGAGTACAGTGGCCATTTCTGGAGAGCTCACCTAGAGTACTGTGACCAGTTCTGGGGGACTCATCTAGAGTACCATGCCTACTTCTGGAGGGCTCACCGGCAGTACTCTGACCCCTTCTGGGGACTCACCTAGAGTACTGTGACCACTTGTGGAGGACTCACCTGGAGTACTCTGACCACTTCTGTGGGACTCACCTAGAGAACTGTGACCACTTCTGGAGGGCTCACCTAGAGTACTCTGGCCATTTCTGGAGGACTCACTAGAGTACTGTGACCACTTCTGGAGTACTCATCTAGAGTACTGTGACCATTTCTGGAGGACTCACTAGAGTACTGTGACCACTTCTGGAGTACTCATCTAGAGTACTCTGACCCAGTGCTTAATTTGAGCAGGGGCTTTCCGGTGCTAAGCACCGGCACTTAATTGGTTTCTGGTGCTCGCCACCGGCACCTAATTGTCAACACCATACATAGAACAGTCCACCACATGGTGGCGCTGCTCATCTAATTTAGAGATGAGCAGAACAACGGTTGTTTAGGAATACAATATACATTAAAATTGCTAATGCCTGCCTCCCCAGCCATTCCTTTAGTTTTGGGGCCCTGGAATAATCTGAACTGGTGCATTTACATGCGAGAGAGATGGTTAGTAGTTGTTTTGGCAGCGATGACAAGGGCGATGGGTGGTGCAAGCTGCAGTGGCCTCCCGGTCAGAGCCCTGGCACTTAATATTTTACAAATTAAGCACTGCTCTGACCACTTCTGGAGGGCTCATCTAGAGTACCGGGACCACTTCTGGAGGGCTCAACTAGAGTACTGGGACCACTTCTGGAGGACTGATCTAGAATACTCTGACCACTTCTGGGGGGGCTCATCTAGAGCACTCTGACCACTTTTGGGGGACACACCTAAAGTACTGTGACCACTTCTGGAGGGCTCATCTAGAGTACCGTGACCACTTCTGGAGGACTCATGGAGAGTACTCTGACCACTTCTGGGGGACTCATGGAGAGTACTCTGACCACTTCTGGGGGATTCACCTAGAGTACTTTGACCACTTCTGGGGGACTCAGCAAGAGTACTTTGGCCACTTCTGGGGGATTCACCTAGAGTACTTTGACCACTTCTGGGGGACTCAGCTAGAGTACTTTGGCCACTTCTGGAGGGCTCAGCTAGAGTACTCTGACCACTTCTGGGGAACTCACCTAAAGTACGGTGACCACTTCTGGAGGGCTCAGCTAGAGTACTCTGACCACTTCTGGAGGACTCACCTAAAGTACGGTGACCACTTCTGGAGGGCTCAGCTAGAGTACTCTGACCACTTCTGGGGCTCACCTAAAGTACGGTGACCACTTCCTTAGGGCTCAGCTAGAGTACTCTGACCACTCCTGGAGGGCTCATCTAGAGTACAGTGACCACTGCTAGAGGGCTCAGCTAGAGTACCGTGAGCACTTCTGGGGGTCTCAGCTGGACTCCTTTACACAGTCTCAAGGTTCCTACGTGAAATCCTGTGCCTAGTTCTCCTAGTAATATCTGTGGTATTGTGTCCAGTTCTGGAGGCATCATATGGAATACTGTCCCATTTTTCAGTCACGCGTGGGGCACTGTGACCAGTTGTGCGGTTCTCATGTGGAGCATTGTGCCTTCATTCAGTGGCCATCATCTAGGGTGTGACGACTACTTGTGCCTAACTTCCCAAATTACCCTAGCAAAGTTGTCTGTCCATGGTAGCTCAATGCAGCCATCGCTGTCTGGACCAAGAAGTCAGACTATTTAGGGTTAAACGGATAACAGAGGTTCCAAGCAGCACAAAAAGACTTGGTGGACCAGTGGCCATAATAAAATATAGATATTTTTGTAAATCAGGCTACCTCACATAACTGCTGAACAGTCAGAGTACAGTGAGGCAAGCCTGTAATCAGGGGGTCCAGCAAGAAAACAGTTACACGTTTCTACCCACAATACACGGATTTACATGCTTCAACAGGTCTACATTAAGTACACAATCTGATTTATGTTTTTAAAGTAATTATAAAGGGACAAAACCCGAATGAAAAACAATAATATTTCACAGGTTAATCAGAGAACAAGTACCACTCAGAAGCAGACATTCTTGCACTGCATAAGGAAAGACAAAGAATCTTGGACGGGGCTCCAGCCTGTGCCACTTACGTCCTTAAAAAGCACTAACGGAAAGAAAGGGCATTAACACATGGCGGGGAGGTGGCGGGATAGGGGCAGGAGAGCAGAAGTGCAGGACACGGGCCATCATGGCTGTAGAAACCAAGACCTGGCTCTTCGATTGACCCCAACGGAGCTGCTCATAACCCCCCCCCCCTCCTCTCAGCACCTTGAGACCCGCACGGGTGAGCAATGCGCTCTACAAAACCCGGATTGATTGAAACCATGCGGGTACCGAAACCTGCAGAGCGGGCTAGGGTTCGGCCCACAGACCTGGCGGTAAGCGGATAATAGCACCAGGGGCGTAGCTTCCAGTGAAGCAGCAGGTCTAGTGGCACCGGGCCCCAGTGGGGCACACTGAACCCTGATTATTGCTGTATTTTATAATTCAAGCAGCAGGGGGCGCGCGGGGGTGGTGGTGAGGCCATCAGATGGGCATGGTGCTCCGTTACTGCCACCAAGGCTGCCTGCCGCTGACTCTGCTCCAGTGAACACATCCATCAGCGTCGGGCGATGTGCTCTGTGGCCGAGGTGTGATAAATGCGAGTTAGATTGCGACCTCAGGTCAGTTCCCAGCGGACAAGTGGCTGCCAAACAGAAAAAACACTGAACTGGACACAAAACTGGCACCTTGTCAGGAGATGCAGAGCTAAGGGTGAGGCCAAGGGCTGAAACAGCAGCATTGTAACTTTTTTCGAGCACACATCAGCTTGTTCCAAGCACAATTTAACGGCCTTATTTATCTGCCACAGTCGCCTCTCTAATCGCTCTCTTCCTGCAGCCATTTTGTCTGGCTTCTGGCCCTCCTCACACATTCATGTGTCAGCTCTTGGACAGCCGGTGGTTTCAATGCCATATAAAATCCTTGAACCAATACAAAACAATTACGCCAAGGTGCATTTTTTCTGCTTACAGGGGTTTTAAAAGCAAGGTGTGATCATAGACAAAGTGGCCATATATAGATTCTTTAATGAATTAAATCGTATTGCTTTACTATATTCAGTGTCACTAGAATTATGCGGCAAGAAAAAGCAAATTATGCAGCATTATGTGGCACACTTTTTGATACTATTGCTTCATTATTTTGTCATTTTTACACATTATGACACTGTCTGGGAAAAGCCTTCACCTCATTAGTACCAGTTTAACAACCAAATACAGAAATAAGCAACTGAATGATGAAAAGATAACCTTTGAAAAGGGCCTTCCACAGCACGTGAACACGTTGCCACGTTTTTTAGTAACTTGTGATCCGTTTGAGCTAGAAACATTTCTTTTGTTAAAATCTGATGATTATGCAGTAGATGATGGATTACGTGGCAAATCCAAAATTAGATAATTATGTGGAAAAAGCAGAAGCTGCAGAATCGCATAATTCCAATGGCCCTGACAATATTTGCAAAAAACGGAAACAATTGATGTTTGGTTTCCTGATGCGCCATTCTTAAAGCAATTTTAAGATTAAGAAGAGGATAATTCCTTAGTGAATTAGGTCTTTTTATCTGCAACTATACTGCAATATGTATTTTTAATTTTGATCTATATAGTATTTCATACTTCTAAAAATTATTTTTCTCACTTATTGGATATCTTTTATGGCTATTAAACCGAAAAAAGTTTTTATTGAATTTAATCCTGAGGCACCCAGCACGGCTCGAGCCTGAATGTAAAAAGTTGTTCACATCCACACCCCCTGGTAAAAATGTCAATGTTCGTGCCCTGTGTGAATATGAGTTGTTTCTATGGGTTGTTGTAGCTGTCATCATTCTTCAGGGAAACATTCATCACAATTAGGGGGTCCTCATTTCTAAGAGATTCTTAAATCTTAATATGGAGTTATGTATTTAGCTCTCAAATCATTCAGCTGAAGCATTGTGTCCTGGTCAGAAGGCCTTATTTGCAGTGTTGCGCCTAAATCCTGGAGATCCAAGGTGACCACTGTGTCCACATCTGCAGGCCTCAACTGGAGCCCATTGCCCTGTTCTGGAGATGAACACCTCCAGTACTGGATACAGTTTTATGTTTCACATCTGTGATGTTGTGTCCTTGGGTGCATCATGTTTGAAGCTTTGTGGCTAGTTCGCGAGTTGAACATCTGGGGCACTGTGTCCAGGTCTGGAGTCCTCCTAAGAGTTATATCTACTTCTCGAGGCCTCGTCTGGAGTTCTTCAAGCCATATCTGAAGTAGGGTATCTGATTTGTTTCACATCTGTAGTATTATGTCTATGTTCTGAGTAGGTTTTCTGGAGCTGTAGACCAGTTCTCAATGGGACCAAACTAAGGAAGTCATTTTTTATGTCCTTTGTGATACTCTGGCACGTTTATCTGCGCTATGTAGGACCCCACTCTTTACAAAACAGTAACAGGACTTTGGGGATGCTGTACATGGCTGTTTATCAATGAAAATCAAAACAGCCACTCCTAACCCTAGGGGAAGATGTTAAACTCGTCACTTTGAGAAATTTAACACGGACTCACTCATGGGTTCATTGACTTTAGATAAATCTCATTAGTTTTAAAAATTCACACAGCATCAGTGCTTAATTTGACTTAATTTGAATTGGTGGTTGCAGGTGGGGCCCACTTGCACTTATTTTTTCTCATCAGACTTTTACCCAGAGCTAGAGCAAGAATAACACACAAGGGGGCAAGAAGTAGGAGAAAGACGGAAAACAAGGGAGAAAGCAGGGATTTAAAAGACCCTGAAAGAATACGATAAAGAGCGAGGGAGTGCCTGGTGGTGGATTAAACACTAATACACAATATGGCAATCCGATATTCCCTCAGAAGGCGGGTACGTAATGCAAACACCACAAACACTCCTGAAGAAATTGTTTAAGAAAACCTTTCAAACATGCATTAGATGATTGTTCAAATAGATCCAATGAAGGGAATCGGTCAAAATAAAAAACAAAACAAAATTATAGAAAGAAGTCAATAGTAGGGGGTGTACTCAATGCTGGGATTCTAATAACAATTTGATACATTAATGCAAGTGTACCATCTTGGAAAGCCAATAACATATATAAATCAAGGAGACCAAAACATCAACATTTTCCCCCACATCAACCTTCACAATTTAGATAAAAATACCACATATACTCTAGGCATTGAGTCTTTTTGTGATTTGGTTGTTCTCAATAATGCAAGGTCTACTCTCGGAAACACTAATGGACATACTTTACGACCTTGTTGTGTAACAAATGTATATGTGACCCTAGAAGGAAATTGTACTCAACAGTTTGATAAGATTTGTGAATTTTCTATTGCAAAAACATCATTGGGGGAAAAAACTGCTAGTGATGTTGCATGGTGGTGGATTAAACACTCACGGGGTGGAATCTAGACTATGCAGCCTTGTTAGTCACACCCCGACCTTACATAGCGCCAGCCACAACCTTTATTATCTGCCGGTCACTGGTTTTACTATCAGTAAGAGAGCTGGTACTATCAGTAATAGGAACGAGGGTTACACGTCTGTAATATGCTGTGGGTTGTTTCCTTCAAAATAGTCTAGCGGTGCATCCTTTCCCTACCCCTTCCCTTTCTTCAGTCTTTCATGCACACACTCCTATAAATATTTGCATTGTTTATTCTGAGGTGTTCTCTTTCAAGTGTCCTTCTCAGGATGCGGTTCAGATACAGCCGTTATGTAAAGCCTTCTCACAGCAGGGGCACAGTGAAGTGTGAATTTTGCACCTGGCTGTCATCCATCTCTCCTCTCTGAAGTAGCATTTAGGGGAAGGCATGACCTGGAAATGTCCTCACCTTGCACAACAAGTGCAGTCCCACTCCTTACATCTACCTCCTAGCAAATGACAGTGTTCAGGAAGACCTAATCAGCAGCCCTGAGCTAACAAACTACGTGGCATTTCTAAAGGTAGCCCTGTCTCCAGGTGCATCACTTCCGGGTCGGGATCTCCACCCTCGAGCAACAAGAATGCAGGCAGCACCTCCACTGTCGGGGGTATCCATCTCATGCCATTGCTCATCCAGGGATGTACACAATAGATCCCACTGGTTTCAGTACTCGGACTCCTCTACACACAGACTACTACGCATGTGCACACACCCTCCACAAACACACAGGATGTCAGAGCAAGGTGCTAAGCTTACACATACTTTACATGAGAGGGGTTATTACCTTAAACCCTCGCTGACCTTGATAAAAAGGCATGGCCATCTACTAAAGACGATAAAACATTTTATGCTGTTACCACTGCCTTATGCTGTAAACCCAAGACACGGAAAGCAGTCCTCTGTCCCCTCCGCGTGCACAGTTAGTGTTCCCACAAGGTCTCAGGACAAGTCCTGGACCATGCAATGTCAGAAACAGGCCTAGGTTTCTGCATGTTAGATTAGTCTGATGGCAAGGCCATAATAAAAAGCCATACTAGCTACATGTGCCATAAGACACGCAGGGTAAGGGTACACGGCAGTAATCCATTAAGGGGACATTCCAGTCACAACAGAAATCCATCCTAGCAGCATTAAACTGTTCCACGTGATTCAAGTGCCAATCAAAACACCTAACATAGCACAATTTCACGTGCGTATAGTGTTTTTCTTTCTACAATTTTACATCCCCAGATTGCATGCTAGCCCAAAAGCCCCTGCCCACTACATTCTAAAACCCTGCATGTAAATCTGACTTTGACCTAAAGCCTCTTCTTTCTTTCGAATGTCCCTCTCCTTACCTCCATCCTCTCTATGCCTCCTCTCTCTCTGGGCATAGCCCACTCTAATTCGCTTGCCAGTCCCTCTTAATCTAGTTAACTGTATTTGCAAAAGTGATCTACAACTCATTTCATTGACCAAAAGTTCCCCTTGTTCGAACCATACCCATGCAATGAAACAAAACCTTCTCTATCGCATTAATTCATTACACCAACCATTGCAAGAACTCACATGGCTCTGCCCCCATCCCCACTGATGATCACATCTAACTCCTATGAATCTAATTTACCACAAAGAAACAGGAGCAAATGCATGGGATGTGTTCATTGGGAGCATAAAATAAATCCCAAAAACCAACAATAAACAGTAACCATTGGATTAACCACTAATCTTGTGTTCTGGACTAGCGTGTTACTCGCCGCAAATCGCTTCAATGCCTCATCAGGGGTAATAAGCACCGTATAAGTCCAATTACAGTGCAATACAATTGTTGGAATAAGGCACGCTCCACAGCCAGGTGCAATGGAGTACCATTCGCACATGAGCACCAATGTAGTTTCCGCCTCTGTCCCTCTCCACACCTGACGACTCCTATTACGACAACCGCCTCAGCTGCACTCATCTGCAACTCGCTGGAGCAGTTGTGAGAAAGTCAGGTAATATGTCCACATTGGGGTACCCATTATAGGCGCAGCAGAATCAATAAATGTGGGGTGATGGAGAGCAGGGGGAGGGTCACTGCTTCGGTGTGGACATCCCAGGCACAGATGGTGGGATTTCAAGCACCTGCTGATCCTGCATTTCAGGATGGACCAAGGGCTAGGGCCCTGGGTATGGGTCCCTCCGGGCTCTCCACTGCCTCATCGTTTCAGGCCACTGGGCTGCCACCCCGACACCAGCCAGGCTGTGCCATGCCTGCCCGCTGCATATCTATTCACGTCTTTTATTAGACTTCTTGTCCATAAAAACATAATTTACCAGCAGTATTAATACGCTCAAAGGGGAAGGAGCTCTGCTGGGGAGGGGCTCACAGAACACGAGATGCCATAGGTATCATTTGGGAAAGGCCCGGTCCTGATGCACAATGAATGCTGAAGCCGCATCAGTAACCATGGATGAGGCTCATGCGAAGCCACTGACCCTACGCCCGGATATACAGTGCATGCTAAAGCAGCGCCAGTGACCACCATTGTGGTCAGTGTATGGCCACTGACCCCCACCGCACCAGTGACTGTGCATGAGGGCAATGCTTGACCACTGACCGTGTGCCCTAATATTCAATAAATGCTGAAGCCACACCAGTGACCTTGGTTGAGGGCAGTGTATGGTCACTGACATGAGGATAAGGCATCCTTAGAGAGGTGTGGCGCAGCGGCCACAGTGGCTGACTCTGAAGCGCAGGGCCGGGGTTCGATCCCTGGCAGCAGCTCAGCATCATGTGACTCTGGGCAATAGCTCACTTAATCTCCCCGACGGCCCCCAGCGCCTTGAACCCCTTAAGGGGTGATATGTTCATGCTTTACAAATATAAATTATTATTATTATTACCTACTGTCTTCTGTCTGTGGGCCCACCTAGGAAGAGTTCCGGCTCAAGCCATGTTAAACAGATTCCTTCGTAAGCAAAGAAGCCTCCAAATTCAGTCACACTCACGTATGTCTGTTTTGGTACAAGCACAAACCTAGCTGGGTAGCAACAGGGGGCTGCACAGGCAGCAGCCCCAGTGGGGTTGCCTATGGAGGGAGGCGGACAGTGATATAGGCAGCGCTAGCGGAAGGAGTAATAAGTCAACCTATCGGAGGACTCAAAAGGTCGAGTGATATGCCATCTAAAATTTTGTATTTGCTCTAAACCTCCACTGATACCCAGAGCACGGATTTAGCCGCTTCTATCTCTACCTGCTCCTAGGTAGCATTTTTTAATTTTAGGGTCTGGATTGACAAAGCAGCTGTCCCTGGACCTTTTGTGAACAACCTAAAAAAAGAGCTTTCAGGAGTGCTACGAAAGGAGGGCTTCAGCTCCACCCACATATTGGTGAACAGGACTTCATGGTACTTATTGGACAGAAGTTGCATACTTCCACAAAAAAGTGCTTCCCCTCCATGTAGATGAGATTTTGTTTAGCCAGCTGTCTGAGCCAGCAGCAGTATAGCTCCTTAGAGAAGACCCCTAATACACAAGGTATCACGCATCCAATGGCATAGAGCTAGACCTTTAGGGGGAACACATATGTGTTAGAAATGGGATTTTTGGTAGGCTAGGGCATGTGCCAAAGCCAGGCAGAAACCACCACTCTAGTCAGGATAAGGGAGTTACACTCCTAAAATAACCCCTGCTCACCCCCTTGGTGGCTTGGCACGAGCAGTCAGGCTTATCTTAGAGGCAGTGTGTAAAGCATTTGCACATAACCAACAGTAATACAGTGTAAGCACTACAAAAGGACACCACACCAGTTTAGAAAAATATTTAATATTTTTATATACTTAAGACATGACCCAAAACGATAAAAATCCACAATACAGTACTTAAAAATCTTCAGTTATCAAAATATGCTTTAAAAACAGTTCCTTGATGTCGATAGCTCCGTCCGGGGCTATCACGGCATCGTAAGCAAACAAATCCAAACAGTTTTGGCTGACCGCGGCGTCGCGGGCCAGGTACGGTGTCGGGAAGACCCGCAAACAGTACCTTTTAGGAATGCAGGGCGTCGCGACCTCGCGTTGAGCTTCCGAAAGCACTGCGTCCGCAGGTGTCTGTTCCGGAGGTCGGTGCAGGAGTCGTCGGGGCCCTCGAAGTCACACGCGTTGCAGATCGATCTCCTCTCTGTTGAAGTCAGGAGCGCTGGCGTCGGTAGGCGCCGGGTGCTGCGGTGCGAAGTGCAGCGGTGCGGCGTGTGGTGCCCTCAGGTCACGGTGCGAGCAGCGGCTTGGTGGCGGCGTCTGATGGCGTCGTCGGTGAGGCCAGGGTCGCGGTGCGAGATGAAGGCGGTGCTCGTCACGGTGCTGGCAGGTCACAGTGCAAGCAGCGGCGGCGTCGTTTGTGAAGCGCTATCGTCGGCTGATGAACTGGAGTCGATGGCGCCGGCAGGCCAAGGCTGCGGTGCGGGATGAGGGCGGTGCGTCGTGTAACTTTACGAGCGGTGCCCTCGAACCACGGTGCAAGCAGCGGCGTCTATTTCGGAGTGGAGCGGCGGCGTTGGGGATACCAAGGCGTCGTAGTGAAGCGAGGCGGTGCGGAGTGCGGTGCCCACAGATCGCGGTGCGAGCAGCGGCTCGGTGGCGGCGCCAGCAGGCGTCGTCGGTGAGACCAGGGTCACGGTGGGGCATTGCGGCGGTGCCAAGGCGTCGTGGTGCAGTGAGGCGGTGTGGAGTGCGGTGCCAACAGGTCGCGGTGCGAGCAGCGGCTCGGTGGCGGCGTCGTCGGTGAGACCAGGGTCGCGGTGCGGCGGAGCCCGCTGCGGTGCCTTCAGGACCCGGAGTCGGCAGCGGCGTCGTAGACGTCGTCGGGTTGCTTTTCTTCTGTTGCAGCACAAAACACACAGTCCCCAGTGCTGAGGGCAGAAGAACTTGAAGTCTTTGCTGTTCCTGAGACTTCTTGAACAGGGAGCAAGCTCTACCTCAAGCCCTTGGAGAAACTCACAAAAGTAGATTGCAGAAAGTCCAGTCCAGGCCTTTCACTGCCCAAGACAGAAGCAGCCACTGCAGGCCAACACAGCAAAGCACACAGCAAAGTGGTAGTTCCTCCTCACAGCTTCTCCGGCTCTTCTTCTTGGCAGTCTTCTTGGTCCAAAAGAGTTCTAAAGTTCAGGGGTCTGGGCCCCAATATTTATATCCCAAAATCCTTTGATCTCTTAGGCAGAGAGTGTCTGTGCCCAGCCAGAACCAGTTCTGTCTCCTCTGGTGTGACTTCCTGGCAGGAGGTGGAGACGGCATTGTCAGAGGCAGACCTGGCCCTTTGAGGTGCAAGGAAATCTCCTCCCCCTTCCCCAATTGCAGCCCAGGTCTATTCAGCCCTTTCCTGACCCACCTAGACTATCTGGAGCCTCTTCTGCTCCCCAGCCTTCTGTCATCCAAAACCCAGACAGGCAATCCACATTTCAGCAGAGGCACACGGGATGACTGAGCAAGAAAATACCTACTTTCTAAAAGTGGTATTTTCAAACACAGAATGTAAAAATCACCTTCACTAAAAGATGCATCTTTAGATTCTGAGTTCAGGCATACTAAACTTTATTTTCCTACCTAGTTCCCAGGGCCAGTTATGTTTATAAGATGTTATAAACAAACTTCCCATTCTGTCCTATGGGGAACAGGTAGCCTTGCAATAGTGAAAAACGAAATTGGCAGTAATTCA
The DNA here is from genome assembly GCA_963921515.1 of Calotriton arnoldi. NCBI lineage: Eukaryota > Metazoa > Chordata > Amphibia > Caudata > Salamandridae > Calotriton > Calotriton arnoldi. The sequence goes on from CAWUFW010003563.1 coordinate 1,156,205, forward strand.
CTATCAGGACATGCCACACACACCAGGGCATGTGCTACCTTTCATATACACTGCACCCTGCCCACAGGGGTACCTTGGGCCTACCTTAGGGGTGGCTGACATGTAAGAAAAGGGAAGGTTAGGGACTGGCAAGTGTGTGCACTGGCCAAGTCGACATGGCAGTTACAAACTGCGCACAGACTCTGCAATGGCAGGTCCGAGTTACCTTTTCAGGGCTACTCGGTGGGTGGCACAATCAGTGCTGCAGCTCCACTAGTAGCATTTGATTTACAGGCCCTGGCACACTCTGTGCACTTTACTAGGGACTAACAAATAAATCAAATATCCAATCATGGAAACACCAATCCATAACACAATTTACAGAGAGCATATGCACTTTAGCGCTGATTAGCAGTGGTAAAGTGCCCAGAGTCCGAAAACCAACACAAACAGGTCAGGAAAAAGTAGGAGGAAGAAGCAAAAAGTTTGGGGATAACCCTGCAAAAAGGGCCATTTCCAACAATATGGTACCAGTAAAGTGTTTAAGATAAGTAAACAATTTACATGCTTTTAGCACAGTTAAGAAAGGCATTCATGAGGAATGCATTTCTGGGTTTCAGTCCTATCAGCATCCTTTTCCATCATTAACTTTAGACTTCAGAGTGCAGTTGTGGGTTTGAAAGCAGTATGGGATGCCCAGGGAACTAATCTACCTGCATTTCTACATACTTTAACTTGGCTCTCCTTGAAAGAATGCGGTTTCTTTTTAATTCCTGCAGTACCTTTCTTTGATTTGAAAGACTCGAGCAAAGCAATTTGCCTGGCCCCAGTGTTCTGTTCAGGAATGCAGATGTTTGAAATGTGCTAATATTTTTTTAATGAGCCCACTTGAGACAGTTTAAAAACCGTAGATAGCATAATATTTTGACTCGTATTAACAAGTAGGTGCATTTGATACTAGACCATATGAAAATGATCTCCGTGACGTACTCTTTCAAAGACGCACATTACTGTCTGGCGCACGCTCTTGGTGCCTCCCTTACATGCGGAGAACAGTTTTTAGAAGGATTTTAAGTAGGAACCACACAAGATTATGCTGAACTCTGCTCTGTAGACAGTGCCTATGTGTTTTCTTAAGCCTCTCCCATGGAACTAGCAGATGCATAAACTACAGAAAATACACGTAAACCTTCTGTTTCCGGATGCCAGCTGCACACAATAACAAGGATGATCAAAGTCAATATCGCTTTTGGAAGCTATTGGCTTTGCAAATTAGTTTGGCAATGCAGCACAGCATCCCTATGCTGTGCCACTTGGTTAAAGAATATAATAAAAAAAAAAAAAGCTTTTGATCCGGCCAATTGCATCATTTTGCAAGTGGGCGTATCATGCATCATTTTGTAAGGGGCGTACCATGATGCATGCACCCTCAAAATGACACAGGAGTGCGGGTGGGGGCGGAAGCAATACAGGGCATGGATAGCCGGCAAAAGCAAAATGGGGGCATGGGGGGGATCAAACGGACGAAAGACAGCAATGTATTGTATTGTATTGTAATTGCATTTGTATAGCGCTTACTACCCCTGACGAGGCGTCGGAGGGCTTTTTCGACGAGTAGCACGCTACTCCGGGACCCATAGAGGATTAGTGTTGAATTAGTATAGTGAAACATGCAAGTAAATTTTAAGTGGTGGATATGTTAGTCAGTTATTTGGATTCGGAAGGATAGCAGAAGGATAGAAGAGGAAAGAAGGTTTAGTATTTATATAGCGCTTCTAACCCCTGATAGGGTGTTGAATCGCTTTTTTGTCGAGTAGCACGCTACTCCGGGAACCCATAAAGGATTAGTGGTGAATTAGTATGGTGAAATATGAAAGTAATTTGAGTGGTGGATATTAGTCAGTTATTTGGAGTGAGAAGGATAGCGGAGGGATTGAAGGGAAAGAAAGGTTTGCATTCATATAGCGCCTGTTACCCCTGATGGGGTGTTGAAGCGCTTTTCTGGCAAGTAGCAGGCTACTCCGGAACCCATAAAGGATTAGTGTTGAAAATTAGTATAGTGAAATATGAAGTAATTTGAGTGGTGGATATGTTAGTCAGTTATTTGGATTGAGAAGGGTTAGGGAGGGGTAAAAAAGGAAAAAAGGTTTGCATTTATATAGCGCTTGTAACCCTGATGAGGTGTTGAAACGCTTTGTTGGCGAGTAGCACGTTACTCTGGAACCCATAAGGATTAGTGGTGAATTAGTATAGTGGAATATGGAATTAGAGAAGTGAACATGCTAGTCTGTTATTTTGATTGAAAAGGATAGTGGAGGGATAGAAGAGTGAAGGATTTCTTTTTTTAGGTTTTTAGATTAGGTTAAGACATTTTTCTCCTAGACAGTAAACAGTGCTGCAGGGCATGAGTCTGCTATGTGGAAGTATGTAGTTAGGCAAACGTTTATCAGCTGGCGCATTTGAAATTACGGAGTGCAGTGAGGATGCTTAAAGATGCATCCATTAAAAATTACGTACTGCTTTGTGAATGCAAACAATAAGGCACATGTTACTTCCTTGTTTTTTAGTATACTAGCTATTTTTTTTTAATGGAGGAACGCTAATATTAGCTGGGCTTTAAGAATACTGCATATAAATCGTATTTATCTGTTCCTTAGCTCTTTTTACTGAATAACATAGAGTATTAGTTATAAGCAACAAAAAACAATAAGGCACATGTGACTTGTAAGTGTTACTTTCTTGTTTTTTAGTACTAGCTATTTTTTTTTTAATGGAAAAACGCTAATATTAGCTGGGCTTTATGAATACTGCATATACATCGTATTTATCTGTGTCTTAGCTTTTTCCACTGACAAAATAACAAGCCCTCAAATGTTTTTTTTTAGAGGGGAACTTTACTCTTTGGGTTGGTTTTTTTTTTTGCGTGACAGTTTGAGGTCGGTACAGTTCAGGAATGTATGGGGTGCCTTATTATTTATAGGCCGTACCCTGCGTAGTATATACAGCCTATTGCATACTAAGGAAGGAGAGAGATAATCCCACCTGAAGCACACTTCTGTAGACTTTATGACCTGCTGCTCCTTACTGTGCTCCCAAAACCCTCCTCACACAGGAATACCTAATGCGCTGCATTACTGTGGCACACTACACAAAACATTCGAAACACAGTAGCCCTTTCCGCAATAGAATTGTAAAAACATGGAGCATAGGCATAAGAACACGACAGTAGGCAATTTCCTTAAAGTACAATTATGAAGATGTGGCGTAATGGCTAGAGCTGCCAAGTGAGAAGCTGGAAAACCCTGTTAGAGTCACGACACTGGCGCACCATCCTGTGTCTTTGAGCAAGTTAGTTTATCATACTGCGCCTCTCAATAAGCATTGTGTTGTTCTGGAATGTTACTGGTTTTCCTGTAAATCCGCCCAATACTTTTTGGTGGTGTTTGCATTACATATAACTGTAAAATAAAAACAAACAAAAAGAAAGTAGTCAGCGTACCCGCTGAGCAAGAGCTGACTACACCGGCTGATTTAGCATACGCACAGTTACGAAGGCTCTGTACAACATAGCATTGTCCGCGAGGTGGAATGTTATTTACTACAGATAGCGCTGGCAATGGGCAGTATACAGGCACACACCGACTTAATATACGTTCTTAAACATGCATGCAGCCCTGGAGCGGCACTAACGCCACCTAGCACTTTTCCAGCACTTTAAGGTTAAAAAGGCAGAGAAACTGGCAGTTGTATATGGCAGAAGTAGTATATAACGCGTTGGTTTATTATTAACATTGATATAAATACTGCTGAATGACTATGGCAGGGTGCTAACATGTAATTATTAACGGTAACATTGATATTAATAGACACCAATTAAGGAAAATAAGGCACATGTAAGTTGGTTTAAGCAAAAGGAGTATGACAGGTAGGTCGCTCCCCCACCACACAGCTCCGCCTGTGTTGTCCGCCCGCTGCTGCTGCTGGTAAGCTCGCCCCTCCGCTTGTGGCCTCGGTGCCCGTATTTCTTGCTTTCTGTCTCTCCTTTTTTCCTTCTGTGCCCCTCGCTGCCCCATTGTACTGTGCCCGTATTTCTCTGTTTGCTTTCTCCCCATTTTTCCTTCTGTGCCCCTCGCTGCCCCATTGTACTGTGCCCGTATTTCTCTGTTTGCTTTCTCTCCTTTTTTCCTTCTGTGCCCTCGCTGCCCCATTGTACTGTGCCCGTATTTCTCTGTTTGTTTTCTCTCCTTTTTTCCTTCTGTGCCCCTCGCTGCCCCATTGTACTGTGCCCGTATTTCTCTGTTTGCTTTCTCTCCTTTTTTCCTTCTGTGCCCCTCGCTGCCCCATTGTACTGTGCCCGTATTTCTCTGTTTGCTTTCTCTCCTTTTTTCCTTCTGTGCCCCTCGCTGCCCCATTGTACTGTGACCGTATTTCTCTGTTTGTTTTTCCCCATTTTTCCTTCTGTGCCCCTCGCTGCCCCATTGTACTGTGCCCGTATTTCTCTGTTTGTTTTCTCCCCATTTTTCCTTCTGTGCCCCTCGCTGCCCCATTGTACTGTGCCCGTATTTCTCTGTTTGCTTTCTCTCCTTTTTTCCTTCTGTGCCCCTCGCTGCCCCATTGTACTGTGCCCGTATTTCTCTGTTTGCTTTCTCTCCTTTTTCCTTCTGTGCCCCTCGCTGCCCCATTGTACTGTGCCCGTATTTCTCTGTTTGCTTTCTCCCCATTTTTCCTTCTGTGCCCCCGCTGCCTCTCTCCATTCCCGCCGCTGCGTCCCCTGCGGCCCCGCCCCCCCGACTGCCCATTCGCTGCCCCTGCCTCCCGCCTCCCAGCTGCTCCTCCCTCCCACCTCCCCATATATGGCGGCCGCTGCGCGGTGAGGAGAGCGACCCTTGACCTTGCCAGGTAGGTCGCTCCCCCACCATACAGCTCCGCCTGTGTTGTCCGCCCGCTGCTGCTGCTGGTAAGCTCGCCCCTCCGCTTGTGGCCTCGGTGCCCGTATTTCTTGCTTTCTGTCTCTCCTTTTTTCCTTCTGTGCCCCTCGCTGCCCCATTGTACTGTGCCCGTATTTCTCTGTTTGCTTTCTCTCCTTTTTTCCTTCTGTGCCCCTCGCTGCCCCATTGTACTGTGCCCGTATTTCTCTGTTTGTTTTCTCCCCATTTTTCCTTCTGTGCCCCTCGCTGCCCCATTGTACTGTGCCCGTATTTCTCTGTTTGCTTTCTCTCCTTTTTTCCTTCTGTGCCCCTCGCTGCCCCATTGTACTGTGCCCGTATTTCTCTGTTTGCTTTCTCTCCTTTTTTCCTTCTGTGCCCCTCGCTGCCCCATTGTACTGTGCCCGTATTTCTCGGTTTGCTTTCTCTCCTTTTTTCCTTCTGTGCCCCTCGCTGCCCCATTGTACTGTGCCCGTATTTCTCTGTTTGCTTTCCCTCCCTTTTTCCTTCTGTGCCCCTCGCTGCCCCATTGTACTGTGCCCGTATTTCTCTGTTCGCTTTCTCTCCTTTTTTCCTTCTGTGCCCCTCGCTGCCCCATTGTACTGTGCCGGTATTTCTCTGTTTGCTTTCTCCCCATTTTTCCTTCTGTGCCCCCGCTGCCTCTCTCCATTCCCGCCGCTGCGTCCCTGCGGCCCCGCCCCCTGACTGCCCATTCGCTGCCCCTGCCTCCCGCCTCCCAGCTGCTCCTCCCTCCCACCTCCCCATATATGGCGGCCGCTGCGCGGTGAGGAGAGCGACCCTTGACCTTGCCAGGTAGGTCGCTCCCCCACCACACAGCTCCGCCTGTGTTGTCCGCTCGCTGCTGGTAAGCTCGCCCCTCCGCTTGTGGCCTCGGTGCCCGTATTTCTTGCTTTCTTTCTCTCCTTTTTTCCTTCTGTGCCCCTCGCTGCCCCATTGTACTGTGCCCGTATTTCTCTGTTTGCTTTCTCTCCTTTTTTCCTTCTGTGCCCCTCGCTGCCCCATTGTACTGTGACCGTATTTCTCTGTTTCTTTTTCTCCCCATTTTTCCTTCTGTGCCCCTCGCTGCCCCATTGTACTGTGCCCGTATTTCTCTGTTTGTTTTCTCCCCATTTTTCCTTCTGTGCCCCTCGCTGCCCCATTGTACTGTGCCCGTATTTCTCTGTTTGCTTTCTCTCCTTTTTTCCTTCTGTGCCCCTCGCTGCCCCATTGTACTGTGCCCGTATTTCTCTGTTTGCTTTCTCTCCTTTTTTCCTTCTGTGCCCCTCGCTGCCCCATTGTACTGTGACCGTATTTCTCGGTTTGTTTTTCTCCCCATTTTTCCTTCTGTGCCCCTCGCTGCCCCATTGTACTGTGCCCGTATTTCTCGGTTTGTTTTCTCCCCATTTTTCCTTCTGTGCCCCTCGCTGCCCCATTGTACTGTGCCCGTATTTCTCTGTTTGCTTTCTCTCCTTTTTTCCTTCTGTGCCCCTCGCTGCCCCATTGTACTGTGCCCGTATTTCTCTGTTTGCTTTCTCTCCTTTTTCCTTCTGTGCCCCTCGCTGCCCCATTGTACTGTGCCCGTATTTCTCTGTTTGCTTTCTCCCCATTTTTCCTTCTGTGCCCCCGCTGCCTCTCTCTATTCCCGCCGCTGCGTCCCCTGCGGCCCCGCCCCCCTGACTGCCCATTCGTTGCCCCTGCCTCCCGCCTCCCAGCTGCTCCTCCCTCCCACCTCCCCATATATGGCGGCTGCTGCGCGGTGAGGAGAGCGACCCTTGACCTTGCCAGGTAGGTCGCTCCCCCACCACACAGCTCCGCCTGTGTTGTCCGCCCGCTGCTGCTGCTGGTAAGCTCGCCCCTCCGCTTGTGGCCTCGGTGCCCGTATTTCTTGCTTTCTGTCTCTCCTTTTTTCCTTCTGTGCCCCTCGCTGCCCCATTGTACTGTGCCCGTATTTCTCTGTTTGCTTTCTCTCCTTTTTTCCTTCTGTGCCCCTCGCTGCCCCATTGTACTGTGACCGTATTTCTCTGTTTGTTTTTCTCCCATTTTTCCTTCTGTGCCCCTCGCTGCCCCATTGTACTGTGCCCGTATTTCTCTGTTTGTTTTCTCCCATTTTTCCTTCTGTGCCCCTCGCTGCCCCATTGTACTGTGCCCGTATTTCTCTGTTTGCTTTCTCTCCTTTTTTCCTTCTGTGCCCCTCGCTGCCCCATTGTACTGTGCCCGTATTTCTCTGTTTGCTTTCTCTCCTTTTTTCCTTCTGTGCCCCTCGCTGCCCCATTGTACTGTGACCGTATTTCTCTGTTTGTTTTTCTCCTTTTTTCCTTCTATGCCCCTCGCTGCCCCATTGTACTGTGCCCGTATTTCTCTGTTTGCTTTATCTCCTTTTTTCCTTCTGTGCCCCTCGCTGCCCCATTGTACTGTGCCCGTATTTCTCTGTTTGCTTTCTCTCCTTTTTTCCTTCTGTGCCCCTCGCTGCCCCATTGTACTGTGCCCGTATTTCTCTGTTTGCTTTCTCCCCATTTTTCCTTCTGTGCCCCCGCTGCCTCTCTCCATTCCCGCCGCTGCGTCCCTGCGGCCCCGCCCCCTGACTGCCCATTCGCTGCCCCCTGCCTCCCGCCTCCCAGCTGCTCCTCCTCCCTCCCACCTCCCCATATATGGCGGCCGCTGCGCGGCCGCGCCTAAGGCAAGCCCGTCTGCGCCCGTCCGCGACTGGACCGCGCCCAGCGCCATAACCCCTGGACCCCCGCTCCAGCCTCGAGGACCGACGCCGATACGATGCCACCACACTCCACGCCCTCAACCCCGGACGGACGCACAACTGCTTCAAGGCCGCCCCGAAACGCACCCATGGTCCCTTCAGCTGCCGGAACTGCAGCTACACCAGCCTCAGAGCCACCGAGGCGCCCGCCAAGAAGGACCTCAACCACCTCCGGTGCATCCTACTGAACACCCGCTCCGCACGCAAACACGCCGTCGAGCTCTGGGACCTGCTCGACACATCATCACCAGACGCCGCCTTCCTGACAGAGACCTGGATGAACGACTCCTCCGCCCTCGACATCGCCATAGCCATCCCAGACGGCTATAAGATCACCCGCAGAGACCGCACCAACGCAGTAGGAGGAGGAATCGCCATTGTCCACAAGAACACCATCAGGGTCTCGACCAGCACCGACGACACTCTCAGCACCGCCGAACACATGCACTTCCAGATCCACACGGACCCCAAAACCACCCTTAGAGGCACCCTTGTCTACAGACCCCCTGGGCCCCGACCCCAGTTCAGCGACTCCATCGCCGACTTCATCAGCACGCACGCCTGACCTCTACCGACTACATCCTCCTCGGAGACTTGAACTTTCACCTGGAGAACAACAACGACAGCAACTCCACCACCCTGATCGACAGCCTCGCCAACCTCGGCCTGAGCCAGCTCGTCACAACACCGACCCACTGCGCTGGCCACACGCTTGACCCCATCTTCTCCTCAAGCTCCCACGTCTCCTTCAGCCACACCACGGAACTCCTCTGGACCGACCACCGCTGCATCCATTTCACCTTCCAGAAACCCACCACACACCACCGCACCCAACAGATCCCACGCCGCTGCTGGAGCAAAGTCACCGAAGACCAACTCCGGGCAACCCTCGCTCTCAGCCCTCCCTCCGACCCATCCAACACCGACGACGCTGCCTGCAACCTCAGACGATGGATGGACGACTGCGCCAACACCCCGCCCCGCTGAAAAAGCTCACCTACAGCGACACCACCAAAAGAGCCAGCTGGTTCACCTCGGAACTCCTAGCTTCCAAGCGTACCTGCCGGAAACTAGAGAAGAAATGGCACAGCGATAAGACACCGGACAGCCACACAGCCCACAAAGACGCCATCCGTAACCACCACCACCTCATCAGGTCCGCCAAGAGAATCTCCTTCAAAGACCGCCTCGACAACAACGCACACAACAGCAAGGAGCTTTTCAACATCGTGAAGGAACTCTCCAATCCCAGCTCCAACACCAACGACATCCCGCCGCCGCAACCCCTGTGCGATTCCCTCGCCACCTTCTTTCACCGCAATATCGCCGACATCCACGACAGCTTCAACACCCAGACAACCCCAACTAAGATCGATACACCAGACCCGCCACACACCATCGACCACGACCCCCTGCCAGCCTGGGCCAGCGTGAACATCGAGGACACCATCAAGACCATGAGCACAATACACTCCGGCTCCCCGTCAGACCCTTTCCCGCACCACATCTTCAACAAAGCCTGCAGCTCCATCGCACCCCACCTGTGCAACATCATCAACCTCTCCTTCGAGACCGCGACCTTCCCAGAGAGCTGGAAACACGCAGAGATCAACGCCCTACTCAAAAACCCAAGGCGGACCCGAGAGACCTCAAGAACTTCCGGCCCATCTCTCTGCTTCCGTTCCCAGCCAAGGTCATCGAGAAGATCGTCAACAAACAGCTAACCCGATACCTCGAAGAAAACCGCATCCTGGACCCATCCCAATTAGGGTTCCGCAGCAACCACAGCACTGAGACTGCCCTCATCGCCGCCACCGACGACATCAGGTTCCTGCTGGACAATGGTGAGACCGCAGCCCTCATCCTGCTGGACCTCTCCGCCGCCTTCGACACTGTCTGCCACCGCACTCTACGCGCACGCCTCCACGACGCAGGGATCCGAGACAAGGCCCTGGAATGGACCACCTCCTTCCTCGACGGCAGAACCCAGAGAGTCCGCCTCCCACCTTTCCGATCCGAAGCCTCCGAGATCATCTGCGGCGTACTCCAGGGATCGTCCCTCAGCCCAACACTGTTCAACATCTACATGGCCCCACTCGCACGCATCGCCAGACAACACGACCTCAACATTATCTCCTACGCCGACGACACTCAACTGATCCTCTCCCTCACCAAGGACCCCCTCGCCGCCAAAGCCAAACTCCATGACGGAATGAAGGCCGTCGCCGATTGGATGAAGATCAGCCGACTAAAGCTGAACACGGACAAAACGGAGGTCCTCATCCTCGGCTCCAACCCCTCAGCCTGGGACGACTCCTGGTGGCCAACGACGCTGGGAGCAGCCCCGACACCCACCGACCACGCACGCAACCTGGGAGTCATCCTCGACTCAACGCTCTCCATGACCAAGCAAGTCAACGCAGTCTCCTCCTCCTGCTTCAACACACTCCGCATGCTTCGCAAGATCTACAGGTGGATCCCGACAGACACAAGAAGAACAGTCACCCAGGCCCTCGTCAGTAGCAGACTAGACTATGGGAACGCCCTCTACGCGGGAGCCCCGGCCAAGCTCATCAAGCGACTGCAACGCATACAAAACGCCTCCGCACGACTGATCCTCGACGTACCACGCCACAGCCACATCCACATCACCCCCCACTTGAGGAACCTGCATTGGCTCCCCGTCGACAGGAGGATCACCTTCAAACTCCTCACCCACGCACACAAGGCACTCCACAAAACTGGCCCAGCCTACCTCAACAGACGACTCTTCTTCTACGTCCCCAACCGCCAGCTCCGCTCCGCCGACCTCTCCCTCGCCACCGTCCCCCGCATTCGAAGAACAACCACCGGCGGCAGATCCTTCTCACACCTCGCCGCCAAGACCTGGAACACCCTTCCACTAAGCCTACGAAAGACCCAAGACCTGCTGACCTTCAGGAGGCTACTCAAGACCTGGCTGTTCGACCAGTAGCAGCATCCCCCCCCCCTTCCCTCCCCCCAGCGCCTTGAGACCCTCGCGGGTAAGTAGTGCGCTCTACAAATTCTGTGATTGATTGATTGATTGACAATATAAACAAGCATTGAAAATGCAATAGGTCTCGCCCTTGATCAAGTCAAAGCAACCTGCTTTGCCAATGGCACTGCACTCCAGCCCCGCACCACTCAGTGTACACTCGTGATATGTTGTAGTTGTATGTAGTTAGAATTGTTTTGTTAGCTGTGTAGTAGTTTAAAGCATAGCGTTAGTAGGAAAAGAGCAGTGTTTCAGATTTGGGAGGTGAATGAATATAAGAGTAGTATGTGTGTTAATTTCATATAGTGAGGATTACAATAGCATGAGGCAGACGAAAGGGGCGAGGGGAGAGCAAATATATGCACATATCACAAATATACACCAAACAATGCAAAGCCAGAACACAACACCATCAGCAAAGCAAAATGGCTCCAAATTAATCAAAGGCGAGACCCATTGCACTTTCAATGCTTGTTCAGTTTGAGTCGTTTAAGTCTAAAAATGAATTACAGTACATTGCAGTGAGTTCGCCTGAGTCAGACAACACCTGCAGGGGCGAGGGGCAATTGTCAAAGAGGGTAGGGTGTTTACAAACATCTGCCACCGGTTGCGTTTCCGAAGAGTTATTCCAGATTTTGCTTCTGACTTTCGATTATTTTTATTTATAACCTTGTTCTGGTTGAAATGTAGATTGGGAATATACTCCTAATACTAAAAAAAAAAAGACCATGGCAATTTTGCGAAGTTAGGCCGATGCTTATTTTTTTTACCTTACTTAAGAGGGGTTCATTTTGATATAGTGCGGTTTAAGGGGCCCGCCGACTTTCTGGTGTTCTATTTCCTCTAATGCACCTACTTTCCTGTTATATTTTCGGAGCTGGGATGGGAGTAGTGGCTTAAGAAATTCAAACATCGTTCGGGGGGAGAGGGCTGGCAGAAGAGGGGAGGGGTGCTTTGAGCTCAGAAGCCATTGTTCCTCCATTTCAAAGGGGGTACCTGCCCCCTCCTCGTCCTTTTGATTGATGACCCTCGTGAATAAGTGGGTAGCGCGGAGTGACAGTCCCTGAATGGTCCTATTGCAAATAAAGATGCCTGTGGAACTAAGGCAGGGGCTAGCACTGGGGAGTGTGAAGGAGACGGGCTCGCTGGCACTCACCAAGCGCCCAGATAAAGGCGGCCGGCACAATAGCACCTTCTCTGGAGGGACCGACAGCCTTTACAGCACTCCTGGCGTCGTATCCTGCTGGGGGAGCCTGCCCTCTCCTCGTCAGCCCCTCGGCCGCTTTTATTTTCCTCCCCCAGCAGTTTACTTTGAAAGCAACAATAAATTCCTGAAGACGGGCGCTGAATAACAACACAGCGCTTTGAAAGACAGAGGGGGGAAAATACACAGTTTGCTCTGTCCTCCTACAGATCAGAGAGCAGGAAAGTCGCCGAGCTGGGGGGGACAGAGCTCCCGTGCATCTCCCACGCACAGAGCAAGAGTGAAAGTAGCAGAAACAACACTAGGAAAGTAGGAAGCGACTCCCCCGTTGGTGGGAAATATTATGAAAAATGTCAAAATGTTCCCTGTTTGTAGCATCACTTAAAAAGAAATATGCTCCAGAAGAAAGAGGTCAGGCATGTCCTCAAATAAATATGTTTCAAACTTCTAGGTGTCCTGGTGCCCCGGAACCTGTATAAAGCAAATGAAAATAAAACAAGCATTGACATAGCCAATAGGTCTCGCTTTTGGGACCTTATAAGTATTTAGTTATGTAGCACAATATCCTTGGTGCAACAACATCAACCGTTGCATGGCTAAAGACTTATAAGGTCCCAAAGGCGAGACCTATTGGTAGTTTTAAATTTTACTTTGCAATGCTATTTTAATATATTTCAATATATAGGAGCTGATATTTCTTAATCTCAGGACACCTAGTGACAGCCTGAGGTACTGGAGGCTTGTGCAGCTCAGACTTGGAACACTTAGCAGCGACCTCTGATGCTGCAAGCTTGGGCTGCTCGTTGTTTAGACACCTAGTAACAACCTGTGGTAATGCATGCTTGTGCTGCTCACTCTTGGAACTCCTAATAACATTCTGTTGTACTTCTGTCTTGTGCTGCACACTTTTAGGACACCTAGAATGAGCAAAACCATTCGGTATGACTTTAAAGTGCTAACACATGCAAACAGCATTTGTGAATGCCTGTGTTTGCATGCAATAGCACCTCAAAGTCAGGCCTATTGCTTTGCCAGTGATTGTTGTCCCTGCCACTGTCTTAATGGAACATGAGACCACGAGAATCAACAGCAGTGCCAGGGTAACAAAGGTAAGCAAAGAGAGGAGCTGCCACCCTGCCATTGGTAATTGACGTCTGTTATGTTTGGGGGATGGACCGCCCCATGTTGAGATGCCACTGAGGGGTGTTGTTGAGATGCCACTGAGGGGTGTTTAGAAAATGGACCCCAAGAATGTGAGTTCGATGGTCACGGTCAGAGGTAATAATTGCGCCCAGGAAGTGACCTCGAGGTTCTTCCTCATGGCCTGTACCATACCGCAATCATGTTGTGCACATTCTTTAGCCGCTGGGCCCAAGCTACACTAGCCTCACGCACAGCAACATTTATGTGCAATGACATACTCTTTTATCATCACTTCCTTGCGGTCCCATAGCTGCAGGTGTGTAATTTACTAATAATAAATCACCTTCCGCTTTCCCCTCTGTGAATGCACCTGTTCCTGGGCTGAGAACTACACCGATTGTAAGAATTATCAACAGTTTCAACGCAATAAATTGCTTTCTCTAATGAAGATCTTTCAATACGGAGAAGACGGAGCTCAGTGCCTCGCTGTCCTCACACAGAGCGCTCCAGCTTGCCAAATCGAGGACAGGTAATCCATAGATGAAGTGCTTTTAAAAGGTCATATTACATCTGCCAAGAACCAATTGCACCTTTAAAAAGACGCAGACGACAATTAGCATGTATTAATGTCACATTAGAATATGCATCAGCTTTCAAAATGAGATCACTGAGTGAAGCAACACAAGTGAAAATAAAATTATGCCTGTAAAGGTAATTGACGCAAATGCATCATAACTGCTGCATTAAGAGAATTGGGATCTTTCTGTGTCTTGCCAAGCACAATGTAAGCAACAAAAGGCAGTATATTGTCTCGAATTTTTGTTTTTGTTTGCTCTCCCTGCTTTCGTAATTTAGGTGGGAGTATGAGCCTTAGGAGCCAACAGTCTCGTGACCTTGGTGGAAGTCCCCTAGTCAGGTATCAATTAGTGATGACAGAATATGGAGGCAGAGTCAGCTGCTTCCTGCCTGCCCCAGGGGAAGAGCGGTTGTGCCCCGGGGGTACGAGCAGCATGGGCCTTTCAAATTGTACTCCCGTGGCAAAGCTGGTGCTGCCGGATCTTGTCTCAGAATGCAAGGTACTAGGAATGTGGCGATAAAAACTGTCTTGGTGTATAGCCCTGTGCTTGTTTATCCATCGGCGGCGTCCTTATCTGTTTACCAAAAACGGGTACACGCTGTGCGCGTTTGATAAGCCAATCTCTGCCGGTCGTGAGCGAACCCTCAATCGACACAGCATCAAAAACATTCGCTCCCAAACGACTCTGTTCGCTTTCCGAGTGTTTTCCCCCAAAGGCCGTCAACAGAGCGTTAATTTGTAGTAAGTTGCTCGAACGTGCTAAAGAGCAGTTTGAGAGATGAGAAGACGGGGGTCACATAGATCCAGAGCTCCCCAGGAGCTCGGCTCCTTTTAACAGTCACTGCACAAACCTGATTGGACAAACGCCCCTTTGATATCGTCTTCTGATGCATTCTTTCAGCCGCGCTTCCTTGTTTCTTCATAGCATTCAAAAGATAGGAAAATATTGTTCCCGTTTTTGTCGCTATTTACTGATAACAGCGGCGGAAAAAAGAAACAGGGATTCCCGGGTTTACCAGTGCCGTGGCAGGGTGTTCTGGGTGAAACCGAGATTGCAGAGTCCACTTAAAAGAAGCGCTGAAAGACCAGCGCGGCCCCCGCCTGTAGACGCTGAGGGGTCCAGACACACACAGCGTTTCCGTTGCGGGAACGAGCAGGGGCACCATCTGTTTCCAAGTTAATTAGAAACAGATGGTGCCAAAGCTCGCTCCCGCAAGCGATCGCTAAACGTGCACGCGTTGCCATTGAAAGCAATGCAACGCGTGCACGTTTTTAAGCCAAAAGCTGAATCGATTTCAAGAGGTCTCTTCCTATGCAGCGCATGCGCGCTGTGTAGGCGAGACCTAAAAATCATAGAGCGGCAGGAGCATCTTTCAATCTAGGTGGACCCCTCGCAAGTGGCTCTTCGTCGCCGTCTCCCCTGCCCCTCTGAAGATCAAGGGGTCTGGGTCACACTTCTGCACTGAAGCCAAATTGTCAGGATGAGGAGGCAAAGAGTGAGCCCTTAGCTAATCAGCGCCCGCCCTCTGCAGACGGGATGGTATCCTGGCCTACCAATCAGGAGCCGGCAGCCCAGAGGAAGCTCTGAGTGGAAGAACTAATAAATACTCCGGAGCGGAGCCCCCCCTCATTCTGCACCAACCACGGCAACGCAACTCCAACCCCCCCCTCAGACACTCACAGCGCCCAGAGTCGTCTACCCACCTGGAAGCGCCCTCCGATTCCTCCTGTGCTAGTAAAGGGACATAGATCCCACTTTCACTGCGCCTGTGGGGTAGCCTGGATTTGGTACCAGGAACTTTTCTGTGGTAAAAAGTGGAGGGCGCACCTGGACTTCACCTTTGGGGTCAGCGTAGCGAGCGATGAGCAGCCTGTTTGGTGCTGTCCCGAGAATGACGGACCCGGCCCCCGGACAGAGCTACCCCCGCAGCGGATTCTCCGTGGTAGGAGGGCCCACAGCTCGGACACTGTGCAACGGACAAAAATTCATGCAACTGCCCACCGGACAGTTTAGAGAAAAAAAAAAGTTGAGACAGACAAAATTGGGGGAAAAGCTGAGACATTTTAGAACAAGCTCTCGCGCATTGCAGACGCTTGTTTACATCGCGCTATCGGTGGAGCTGCTCCGACAGTTATAGGGGAGATTGGCTCTGGCACACCGCTATGGCCGTCACCTACCCAGCCGGATTTCGGACATTTGTCTCGTTTTCTTCCCCGCTGCAGTCTCCTTCCTGTGGATTACCAGCTTCCGCTGGTCTTTCTTATCCTGATTTTCGTGTTCGCTAATTTACTCCTGTATTGTTTATCTATCCATTATGTAATTATTGTGAAATTTTTGCAACATGTAACTCGCTGTGTCCTTATGTAAAGCGCTCTGATACCTCCGGGTCTAGCCAGCGCTATATAAAACTCAAGTAAATTAAAAAAAAATAATAATCTCCGTACTGAAAAAACAAAGTGCCTACATGGAGTAATGAAGGACAGAGTGTCACGCCGCCAGTAAAAGATCCAGTCCTGGTGGGCGGGGCTAAAAGTGGACAGGGCGGCAACAAGGAGGGATTAAAAAGCCTCCTTCACAATAGAAAGGCTGTGTTTAGCATAAGCTATGACGCAAGCCAATGGAAAGAAGGGGCGGGGCTTCAAGTCCCCTTCGGAAACTGTATTGATTCCAAGAGGCCTTCACATGGCGAGAGCAGCGCAAGTGTGCTGCTAACGCCAGGCGAGCCCTAAAAAGGTGTTTCTCTCTTTTTTTTTTTTTTTACAGAGTTTTATATAGCGCGAACTCCACCCGAATCAGGTATCAGAGCGCTTTACACAGCACCAGTTACGTTACATGAGGACACACATTCATTTTTGTTAGGCACGGGGAGATTAAGTGATTTGCCCAATACTAATAGCTTAAACTCTCGCAAATGCGAGACCTATTGCATTGCAAATGCTTGTTTTTGTTAGGCACGGGGAGATTAAGTTATTTGCCCAGAATCACAGGATGTTCAGCGTCATTGCCGAGACTCGAACCCAGTTCCCCAGATTCGAGGTCGACCGCCCTAGCCGTTAGGCCTTTTAAAAATGCGGTTTTCTGACATGTCATGTGCCTTTTAAAAATGTGGTTTTCTGACAAGCGACAGGAGTGCATTCGAACCAGTTTTGTTGCAGGTGCAGAAGTAATTAATTTAAGGAAACCAGAAATAGAAGTGTAGCCCAGGAGTCCCTTGGGCGCCCTTCCACCTCCCCACACAGACCGAACTCATTTGTTTAACACTCCGGTTTATCGATGCATTAAATGAACCATGACACACTCTGATAGAAACAAGTCAAGAGCTACATTCATAATGTGACTTTAGGTAACGTGTTATATATAGTCTTATAGCTCACTGCCGAGGGCTCTAATGGCTGTTAAAGGCCCTGAACCAGAGTTGGGCCTACTACGAGGGCAGGGCCTTTGACAACCAGTGTAGCCAGAGATAGGAGGGCTAAAAGGCTATTAAAACATTCCCACCCAATGAAGTTAGAATGTTCTAAAATAAAAATGGAAAAACAGAAAGACAAACACTGGAATGCTGGAGCAGAAGGCCTATACCAGCCATTATTGGCCCGGAGCCCTTCACTTTCTTCAGTGCAGCTCCCAGCACTCCTATGTTCTAATAAGTATTAAACATACTAAAACCTTTACATTGCTAAAAAGAATAGCCTAAATCCCAAAGCACAATAAAAAAAACGCTGAAACTTGTTTATGATCCACAGTTAGTCTTACTTTCTTCACAGCAACTTGCATATTTTAAAAAAGAAAACGGAGTAAACAGATGAAGTAAACAACAGAGACACTAACAGTTTTCCTGTCATTTTAATGCACCCGTTTGCACGCTACGGTTCTGGGATTGGTGGGTTGCTGGTATTTTTGGTATGGTTTAGAGGCAGGGTATTTTGCAGAGTGGCCGGTACGTTTGGAATAGACTAATGCATTTAGAGATAATTATAACTCCTTGTTTTGTATGGCACTATATACCACACTTGTGCTGCTTCTAAGCGCTGTAAATAACAGATGCTACTATTACACAGTTAATGGTTCATATTTGATATTGGCAGGTCTTGGATAGACCCTTTATGGGCCTGTGTGCGTGTTACGTGCGTGGACGCATGTGCTGAAGGAAATAGCCATTTGTTTCATTCTGCTGGGGTGTACCGTAGCCCACTGCTTGCCGTCTGGTGGCTCTTATGTTTTGAGGCATCCTTGCCCATGCAATTATAGAAATTTCTCAACAAAAGTGATAACAAATAATTCTGCGGAAAATGCGGCAAAAGCCACATTCTCAAACATGCCGTTTGGTCAAAGTTTGATAGGACCAGCACTTAGTGCCACCTGCATGGTTTTCCAAATACGATAAATAACTGGTGTTAGTGTCAGTCTGTGCATGACTCTGCCCCAGCCCTGCCAACCTTCTATTAAACCTTTAGAATCCTCAAATGCCAGCTGTCATCTGTTTCCGTGTTTCTTCAACGACGGACTGAGGCCAGGACCTCGCCACTCAAATACCGACCCCAGCATGACCCTTCCCTGCCCCCATTTCTTATGACCAGCCTGAGCGTCTCATGTTCAGGGGGTCTGGTGGTCAGGGGTGTTAGCGCCACTTAACGCACCCAAAAATAGAAGCCGGTCACCCTGTGAAAGAACGCAAGGCCGCTCATATGTGACAGTCGCACATGCCAAGACTCGGGGCGTCTGGGGGCTCAGACGAGGATAAGCCGTGTGTCTGGGTAAACAAGCCTCACGAGAGAAGCAGGGGAAAGGTGTTGCCTGCTTTGGATACATTTTGGCTGTGAAACCAGGTGATACGTGGTCAAATATCGGAATCTCCACTTGACCAAACTGTGTGATCTTGGGGAAGCGAGTTTCCTGATCTTCCCAAATCCAGAGCCCTTAAAATCTCTGCAGTCTCAAATTCCTCTTTGGAAAATGCATGTTTACATTGAAAGAGAGCAGTTTCATGCCAGCGAGCTTTGTACAATCAAACGAAAAACAACTGAAGCATGGCTGTCAAATTCTTGGTGCCCAACACGGCAGCCTGGGTTGGGGTTCAGTGAGCTATGCCCTCTGCAGAAACCTCAGGTATCCCCAAATCGGGTGTGGCCAGTTAATCGTTTAACCACCCCCCAAAAAAAAAAGAAAAATGCAAGGGCTTCTGGCAAGTTTATCTCATGGTGCTTCAAGTAAATATAAAAAACAAGCATTTGCAATGCAATAGGTCTCGCACTTACACGAGTCCGAGCCACTGACATTGCAAATAACAATGCCCTCCATTTCTGTTTTTAAAACATAAATAAAAGGCATTGTCACCTACAATGCCAATAGCCCAAACTTGCATAAATGCGAGACCTATTGCATTGCAAATGTTTGTTCACGCTGCAGTGGCGGCGCAAATGCTCTTGGGATGTGTGTGTGCACGCCACACACAGCACTGCACGCTCGGGGGCACTGAGGTGCGCGCGCATGCAGGCACGCACCTTCGAGGGAACACTGCTTGCAGTGTACCTAACAAGTGCAGCCTTAAAAGGTACTTTGAAAGTTTTCAAATCTGTCATTGGGTAGGCATTGGTTGGTTTTAATTTTGCTTTCAACTATTACCTTTGCCTCACAAGTAAAAGCTCACCTAAAGCAAGTTTACCACCCCTTCCAACAATTACTCTTCATTTTTGCGGATAAGGGAAAATGAGCCACATTCTACTAAACCAAAATACACACTTTTTTATTTGAAAATGTGAATACAATTTTGGATGTGAACATCCGATTAGAAGTTATGGTTTTAGAAAAGATATGCGAGTGCTTGTCAGAAGCTTTACGCACCAAACCTTACGTTTATCGGTGCTGTATGCTCCAGTGGGTCATCAAGACATGCTACACAGATGGAAAGAGAAAATATAATTGAAGAGTCATGGTATGCACCCACACTCTCTCCTCAATACAATTTCCTTAGTACGGAGGAGTGCAGCCATGTCTATTTCACTGAGACCATAGCTCTGATGTTTATCTCTACCCATCCTTCGACTCCCTGGGCAGGCAGTGGCCAAATGATGGAGCTAAAGGATAAAAGAAAGACCGCTTTTGTGCCTGCACCAAGCCTTCACCGAAGTCATGCAGAGGCACGTAGAAACATGCAACTTTTCAGAGCCAATGGCAAGGCGTTTTTTTAGATAATATAGAAGCACTGAAATAATAAAACAAACACTTTGGGGCAGAAATGCAGGTCATTTCCATTTTCGAGGCAAGTTAATTTAATTACGCTGCCATCTCGTGATGTAACACCTATTACAGGAAATTTGTGAAACGTTAAATCACGATATGCTGGAGGATCTCCATAATGCTGACTGTCTGCTCCTAAACACAGCTCCTGCAAGTTCAGTTTGCAGGGAATATCCCCACCCCAACCCCCAGAGTTTGTCCCTCCAATACATTTGCTGGACCATGTACTTCTAGTGCACGTTCTGTAGCTCTGAATCCAGCTCCTCCACCGTCATTGCTAACAATGCACTCCCTACAGTCAGTGGGCTTCCAATGCACTTGTTGCAGGTTTACTCCACCCAATACATCTCATTTTATTTTATTTATTTGAAGAGTTTTATATAGCGCTGGCTAGACCCGGAGGTATCAGAGCGCTTTACATGAGGTTCCACAAAGTTACACAAATTTCTGCAGTTACATGTTAAATAGTTGCAAGCAAAAAAACATTTAAAGATCATTGAGAACAAGGTCAAAGGAGAGAAGAAGGGTTAGGGGTAGGGTAAAGGGGTAGGAGGAGGATACGAAAGGCGAGACGAAGGGAAAGTCTGCCCAAGGACCGGCTGGGTAGGTGACGGCCTAGGGGAAGCCCACAGCCCATCTCCTCTATAGCTATCAGGTAGCTCCACCGGGCATCAGCCAAATAACTAGGTCTCTACAAGATACAGTTATTAAACATTAGATGGTTGAGGTAGTATACATACATTCGGTATTCGCCATTCAGTACAAAAAGAGGTAGATAGTAGTATATGGGTAGCATAGGTGACTAGTAGTCAACATTTACTTGCTGCCGCCTGTGGACAGTCAAACCACCTCCATGCAGGTCCCAGGGACTGAGGTACTGAGGGCCCGCACCCCTTTGTTGGTACTGGGGAAGTGGGGGTCATCGCTCCGGGGTCCTGCCAACTCATCTTCGATTACACCCTGGCGCTGGACTCCGCTGTACCCTGGCACAGCCACATTGTGTGCTGCCTCAGACACACTGTCACAAAACCATCTTACGCCGCAACGCAGCACAGATTCAGGGCCCCCCAAACACACTGGTGGGTCACACAACAAACCAGCAAACACTACAGGCCCATTCCTCTGCTTCTGGACCTGGTCTGAGGCTTCCTCGTGGCCAGATCGCTTAGGAAGTCACTCTCCGACATCAGGAGGATGCGGCGCCGCTGGAGAAACAAGCAGCCTTTGTACACGCAGCACAGCGTGGCACTGACCCGTCATTACTGGAGCATAGTACACAGTTCCCGAGTCCATAACTTTGCCCTTGTTGCACAGCAGAGCTGGCGCTCCCGCAGACCGACCTCTCCCAGATGAGGGTCATAGCCAGCCCGGCGCAGGTAATTGAATTTCCAGGGCTGAGCAGTGGCGGGTGTTAGTCACACTTGGAGGGGCTCATCCCCGCCGGCCTGCCTCCCAGCGCCTCCATGAATGCCCCACAATCCCAATGCACCACCTGCTTCATTGCTGCTCTCAGTGCACCCCATCGAGCTTTAGCTCCAAATTCACTTACTCAGCATGCGCCCACTGCTACTCTGGTGCTCCTAATGCAGTTCTTACACCCTCAGTCAGTGCTTACATAGCACCTTATGCACTTCCTAAAGCTAGTGTGGTTCCATTGCATTTGCTGCAGCTTTTGTCCTCCCAATGTGTCCAACGTTCTGAATGTACCATCTGCCGCGTTGCTACTCTCAGAGCACCTCCTACATCTTTTGCTCCCAAATGGCTGGTGCTACAAATTTACTTTTTGCATCCTGTGTTTACAAAACCGTTCCTGCACCTTTTGATCCCAACGTACCTATTGTGGTGCTGTGGGTTGTTTACTTGAGTTTCATTTACAATGCAATCTTATGTTGGAATGTCACCATGGTATTTCTGGCAGAGCCTCCTAGGGAGACAGACAGTTAGTCTACTTTGACGAGCTGCTTGAAGGGCTGTGTGCTGTCTGTCAAGAATAAACCTACAAACCTTCTTCGCATAACACCTGTCTCGTGTTGATTATTCACAACACGTTTTGGTGACGAGCGGCTCGGACCCCCGTGTTGCAGGATAGCACCAGTACATTTAGTTAATATTATTTAAAAGCATTTCTATTTGATTTTTTCTTAAATGCTTAATCTAATGTAAGTGCTGAGAGCTGCTGCGCTATACTGTAGCTCTTACTTTAAATTGTTTTTGACCTCACTGCTCCTGGATACAGACCAATTCAAACATACCCTGTCGCAACAGAAGTAAAAGGGCTAGTCGCCATGGGAGGTTTCAAAAGAAGACAAGGCTGTACTATGGAGGGACTAACAAGGCGATGAAGGAATCGGAAGACAGCATTTACGAAGTACAACAACATAAGACAGTTACAAATATGGACGGAGAGTGGGCGGAGCTTCACATCCCTAACTCAATACTACATGCCTCGCAGAGCAGCGCATGCGCGCTGGCCAGACTCAACCTAAAAAGGAGATCGGAGCCTTTTTAGGGAACGATTTTTAAATAGATTGAAGGAAGAGCGGGAAGCTAGGGCACTGGAGAAACACTCCAACAGATCCTGCCTGCTCCTGAAAACTGTTACAGGCATCGAACCGTACCTTATAACTGTTAGACATCCTAGGGACAGATCATTGCTTACAAAATTTTGTTTGGGCTCTATCCGTACAATGATCTGTTTTCCCCCGGGTCAGTATGATCCCCATGCACTTTTAAACTGTCCTTGTGAGGTTGCTCGCCCCAAACTCTAATACACTTGGTCTTATTCTGTAAATTATATGATTTTTTGCGTAAAATGTATTTATTACCACTTTTAAAATCGAGGGGTTTTATTCAATTTTGACCTGCCTTTTACATTTACAGTTATTACCTGATCAAGCGATGATGTTGGCGGTTACCGCCTATTTAAAAGGAGCCTTATACTGGAATAAAATTATGTGCGCCTAATTTATAATGATTTGAATGATAGGCTGTCCTGCTTTTCTTAAATTGTACCTAATGTCTATAGAATATGCGATGTGATCACGATACTGTGGACTATATATTTTAATGTTTTTAAGGCATTTATGTGGCTTTTATGTTCCTATCTTTTACGATTATGATGCATAATCGAATAAAGATTTATATTGATTGACTGTTCTAGCACCACTATCTCGAAGCACATATCTTTGTCTTACCCAGAACTGATACGCTGGGAACAGCTCTGGGGTCAGACGTGCTGGCTGCAGGAGACTAGCACACTGAGGGGTCCATTTAATTTCAAAGAGCAGGAACCAACAGCTTTGAGTGACAGCTGCTTATTAGGAAGAAATGCAAAAGGCAGATCAATAAAGACCCGGACAGAGGTCTGAACAATACAAGAGACAGTAGATTCTCATCATAATGCGGTTGGATGAATTGCTTCAAGTCAGCAAACTGGAGAAGGATCCCGTGTTAGATCCTCTTCAAAGGAAGATTTTTCTAAAGCAGAACATGAAGATATTTTTCGTCTTGATTTTTAGGCGGCCTTTTAATGTGTTGCTTTGTAAGGCTCCCTTTGCAACTCACTGTTTACTAAAGAGTGTTTAGGTCATCTGGGAGCTCAGCTTAACAAACGAACTTTGTGATTGATTATATTGCGCCAATAAAATATTACATTTCGTCTATAATTATTGTGTATTTCTTTTACCCAAACTGATACTGTATGGCTTATTCTCTAACTTCGACACACATGGGCATATTTTCATTGACTGATTGGGTCTGGGGTCAGACTAGCTTCATCTACTCATTAATTCATGTACTGAGCAGCTGTACAACCAGGATTTACCACCACTTTAGGTTACCTTACAACCGTAAACAACAAGGCAGCATTAGGCATTTTCTGTTCAAAAAGTGTTCTTTTGCTAACAATTCCAAGTTCCCTATGGTAGGGGAGAACTTGGTATATAGTAGGTAGCTCAATGGCCATGGGATGACAGGTTGAGTCAAGCCCTCAGCAGTATCCCCAAATTCACTGCCAAGCTTGTGTGTTTAAGGTGCGAGATGGAGAACATTTGGTGCCTACCACCATGAACCAATGGACAGATATAACGCTGCACAAACTGCATGAACTAGTTCATGGATCTTCTTAAGGCAAACCCAGATGTGCTACACTCCACTGCAACACACGTCCTGGAGGCAAAGGCATGCTCTGCTCTGATTTCAATGCAACTATGTATCTAGCCTCTGCCAGACAAATTGACATTTGATAATCTGTATAAACAGAATATATTGTCTTCCATTTGTTGCATATGGAATTATGGCGTTTTTTATAACTCTTAAAAATAATTACAAAACACAAATTCTGTTTGGAAATCAGCCTCTGACTATTTAGTTGATGTAAACATTTTTACTTCTCTGGTTATAGGTATGGTGTCTAGGCACTATACTTAACCATAAAATTGGGTATTGTACAGATCTTAAAGTACAACAATGCACAGACCTCAGGGATTGCCTTGTGTATCATACACCTTGGCAACTAATGATTAATTATATGTCCTGGTATTCTTTTGAATTCCTTTACGTTTCTCCCCAACGGCGCCCCATTTTCCGGCATAAGTGCCCGGAACCATTGAATGTGCAAAGATAGATATCTCTTCCCTGTCAGTGCAATCCCTTACCCTGAGGAGAACCAATCACCATATTATCCTAATAAGTGCCTTAGTTACCAATGTCCTATCGCTACAGTATTTGGCATGAGTTCAAAGTTCAAATGTAGATGTCTAGTTTAGTGCAGCCAGCTGGGGAAACCTGGATTAGAATGTAGGTCTATCAGAAGCATGGAATCACCTTCGTCCATAGCATAGCCACTTAGGGAAGCCAGGATTAGAATGTAGGTCTCTCAGATGCACATTGGCATCTTCATCCACACAGTGTAACCTGTTGGGGAAGTGAGGATTAGACTGTAGGTCTCTCAGATGCATGTCATCACCTTCATCCATAGCGTAGCTAAGTGGAGTAGCCAGGATGAGAATGTAGGTCTCTCAGATGCACATCAGTGCCTTACTTTCACACAGCGTAGCCAGTGGGGAAGCCCGAATATGAATGTAGGTCTCTCAGATGCATGGCATCACCTTCATCCACAGCATAGCTAGTTGGAGCAGCCAGAATGAGAATGTAGGTCTCTCAGATGCACATCAGTGCCTTACTTCCACACAGCGTAGCCAGTGGGGAAGCCTGAATTAGAATGTAGGTCTCTCAAATGTATGCCAGCATTTTTAACTAGAAATTACTTCTCCATTACCTCACCTTGTGCCAGGTTAAAGGTACCATTCACCAAAGTAAGATCCTCTGTGTAGCACAAGCCTAATCTAGTACACTGATGAGTAAGGAAAGAGGGCCAACCAGTCAGCGGTAGAGGGGTGGAAGTGGCCACCTCCTCTTTGTATAGCTCTTGAATGAGCGTTTCACCAGAAACTGGCTTCTTGTGATGTTTTTGAGGAGGACATCTCGAGATAGTCTGCTTTCCTTTGCTCTGTGTGTGAGTGCACATATACACACACATATACACACACATATACACACACATACATATACACACACACACACACACACACACTGCCCCCCCCTCCCCACACTCATTACCACTGTGTTCATAGCTATTCCAACCAACTATGAGTAGAATAATATCAGATGCACACTAATCAGGAGCCAGAGACGTCTGGCAAAGGGAATAGGTTGGCACTCACCATCTAAAGGTGAGACCTGTTATTTTATTTTATTTTTATTTTATTTTGACAGTTTTGTATAGCGCGAACAAGACCTTTGCGGGTATCAGAGCGCTTTACAAGGCAGATATAGGTGGATGGCATATACATATAGAAAACACAGAATTATGCGAATACAGATATAGGTGGATGACATATACATATAGAAAACACAGAATTATGCGAATAAAGTATTGTTAACTATTAGCGGTTAGCATATATCTACAGGAGTGTATAAGAAAATGTTCAAGGGAATTTAGACATGAATATCGATTTCACTTCCTTTTTGAAAAAAGCAGTGGACGGATTAAGTCTTGTTTCTGGGGGTAAGGAGTTCCAAATCCTGGGAGCCATTCCTGAGAAGGTACCATTATATGTTTTCTTCTTGGAGAACCGTTGTGGTTTAAGTAGAAGATTATCAGAGGTCCTGGTAGATCTGTTACCACCCGATAGTACTAGTTTCTCCGCTAGGTACCTCGGGGTTTTGTGATGCAATGCCTTATGTGTCATACAAGCGATTTTTAAATGGATTCTGGCCTCAAAAGGTAACCAGTTGAGGGCCTGCAGGTCAGGGGAAATGTGGCAGTTTCTTTTGTTGCCAGTGACGAGTCTAGCGGCTGTATTGATTGCGGCTCTTAGCGGAGCGGTCGTTGATTTAGGAAGGCCACAAAGAGCGACACTCCCATAGTCAACTCTGGGAATTACTAGAGTTTGGACTGCCTGTTTAAAGTCATTTGCGGGTATGAAGGGTTTCAATTTTCTCAGGGTGTTTATCTGAAAATTTGCTCCTTTAGTTGCAGCGCTGATGTGCTTCTGCATATTTAGTTTATTATCCAGGGTTACTCCTAGGGATTTAGCGGAATCGATGATGAGAGGTTGACCGTCGAGTGCAGTTAGGTGCTTCATCCACTCTTGGATGATGGACGTTTGGTTGGGGGGAGCGATTAGGAGGAATTCTGTCTTTAGTGTGTTTAGTTTTAAATGGTTCCTAGCCAGCCAGGTCTGTGTCTTTTGGAGCGTTGAGTTAAGGGACTTGATGTCTTCAAGAGAGTGGACCTTAATGTAGAGCTGTGTGTCGTCGGCGTACATGTGATAATGGATGTTTGCGGAGTTGAGAAGCTCAGTGAGTGGTTCCATAAACAAATTGAAGAGTGTTGGGGAGAGGGAGGATCCCTGGGGTACTCCCAAAGTGACTGGGGTGGGGTTAGATAAGGATTGGTTAATCTTGAATCTTTGTGTTCTCTTTTGAAGGAAGGAGGTGAACCAGTTTAACACCGTTCCAGATAGTCCCATTCTTTGCTTCAAGAGGTCCATTAGGTTGTCGTGTTTGATTGTATCGAAGGCTGAGGATAAGTCCAGTAAGATTAGCAAGCAGGCTTTGTTTTGATCCAGTAATTGTAATGCGTCATCCATTATGTGAGTCATGGCTGATTCGGTACTGTGCCCTGAACGAAAGCCTGATTGGAATTGGTCGAGTAGGTTGAAATGGTCTATGTGGTTACTAAGCTGCATGTGGACACATTTTTCGAGCAGTTTGGCCAGGGTTGAGATGTTAGATATTGGGCGATAGTTATTCAAGTCTGAGGGATCTGCTGTTACTTTCTTTAGGATGGGGGAAACCTGACCAATTTTGAGGATGTCAGGGATGGTTCCTTGCAGAAGAGAGGTATTAATAATCTTAGTCCATAGGGGCACTAGCAGTGGAATGAAGGTCTTTAGGTGGGATGCTGGGAGAGGGTCTGTGAAATGGTTGGAGGGATTCAAAGTAGTGAGTGTGTTTAGGATAGTTTCTTCGCTGTAGAAGTTGAAGGCGGTCCAGGAGGCGTTGTTCTTGAGGTCGAGCTTTGCAGAGCAGTTAAGCTGGGTCTCTGGTGTGGTCGGTGCGGGGATTGAGTGTGGGTCGGTCAGGGATAATAGATCGTTAAGTAGGTCTGTCTTTAAGTTTTCCGTTTTTGTTGTGAAAAAGGAGGCAAGATCTTCGCAATTGGGAAGCGTATCCGGATTGGCTTGGGGGGAGTGGGTGACACCCTTAGATTGAGCTTTGATTATTTCGAACAGTTTTTTGGGGCGATTTTTAGCTTGGTCTGTTTTCATATGAAATCAGCTTTTGCGCGTCTAATCCTTCTGTAATAGGCATTTCTGGTGCTTCTTAGTATTTTGAGGTGGGTAGCGGATGGGGCGGCTCTCCATTGTCTTTCAATTGTTCTCAGTGATCTTCTGTCCTCATTTAGTCTACCATCATACCAGGGGTTTGAGATTTTGGTGGTGACTCTTTTTAGTTGCAGGGGAGCTAGGGTGTCGAGTACCCTGTTCATAGAGTTGAAATAGTGAGTGGTTATATCCTGTACATCCTTTGATCCATCGGGTGGGGGTGTGAGGATGTGACTAGCGGATGCGAGATCGGCAGGATTGATGTTTTCTAGGTTCCTCTTCCAGATTTTTGTTCTCGATGGTTGTACAGAGAGAAGTTTAACTTCTTCCCTGATATGGAAAGTGATTATGTAATGGTCGGACCAATCGCAAGGGAGAATCGATTCCAGCTGGGTAGAATCTGCTTTGGAAATTACTAGATCAAGGATTGAGCCCTTTTCGTGTGTAGGGCTGTCACAGATTTGGGACAAGTTAAGGTCGGACAGGATCGTTTTGAGGCTATTGACCTCTGGGTCGTCGGGATCATTCCAATAGAGGTTGAAATCCCCCAGGAAGATCTGTGTATTTTGTTGTCCGACATTTGTGGCTAGGATATCCATCATGTGTTCGATGAAGGTAAGGTTGTTACCAGGAGGATGGTAGAAAGAGTGTAGTGGGCATATTGGCTTGTTATTGCTAGTGATGTGTAGGCAAAGGTATTCACAGGAGGAGTACACCGTGGTGTTGGAGCGGTTTACAGAGAAGTTGTTCCTATGGATGCAGGCAATACCACCACCAAGCCTATCGGCTCTATCAAGTCTAGTGATGTGATAGTTTGGGGGAACTAGTATGTCAAAGATGGGCGTGGATGATTTGTTTAGCCAGGTTTCCGTTAAGATTATAAGGTCGGGTTCATTGGTTATGATGAGGTCAGCTATATCGGCGGCATGACGTGCTGCCGATCTACAGTTTAGTAGGATACATTTTATCTGGGCCTTGGTCGGGGTGGTGTTCTGGTCGTGGGATAGGTACTCTTTTGAGGTTGTTTTCAACAATACCTCTCGGAATGTGTCTTGTAATTCTGGAGGAAATGGAATGGATGGGTTGGATTAAGGACAGTTTCTGCGTATTCTCCGTACGCGCAGGTCTAGTAGGTAGGGAAG
This sequence comes from Calotriton arnoldi, assembly GCA_963921515.1. Lineage (NCBI taxonomy): Eukaryota > Metazoa > Chordata > Amphibia > Caudata > Salamandridae > Calotriton > Calotriton arnoldi. The sequence goes on from CAWUFW010003563.1 coordinate 1,185,073, forward strand.
GGGGTTCGTAGGAATGAAGTAGTGACGTAAGATCATTCGGTGATAGGGTTTGCTTTTCCCTGACTGGACGGGTTGGGGCATTGGGGTAAGGTACTGTTTTCCATCTGGGGGGTAACTGAGGTGAGGGGCTAGTACATGACCACTGAATGGGTTTCGCTTGGGTTGTTGCCGGATCAGGGCATGAAGAGTTTGGATGTCCTCTTTTATTTGTTGTAAGGATAGTAGTATCTCATCTAATCTGGAGTCATGTATAGACGTTATCATATTAATAGCCTGGCCTGTGGTTAATTGAGGAGGGGTTGTGGCTTGTGTGGTGTCCCGGGGCCTGACGTGAGCTGGTTCGAGGAGTGGTGGTTTTTCAGTGAGGTAGTCCGTGGGGACGGGAGGGGCGGAGAGGGGACGAGAAGGGGTATTGATGTGTGCTTTAGGGGTGTTTGATTCGTTATGCGGCATTGATGCAGAGTGGGAGTCACTAGGAAGGGGGGGAGTAGAGAGGGGATGTGAGGGGTGTTGGTGTGGGCTGTAGGAGGGGGACGGTGAGAGTCGTAGTGCAAGGAGGGGGAGAGTGTGGGACTGTAGACTTATCGGGAGTAGCTGTGTAAGGGGAGATTGGAGTAGCATCTGGAATGGGGTTAATGGGGGAGGTGGGGAGGGGTGAACTATCTGAAGAGGTGACGAAGACGTGGTTGTGGAGATGGGGAGTGGAAGTGGGGGGCAAGGGGACGTGTTGGAAGGCTGGGTGCAAGGTGCTGTGAGTGTGAGGCGAGGTGGTTGTAGTAGAAATTGTAGGGATAGTGGTGATGCTGGGGGGGAGGGGGGAGTAGGGATGATGGCTATGTGTGTCGTTTAGTGGTGTGTCGGTTAGGCCTGGGGTGGGGTGGGTGTATTTGAGCTATGGGTTACTGAGGAAGATTGGCTAGATGGGGAGTCAGGTAGGGAGTCAGTCAGAGGGTTAGGAGAGCGGTTTGTTGGGGAGGTGGGAGAGGGTCTTGCAACCTTTGCTTTAATGATCGGGAAGATGTGGTCCAGTATATTAAGGTTATGGTCTGATGTCTGCATGAGGATGATCCCATTATGATAAATGGAAATAGTGGCAGTCGCTTTGTAGAACGGGGAGGAAATAATAGATAGTGTAAGACCATGTGCAGTTTTCTTAGTGGATGCGATTGAGAATAGGGTGAGGAAGGCTTTCCGCCATTGTGCTCTCCTTTTGGTGTAGAAGATGATGTCATTCGTTATGTGTCCTGTGTCATTTGAGAAGTAGGGGTCAGAGATAGGGGTTTCTGGGTGTGATTTGAGTAGCCTATGTTTGAAGCCTTTGGCCGCCTTTTTTGAGAGGCTAGGGGGGTATTTGATGGAGTAGGTGTGTAGGCCCATGGGCTCCATAGTGTGTGTTTGGCTTGTTAGGGAGGTGGGGTGAGAGGGTCAAATCGTGGGAGAGGTAGAGTGGGAGGAGATCTATTTGGTGAGTATGAGTAGTGGCAGGCCACTCTATTTGTTACAGATGATGGCGCCTTGGGATAAGTCCTCTTAACATTGTTCTTGGTGGATCCCCTAGTGGTAGGAGGTCCTTGTTGTTATTCTTTACAACCTGTGGTGCAGGGGCGGGGCACTCCTGCGTCCGATGAGATCAGGCGCAATCTGAGATTTAGTTCGCCGGCATAGGAGTCATTCCAATATGGCTGCTTGATTATCAGGATATCTGGATCTGGGGTGTGGTCCTATCTCTCTTTCCATGCAATGAGCCTTTTCTGGGAATAGTCCTTTATCCCTTTCCATGAGGACAAATTGCAGTGGTTGGTCCTAAGTTTCTGTTTAGTAGTGTGTAAGGAAACGTGGTCCTATGTTTATTTCCATGACTTGCTGAGGAGTAGGCCTTTATCCACTTTCAGATCTTATAACGGCCATTTTGGAGGGTGGGACTGCTTGCGTTTTCAGTGTTGCCTTTGCTAATGCTTGTTGTATATGACGGTCTACACATATATGCTGACTTTTTGATAATACTGAAGGACTCTGCAGCAGAATATAAACTGCACTTTAATTCATATCATATTCTAATCTTTTTGCTTTGGTAAAGTTACTCCAGGGGATAACAGGAACTCAGCCAAAAAAAGCCCTTACAGCATAAAAAAATATTATAACGTGCTTAACATTCCAAAATGTCCAATTTTCTTTAATATAGCACAGACATATTTAATCTGAGCACATGAATTACTTTAAAATACATAACGTTCATGTAGAAATCATGTAAGAGGGCAGTTCATCCTATATTAGAACATTCCGCCCCTAGAGGGCAGAATGTTCTAATAGTGCATTGAATTAATTTCAAACTACACCGCGTTATTTAGGAGGACACTTATATTCTTAAGTGCTCAACATTCCTTAACAGTGCACAGAAATAAATAAAAACGTGCATCCCATTGTTTAACAGTGCACCACAATCCTCAACACTCCCCAACATAGGACATAAATAAATAAAACGTGCATCTCATATTTTAACAGTGCACCACAATCTTCAACATTCCTTAACAGTGCACAGAAATAATTCTAAAGTCGGGTGGAATTCTTCAGTAGTGCACAGAAATAACTTGAAAGTATTCATCATTTGTAACAGTGCAGATAAATTATTTAAAAGTGCACCTTATTATATAATTGTGAAAAAAAAGTTATTTGAAAATCTTAATTATTATTTAATAGTGTTCAGGAAGCATTGCAAAGTGCCTTTCGTTATTTAAGTGGGGCACAGACATCATTTAAATGCGCATGACGTCCTTCAATGGTGTTGAGAAATAATTTAATAGTGTGCCTCATTTTGTAATATTGCACAGAAATCGTGACAAGCTGCATCTTGTTCTTTAATAGTGGAAGAAGTGTTTGAGTATTTATAAACTTTACTGCATTCAAAAATGTGGAGCTAGCGGGTAGAAAGCACACGGCAGAAAGGCAACACAGAGGGAATAACACACAGGCGAGAAAGAGGAACACAGAGTGTAGCGGAGGAGGGGAGAGAAATACACGAGAGACAGTGGAGAGATGCGTATACTCTGAGTGCTTAAACAAAAAGAAACAAGCATTGGCATAGCCAATAGGTCTCGCCTTTGGGACCTTCTAAGTGTTTAGCCAGAGATATTGACTTTGCCTATGTCTTCAAGCTGTGCTGTACAGAAGATTACAGCCTGCTGAAAAGTTATAATAAAGAAGTATCAGAAGCATTTTTGTTACCTTATATATGACCAAGAAAGCATTATGTACAACTGAACGACCATATTAAAAAAGTAGTAACAATGAATAATGTCTTGAGTTTTTTTTTGTCCTTTTAATGCTGGCAACTTCTATCTGCCTGTCCCAATGGTTGCTTGTTATGGGTTTTTTTGTTATGGGGGGGCATAAATAACAGGAGGGTGAAGGTAGGAAATAGTACCTGAATAACAGTCAGTCAGTGAGAGAGTCAGTGTGAGAGAGAGAGAGAGTCAGTGTGAGAGAGAGAGAGTCAGTGAGAGAGAGAGAGTCAGTGAGAGAGAGAGAGAGAGTCAGTGAGAGAGAGAGTCAGTGAGAGAGTGAGAGAGAGTGAGAGAGAGAGAGAGAGAGTCAGTCCGTGAGAGAGTCAGTCAGTGATAGCGAGAGAGTCAGTCAGTGAGTCCGTTAGTCAGTGAGAGAGTGAGCGAGTCAGTGAGAGAGTCAGTTAGTCAGTGAGTCAATCAGTCAGTTAGTCAGTGAGTCAATCAGTGATAGAGTCAGTTAGTCAGTGAGTCAGTGAGTCAACTGAGAGTCAGTCAGTGAGAGAGTCAGTCAGTGAGAGAGTCAGTCTGTGAGAGAGAGTCAGTCTGTGAGAGAGAGTCAGTCTGTGAGAGAGAGTCAGTCTGTGAGAGAGAGTCAGTCAGTGAGAGAGAGAGTCAGTTAGTCAGTCAGTGAGTCAGTGAGTCAGTCAGTCAGTCAGAGTCAGTCAGAGAGTCAGTCAGTCAGTCAGTCAGTCAGTCAGTGAGAGAGTCAGTCAGTCAGTGAGAGAGTGAGAGTCAGTCAGTGAGAGAGTCAGCGCGAGGCGGCCCATTGCTCGTCCCTGGTAACATTCTGGTCTGACACAATGGTGGTAGTTCCTATTTCTGATTAACACTGGCCCTTACAGAATGGTGATCATTTGTGACGTGTCGTGTGCATCCTGTGCGCCCACCTAGGACATAATGGTAATTGTGGCAGTATGGAGCCAATTGTTGGCATCCATTACACCATGGCGCCAAACTGTGGCATGTTGTTCACCCTGGCATAAATGCGACCATTCATAGATATTGTAGGCATCCTTTGCACCACTGCGTTACTTCTTGATGTATTAGAGACATCCTTGGCTCCCACATGATCACCCACGGTGGTTGTGCCCACCGTAGCATAGTGCAGGCCTAAAGCTAGTAATTCCTGGCATATTGTAGGCAGCGTGGTATGCTGGCATTGAACGTATGTGACATGCATGCTAATGCACGTGCGCAGCCACTTCTCTCCAAAATCTAGGGCAGATAACATGTTTTTCAATACCCAGGAGTTAGTCAGCGGGTTGGGAAAGCCAAAACCTAACGCATTTATAAATGTACTTTAGACACGTATCAAACAAATACACCAAACAAAGTAAACTAGGTTATAATCCTAAAGAGGAGATGGGCCAGCAATTATCAATATTTTGCTCTTTAGCAGCATTTGCCATAAAACTGAAGCTTTACGCGCCAGTCCTCCACGATTCTTATAAAAACACAGTAAACACGAGGCGGCGGGCGCGCGAGCAGAGTCCCGTCTGTGGGGAAACAACAAAAGGCCATCTCCCGGTCATGGGACAGCGCCATCTCGTGGCCGCTTGGCAGAGAGACTGGATAAAATTGCTTTGGACATAAAACATAATATCTAAAAGAAATAATTTTTTTGGGAGGTGTATTTCTGTTTTATAGCACCGATATGGCACCAGGGAGACAATAGCACAATGCGTCATGTAAAACATAGTGGTATTCAACATACTCTCAAAGTCGAAGAAAAGAGAGTTAGCAACGCGCTGTGTACCAGAGGATATATGCATGGTGGCGAGCTGGTGGTGCCCTTTAGACGTGTTCTTAAATTTTAGTTGCCTTTTCTTTGAGGCTCGGGATGTGAGACTGCATCACAGCTTGAGGCTCCAATCATCGCCCGGCCTTTATACTTCTCTCCTATACAAGCTGCCTGTGGGCCATTGATCATGTTTACATTCCGCCTACATCTGTTTTGTGCGCATTCTGCTCGGTACGGAATGCCAAGAAGCTGCTCCAAAATAGTAAATATTCGCAAAGGGGCTCTGCTTCTCATGCATTTCGTTGTTTTGTTACATGCTTAAGCGCAGGCATCCTTCGCCAGGACGTTTGTCCTGCGAACCTCGCACACAGCGCTCAAAGCGCTTCCACATGGGCCGCACCCTGCCATTCTTTCACATCAAGCAGAGCAACATCTTCTTATTATTTCATTTTATTGCAGTATTATGTCGCGTGGACTTGGCCCAAGGGCATTGTAGCGCTGTACATGAGCACTAGATTACATCACACGAGGTTGCATTCTTTTTTTTCTCCAAAGGTACGTGGAGATTTGGTGATTTGCCTAGAATCACATCGGTAAATGCCCTTGTTGCAAACGTGATACGAGAGGTCGTAGCCTACTGTGTACGCGGGTGCTTTCCGCCACCAGGTGGCAGCAGAACACAACAGGAGAGAGGGATTACAATGGGAAACGCGTGATGTGTTAAGCAACGACTTCCTTCTGTTACCAAGAGAACAAGCGCGGCCACGCTAATTAGAAACAGATGGCCTCTACGCGCTGCTGCTCGCTCCCGCAAGGTGGATGCCTCCACACGCACGAGTGTTAGGAAAGTGCAGACCGATTACAAAAGGTCATATCCAAGAGCAGCGCATGCGTGCTGCGCTAGGCTCGACCTAAAAAATAGTGAGTCGGGAAAGACAGTAATGCAGCAATGCTCCAGGGTTGGAACAAACAAGGAAAGGAAGGAAAGACCACACAGCTAAAAAAAAAAAAAAAAAGGAAGAAGCAAAAAAATGTGACAATGAAGCCAACCAATGGTAAAAATGGACGGGCTCTCAGCCACTGTAACAGAACATTAGGTCTCCAAACAGACAGCGTAGGCTTTCTCTTAGGAAAGACCTAAAAAATAAGCTGAGATTAAAGCAGCTAGATAAACATTTGTTTTCCTTTACCGTTGACAGCATGTCCAGGAGCAGAACCTAGGTGTCCTTTGGAGCGCAATGGTGCTGAATAGGTGTGAAGATGTTATTATTAAGGCAGCCCGGTAAATATCAGAGAAGGTTAGTTAATCGGCTGTTTTATGTCTAGTAGCAGTCTGTGATGAGCAACTGACTAGCTAGAGTCAGCACTGAAATAGGAGATGCTGCTGCAGGATTAAGCGGCATTGTAAAGGATGAAGGATGTGTGCCGTACAAAAACCTTCCATGACTATAAACGTGCTCCATCTATATTACAAACAGAAGCCACACCCAGGGTTGCACCTAATAAGTGCCTTTTCTCTTGGTTCGCTAACGCCATTGTGTCAGGATAGTAGGGGAAGTGAATCTGTTGTCAACCATAGGTATTCACTAAAATGGATGCTACTAGGCTGCTTGCGTGTTGGTTTCTGGTTCAATCTGTTCTTGGCACTTACTGTGATCTAGGTTTATGCTTTATCATCCTTATCCCTAATAAGCATTTGGGGGTGTGGGTGGGGGCGGGGGGTTGTGTATAATTACACCATGCATCCAACTATGTACACAACCATGGCAGTGCACAATGCAGGCTCAGCCCACCTGGGATACCCAGGACTTTGGAAAGCGTGAGTAGGGGTATAGAGGCAGCCCAATCTTTATGCTCAGCTGCTGCTCAGAGTCCGTACCCTCTGTCTGCTGCAGATGGCCATTTTAAAGGTGATAGTAAAAGAGGCGATAAGAATGGACACCATGACCCCAAGCCATCCACACCTCTCTGGGCCCAGCTGCCGTGGCTACCCCAGAGTGAAATCATCTCCCACCCAGTCTCTCTCCTCCAGACATCACCGTAAACAGCACAGGAGCCACCAGGAGTGAGACCACAAGCAACCAGGAGACCCTGGCCTTGAGGCAGAAGCATATAGAGTAAAAAGAATGTGAGCTCTGGCACTGCCAGGCCTGACACACTCTGTCCAGCCTGCCTGCTGAAATGAGGAGCACCTTAAAGTCTATGTGCCTGAATTTGTAGATCTGTAACTGGAGCCAAAAATTTAACAAAATGATACAATTTGTGGCATATACAGCGCTCTTCCTCTGCCACAAAAGCCTTCCCCACCTTTGATGGCTCGCCCAAAAGCAAAAAATACTTTATCAGTCTCCAATTTTCCAGAGGCTTCTTATAATTGTATAACTTCTTCTACAAAGTAAGCAGGCTCTGCTGTGTTCTCCTTCCCATGGACCTATGAGGAGGAAGACAGAGCAGGATGTTAGTGCACAGGGGGCTGCTGCTGGCCCTGGTGTCATTGGCCTCAAACAAGGACAGCGCTGAACACCAAGTTACCCCAGGATTCGTACACTGCTCACAAAAGGGACCCTGCTAAATTCGGAAACTCTGTGTTACACTTAGTTCCTTAAGGGAGCAAGGGGAGCCACTTCTTATAATTAATGATTTTATTTGTATAGTTAAAAAACCAATAACAGGCGTCGCAAAAAAAGGCACATGAAAAAGTATTAACAATTGTTTTCAGACGAGTTTTCTAAAGGCGAGACAGATAAGCAAGAAATCTAATTACGTATCCCTTAGGGACTACGCAAACATGCTGACAATGACACACAAAACTCAACTTTCTGCGACTACCTCAAGGTTCATTAAATACATATTGTGCAAATGTTTACGGCTAAAAGCTGGACATGATCCAATAAAAGCAAAGATATTAAGACATGCATATTAAAACAGGATATCAAATCACACACGTCAGTGCAAACGTGACTGGTCATATGCCCAGCTCAATAGGCAGCGGGACCCCCAAAGGGCGTGAAGTGGTTGGAGTGCTGTCGATGGTCCTGCAGCGAACACTCCGGGGGAACTGGCAGCACGAAGCAAGGGGGGTCCCTCTATCCATACCTTAGGACAAGCTCAATCTTAGGAGCTCCACAGATAGTTGGAGCCCGCTACCCTTTAGTACTACTATACAACAGTCTTACAGTGCCCCCCTCCTCACCAACGCCTAACAGCACTCTTGCCAAGACCACTGGGGATTTCATTAAACAAAGCTCTGTGTTACACTTAGTGCCAGATGTACGACCATTCCATTTTACGAGTCGCAAATTGCGATGTTTTGCGAGTCGCAAAATGGAATGTACAACAGTGTCTGAGACACTGTTTGCGATTCCCAAATGGGTCGCAAAAGACCTGCCTCATTAATATTCATGAGGCAGGTCGCAATTTGTGAGCGCCACTGCAAATGGCCAGAACTCACAGGGATGGTGGCCTGCTGGGGTCAGCAGACCATCATGTCTGTGACTGCTTTTTAAATAAAGCAGTTTTTTTTTTTTTTTAATGCATCCCATTTTCCTTACAGGAAAACGGGATGCGCATTTTAAAAAAACAAAAAAATTAAACGTTTCTATTTCATTTTTTTAAGAGTAGGCAGTGGTCCGTGGGACCACTGCCTGCTCTTAAAAAATATTTTCGATGCCCAACACAAAGGGAAAGGGGTCTCCTGGGGTCCATTTCTTGTTTGCGACTGGCTTACCACCTACTTGAAGTAGGTGCTAACTGCTTTGCAAAACAATTGTACATACCAGTGCAATCGCTATTAGGAAGGGACACCCTTGGCACTCCCCTTCCTAATAGCAACTCACAAACGGTATTTTGCGAGTCGGTAATAGGTTACTGACTCGCAAAATAGGGTTTGTACATACCAAATACCTTTTTAGTGGTCACAAACTGGCCGATTTCCCATTTGCGACCGCTAAAAAGGGTCGTACATCTGGCCCTTAGTTCCTTGAGGGGATAGGGGAAGCCACGTTATATTATTCATAACTGTGCTCTAAACACAACTCTTCATTAAAACGAACTCTAAGATGTATACTGATCTACAAGGGATGTGCTCAGAACTAGTGGAAGAATTTTTAGCACTCTGGAAAGATAGCATTTTGATGTTGGAGTGTTCCAAGTACAAGGAAATATTTGTTTCACGCAACACTGTCATGCAAGAAATATGCAATAGCCAGGTTAATAAAACACCAGAGAGGAATTTTTGATCTCATCCACATGACACATTGATGGCATTTGCACAAAGCTCCTCACAATGTCAAGATAATACGCCATAGCTTGAAAGGCACAGGTTTTAGGTGCTAGGGAAGCAGGCTTTGGTTTCCTCATCACTGCCTGGGGAGCCACAGCTCACAATACCATAGTACTCCCAAAGCCCCCATAACCCCACATGCCCTTGTCCACTATCCTATTGCCATAACCCGAAAACATCATTGCTTTGTGATCATATAAAACTTGTTTAGCTCTACTGAATGGTCTGTGATTCTGAGATTTGTATATTCTTTTTTCCATTCTGCTTCTTCCTAGGAGATTCTCAGTTCTAAAAATATGGTTGAGAAACTACTCAGAACGCACAGGGTGGACCAAGAAAAGAAAAACAGAGGTAGAAGTGCAGATAATTGCTGTGGTAACTGACAGCTCACGTGAAACTGGATTTTGTGAATTGCTTTAAGTGTCATTTTAGAGCCTATGGCTTTTTAGCCAATTTAAGTGAAAACTGGGCTGGGAATGCAGCATTTGACACCAATTTTTGTACCCCCCTGAACTCCCTTCGACAGAGTTGGGCTGCAGTTCAAGCAGTAGATGGCACCACTAGTGGGACAGGTTGCGAAAGTGATGGGTGTGAGGAGTACCCGAGGTGGAAGTGGGCGGCAGGAAAACTTTAGGCATCAGCAGTTATTTGTCAATGTACAAATTAAGCCCTGTGTGGGATGCTCGCCAAGCAGTCTTCGCAAGAGGGCTGCGCCGTGGACCTTTTGGGGTTCTCTACAAGGCCTGCAGCAGAGGAGCGATGAACATCACAGCAAGGTAGGAGGCTGCTGCCCAGGTCTTCTGACCTCTGAAGCATCACTGTAGCTGGCCGCCTCCTCCTGAGTGAACCCCTGCAATGCATTGCTGCTCTGTGGTGGACATGTTGATGAAGGAATTATTACCACATACTTTATGGTTTTAATTAATATCCGATTATTTCACCCGTCCTTTTTGTAAATCGATTTCATCTTGTGCTCCCTTGATTCTACCCATACTATTTTAAGTGTTTTCTTTAGTAAAGACGGGTTCTGTTTTTTAAACCACAAGGTTTGCACCATTCTTTACTTATGTTGTTTGGTTGTGCTGTTACATAGAACACATAAAAGGTCAATGCAGGGACACATGAGCATTTAGGTTCTCAGTAGAGGAGGAGGAGGAGGGACAAGGTGGGCTGGGGGCACAACGGAGAACAGGATTATAAGACATCGATGGTTGCTGGACATAGGAGACTGCGTGGTTCATCAGTGCATGAGGACTGGTTATGGCTGTAAACTGCAACTCTGCGCACCTTTGGCTGCTGCACCTGGACGCATGCATGTAGTGGTACGTGTACAGCATGAACATAGTGACCGAAGGCCGCTTGCCTCTTCGGGGTCAACCTCCTCCAATGAGCAGTTACAGGTGAACGCGCCATGTGGGGTAAACCTATTGTCAACAGCCTTCTGCCAAGCGCCTAGATACCCCCGGGGTGAATAGCGCGCTACACGAAAGCTTATTGATTCTGTACCATGCCCCCCTCAAGTGTATGTGATTCCAGACGAGTCAGGAGAGTCGGATAGGGTCCATCAGTCACACCCAGGTGGGTTCTTACTATCCCAGACACTCTGGGCATGTATTTAGAACTGTTGATCACTCGGAACAAGCAGCGCTATGCTCAATAAAAAGTAACAATCGGGGAGCTTATCACAGGAGTTGTGGTTAATGAATGCACGTGTGCGACTCTTGAGAGCAGTAGTCAGTTGGGCTGGGTTGGCTCTTCTCCACTCAGACACCCTTCCCTCCCGCCTCCCTCCCAATCCCGGCTTCGCTGGCACAGACACACCATTCCTCATCCCTTCACTTTGTTTCTCCTCTGCATGGAAATGAGACAGGCAGAGAAATATTTGGGTGGCTCATCAATCTTCAGGCGACAAGGACTGAATCCAGGACATAAAGCAACAAGACTGATAGATGGAGACAGGCACCGGGGCACCTGGGGAGGGTGGGAGGGCAGGCACTAGGAAATAAAGGAGAGACGGGGAGAAAGAAGAGGCAAGTGTCAAGATGGCGGCGGGCTCCGGGATGCATGAAGGGAACGGGCTGGAGAAGGGCAAAGCCAGTTTCATGATGGCAACAGAGGAAGGAGGCAGGTGAGAGTGGATGGAGACTCGGGAAAGGGTGGAGCGGGCATTATATTGGAGGAAATCGGGGGGGGAAGAGGCTTCACAGGATGCGTGCGAGAGGCGGCCATCACAGAAGAGAGACAGTCACAGGATGGAAAGAGAAGAGACACAGTCACAGGATGGAAAGAGAAGGGCCTCGGGGGGATGCAGGCTTCAAGGGGACGGGTGAGGGTAAAAGGCATAGACAAGGCTGGCATTTATCAAGTGCTGCAGAGCGCGGAAGTACATTTTGGGATGAAGTGGAGACAAGGCAAGAAGCAGGTGACTGAGGCATGAAAGGATGGAGTAACAACAACCCTTTACTGGGGAATCATCATACACGCCAATAGGCCCGATTCGGGCGGGCGGGCGATTCCCGATTTTTGCAGGTGAAAATGTCTTTCTTTTAGTTGCCTCCCGCCTGAAATTGCTTCTGCTTTGTTAGAAGCCAATGGGAGAAACACATTCTGCCTATTATGTTTTAATAAAAATAAAAAAAATCTCTCACTTTCCTCTTTTAAAAGGTTGGCTTGTTTGAATCGTGGACTGGGGACGAAGGCAGGCCACAGGCCAGGGAAGGAAGCTTAGAGTTGTCAGGAGATGGGACGCAGGAAGAAATGTTTCAGGATAGGATGAAAAAGAAGCAAAGCCAGACCCAGTAATCAGGGTTTTACTTTTGTTGGCCACTGTTGGTCAAACAGATGAAAGGAACCTTGTGCAATAATAATGTGCAATTTCAAAGGTATTTTTCTTTGTTGTTAGGTTAGGGACAAGGCAGAAACAAAACATTACAGTCAGTCTCATTTCACTTAATGCCAGCTAAATGAATTAGCTATACAAAATAAAAATAAAGATAAGGAAACAGAAAAAAGTAATCCTTGCTGGTCACAGTCGTAGGTTAAAAATGAAATGAAGTCATTTAGAATAGACCTCTGAGGTGGAAAGTATGGTTTACAGTCAGAGATAGACAGGCTGCGGATCCACCGGGCTGTGAACCCCACTCACAGAACGTCCCAGATAGCCTGGAAGGCGGAGGTGTGAGAGGTGGCCGGCCTGCGGCCCATGGCCTTTGTGGCATCCGCACTTCTTCGGCCCTTTTCGAACCATTTCTGGACGTAATGGGCCGGCCTGAACTCAGTCAGAGGCGGGCCTACGATTTTGATAAAGAGCACCGAGGACAGCCGGTGGACGGCCATCCTACTGCGCAGGTAGGTCAGAACATCGTTCATCGTACTGACAACACACTCACATTCCGACATGGACGTGGTGAAGGTTTTTACAACGCACTTCAGTGGACGGAGCTTTTCTGGAAACTCAGTGTCTTTGTGCTGCTTGTAGTCCCTGAAAGCATTGATATATTCTCGTGCGTCATCGATGTGGAACCTGTTACAAAACATCTGCAACTCTACGTCGCCATACAATATGTCCACCGGCTCGGGCCAGGTATCGGGATCCATCAGCTTCATGGTCTGCACCAGCACTTTATACTCCATTTCAGCAGGGCTGGTTGTCGTGTTGTGGGGATCATACGAGGCAGTAGTCGTTCTTTGCTGAACTTTGTTGGCCAACTCGGTAAAGAACTGCACCCTGTCTATGCTAATGCAGCCTTTAGTGCTGACTTGATCTAACTTAACACCCTGAAATTCCAGGTCATCGATGGCAGTTGCTGCTGCTCTAGAGAAGAGTCCTGGTGAAGTGGTCATGGAAGCGAAGACACAGCTCTGCCTGTGAAGTAGACGATCAGCTTCGTAGATGGTCATGTCTGGGTGCTGCAGCTGTTGGGAGAGGTCCTCCAGTTCAGTGACTGCGTCATATAGCACTCCCAGGTTTTCAACAAATGCTGCTGAAGTGAGCATCCGGTGTAAACTGGCATATTTCTTTCTCTCAGTGTCACTTCTTTTGCTATCCATAGAGGAATTGCAGAAATGCTTACTCAGCAGTGCATAACTATTCCACAGAGCATGCACCGACTTTACGCTGGAGGCCACCCAATCAACTTCTAGGATCTTCCCTACCTTGAGCAGCCTCACCTCGAGCTCTGGCGCACAGTCCCCCAGTTCGCGGCGGTTTCTGGGCGAGGCATGATACGTTGCAAAGAGCTTGTCAAAAAAGACGGTCAGTTGGTTCATGCCAGTTACCTCTTTCGAGACTTCTCCAGCTAGAAGCTCCAGCCTGTGGCTCGCGCATCTCCACACCACCAATTGTGGATACTTCTCCTTCATGAGTGCCCCTACACCAGATGTTGTCCCGACAAGAGGGGAAGCACCGTCGACAACCAGCTGAATCAAATGTGCCCTCAAGTACTTGTTGGTAAAGCCGTACTTCTCCAAGCATGAGAACAACTTGTCCAAGACGACTTCTGCCGTCTTCTCCGGAAGCTCAACAAGATCCAGGAAAATTGTCAAAGGATCTTCATGGTCTCCGAAGGAGGCGCGTATCGAGACAATCAGTATGGTCATGCTGCTGTAGGTGCGGCACTCATCCAGGAGCACACATATCTTGGATTCATTCAGGAGGATCTGCTGAACCAACCGCAACCTCATCTGTGCAGCAATATGATCTATAATGTCTGCACAGCTATGGTCAGAATGGAGTAAGCGTCCCAAATCGGCACCATTCAAGGTCTGGAGATCGATGTCAAGTGGGAGGTCGGTGAAAGGGCGCCCCTGCTTGGCGATGTTGTAGGCTGTTCGAAACACACCACTCACTTGCATCTTAACGCTGAACTGCGCCACACTTTCATCATTCCTTGACTGAATAATAGCCCCTGCCTTTTGATGGCAATTGCTGTTCTTGTGATGAAATATTTTTTTCCGCAGGGCAACTTGCTGCTTTCCTCTTGTATCTCCAAACGCACTGACCAAGCAGTCGGCCCATTCCACAGACACATGCATGCCTTCGCTTTCTTCCTCGATATTTTTTACATCGCGACACACTTTGCAGCCCAGCTTTCCATTTGAAGCCGTGAGCCAGGTATATTCCTTGCACTTGTTAAGGTACTGCTCCAAGGACCAGCACGGTGGATGATCGGTCCCGCCAACCCCATCACTGCAAGTCTCATTTTCAGAAAGTGGGTCTGGGCTACTGTAGGCGTCGGGCAACACTATGATCTCATGCTCGTCGCACTCCACTTTAATTTTCTTTTCAGAAACACTCAAATCTTCATTTGTGGTCTGGGTTTTAGAAAGCTCCTCTGTGGCTCCCACGGGTAGGCCCATGACGTTTCTCTTCTGTTGCCTCGACAGCATCCTACAAGAAAATAATTTTATCAATGTCAGATTGGATATAAAGACTTCCCTCTTGCAATCATTTCACTATCAAGCCCTTATTTTTAAGCAGTAGGTTTAGGAACAAACCACTGTATAAGTGCACAATGATACAGTCTTAGAAGGATGAGATCTAACCTGGTGGTAAATATTTCCACTTTGGAGCCAGGAGATTGGCGACCCAGTTCTGAGGAAGGTACCTGCACTAAATAAATTAG